>JAJTUH010000008.1:117713-717713 GCA_036971555.1 Drechslerella coelobrocha
TTTTTCTTTCTGCTTTCGATATCTATTTGCAAGGAAGTCATAAAAGCAGGATAGAGCAGGGGCTTCTTGTTTTTTGAATGGGAGCATATCCCTTAGGCGTCAGTTTCTACTTTCGAATGAAAATATCTTCATTCCTGCACCTCCCCCTCCCTCTCTCTCTTCCTCTCTTTTTCTCTCCTGGTGACCCTTTTTCTTAGCTGGCGAGATTGAGTACTCCTGGAGAACGGCGTGTTTACTCGCGTTTTCCCTCCCCTTTCCCTTTTATTTTTGGTTGTCACATTCTTGTTCAAGCCCTTCTCTACATTTTTGCTGTGTGCTATGACATATATTCCCTTCGGCTTTCTGCTTGCCTTGATAATCAACGGCCCTAATGTACCTACTTAAGTACTTACTTATGTATGCATGTACGTATTACAATAGATTCCGACGCTGGGCGTACTCTCTTCTTCAAATACCTGTCTGCTTACTAAGCCTAGCCGTTGTCGTCAAAGTCAAACCCCCCAACAAACAACGCAAAGAGACGCCTGCTCACCCAAAACCGTGTCCTCATCACCAACTGACGTTCACGTCTCTCGAATACAATATAACGCCAGGGCTTCGAGGAACACACATTGGCATCCCCGCGCCTCCCTTATACCATTCCGCGGCATCGCCAAATTATGATACCCGCATAGTGTTTGTTCCCAGACGTCTGCACCGCTGCCCTGACACAAACACTCGGAATCTCGATTACACGTGTGTCGCAACTTCTAGACACCTAGCTTCGCAATACCATTCAGCTCGCCGCAAGATTCCAGTAACTGCTTATCCAATAATGACTTCTCTGAAGCTTAACCGGCATGCTAACATCCACCGTTTTCGCGCCATAGTATGACCCAAAAACCAATTCATTCCCACGCGTCCTTTCATTGTCACAGCTCGGAAAATCACCACCCACTTCCGAACCCTGCTCTTTCCCACCGCGCGTAACCAGTTGGCCCTCTTCGTCATACATCGAAATTGTTATCGGAGTATTGCGATAAGAGACACCCTCCAATCAATCCTAACCCCTGGCACCTGAACATTGAGTCCGAAACGAGAAATATTGGCCGTCCAGGCTAGCATACAACATGAATATCTTTCGAATTGCAGGTAATCCGGTCTAGAATTGTCGAGATATCTATGAGCTTGGGATACTGACTTCGGGTGGCGCTTAGGTGATTTATTTCACCTCCTCAGCATATTCATACTGGTCCACAAGATGAGAACAAGCAAGGTAACCATATAGCCAAGTGGGACAAGTAGATCTAATCGTTGTTGTTTCTCTGACTGACACAACAGATGGCTCCAGAGCTGTGCAGGAATATCGTTTAAATCCCAGGCGCTCTACTTATTGGTTTACGTCACAAGATATCTAGGTACTTCCTTTTTCCTTCAACTTCGCCGCTCAATCGCTCCCTTTCGTGCTGGTTGCTAACAATGTTTGCGACTCATCTTAGACCTGTTCTGGACGTTTGCGCTTTACAACAGCACCATGAAAATTGTCTTCATCGGCTCTTCGGCTTACATACTCCATCTAATGACTGGACCCTTCAAGCCTACTCATGATCCCAACATTGACACTTTTAAGATTCGATACTTAATTGGAGGATCTGCACTGCTCGCCTTTATCTTTCCCTATCAATGGTCTGTTTCAGAGGTGCGCAGTTATCTCTTTATAACCCGCAAGAATCCTTTTCACTCCTGCGAATACGGAGCAAAATGAAAAGGAAATCCATAAACTTAGTTGGTATCTAACCCGGTGCGGTATTTCTTAGATTCTGTGGGCATTCAGCATCTGGTTGGAAAGCGTCGCGATCCTGCCACAGTTGTTTATGGTGCAGAGAACTGGTACTGCTGAAACGATCACAACACACTACATCTTTGCTTTGGGCGCCTACCGGGCGCTCTACATCCCTAATTGGATATACCGCTATACGACTTCAACGTTCTGGGATCCCTTGTCTGTAATTGCTGGTATCATCCAGACAATTTTATACTCAGACTTTTTCTATATTTACTATACCAAGTAAGTCGGCTAATATCTCGCAAAGCCCATATATACGATGCAAACGACCTTTACTAAGTGCTATTCTTGGCCAATAGGGTGTTGCAAGGCAGAAAATTCGAGTTGCCGGTCTAAAGGTTGATGTTTGTATATTCTTCCTTCTTCCCTCTGCCTCTTTACCTGAGCGGATGTACCGATTGAATACTCAAGCATGGATGATCTTCGACTCCCGTGTGCATTATTGTAATTGCGCTATAGAAGGTGTACAACCTTGTTTTCCTGTTCTCTTTTTCGGATATTACATGAATAGCTCGGATATCGATGGACCTCAAAATAGTAATTCTTATATGTATCTAATTTGTTCGCCTTTTCGTGCATATAAATGGTATGAAGCAATGACATAACTGAATCATGGAGAACGGGAAAATAGAGAGTTTGTTGCTTGCTCTTCGAAACCCCCGGCAAAAGTTTAATATGATATTTGATTAGCGGAAGCAGCGGTCCTTTGTCCAGTGTATATAAGGAGAGAATTGGTGGCCAGAGAGCAATCTAGCTCTCATGCTCTCAAATCCACCAAAAGACAAGGCAGCCCAATTCAAGAATCCGGGGCCAAATTCAACATATATCGAGGTATTGTACCCGTTACATTCGTCCAAAAAAGAGACTCGTTGAGTTGGCTTGGGGCCTTTGGGTCTGTGCATTTGTCCAGAGCCGTTTCGTTAAGGTACTATGAACTGCAAGAGCATTGCATCCCAACATCCTGTGGTGGAACATCCCCACACAACCTCTCTTCTTCCTGCCACTCACTCTCTGGTCCCCAGTGATCTTCAAAGGGACGCAAAGACATATCCAAAATTTTGTGAAGAATGTCCCGCTCCCCTTCCCGCTGGACACGACTGATTAACTCTTGATTACCGGGACCCATAGTTAGCCAATCGAAGGATAAATATTTAGAGATCGGTGAACTTGCCATCCAGAACCCAGTTTTTGGGCAGAAATTTAGGGTTGACACTTTTCATCTGTTTCTGTCGTATTTCATCTTTCAGTCCATCCTCTTCTAGCCCAAGTCGATCCCTCCATTTCCCCAACCATTCCGAGATTTCGTTCATTGCTTTCTCTTTCGCATCCACCTTGTTCCTCTCTGGCATCCCGGGCATATTGAAAGCTGAATTAGCGTTGAAGAAATGTTCCGTACTGCGAGTTCTCGCATCCGTACTTGCCATTACGCCAATAGGTAAATCGGATAGTCTTCGGAAGAAGTGGTTGAAATCTAATCCCAGCTTCTCCATGAGGTCTAACGCAGGACTGAATATTTCATCCACGTCCGTGTCACGTAGAGTTTGGAGGCCAAGCCGTTTCGACATCAAATCTTTGTATTGTCTAAAGAAGACATCTTTGTATTCTTGTCCAGCGCGGTCGATGATGCCTTCTGCTCTTTTGGTAAGTGGTTCGACATGCTCCTGCTCGATCCCAGCTTGGACGAACTTTTCTTCGTCAACTCGAGATCCCATGCCAAACAATTCGGCAAGGGCTTCCCCGAGACGAACCTGTCATACTCACGGTTGAATCAGCATAACTACCGAGGTTATTCCAGATAAATCATTAAGATGGACGTACCATGTTCCACCATATAATGGTTGGTTGATTTCGGTAAGAATACCTCAAAGACTCGTCATCATGATTCGGAGTAAAGCTAGGATCGAAGTTCTATGAAAGGGATAATCTTTAGATATCAGATCCACCTAGGCACGCCCCCCTACGGACCAGACTCACATCCATAAAGCTGAATGGCCCGAAATCCAAACTTAATCCCAAAATAGAAGTGTTATCCGTATTTAAGACACCATTCATAAACCCATATGCCTGCCAATAAGCAACAGTCTTCGCGTTTCGTCTAACTATTTCACGATAAAGCAACTCGTATCGATTTGGAGGCCCGTCCGGTTCCTTGTCTCTCGGTGGCACTAGCTTATCGACTCCACCGTAAACGTTCTCGATAACATAATCCGCTAGCTTGCGGGTAAGGTTCCTATCACCCCGTGTATATGGCAAATCGAAAGTCCCGACCCTAATCCAGGACTGTGCAAGGCGGCATACAATGGCGCACGGCTCTATAACCTCTCGTTGTGCCTTTTTTTGAGATAAGAGGGTGAGCGAAATCGCCCTTGTTGTTGGGATGTGCAGAGCATTGAGCGATTCTGAGACAATGAACTCTCGAATGCTAGAGCGGAGGACAGCTTTTCCATCTCTATAAAAAAAAATTTCAGCACGTTGATTATATCCTAATTATCATATTGACAAAATCCTGAGATGGAACGCACGCAAATCTCGAATACGGTGTTGTTCCAGCACCTTTGAGCTGCCATTCGTATCGTACCTGGGTTAGAGGGTTCGTGCTCTCGAATAGACTTATTGCTCGCTCCAGGTTGAAAAAAAGTTAGTAGGACCACAGCCTCTTAGAGTACTAGCGGGGTAGAAATAATTACTCCATCGCCTAATTGTCCGGCCCAATGGCCACTACTCAGCTCAGGAGTTGTTAGCGAAAGTAAACATGAAGATAAAGCCCCTTTCACTTGAGAAAGGTCAATCTGGCAAGAGCAGACTCTATCTATTTGACTGCAACCTACAATTGATATCCTATGAGATATGTAAAGGGCACCATCAGTGCCGGGTTTTCAAACTTCGAGATAGATGATAGATGATAGTGCAATGGCGTGCGAAATATTTTATTTACCCCCATAGCATTGTGCCCATGGATAATGGTCTGCGTAGTACTTGTTTCCTGATACCAAGGCCCGAAACTCGTCCGCTTCTTCCTCGCCTCGTCTCAGCCCTATGCTATCAAATGCCGCCGGACTGACGGCAAGCAGCTCGTAATCGGGAGTCTTCTCTGGTTTTATCCAGGTGAAAGCAGCATTTTTGACCAATCCAGGTCCAGGTCTGGGTTTTTTTTCCGCATCTCTTGCCGTAGGGACATTCGGATCGGCTGAGCGTGTGCAGCGAGGTTAACAGGAAAGCAAGTATAAATTAAGCTACATGGGAAAAAGTATGGGAGTGAAGGAAGGATATGGCTACATACGCGGCAGGTTGTCAGTGAAGACATGCGATTTTGGCAATTCCGCTAACGAAACACCTTGATCCAGTCCGCCCAAAGGAGGTGGCGCGAGAGACATCAAGGTGGAAATGTTCCTGGCTAGCAGGAGCAGGCGAGGCAAGACTCGGGGGGCTCGGTGTTGTGTCTGTTGGAATATTTGCTGGGGCGGATATCGATACATATGCCAAACGCTGTCTCTCTCTCTCTCTCCCTCCCCTCTCTCTCTCTACCTCTCCCTCTCTTCTACGATCGATCGCGGTTCCCTAAGAAGAACCGTGAGAATAATTGTAGTTGGGTTATAGGCGGGTTATTCTTAATACAGCCGGCTAAGTTCGGAGGGGAAGGCTTCAGTTTAATGTCGATAGATTTCGAGAATTATGATGTCGAGTTGCGGGTTTAAGTTACGCGCATTTTTTGCCGAGGGCAAAATCTAAACCGTTAACACCCAAATACGTAATATAGTCATCAGGCTACGTCAATTCTAAACGCCCGTCATAGCTTTCTTTGCCTCTATATATCTGGCGTGCATATATTGCGAGGAGAAGGGATTGCCGACAGCATTGGTAAAACTCATGTTAGAGACTGAGCCTGGTTTAATTATACAGGTTGGCCGAGCTTAGTGACGATACTCTATAAGTCTCTGCTTATTGCTAAATTATATAGATATATAAATAAGTCAGTAAGTACCTAGGTACTTAGGTTCTTGGATTGTGTAGACGAGTAAAATTTGCACGCCTAAACTAGCTTTTGAGCTGAGGCCCTGGTCTTGGGAGAGAAATAGAGAATGAACGCCGGCCCGCGGCTTTACTGGATAAAGTAGCGCTTTAGTTCACAGGAAAAAATGTATTCGTACACGTACAAAGGTATCTAGTCTAAGAATCGTCTAACTAACAGATTCAACAAGCCTTGGTCTACAGACATAACACCATATCACATTCTATCTAGGCTCTGCATCTTTAACCAAAACGTGGGAGGGCTTAATCTTCATCTCCCGGCTCTAAAGGTCTATACCCCCCCGAAGGCCGCTCGCTGCGTCGGAATAGACTCTTGAACCAGCCGAAAACATTTGCCGATTCACTTGGATCTTTCCCGTGCTGTGAAAAGTATGAGTTGCTAATGTCCAGAGTCGGAACTGGGCTTGTCACATCACTACTCAGCAAAGACCGCCCTGAAGGAGTTGGTGCTGCTGACGCATCATTGAAGAGCATTCCCATATCTTCCAATGTGAGACCTTTCGTCTCCGGATATAAGAAGAAAACTAAACATGCGGAGAGGTTAATTGAAACTGTGATTCTAACAATCCAAAATCATCCCAAGGGTTACGTACCTAAAATAAAACTCAAGACACAGAAAAAGGCATGGATGAGATACAATCTCCATTCCACGGTTTCCTGCAGAATTGGAGTCAACTCTCCCACTAGCCAGTTAAATGCCCAATTAGTAGCAGTTGACAATGAGGCGCCTTTCGCCCGAATGGAGAGTGGGAGTATTTCCGGGGGGTATAGCCAGGGAATTGGTCCCCATGAATACCCGAAAAAGGCATTGTATATGACCACAAAGACTACAACCAAGGCCGGAGTTGCGGGTATCCGAAGATACATAAAGTATGAAATGAGTGATAGTGAAGCGGCCATGACGATAGCCCCAGATAACAATATCTTGCGCCTACCCCATCGATCGACAAGGTACCAAGGCGGAAGAGAGCTAGCAACGTAGACCAATGCGTTGATTCCGGTCATTAGAATAGCGTCTCGACCTTTCCACCCCGCTTCCTGGAATACCAGGGGGGCGTAGTACGATATTACATTTATGCCATTGAGCTGCGCAAATGCCTGGGCGGACATAGCAATGAATACTCTTCGACTATACCGTGCAAACATTTCTTTGTACGTGCGTTCTCCTTCTTGCCGTTGGATTATTACATCCTCTTTGATATCTCGATACTCGTCTCTTACACGTTCGTTGTAAATATCACCACCGCCGTGGAGGTTCGCAAGAACAGTAAGACCATCCTCATCATGATCATTGTCTAATAGCCATCTAATGTAAGTGTTAGCACTAACTTCATTTCGGAGCATGATGGATAGTCCTATTGTTTATTTACCTTGGTGACTCACAGATCGCAAGCGAGCCTACAGCAAGTAGAGATCCCATGATTATTTGCATAGAAAGGGGTAGCCTCCACGACCAGTCGTTAGGAATGTTATAGCAGAAGTAGTCCATCCAAACGCTGGAGCAGTAGCCGACAATGTTGCCTGTAAATTCAACGCAAGCAAGTAGACCTCTGTTGTGCGACGGCGATATTTCAGATTGATAAACGGGGACGATGGTCGACAGCAAGCCGACGCCAACACCAGCTATAATTCTGCCGATGACCATTGTCGTCATATCAATGCAAAAAGTTTGGAAAGCACCCCCGATTACAAAAATAAGGGCGCCATATAAAATTGTTCGCCGTCTTCCAATGATATCTCCGACCTTGCCAACCATAAGGGAAGAGAAAAAGGCTCCAACCTTCAAGCAGTCTAGTGATCAGTAAGAGAAACTTTGCCGTAGTTTCAGGTTTGATTAACTTGCTCACCTCGAGGATAGCCACCATGGTACCTATCTGTGCAGCAGTAGGGTTATTGAAAAACACTTTGAAATTATCTCCTCTAAAACGAAATCACTATTTGTCAAAATTTCTTTCAGACTAGTATTGGGTATAGGCCTTACGTTAGGAGACCACTCATAACACCTTGGTCATAACCGAATAAGAAGACCCCCAAGCTCACAAAAACACTCGTGAAATATCTGAGAATGATTTATTGTAAGTAATAGTAAATCACGGACATGGGCAGTAATTGATGGCGTACAGCAGGGGTTTTCCAGTCAAGCCGTACATCTTGTCCGGCTGACTTCCACCTCCTAGAATAAATGCGATTACTCTTCCTGCAAAGGTGATCTTCCCCGGTGTAGGTGTAGGAATAGGTATATCCTCTCTCTTTAGACGAGTTTTTCGACCTCTAGGACTATCTTCTTCTTCTTCTTCCTCTTCGTCGTCGATGTTGTACCGGACTCTCCGGTGTTTCTTTGGCTTTTTTTGGTTTTGGTGGATGCTTGCTTCCTCGTGGGCTTGAGCGTCGTAGCCTTCCAGGGTATATTTGCTGGCGGATCTTTGACCACCTCTACCTACTTGATCGGCCAAGTCACCCGTACCGCTCCAGGAATCTGAACCATCAGATTCGGATGAGCAGGAGGCTGGGCTGCGGTGTTGACTGCCTTTAGCAATAGCCGACCGCTCGGCCTTCAGTAACGAAATGTTTTGCTCACGGGCTTGGGCGTCTTGATCGGCGGCTTTTCTGCGGGAAGAACTATGCGTGGAGATAGGCTTAAGAGGAATGCTAACCGGTGGGTTTCGTGAGGGCGCAATTTTGTCGGATTGGTGAAAAGGTGCAGACTAATGGGCACAGAATAGTGGGCCAAGGCAGAACACCGAGGGCTACCAGGGTGAAGCTTAAGTAGGCCGAGGAATTATGGTGTTAGTAGGAAGACCCGAAAATGGTAGTCCTGTTTCAGTGTATGTTGGCCATGCGACTGATTCCAAAACGTGGTTTGGTCGAGGAGGTTTTTTGGAGGACGGGTCTATATGCTGGAGGGCAGATGAGGTCAAACTCTGGATTGACCGGAAGGTAGGTTAGGCTGGGGGGGTGGTTTAGTACGGCCTGCAAAGGAGGTCTGGCGATGTGGCACTGTAGTTGCGGGATAGATGTCGTTGGAGGTGGACGAGGAGAGAGGAATCCAGACTTCTGACATCTTCTCCACCTGACACACCACCGCTACTACCACCACCACCGCCACCCCTTGCAAGTCAAATCTTTCGCATCTCGCAAAGATTGAGCGGCCACAGGCGCGTGGCCCCGATCAGACGAGTGCGTCGGGTTGCAGCTCTAGCCTTAGGCCTTGTTTCGGGACAATGCTCGGAGCTCAGCAAAGCTAAGTGGCTCTCTGTAGACTCCGCGGTTGTTCGGGTGAAATAGGAGTGGACTGACGTACATGTAGGTCCCTACCTCCTTACTGAGATTTCTATCCCGGATACCGTAGACGGAGGAATCTGGACCGAAGTCGGACAGGACAAGAATCACGATCTTCCCAAGCCAAGCGATGCGAGGGACAAGTCGGCGCAGGGCAGTATCAAACGACGTAATCGTGCAGCATGCCCCTGAAACCCAGGCTTAGATCGTGAATTATGTAATCGGAATTCGCCCGCCCAGCCACAGTAGCCACAACGGTTTGGGAAGCATCGAATCAGCCGTCCGAAGAGTAGCCTGCCCGAAGCCTACCCACTTGTCGCTCACGGGACCGCTCATTGACAGGCAACTTGAAACGCCATGTTGGCGCCAGCCAGGCTAAATTGCATAAACGTTAAGGCTTTACCATGGAGAGATCCAACGTCGCGTCGTCCCTCTGCCTTCTACCCAGAATGTGGGAAAGTACAGATATATGAATATATTCAGGTAGGATTGCACACTTACAACCACAATTTTTTTCGAGAGTGCCATGGTTCTTTCATCCCGAGACGACTAGGCCGCTTGCCTTTCTGATCAGAACATCAAGCCGCCGCATATACAGATGGGTTTGCTTTATAAAATAAACAAGCACTTGTAGGTTCGATAGGGCCGTATATTTACTCAAATCTAGGCAACCAAATCTGGGTACTAACGTTAAGTGGATATATTTAGACTGTGGAGTAAGGCCGCAAGGTCGAAAAAAAAAAAAAAAAAAAAAAAAAAAGTACCTTGTTCATCCATGTAGGGATATCCTTCGTTGAAGCTCTCAGATAGAGAGACTAAATGGCTATATTTTTTAAAAAAAAATACCCTGAGCACCAAAATGCAAACCGGAGATCTGATTGAACAACGAGGACAATGCATATTGCGCAAAGGAGAGCACGCTTCGCTGCAGCGCACAGGCGGATGCCTGGAGCCTGTTTCGTGATACCAGGCAATCGAGCAGGGTTTCCCGCTCGCTTCAAACAAACCACGGCCTCCGTATCTCATTTCCCTCTATCGCCTTCTTCGGCCGCTGCCAGAGGAGAGGAGCGAGAACAGATGAATAATCATATGAGTGAAACGAACTAGCAATGGGCGCGCGACCGTCAGCGCGGGTCTTGGTTGGTAGAAATTCCATAAAAAATTTTTTTTTTGCTTGGGTTTCCTTTGAATCTGTGATGCTAGCACATTCCCCTCCTGCCGTGACATTCAGACATTCATCCAATATACATACCCTAGTTACTCGGCCTAGGGACATACTGGATGTAAACCGAGCTGGGAATTTATATTTCGACAATATCTTACGGAGGATCGGGACGCTGCCAACTGCAAGGGGGGCTAGTACCTCAGCCATTCCACAGGCTTAAGACGAGAGACTCACTACATCCTCAGTCCTATTCTTCCGGTCCTGTATTTTTATTTTATAGGCCTGACAGTTGGCGACGCTTGGTGAGTGTCCGCTTGCCTTTTTCTTTCTTCCCTTTTCCCCGATGATCTGGGCTATAGCGCCTATGATGAGGATTCCCAATGCCCGTTGCGTATACAACCCTCGTCCTTATCCGGACCCCCCAGCCTTCCTTTAAAAAAAAAAAAAAAAAAAAAAAAAGGACCGCCTTACCCAACAGCTTGTGGCCGTCATCGTGGTTGTCCGCACGAATGCAACAAACGTAGAGGATGCACGGCATCCTTTGACTTGGATGGAAAAGAGGGCGAAGGACAGCGATTCAATCGAGAGGGTTCTACCAATCGAATTGTGTAGAGAGCGTTGATTGGAGTGTCGATGGTGGCTGTTCTCCATGGGTCGCATTGCCGCCTCGCCAGACTCCACATCGTACTTAATCTGAGGGGACTGGTGCCCCGTCGTATTTTGGGGCTGTCGCGGTACTTCGTGCTCTTCTCTCCCTCAAGTGCGATTTCTGTCAGCCTCAGCATACTGTTTGCCCCCTGGTTGGTCGGCCACGATTCGATTGCCATTGCCATTGCCATTGCCGGAGCCGTTACTTCTTGCACTTTGCACTTTGCACTTTGCATATGCATTGCAGGCACTCGCTGCGGGTACACCTGCGCATCTGCTGACGAGAAGTCCGTCGCAAGTTTGTTCTCGCGCGTCCGCAAGCTCACATCACAAGTCCTTCTTATCCCCATCCTCGCCCTTCCCTCTCACGACAGCTCGCCTGTGGTTTAATCGCTTTGTCGTCGCCGTCGTCGCCGTCGTCGCCACTGCCCGGCCATAAACGTGAGGGCATACAAGGAACAGAAAGAGGAAGGGAGTGAGCGAGAGAAAAAAAAAAGGCGATGGGACGAAGCATCTGGTGAGAGAGATCGAATTGATATCGTTCTTATTATCGCGCTCGTCTCTCCCTCTCCGACTCCTAATTCTTCCACCATCCCTTCTTTCTCAGGTGTATCGCTGCAGAGCTTCGCAGCCTTGCCCGACCGCCCGACCGACCACACCGCATTCTCCTTCCTTCATTCCAGTCGCCCGCTTCTGTCCTGCCAGGAGGTTTCTAGCTAACTGGACCCAACCAGACCGGCTGCTGGCTTATTCTTATTCTCCTCTGGTTTATTTGCCGTGATATTTCCGATCACTGTTATTATTTTGTGATTTTATCGCGCGCTGACCTTCCCATTGCACCGCAACGCCGAACAGCCAAATTAAAGAAACAACCGAAGGAAAAAAAAAACCTCTTCCTACCAATTGAAGAGGCTGCTTCTTCTTCATCCACCTCGCTCCAGCTTACAGCCACTTATACTTCAATATTATTAGTATTGTCAGGGTCACCGGCGGCATTGTATATCAGGTATATGCGTCAGCATCGATATCGATTTCAACACCTAGCCATTCGCGACAGCGCTACTGCAGCAACTACGCCCGACAGGAGTCACGATCGCATACGGCCAATCCTTCAATTCGCGTACCCCGAAACTGGCGCAACGCCGATAAATCAGTGCCTAGGCGGATAGCGTTTTCTTTGATTCCTTACCCTTACGGGGGACTGCTACTGCTTAGAATTTTGGTGTCGGACTTTCTGAAGCAACAATGACCCAGTTCGGCAAATTTTACGTATGTATTTTTATTTTTATTTTTATTTTTATTTTTTTTATTTATATTATTATATAATTTTTATATAATTAAATTCTATGCCCGTCGCGCGACGTCGATATACGTCGTCGTCGCTCCGTATACCACACCATCTGACATCTAAGAACTAACGGCTTTTCTCCCTTTTTCTCCTGGTAGAATTTTTGTCGAGACTCGACTCTTCCGGTAGGTCCACACGCCTGCTCGTCAAACTAATCAACCGCAATCTAACATCGAATTGGGAATAAATTTTAGATATGCAACGTAAGTTTTCGCTACCACGCTACACCCCCACACTCGAGACCAGTCACAAGACTAAACCGTGTTCTAGTTGTTCGTAAACAACAAGAACCAACATAGGGAACTTGTCAAAAGCTGCCCCTTAGTAGGCATCTCCTCTGCCGGTGGTAATCCACTCGCAAACCTGGGTGCGTCCTCACTCCCTCGACTTCTATCGAAAGCATTCGTTTTCCTAATGTCCCCTTAGGTGCCATCATTCTTTGCGGCATTGCTATTCTTGTCACCGCCTATCTACTATGGAGATCCGAAAGAAAACAGGCCGCCGTCGGCCGCCGTGAAATGCAAATGTTTCTAATCATGTATGCTATACTCTCCATTGCGGAGATATTCTCTATCGGTGGTTTCCTTACGGATCGTACAATATTGAAGGTAAACCAAGCTCGTTTCTCAGATGCAGCTATATTACGGGATCAGCTAACTTCTTTTCGGCAGTGGTTTTCTGCTATTCACATTGCAGTAATTACTACAACATGCTGGGTACTTCTATTGAACGCCATTGTTGGATATCAGCTTCTCGATGACGGGACACCATTATCCCTCGGTCTTTTTCTTGCGTCTGGCCTTATGATATTTATTGGCACAGGTATGTGCGAGTTGGGAACAGGTCAGCAGATTGTTCTCTAGCTAATTCGACCTTATAGGCTACATCGCTGCCGACACTGGATTTGGCTGGACCACTCAGTTTTATCCAGATGATGACTTCAAGAACTACGCCTTATACGTTTTATATCTCCTCTTTCCTCTGATTTGCTTAGTCGGCTACTTTATTCTAGAGAGTATTCTCGTTCTGCGTGTTTTAGGCGAAACCAGACCAATGCGTAAGTCCCACAAGTTCGAGTGTTCCACCTTTCAAACCCCATGCTTGAAACTAACCCAACTCAACAATCTAGTTTTGCTTGGAGGCTCTGTCCTCTTATTTGCGATAGGCCAAATCTTCACATTCGTCATCAGCGTACACCTCTGTAAAGCGGCCAATGGGAAGATAGATGGGTCTCTGTTTGAGACTCTCTTTACTCTGTTCGCTGTGGCAACACTATGGGCCTTTTGGTCAAGTATTACGGAAGACACATGGGTTGATGAGCCTCTAAACCCTTCCATGTCGGAAGCCGGATATGATACAGGGCGCTCAGGTCGCTTTGACTCTCAATATACCTGAGTAATTTCTGTCATGTGTATGCCCAACTTCTAATTTTTTTTATCTTGTTCCGTTTTGTTTTATTTTTATTGCATATCCCCCTCCCCCCCTTCTCAACTCTCTTTAAATATACCCCTTGTTGGCATTTTGGCATTTTGGCATTTTGGCATTTGCTCTGGTTCTGTTAACCCTATTCTTCTCTCTCTTTTTCCTTTCCTTTTCCTTTTTTTGCGTCTATAGGGCCCCTCATTACGCTTCCCGCACATGATGATCGAGAATACCTGAAGGAAGGAATGGGGAAAGCAGATAGGTCGACCTGGTGATTTTTATCCCAGCTGGGTAGAGCTATTTGTTCGAAAGACTTGTCCTTTCTCGACCAGCCGGAAAGATGACCAGCTTAAGTTCTAGAGGTGTAATAAATGGCATGGGTGCAGGATCGATCTGTTTGCATAGCTCAAATTAAGCACCCAGACCCTGCCCCTTGAGATAGCCTTCTGTGTTCTGAAGAAGGTTGGACGTGAAGAAGAGATACGATAATGTTTATTTATGACGTAGCCTGCAAGTAGCAGCGCAGCCTTGCAGTTTTGAAATCGCTGGCATGACCGACAATGTACATAGCAGATGGATAGCTCTCATTAGCACCATGTTTAGGTTGCTAGCTTATATTATATAGTACTTTAGGTAATTTATATAATTTCACGTACGGTTCGGCGTATAAAAGCTTTGTCGGCACGAGAAAGATGTCTGGTCGATTTCACTGGCACTCAACGGCGGCTGGGTCGCAAACTACCACGACACCCAAGGTAGACGGCCACAACAAACCCCCAACGAGCAGTAAGCGGGCGACTTTGGAAACAGATTCCTGAATTAACCACCCGTGTAACATCGACAAAATCTGTCGTACCATCGGCCCCAGAGCCGCATACCGATATGGCCGACTCCGATGAGGACTTTGTCCTCGAAAGCTCCGGGGATGAACGTGGGCCGCGAACCCGGGGATCTCGCCGTCAGACCCGCCAGGCCAAGAAGAAGGTGTCTGCAGCGCCCCCCCGAAGAGAAAAATGGGAAGATATCCAACGAAGCTGGGACACGGTTGTCGAGGCTGCAGACGGGAGCATAGCAGGTGCAGTCATAGGATTATTGGAGGCAACTAAACGAAAGAGGTTTGTAAGATTCTGGTAGTTCTCTATAACATATACGTACATGCATATGTTTGGGCTAACCAGCTATGAGCACCTGTGTGTTACCCTCAAAGGCTTCTACGAGACACGACCCCGATTCAACGTGGAATCATCCGACATCTCGTCCTCGTCTTAGACCTCTCGTCAGCCATGATGGAGAAAGACCTGCGGCCAACCCGTTTCCATCTTACTCTGCGATACGCTAGAGATTTCGTCACCGAATACTTTGAACAGAATCCAATATCGCAGCTAAGCATTGTCGGCATGCACGATGGCTTGGCCCTAAGAATCAGTGACATGGGAGGAAATCCTGCCGATCATCTTAGTGCACTTCAGGAAAAGGCTTTCACACAAGAGCCAAAGGGGGCATCTAGTTTACAGAATGCATTAGAGATGGCTAGGGCAGAACTATAGTAGGGAAGGCTGTTGTCTATCGATTCCTTCGTAGCAATAATGCTGACGCTACCCCGGTTACACTTTGAAATAAAGCCACACCCCTTCGCACGGCACTAGGGAAGTTCTCCTGATATTTGGCGCGCTGTCGTCATCCGATCCTGGGGATATCCACGAGACTATAAATTCTTTAGTTGAGGATAGGATTCAAATTGGGATAGTCGGATTGGCCGCCCAGGTTGCAGTTTGCAGGGAATTGGTTCTTAAAACCAACAACGGCGACGATTGTAAGATGTTCTCATGTTCTCTCCGTCGCTCGGGGATTTGTGCTAGTTCATTCTATCTGACAGAGCCGTTTCGTTCTAGCTGGATATGGCGTGGTTTTGGATGAAGCGCATTACCGAGAACTCATGATGGCTGTCACAAGCCCCCCAGTCACTAAAATAAAGAGCACGAGCACCCCTAGTTTGCTCATGATGGGGTTTCCCTCCAGAACTGTGGAGACATATGAGTCATTGTGTTCATGGTAAGTTCATACTCTATCCTTTAAGTTCTCTCAGAGACCGGATCTGCTGATGTTTCCGGCGTAGCCACTCAAATTTAACAAAGGGTGGATACATATGCCCGAGATGCTCCGCCAAAGTCTGCTTTCTGCCAACAGAATGCCCTTGCTGCAGTCTGACATTGATCCTGTCGACTCATCTGGCAAGATCATACCACCACCTATTCCCTCTGAAAAACTGGGTTGAGGTACCTTGGTCAGAGTAAGTTCCCAAATTCGTGACGAATATCATATCTACATTCCCAAAGAAGAATGAAAGAGGTGCCGTAAATTTATCGATAAGAAAATTTATAATGATAGTAACGATAATAATATTAAAACAGAGCCCACTTATCGACGCACTGCCACTCTTGTCATATTTTGTTCCCCGCACAGCCGCCTATTGTCTCCCCATCCAAATCGCGCCTGCGCCAAAACAGCAAACCATCGGCACTCAGTGTCAACAGCGCGTCTAACAAAGAGCAGTCACAGGCGGCTTCTACAGTTGCTTCGATATCTCAGCGGTATGCCTGCCCCGATTGCGGATCGCATTTTTGCATAGACTGCGACATATTTGCCCATGAGTCGCTTCACAACTGCCCCGGATGCCAGGCAATACCAACAGCAAGACAACGGGGTATCAGCAGCTCCAGAAGTGCGGAGAGCGAACTTGTCCATGCTAGTATGCGGAAGCAAGTAGCGGAAGCTACTAGGATGCTTGAAAATTCGAGAATTGCACAAGGAGGTGCATCTGAGACGTCCATGGATACTGGCCACTAGACCAATATCAGTGTCTACAAGCATTTTACTAGGCTGTGTGCCTTTGTAAGAACCAGGTTCGAGAGGCTGTCTTATGCGGCACTTATACACATGCCCGTTCGTAGTCGAATGTATATCTAGGGATTGGGGTAGTACGGAAGAGGAGCATGACTTCAAGGCGTCTCGGCAATTTCGATATATAATTACATTCCACTACCACTAAAACATACTTTCCGAGTGTAGCAGTTTGCTCTTGCGAACTCTCTGTGCAAGCTGACTACTGCTATATGGGCTTGTCAAAGGTTAGGTGTTCTCAATACAAGCGTAAAAGCTATGTATTACCTAGGTACCTAGGTACCTAGCCAACCAATCTAAACTGCTTAAAAGTTGCCCTCGTTAGAATATATTTTATTATTTTTTTATCTCTAGTCATCGATAGTTTCTAAGTTAGAAGCTAAGATACAGGCTTGTGTATTTAGCTAGTTTGAAGCCTCGGGTAAAATCGAAAGAAGAGGTATGCTAGTGTTAGGATAAAGCGCGCGAAAGAAATCAGTATCGGAAAATCTAACGCTATCTTCCCGCTCCACATATCACGATTTAAAACGAAAATGGGACAAATCCCTGGTAGGTGGATGATAAAAGAAAACAGGAGTACAAAGTCCCAGAAAACGATATGATGGTCTCCATTAGCATGTATGCAAAACTGTGAAAAGGCTGCCGACTGATATAGAATATCACATATTGCTAAAACGTGAATTACAAGGTCGGATCAGAGAATCAGAGAAGAACGCAGATGTTGGCTTTTTGTAATTTTCGCAACCATTTTCATAAATTCATAGGTAAGATGGACGCAAGTTTATTGGAATCAGCGGTAACCTTTCCAGTGATTTCGGTGGCCGCCACCGCCGTGCATATGATGGCCGTGACTGCCGTGACTCGGACGATTTGGGTTCGGTGACTGTTGGCTATTTAGATGGAGGTAGTTATTATTTATGCACAACATCCCTACCCGAGATCCAAACTTGCTCCCCCGCAGAGATACCATGTGTTTGCGGATGTGATTTGCCACGAACTCCCGCTGATGCAATGGGGCTGTTCCTAGGATCAATTGAATCAAGTAGTTGCCATATTGATCACTGGCGACTGTAAGAGATAAGAGAATTAGCCGGCGCCTTTCCCAAATTTCCTGCAACAACACCGTCATCACTGTTGCAATTTCACTAAACTGAATGCTATTAGGTTCCTCTTCAAACTTACTGTCAATTATCGGAAGACGCGGACGATCAGCTCGCCCTTCGCAAACCCGTTCCAGGTAACGATCGAGGAATCCAGGAGCAACGGATGACTTCAAACATTTTTCGACAACCTTGGATGCATACTGATCCATACTGTACTCGATAGCATTGTGAAGGACCATATCGAGTGCGACACTTTGATCACGAGGTTGTCCATGTTCGCTATTGATTCTTCGTTAGCAGGAAGATCTGTTACAAAAATATAAAATGTAGGTCTCACCATATGTGCTGAATGCACCAATTTCCAAACTGGCCACGAGCAATCATGTCCAAGTTGGCAAGAACTTCGTTGACGCATGGCCGCTAGACATCCCGGAGTATAAACAGACTATAATTTGCCAAGAAGGAAATGGGGAGAGAATACCTTGTCCTCTTCCAAGCAGTTCTCAAAGATATTTTGGACGACCAGACTCCCAGTTTCACCCATTGCGATCTCTGGCCACATACCTGACAAGGATTCGTTCATGTATTTCATAATCTGCGGTGGAGTGCCAACCCATCGAACCTCGAACAGCTTCTGCCAGACATGGCAAGCATCTGTCAAAAAACACAAATTAGTATTATTGCCAACTTTTTCTTAACGGGGAGAGGCCCTTTTGCTTACAGCGATGCATTACTGTCTCTGGAATTCGATGCAACAGCTCCTGAATCATCATGACTTTGAATGGTTCCGGAACAGTATCTAGTGCTCTCTGTATGACGTGACAACCAAATGCATCCATGCTTAGCTGGACAACTCGTCCCTTGACGAGCTTCATGATGGACTCGATATGATATGGTTCGCCATATTCGAAGCATCTCTGAACCAGGAAATTCCCAAATCGATTAGTCATCAGGGGTAGAGCCTTTTCCACTATGGCATTTATGATTTCGATCTTATGGTCAGGGTGATCAAAATCCTTAAGTTTATGTTGTAGAAAGACTGAAGCTCCCTGGTCATTCTGTATGACCACTCGGTCGACGAGGTATCCCCAGTCACACGCAACACCACGCTCCATGAGCCGCTTCCAGTTAGGAGACTCAGTCGAGTTTCCATAAAGATTAGCTCCGAGTGGTTGTGTCTCCTAGATTGTCAGTATCGACTCGGAGATATAACACATTTAGGGTGAGGTTTTACAGCTTACCGGAGAACTATTGTTGGACTTGTTCCAAGTGTTGATATTACCGCGGAATCCAGGGGTGTATTCAGAATGGGTCGGTTGCGGATAGTTCCCATTATAGGGCACCGCTGGATACCCTGGGAGGCTATTCAAACTGCTAGACGGAGTGGATTGGCCTGGTGTATTCCATGATGGCGTGGTACCGGCAGGAACAAAAGGCGGAGATAGAGGGCTAGGGGAAAATCCCTGGCGGCCTGAAGACCCGTGGAAGGCAGCAGATGGACCTGGAACGGAACCGGCTCGGCGAAAATCAGTCCCAACAATCTTCCAGTCGGGAACAGGCTCAAGCTCAGAAGCGGGGCGAGAGTGGTAAGGCTGTGCAGGTGCCATTTGCCAATATGGAGGCTGGGCTGCTCCTGAAAGAACTTTAACCTTTCCTTCATTCCATATGTTGGTGCTCGTATAGCAGGCACTTCTTGGAATAGTCGAAGGGAATGGGCTCATCAAGTTACCTTGGTCAAGAGACAACGATTGATGGATACCTTCATCATTGTAGAACTCGATGTCAACGGCCTGGGAAAATGTGTGCTTGTTGATCTGGTCTTGGATAAAGTCATCATCCCCAGACTCAAATAAATTACCTCGGTTTCCTGGAGATTCAGGATGGCTAAAAGTCCCAATTCGGTCTTCGAAGGGAGATGTAGGGAATCCGTGCGATCCCGTATTCTGGGCCACTGGCATGGTTCCCTGTTGGTCTCGAGAACCGCCTGCTTCGCCTACCATTCGTAGGTCGTTTACTTCTTTCTTTTTAGATGCTAGCTCAATTTTTTGCTCCTGGATGATCTGCTCCTGAATCTCCAGGCGGGCGAGCAGCTCATCCAGGTCCTCGGGAATCTGCGTGTTCCTTGGGATGTCTGGATTATCGTTCATAGTGTTTTCTGAACACGCCGTCAGAAATCTGTTAGAATATACATATATATATATATATATATATATATATTTCCCATAACTTTTCCCTCGCACAAAACTGTGGTACCTAAATAGACCCAACTTGGCCTCAGGAGTGTAGGGTGCTTACTTGTTTTCCAATGTACGAACGAACAAGCGTGGCGTCCTTTGAAGCGTGGTGTTTGTTATATATAACAGCTGTATTGAAAGGGTTCCCGAAGCCCAAGTGTTATTTTAATTAGTTGATTGATATTTTTTCTGCGGGTAAAAAAGAAGGGGAGAAAGGTAAAAGTGGGGGATGAAGGAAAGAAAGACAGAAGGTTGGCTATGGATTGAATAAATAGAGGAGGGTAATTGGTGGAAGGGGAATCGACTGCGGTTTCCACAACGTTTGTTTGCACACGGAGATGCAGGTTTGCAAGTTAAAGTCCGAGGAGCAGACAGAAATGCGGGTGGTTCCTTTAAGCTGCAGAACCACCACCAAATGATCATACGGGTGCCTTGACGCTAGCCATTCATGAGACCGCAGGAGAGACAAACCCTCCTCAATCTTGCGAGTTGGGATTTGAGAGGATACTGGGGCTCACCTATTGTGCTTGCAGAGGCTTGGGTGTAAGTTCCAGTTAGGCTAGCCGAGTGTATGCGAGTGGACAGGGTTTTTCAGCAGCTACCTGGGAGAAGGGTGTATTTGCTTTCGATGGGAAGGGACAAAGGGAAGCAGAGAGGTAAGAGAGAAGGGGTAAGGTATCGGTGCCGGCGATTGGTGGTAGTGGGAATGGTGGTGAGGGGGGGTGCGGTGGAAGGGTCGGAGGGTAAGTACTTAATTAATATATATTAAATGCCTAGTAATATGTGCAAGAATAAGTATATAGAAGGACGTTATTTTGAGGTGTTGAGGGAGCAGTCCGGCCGTCTCTCGAACTAGCGTCCGATTACACCTACTTACCAAGTACTTGATTGAGTATACTTGGGTGAGTATACATACACTTGCCCTGAACGGGCCTCAGCTCAGCTTGAGTGGCTACAGTTGCAGCCGAGGCCTATTCTACTACATTAGGGCAGGGCAAGACGTTGCCTGGAAGAGATTGGAGATTTGCTGCTGCTGCTGCTGTTGTTGTTTCTGTTGCATATTTCTGCTGTGTAACCAGTGCTGCAGAGTCGCCGTTGTAGAAAGGCCAAGTACTTGGCTACTCAAATAAACATGTCAAAGATTAAATCTACCTTGGCAAGTAAGTAAGTAGATACTTGAGTAAGTATGTATATTCTATTAAATTTTGGCTTGTTTAGCTTTATTAAAACAAACATGGGAAATAAAATAATAAAGAATAAATAAAATAAAGACAAAGCTAAACGCATTCAAATATGCAGGTGAACTTTTGGTCGGATGGGAAATATAACGGCCGCCAGCCTGGAAACTAACCGCAGATACATGCTATTCTCCTTATTCCTGTAGCAATAAGCAAGAGCTTAGCATCTCTCCTCACGGTCCGTGCGATTGGCTGTTTCGGCTCCCCATCTTATAATCGGTCAACCGATCAAACAGCATCGTCGGCAGGCATTTGCGCTTGATCCCTTCGCTTCCTCAGCTGTTCCTCCTTTTGAACTGTGTCGATTTCTTCCTGTTCCCGTGCTTCAGCTTCTCGCCCTTTTTGCTCAATCTCGTTGTCACGGTCTCTCAACTCTGATTGACGGACCTCCCTTGCTAGTGCCGGATTCACATGACGCAGAGGTTTCTTCTGAAGCTCCTCCCTGATCTTTGTCAGACCCCTCCCCTTCCATACACTGTAACCTTCGTTCATGTTGGGGAACATGACGTAGTTGTCGGCACGGATGATGAAATCGGAGCTCTTCGGTGGTGGAACAGATAGAATCATATCAAGCTCGAGGGCAATGGAATCGCAATAGCGGTCTAGGTTCAAGTCGTTGACGTCGTCTCCAAATGGATCTTCAATTTCCCGACCAATTGCGGCAAACCCAAGGATGATGTATGCTCCGATTAAGGTTCCCGGAATGGCTACCCAGCCCAATTTCGAAACGAGCTGGAAAGGTAGGAACAAGACCTAATTTTGATTCATTAATATTGCTGCCCACTCAACTTGCATTTGGGGAGTAAGCCTGGGGAGTAAGCCTGGGGATGACATACGTAGAGCCAGGTGATCTGACTGATGACAATATTGTAGGCAATTGGCAAGGGAGTTTGAGAAATCCGTTCGCAGTTAGTGAGAGAGTCCATCATGCCACTAAGACATGCCATAGCTGTGCTCTGGTAGGAAGGGACAGGAAGCTGGCCGCTCTGAATTGTAATATCCATGTATGCGCTCAAATAAGTCATGATTTCAAGTGGCAAATTTCCATGGTGCTTTCCGGCCTTCTTGTACACCTTGTATCGTCGAACGGGACTCTTCTCAAAGAAGGTGATCCCAAGATAGCTCGAGATTCTTTGGGTAGCGGTTAAATCCTTGCGGGGCGGAATATTACCATCCTCGTGAGCTGTCTTGGCAAAAGTTTGAATGTTGGTAATGAGCCCGTGGAGATCCTTGTAGTCGTGCTCGGGCTGATGGCGGAGCTTGTGTTTTAACGAGACGCAGAACGCCAAAAGCAGGTTGATAGCAGTCAGTTTGCCAAGGACATCCTCCTCTCCATCTGGACCTTCCCGTTCCCGAATGTGAATCCAGATCAAACGGGCCATGTTGCTAATCAAGGTACAGCCACTGGTTAGCGTCTACTTTCCGAAACAAACAAACACGGGTTATCAAGTGCATCAGCCAAAGAGCAAGTATAACGCACCGAACATTTAGGGTCAAGGCTCCCCAGCATTTTCTACCATCGTTGTATCTTTCATACGCAGTCGATGACCTGAATGACAAAGCCAGACCCACCAGGAAACCAAGAACAGTGAGGAGTAGAGAGTCGATGTTGAGAGGGCGGACGAGCTGATGAACGCATGTGATCCAGACAGTCCAGGCTGTAACAAAGCCCATCGGTAAGATCAATCCGGGAAGCACAGAGCCACGAATTCGCATAAAATATGGTAGCCTTGACGATTTGGTAGCATCGATGGGCCCCGTCTACGACATGCAGACAATTTTGTTAGTTCTGAGCGCTGTATCGTGTATGATAATGCAAAGGGTGAACTCACGAAATAACTATCGATATCGCTGCCTAAATCATCGAAAAAGCTCTCAGGACGAGGCTCGCTCTTGGAGGCACCAGTCATTTTGTTAGGATAAATGTTGCCGCTGTTGTCGTAAATAACAAGGGATAGGCCTTTGCGCCGATGGGATGTTGTTAAGGCGAAGGAAACGATCAAGAAATATATACCCTATGTGTGTATATAAAAGAAAAGGATCTCGAGGTAGGGCTGGAATATACACTGGATCATGGGCCGGCCCAGGTCAAAAATAAAGCGCTGTTGGTGAAAGAAGGCGCTGCAAAGAAAGGAGGCGATGCTTTTCTTAAAAGGAAAAATAGAAAAATAAATAAAGGTCTAGCTGGTGATAGTAGTCTTTATAAATATATACTTCTTGGCTCGGAGGACAATTGCTGATTTTACAAACAGGGTTCCAGACAATAATCTTATTTCAAACGGAGAGAGGCGTGCTTACATGCATGGGCCGCATGAGAGGCTGTAGACTTTTTTTTTTCTCTTCTTTTCTTTTTTTTTTTTTTTTTTTTTTTTTTTTTTCTTCTTTCTTTTTTTTTTTTCTCTCTCTCTCACTCTCTTTCTCCTATGGATTACGCGAGAAAAGCAAAACGGCCAACCGCAAAGGTAAAAAGGATTCGGAGCCAGGTTTGAGCGAAACCCAATATCATTGGATGTACAGAAAGCGGCGTCCTTGGGTGAGTTTGACGTGTCCAACTGTGGGCCCGGCTCTTTGACATTATAAAAAAAAAAAAAAAAATAAATAAAAAAAAAAAAAAATACAGTAACGTAACAGATTGCAGGATATATCAGTCACCAGCTGCCAACTTGGCGATGTCGCTTGGCGATATCACTCCTGAGCGAGTGCGCCCCTGATTTCGACTAGAGAGGACACAGCGGTGAAACTTCAGTGGCGGCTCGGGGCTCTTGGCCATGCGCGATCCCTGAGGCATGCATGTCCCAACTTGTGCATTATGTGTCATAGCACCGTTCAACGTCGAAAGCACATACTTGAGTCGCTTCTCATGATTGTTTGATGGCGGCGGCTTTCTTCGTCCTGCAGTTCAGCTGGTTCGCGGACGACGATCGAAGGGGGGTGGAAAGACTGCCACAGCCAACAGAATCCTGCATCCACCGCAACGATGCCTAAGACAGGGCGCCGCTTGCGGGAAGCCCAGGCGGAAGAACCGCCCCCCTGCCAGCCAAACGAGAAAGTGAAAAAGGCGGAGGCCAAAGACGGTTAGCCGGGGGGGCATTGAACATGTGCGAACCTGAAAATAGCATCGGCGCTGTGCTTTTTGATTTCTAATGGAAAATAAAACCTCACCTTCGATCTTTGGGATGATTCGCAGTCTGCGAAGCCCATGCAGGGTGAGAAACTGTCGCACGACACAAGTGCCGTCTCTCTCTCTCCACCTCTCTCTCTCCCCGTCTCTCTTTACGGGGACATGCAGGCGAGGTTTGGGGTGCTGGCTGGCTGGCTGGCTGTCTGGCTGAAAGGGGGCCGATGGCTCCCACTTTGGAATGTCTGGTTTAATGAGGCTTCCGGCACTGCGACGACAACAAGAACAAACAGCGAAATTGGCGGCAACACGCACACAACACGGCAACACAGTCTGTGCTCTGCTCAGGCACATGCGTATTCACGTGCTGGTGATGCTGTGCAGCCTGGCGAATCAGCTAACCGTAATTCGTCAGCGTCTGGGGAAGCCGGGAAAGGCTAGCACGAGCATTCCAATGGCCTCGTGGACGACATTCCGGGAGTCTTATCGATAATCTCCTGCGGGCCTGGGCTTGCCTCAATTGCAAAAAAGTGAAAGACATATGCACGTGCAGCACGTTGGAGAGCTGGTACAAATAACCTCTACTCCCGTACTTTATATATCTATACCGAGTAATTATATAGGCCAAAGCAAAGCACCTCGTCTAGCATTTAAGTATAAGTACTTACTTATTTAAATGGTCGAGTACTTACCTAGGTAGTTACCCACCTACTCACTTACATAGATGTCGACATATATACTTAAGTAGCTAGCAAAAGCTAACTTCGTCTTCAGATAGCCCACTTCCGGATTGTCCTTTATTGCGCGTGGGGAAATGGCCGCCGCCCAAAATATAACACCGGCAACCCAGCCGCCGTACGACCTATCTCGTGCCCCGCGCTTCCTCATCGTCGGCGCTGGTCATCGCGGCAACAACTATGCGCACGCGATCAAGGCTTCAACAAATGGTATCGTGGCCGCTGTGGCTGATCCACACGACTACAAGCGGGAATCATTCGCGGATAGATACCGCATCCCGGCTAACCTGCGCTTCCATGACTGGAAAGATGTCCTTCAGGAAGAGTCTCAAACCGCCCTCCAAAAGGCCGGTGGAATCGATGGCGTCCTCATCTGCACGCTAGATCAAACACATGTGGAGATTGCCACTGCTCTGATTCCCCTGGGCTGGCATGTCCTGGTGGAAAAGCCGCTGGCTACAACGTATGAAGACTGCCTGAAAATCCAGGCCGCTGTCGAACGCGCCAACTGTATCTTCGCCATCGGGCACGTCCTGCGTTACTCACCGCACAACCGCCTCCTGCATCGCCTGCTCACGGTGGATAAGGTTGTCGGGGACATTGTGGCTATCGAGCACAAAGAACCTGTTGGCTGGTATCACTTCAGTCATTCCTTCGTGCGCGGCAATTGGCACAAGGAGTCCGAATGCGGGCCGTCTATTCTGACGAAATGTTGTCACGACCTTGATATCTTGCTGTGGATGTTGTGCTCGCCAAGGCCCTTCGATCCGGCTGATCCTTCCACCCGGCCGCACCTGCCGTCCAGCGTCTACTCCACCGGCTATCTTGCGCATTTCCGCAAGAGCAATAAACCTAAAGATGCATCGGACAACTGCACAACCTGCCCGACTGCCGTGGAACGCTCGTGCATGTACTCCGCGAAGAAGATTTACATCGAAAATCCATCTGGGATTAGAGGTGGCTTCAACATGCGATGGCCCGTGAATATCGTCTATCCTGAGGTGGAAAACGACCCGGGCGATCTCGAGTCGAAGGAGAAGGAGCTCCTAAAGCGCCTGGCGGAGGGTCCATACGGTAGGTGCGTATACGATGGCCACAACGACGTTGTTGACAATCAGGTCGTCGTGATGAGCTGGGACGGCGAAGACAATGACGGCGACGGCACGAGATGCCCTAAAACTGCAACGCTTACAATGACAGCTGTGTGTAACATACTAGGCGCATCCCATAACTCCTTAAAAGCTTTCTAACCGAACCATTCGCCCTCCCTTTTAGTTTTCTCGTGCAATATGCGAAAGAAAGACAATCGTGTACGGCACGAAAGGCGAGTTGCACTCGGATACCTCATGGCCTTCTGCATCCGTCCCCCAAAAAGATGAAGCGAGGCGGCAGCCGCATACCTCGCTTCATACCATATCCTTCACGGACCCACGTGCCGGCTGGGTTACACACACGCCCGGTGCAGTCGACCTTTCCAGTGGACACGGTGGGGGCGACACTGGCCTTACCATAGCTTTTGTCAGCGCCGTGGAAGCGGTAAAGGTATACGGATGGGATGTGAACAAGGCCCAACGGGAACATATCGGCGCTGGAATAGACGAAGCTGTCAGAGCTCATGGGATGGCATGGTGTGCAGAAGAAAGTAGAAAAACAGGCGCACGTAAAGATTGGGCACAATGGGATGCTGCACAGAGAAAAATATAGCACGTAAAAATACGTCTCGATTTGGCTAAAACGGTAGTGCATTAATGTACCATGCATCAACTCTTTCATGCGTATTTCAATTAGTAGGCTAACAATACTCCTTTCAATATACCGCACAACTTTCTTATTCGAAATACAACGGCAACCAAACAAGTGGCATCTCCAACATTACCTCCCACTTCTTCCCGCTCATGCCATGCAGTCAAACAATGGTAATAACAGCCAAGGACAATTACTCTTAACTTGCTTTGTAAAAAAGCCTGGGACTCTTCTAGGCCCCTTTCAAGAGAAGTAACAATGCCGGCACCGAGCCTCTTTTTAAAGTGAAAAACTTAAAAAGATTCGCTAGATTAGTGTGATGCTTAGCTGGATCCTCGGGCGATGTTGTCATCTGCCCCGGAGCTTACGGCGACCACAGGTACTGGGGAGTTCTTGGCTGAAGATACGCCGAGCTCGGGATCTGATTCCCGAGATCTTTGCCAATCACGCCCCTGTGCGACGTCCTTGCCTTCGATCTCCATGTGAGAAGGTCCGGAAGTAAGATCAATATCCTGATCTGGGTTTGCAGCTTCGTATTCCATGAACTTGAGGAATCTGTAGAGGCCAGAAGCGATGATTGAACCCAACAGAGGACCGATCCCTAGGCGCATTGTTAACATTAGGGTCATATTTTCTTGTGCCAAAAAGGTAAAGACCTACAATAAATCCAATGATCGCTGTTAAAGTCACCGGTGACAACAGCTGGGCCAAAAGACCGGACAGGATTCAAGCCAGCACCTGTGTAGTAGATACCAACAAGATGGTCGATGAACAGGGCACCACCGATACCCAGAGGGGCCAGGAATGTCGCCTTGTGTTTCTACACGAGCGAGACAATTATGGTAAGCTAACCTCCAGCTAGCAGCGGCAGGGAACAACATGCAAGTATCAAGTGAACTTACCTCAACAGCAAGCATGAAGATAGTGATGATGAGCTGGGCCGTCAAGAACATCTCGAGGAAACAACCTTGCGCTTGGGTGATTCCACCTGGTAGAGGGCATTAGAATTTTCTGGTGCAAAAGTACTGCATAGCTATGGAGGAGGTATAACATACTTCCTGCCGTACTGGTGCCGACAGCCAATTCGCCAGGGAGCATGGCCTGTGCAAGCGCAGCAGCGCAGATAGCAGCAAGGATCTGGGCCAAGATACAGATCAAAGCTCGAACGATGGGGAGACCACAGCCCAAGACCAGTGCGAAGGTAACCTGAAGAGCCAGAAGGTTAGCAAAATAACATTTTCTACTGTTGACTAGCTCATGTGGGAACATACGGCTGGATTGAACATGCCACCGCTGACTCGGAAAAAGACCCAAACGTTCACGGCTAAGCTCATGCCGAACGCCGAAGCGATGTAGAAGATGGTCGCCGGGTCGGATCCACCAGTCGATGGGACGCTGCCGGGCTGTCTCTGATATTTGACACGAGTGCTGGCAATTTGAACAACGCCTGCATAATAAAATTGTCAGATCTACGGTTCACGGCCGTGAGAGCACGTGGTTTATAACTTACTGTAACTCATGAAGAGGAACATGAAGGTTCCTAATGATGCGGATGTTAGGTATGCATGTTCTGCAACTCTGGCAATTGCCAGTTGAGCAAGGTGAGATTAGATTACTTCATACCTACGAATTCACCGGCCTATAGTTCCGCAAATGGTTAGTTGGTTTTTTCGCTTTCGGAATGTCTTACGAATTTCTTTGGGTATGGCAGTACTTACACCAGCAACCAGGTCTGCATTCGGATATCAAAGAATATTGGAGAACGAATCAGTCACCTCCACTTCTCCCTCTGCCATTGTAGACGTCGACAACAAAAAAAAAAAAAAACATTCGGGAGTGGCACTTACGATTTTTTACGCCCAACGGCAAGAACTTTTCCCACGACATCTTGGAATGGACGTGCGTTTAGAATGTCTGCAGGACTCAAGGGTGTGTTATTTGGTTGACTGGGTTATCTGACAAAGCTGTCTCTTTGTATCTCTGTCTGTCCGTCTGGTGAACCGACTGATCAGATGAATGGAAGGTGTAAGTGAAAGAGTCTGGGGTGGTGGATTCTGAAGAAAAGGGCCGGGAATGGCTTGCAGGTTATATATGGCGAGAGATCCAAGCGACAGCTGAGGCGGACCGCTCTCGTGCAGGGATTGATATACAGAAGACGAGCCGCGAGTAGCACCGGCGGGCCCGAATTGGGTGTGTCTATATGCAGTGTTTGGGGAATGGGGGGAAGGCGAGGGCGAGGGGGGAGGGTATATCGACCGACGGCATATATATCCGTGGCCCAAGGCACGACTGGGAAGTTCCAAGAGAGATAGCGCCGGCATAGCAACATATTATAGCACAATAAGGTCAATAGCGCCGCCTTGTATACCGGCAACGGGCAATGGACATGCCTGAGCTGCGGAACTAGTCCAGATGGTCCTGCTACCGTAGCAAGCTTATTTGGTCGTTGACATGTTCCGGCGTGGGATCCAACAGGCCTGCGCAGGCATGGTACTCCGTACATGTACAGTACATGTGCATTGCAGATTGCGGTACTGCTTGGGCCTGGACATGCTGCTTCGCTCCAGTAATAAGCAGACGCGGAAGGGGAAAGAAAAAGAAAAGGAGAAAGATAAAAAAGCAAATTTGCACAGCGAGATGCCAAAATATATCGTAAGAAATTAGAAAGAAAAGTAGGGCAACAGAATGGTAATATCAGGAGCTAATATTATTATTATTATTAATAGTCATAACTGCAATCATCCTCGGCAATAGTGGTGCATACATAAGTACTTAAGTACATACTTAAGTACATATATGATACGCCTCCCCCCGTGCCATGCGGGCAACTTGTTAACTGAGGCTACAGGGCTCTACATGAAGTCCGAAAAGACACCATCAGTGGGCCTGCCTTCGAGCTCGTCAGCTGCTTCCCGCAGAGGCACGGAACATGCAGAAGTTCCAATGCACCACTATCTGTTTTTTGTGGTCGTCCTTTATCTCCACATAAGCGAACTAACTGTTTAGCTACCGTGCCCCTCTGCAGCTGTGGCTCCAAACCACCACCACCACCACCACCCCTCCATTTGATTGTTTGAACGGATGGGGTGAATAAATGGGGGTAACTTAATGAATGGAATAGATTGAATTGGGTGCGGGCTAAATGAATAGGACTGCACAAGTGGAGCAGCTAGCAATCTGGAATCAAACAAAACCGCGTGATTGGTGTTGTGCTTTGACGTTGGTTGCACTGCTTGTACCACCGCTCCGACCCTTCCTTCCTTCTGCCCCTGCCCCTGCCACGGACTTCCCTGTTCGACACTGCACTTTCATCCTTCATCAATATCATCATCATCATCATCAGCACCACAACCACAACCACAACCACCCGGGCCTGATTGCCAGAACATCACCGCCACCGCCGCCGCCGGAGGACACAGTGGACGAGACAGCACGCAGACATACGTTAGTTTTAACAAGTATAAGTCCAGTCCTGCGTACGCATGTACGCCCACACTGCACACATGCTTCGCTCGGCGCGCTTGTGTTTAGTCCACTGACAACCGCAGGCCATTGTCCCTCCGGTTCCACCATCATGCCATCCAGGGTATATGGATGCGCAGCGGGTTTCCCATCGTTCCTTGGAAATCGGCGGGCCCAGATGCAACACAGTCCGATTCGGATCGATGGTTGCTCACTAGCCCCGCCTGAGGCTAGCCTTGCATCCACAACCACAAGATCAGAAAAGAAAAAAAAGAAAACCTAAGAAGACCGTAGGAAAATGCGGGCTGTGGGCCTTGTGATAATCGATAAACCGGCCAGTCTTCAAACCTGATCGGGACAGGAGCACCTCCTGGAGACGGATCGTGTCTCCGACCCTGCACGGGAGCCAGCCGAGTTCTAGCAAATGCAAACAAAAAAAAAAAAACACGATTAGAAAGATTACGCCTGTGCACCAGCCAGATCGTCCCGTTTCATTCGTCACCACAAACGACGGGACGGGCTAGATAAAATAAACTGAGCAAAAAACGAACACGAGTGGCAATCTAGCACTGAATAATACCTCGAGTTGCATTTCTGTCAGTGGGAAAAGCGGGGACGCGACATTCTTACCCCAATCAAGGTTACAATTATCACAACATGACACAAATGATAGCTTAGCAACAGCACGTCCTTCTAAAACTTGATTACACAGAAGGCCCCAACTGCGGATGTCGTCTGTTCCCAAATTGCTCGGACGTCTTTAGGGGGCACAGTCCCAAATCTCTTCCCTAAGATTCTTGCAACTGAACTACAAGAAATTTGTACCAGTACATGTGCCTTGCACAGGTCCGAATTATATTCCGTACTTCCAGACGTAGTATCATGCAGTTTTAATCTGGTTGGATCGTTTATAGTGGGCCAAACAAAACATTCCACCTTCAGGCCCGCTCTTAAACATCCGTTTCTATTAGCGGTCCCAGGGACTAATCGGGACTAGTGGCAATTACAACGTTCAGACGAATGTACAGCAAGTTAATATTACGCGGAATATACAGTGACACGGTTCGCGCGCCACGAAAGAAGAAAAAGAAAAGAGTACGAGGATGAAATTTGTGTATACATCGACGCTATATCTCGGAGACTTCGCACACAACGGCAAGGGTTCAAATCTGTACGTGGCCGGAATTATATCAAGGCATCTTTCTTTCTTTTTTGTTTTTGCCTCCGACTAATTGGCCGCTGTCCAAACGAGCTCACCCTGTCCTGATCATTGCTCAGTTAGAAGAAAGAAAGAAAAGAGAAAAAAAAAAGAAAGAAAAAGAAAAAGGGAGAGTCCAACATCATGGATGTCCTACTACCGACATCAACAACAACCTTTGAAAATTGCAAATTAGCATTGCACAACAGCTTCAGAATTGATTAGATCGATCTGGAATCGGGCGATCGCGGAGGGATCTGGACTGGCCTGTTGCAATAAGTTGTTTGATACGCCAACCATCTAGAGAATGGAATTCAATCAAGAATGAATTGGTTGGGAGTTAGAGAAAATGGTCGACATGCTGGTACCCATAACGTCCATCGCCAACTCTATTGACGATGGTATCATATTGACCTCAGTTGAGTCAATTAGAGTGTCTACGCTGGGTGGCGTTCGATCTGCCAGGCTTCCGAAGGAGGGGCTTTCCCTGCACATGCAAGTAATCGCAATTGTGAGTTCAGGTACTGTTGGGGGATGCTCGATGGGCCCGCCAATCATCACTGCATTTACCAAATGATCGGTACCCCACGAGGAGCGCATGATTTTTAACTTCCTGCGGTTCGCACCGATCCCAGCAATCAAGCTTGTTCTTTGATTCGTCCAACTGATCTGGTCGCGATTGGCTCTTTCGATGGGGAGATGCATTGCCAATGCTAGAGTACATTTTGGATTCCAAGCACAAAGCCAAATAATCGAACCAAGGACAATCCAATGATCGACCAATCGCAGCGAGAGGAGCAATTTTCCAACCAAGAGAAGCAAAGTTAGAACAAAACACTAGTATCAAGACAGATAATGGAAGCCTTTTTTTGGCCAGGGTCCTCCTAACAAGCAACAGATGGACAGTACAAAGTCGATTAGGTAATTAGAAAGAAAACAACCCAAAATAAACCATTGAAACAAGGTAATTGAATGATACGCCATTATAACGCCTTCTGACACCCCCTCCCAAACCCCTCCCCAAAAAGTCCATGTCCGGAGACCTTTTTTCTTTGCTTTTTTTGGAGTCATGCGCAGGCCTCCATGTATTTACAGAAGATGCATATGGGTCACATACAAAAAATTTTAACAAAAAAACCAAATTGTGGATACTGCTAAATCTGGCGCAGAGTAAGGGTAAGACGACGATCGCGGCGACGAAAAAGAAGAGCTGCTGATAACGAAAACTTAGTCTCGAGCTTGCAAGATACTAGCCTCAATATAAAAAAGGAAATAGAGAGAGGAGGGAGCCATCCTGGGACTGCTTGACAGCAATATACAGTTTCGTTCCACTTTTGATACCCTTAACTGATCGAAGCTTGAACGCCCGAACCAGATACAGATTCATTGGTTTTCCACATACTGTCAGAACTGGAATCATCTTTTATAACCAATTTCTGATCCCCACTCTCTAGGCTTTCGCTAGGGTCATTCATCTCTTGGATTTGTCCAGCCTGGGGTTCTGCGGTTGCAGCGGAGGGCGAGAGCATGGCCGAGGCGTCAAGGAATGGGACACCGTTATGCCCACCGTGAGTTAAGCAGCCAACGCATGTACAACCATCTCCGCACATGCAACCGCCGTTTTGCTGCGAACAGGTGCCCATCGGATAGTCGAACTGAATAAATGCAGAGGGTGATAACCGGTCCGGCTGAAGAGCGAGCATAGATTTCTCTTCAGACATACCATCCAGCCCAACATCACCGAAGACGCTCATGCAGCCGCCGCCGGGAGGGAAATCTACACCCGCTACGGAGTGCGTGAACCCTAAGGTGGATGGAGAATGCTCTCCCGAACTATGTTCCGGTGTCTGCAATGTCCGATGTATGTTTCTAACATACTCGATGGTGGCCGAATTGTACGGATGAGTAATGCACATAACGCAACTACAGTTCGGACCGCATTCGCAATCTTGACCATGAGGCAGCGCATACGGGGCAGCTAGGCTAGTGGTGTTACCGTTGCTGCTGCTGCTGCTGTTGCCACCGCTGTGGCCGTTAATACTAGGAGCACAACACCCTCCATTGATCGTACGGGCGTGCTCCCCGGCTTGACTGGCTCGCCTGGCAGCTTCGGCTTCTTCCTGCTGCTGTCTTTCATGAGCTTCTCTGATGGTATTCATATAGAGGATTTGCCTGTGATTGTATCTGGGAGCGGTATAGATAGTATAGGCCTGGTTTTGCTCCGACACTGTGCCGTATGGCAACCCATCCATCATAGTTGGACTCATAATCGGCATGTTGGGGACGCTCGTGCTGCGGCTATCTATTCTATGGGCGGCGAGTTGCTGTATGTCATTCTCCGTTGGGTATCCAGGGAGCGAGGCTCGTTTCCGGGTATACATTTCGGCCGTGTGTCTCTGAGGCTTCTGATCTTGCTGGAAATCTCCATATTGCTGCCTATTTGGAGGTAGCGATGGGGGCGGCTGTATGACGGGGAACATGCTAGCGGTATTTTCAATGAAGCTCTTTGTGTCACTGTTCTCCAGTTCGGGTTTGCAACAATTCCTCTTATTGACCGGCAGATTTGGGGGAGGAGGTGGTTGTGGTGGAGGGACGATACCAAGGCTCGGGGGCAGCTCGGTCCCGAAGAAGGGAGGACCAATAGGAGAGCTCAAGTCCATGGGGTGTGGCGGAAGCGGCGCCATGGTGTTCATGCCATTGGGACCATGGGCCGACCAGAAGTGACTCTGGTCTATAGGCGAAATGAGGTCGTTACCGCCCTCCATGTTTGGCAGATAGCCGCTTGGGAAGCCGTAGGGCCCAGCGGGGTTCATGTTTGGGGGACCGGCTGGAGTGCCCGGGACGGATGATGTATGAGAGCCAGGTCTGGACCTGTCGTATTTCGAAGAGGCACCTTTGTCATCCTTCTTGGGTTTGGATAGAGGGCCAGGGGTGCCACAGGGACAGGCGGCAGATATTTTTGGGATGGCGACGCTAGCGACTTCGCAGTTGCAACTACCGGCCTCGTGAGGACAGGAGGAGAGGGGCCTGCCGGGTTTCCTAACTTTGATGAGGATGCGGTCGTGGTGGGTGCATTTGGAGGAGCGATGGCCTCTCATACAAGGTTCGCTGAAAGAGAGACAGGCTGGTTAGCATGATAGCTCCAAACTGTGAATATGGATGTACATATAGATGCAAACATCTACTCCATAAGGATAAAAAGAGAGAGATAAAGATAGAATCAAAAGGAACAAGTTTGGACGTACCAAGCATACTTGACGCCGTCTATCATAGGCATCCTGTTTGGTTAAACAGGGCCTAGCAGGCCTGGCGATGGAACCCTGAGATAGAATGCAACAGCAACAACAGCAGCGGTAACAGCAGCGCAACTAGCCTCGAGAGTGGCAGGGTAGCTGGCTAGCAGATGGACAGCGACGATGGAACCGTGACTGCTGCGGGGGGGGTAGAAGCGAGGCGCGCGCCGGGCGAAAAAAGACCTTTATAAGCTGGGGTAGGATCTTTGTTGGAGGGGGTTGCCGAGGCGGTGCGACGGGGCCGATGATCGTGCTGGGGATAGCTGATCTGGGGCGGGAGATCTCCACCAAACGGTGGATTGCGGCAGATAGGCTATTTCNGGGGGGGGGGGAAGTGTATGGCGATGGGTGGAATTGGTGAGGCTTCGAAGCTGCTAAACGGTGGTTGATAGTGTGAGTGTGTGAGTGTGTGTGTGTGAGAGAGAGAGCGAGAGAGAGAACGAGCGAGGTCGTTTTCGCTGTTGGTTGTGTCGCTGAATTTTGTTCGGTTCCTCTGCTGTTTGGCGAGAAGGCCAAGCGCGCGCAACCGAGCAAGCGACCGCCGCCGAGAGCAGAAGAGAGCGAGAAAAAGAGAGAAGCAGAGAAGGCCGGGCGAGGGGATATGCGCAGGGCGGAGTGCGTTTCTTGTTTTCCTGGCGGAGAGGCCGGCGACTCGGGCGCGCTGGTTGGCTGCCGTTCTCTCGGGATATTAGGTAAGCGGAGTTGGTGGCGGCTGTCGAATAAGTAAGTAAGTAAGCACCTGGGTACTTAAGTACTTACCTGCCTGGATGTCTATGTTTGAAAAGAAAAAGAACTTTGATACTTGTAGATATAAATATATCTCTGCCAGGCGTGTGTAAAAGTTGGATGTACATGTACATGTGTAAGTAGATATATAAATAGCAGTAGTGTTTTGGTGGTCAGCCCACGTTTCGCCTCCATTCTCTATACTTAAGTATACACATCTATCTATATATAAGCACTTCCTTCAGTACTTACTTTCACACCCTCAGGTCAGAACTACTTATCCTGGCAGACGCCGTGATCATGACGCGCTGGGGATCAATGGAAAATCCTGCCCGGAACTTCCCAGCTGCGACGGTTGGCTGGTGCCAAGCGGCAGCTGCCTCTTCTTTGCAGAGTTTTTTTTTTTTTTTTTCCTTCTTTTCTCCCCACAAACTCTATCACTTCCACCACCGTCGACTCTTCTCTTCTCTTCTCTCCTCCATCAACCTCACCATATCTACTAACTTGTTTACCTGCCACCCTCGCAAGTATGTCCTCACACTCAAGACCTGGATGGCCATCCCACCGACAAATTGTCTCGACTCACAATGCTGAAAAACCATGAAAGAAAATTTGTTTCAGCCACATCCTCTACGGTGCAGGGGGTGTGGCAACCGTCAGAACGAAACCTCCAGCGGAAAGACCACGACTTTCATCGTCTTGTGGCTCCCATGTTTCACCTGCGGACAATGAGAGCTGTCAGCGAACCAACCAGCCCGCCAGCTCGTTGTGGCTCTTCTGTCTCGAATCTTAAACTCTATTCACCTCAAAAGCTCCCTGCAGAGCCGGAACCTCAGAACTTCAACAAGCGGTCCTCTTGGCGATAGCTATATCGTCTGTGCTACATTACTGCCAGTCTTACCTCATATATATATGACGGACCCAACAGCCACTCCCTTGGCCCCGTTTCCCCACAATCGTGCCCTTCGTCCTATGAATGATAAGATCAATCTCGCAGACCCAACCGTCAAAATCGGCCCCTCAAAGTTCTTAGGCTCTTGCCTCAACCTTCCCCTGGAACCACCGCGCTCTAGACGCGATTTTGAGGTCTACACCGATGCCCAGTTTCAGACTGCTGATGCTCTGCACGCAAAGGAAACTTTTGCCGCAAATCAAATTAAGCTTTGTGTCGGTGTCGATCCATCCGTTACCGAGTCTCTTCGGCTATCCAAGGAAGGCGGTGAGCTTAATCGCCGCCTGCTGCGAGACAGAGAAGAATACCTTGCAAGGCACCCCAATCTCGAACAGAGAGCCCGAACAGTCTATCTCCAGGTGCGGGGGGAAGTTGTCGACGTGCTCAGATCCCAATGTTTTCATATCCTTTGGCCCTTCGTCCTGGTATTTAGCTGCTTTGAGTTCACCAGTCACCGCCGGGATTTCCAACATGGCCATTGCCTGTATATCATGGTCACCTTGCCCTCTCAAGCTGCTCATAGTTTCATGGAAATCCTCCGCAATTTGGTGTCAGATGTCATCCGCAGAAAGGAAGGCGCTGGTATTCTCAGTGTAATCATCCAAGAGATCTCTCGCCCCGGTAGCGGAAATCTTAGTCAATATGGTGAATCGCCCCGGCTTTTGGAATCAAGCAAAGGGCGACACGTGCCAAGAAATATTGATTACCATCTTCGTCCCCCGATGGGAAGTTCCATTGGGCCTGCTGCACACGGCTCCAGCGGCACCATCGGGCTATGTGACGACTCAAAGTGGCGTTGTGTATGCCGTAACGGCCAGCCACACCGTCGGTGCGGCAGGTGAGCCTGTTGTCTCACCGTCAGCCGTGGACCTTGACGGCTGTTACCGGCAAGCCAGAACTAACGAAGAAATCATTTTGCAGGAACTCGATTTCAACCTTCGGAGCGTTGGTTCTAACTGTAGTGAAGCGCTCGAGTCGCGCCGAAGATGGGAGATTGCACAAGAGGAGCTTCTCATCTTTGCAGATATACACGCCGCATCTGGCTTTGTCTCTCATTTTGGCAATGTCTGTAAAAAGAGTCAAGGAGTATTTCATACCTCACATGACAGCGCCACGATCGAATCCTACCTAGATCTCGCCCTGGTCGAGTGCTACAGCTCCCGGATTGGGTTCAACCTCATACCTTGTATGGAGGCCAATGGATCTGCAACTGTGATTGAAGTAAATGCAGCTCGCAGTCCCGTCCATGGTGAACATGTCTTGAAAAACGGGCGTAAGTGCGGATATGAGAACCTAGATTTATATCCAACAGGTTGAATATTTGTGCTCACCGTTCATTCTCTAGGTTCAACCGGTTTAACATATGGCAATGTGCTATCCGTCCTCGCCGTGGTTGGCTACTTTGAAGAGGTTGTGTCGACAATTGGAGATGAGACGGTCTGCCAAATTCGTCCACATATCATTCAAAATTGGTGCGTTACGGGGATACACCGCACAGGCGAAGATGCAGTCTTCGCGAGCTTTGGTGACAGCGGCGCCTGGATATTATCTGAGCCCACAATGCCGTCCAACCAGAGTTCCGACGGCGTGCTCACCACTCATACCCCCGTCCTCGGTTCTGTCGTGCAGGGATTTCTCTCTGTAGAAGGCGTAGATTTGGTCATGTTCCAACCTTGGGAATGCATGGCGGAGGGCTTTAAACAGCTGTTGGGCGAGGAATGCGTGCCTTTTCTTCCCCTTTCTAACCAGACCGCCCTTATGCGTCAAGAACAGGGCTGTTCCAATGGCTGTGGGATCTGCCTCAAGGAAGGCGATGTTGATCACTACATTGACCAATGTCCAGAGCGGTTTAAGCCGGAAGGCAGCCGAAATCGCTTTGTCAGGGAGACCAGTGGGGTGAGACCATTGCATGTAGCAGAGGCCTTGACAACCCGACGCCGACTTGATCGAGTCCCGGTCACACCATCGGCATATCCGCCGACTTCGGCTTTAGTACGGCGTCGACACGCGCTTTAGAAATACTCAGGAAAATTTCTAGGTGGCATTACGCTAAGGTAAGCCATTTCTAAATCCGTTAATATGGTTACTTCACATTGCGCACGGTCGGGATCAATGCACCAATTCAATGATGATACCAAATTTTTTACAATGCATAGTTCATCTGAGGGCTTACTAGGCTCACTGAACGACGCAAAATTATCCATCTTTCGCTCCTATCTGATATTTCAAGATCTTTCATTTGTCAACGTGCTGCTCTCATACGACATTTCTTCGCTTCTATGCGACCCTGTCGAGCCCTACTCTTTAGATTGATGCTAATATTTGAACTGGCTCCAAAGGTCCAGCAGGGTGTTGCTCTATGAAACCAAGCGTAGATTCGAGGATCAAATTGGCTGAAGGAACATACGGATTTCTTGAATGTGTATTATTAGTTCATTCGATGATGGTAATGACAAGCTTTGGAGATATGTAGACATATATACAGAAGAACGCAACCCGATGTCTTCCCTCCCCTCCGCACTTTCCCTTTCTAAGTAGTGTGACATAGCCGTCGTGTAATGCTAAGGAATAATTTCCAAGTAAACAAGTAAAATCCAACCAATGTTTGATTCTTTTTGTTTACATTTCTAGGACCCATATACAATGCAACATCCCATCGCCATTCTAGCTATAGCAGGAGGGAGAGAGCCGGTGGTGGAAGCACCCGGGTGGGTCGTCGAAAGAACAAAAGTCTGTCTGTGACCCTCAACGAAACAGCTATGCCCTCACGTTCCTGGCGCCGGCTGCATTCTTGAAGCTAGCATCGCACTCCGCATATCCCCTGCCAGCACCGAAGCCGAGGCCGACCCACGCTGGAAACGCCCTGCGTTTGAATAGCAGGACCGAGAAGACGACGCCGAATCCGAGACCGAGCCCGGACTTTATAATGGCATTCGAGAGGCAAAGGTCCCACTAGGAACAGAAGAATCGTGAGCCTGCCGTATTTCGGCTATCATGACTTATACGATTCGATTGAATATGGCATACCTTGTCGTTAAGCAGAGTTTCCGAGACGGGGGCAGATACCCGGCTGATAACCTGGGAAGAGGAGGGAGACGTGGAGGAAGAAGAAGAAGAGGAGGGTGCCTGCGGCTCGACTGTTGTCGTCATTGTGGGTGTTTTAGAGTTAGGAAGGCCTGGAGGAGATGTAGAATTGAACTCAATGGCTCGCGACGATGGACAATTGGCGAATCTAGCCTTTGACTAACTCGCCGGCTCTGTCTAAAGTGGCGGTGGAGGGGTGGTTGTTGGTTTGGAAAGGGATGATTTCCGATGCCGTCGAGCGGAAGGTGTTCGTTGAGTATAAACGTGCGTGGTTTATGTCAATGGACCGAGCCGAAACTTTTTTTTTGGCGAGTTTTTCTTTTTCCTTCCTTCCTTTTTTTTTTTTTTGCTTCACCTCTTTCTCAATATCGAAACCGTATGCCTGCTATGTCCATCCCAGCCAACGAAAATAATTCCTGCGGCCCATATACGCCATGGTCCAATCAATAGCGACCCTAACGAAATCGTTACGCGACAAGTCGAAACCTCTATCGGACCTCCTACCTATCGCGCAATCGATATGCCGGAATGAAGCAGAAATATTCTTTCCCGAGAAGGAAGAGTGGCTTGTGGAATGGCTTGTGGAGCGACTCGACGCCGAGCCATCTTCAGAGTGAGTATCCCACTAGACCACTTCGCCAATACTTCGACAATTTTCTAATATCTGGACTTGAATTCATAGAGGCCGGCTGTCACCTGAGACCTGGAATATACTCTATGAATTACTGAGTACCCCAAATATCAACCTCACGGCGGCGTCCGCTACTCTACGCAACAATAAATTCGTCAATATCCTAGCAAAAACTCTCTCCGGTGCTGTTGAAAAATACGGGAGCGAAAACTTCGATACAAAAGCACCCAGCGATGGTGCGAGCGATGTCGAAATGCATGGTGATGCCTCACCCACAAGCTCGTCTGCAACAGAGCCAGGAAGCCCATTAGTGCGTACCGCCTCCGGATGCCGAAAGAGCCACCCCCAGGGACGGAAGATTCGTATTAGACAAGGAGAGAAAATCCATGAACTACTTGCATCAGTCTTTAAAGTCGTAGAGTTTTTGAGAACTCGGTTTGAGAAGGCTTCGAGCGATGCTACGGAAGCTTCGAAACGAAGGAGACTCGACTTGACGACCCCAGTGCTCAGATATATGCCAGAGACTGCCGCATCTCTCCTAGAGTCATACCTCAAGCTTCTTTATATCCTGGTCCAGGGACTTGGACCCGTTGAAGAGGCGTCTGGGTGGACACATTCGTGTCAGCTTATATGGAAGTCGTGCTCTTATGGCATTTCCACTTCAGAAAAAGTAACTATAGCCCTCTCTGGTTTGTACCAAAGTAGAGAGTACTGATGATACCAATGTAGCTTGTACCTCTTGTGTCAAACCAACTCCTACCACCGATATCAAAGATCCTTAGCCTCCGACCAGTCCCCGAGGACATCAGAGAAATGGCGGCTTGGTTCCTGAGAACGTACATTTTCCAGTCTATCTCGGGCATCAACGAAAAACACGGCGACCTTTTAAACGCGATGAAACCTCTAACTAGCATATGCGCTGGTGAAATGGGTGGCGTGGAGTTAGCATGGGTGCTCTCTTCACTACCAGTTATTTTAGAGCTGGCAATTGAAAAGGCTGATAGTGATTATTCCATCAAACAGCGCCGACACGCTGATGGCTTTGTTAGCATCCTGTTATCATGGATGCTGTCCGTCTCTGGTATTCAAACTTCGATACACAGCCAATTGTTAAACATTGCGATTCGGCAGAAAGTAACTGTGGAGGAGCAAGCTTTGCGATCTTCTATCGCCTCGGCATTAAGGGATCCGAGTGCTGTAGATTGGAGGCTGTTACGGGCGATCGTAAAAATCGATCTAGATGTCCTCTTTTCTGTGGCAGAAGATTCGGTACTCTTGAAATTGTCAGAATTCGATATTCAGAGCTGCGATGAGGAGGTTTGGCAATTCATTGAGCAAGTGGTTGCTGTATCCGTGGATGCACGAGATTTAGAGGCCTTTGTTGAGAGATGGTCAAAGTTACTCCGCACGATCAATGAGACAAATTCCAGCATCTGGATGTCAGATCGTTTTCAATTGTTAATATCTTCTAACGTGGAAACTGGATTAACACAAAACCAAATTATTAATATATTGACGACTGCCGCATCGCATAAAACATGGCCGTCCTCGTTGGTAGTCATAGACAGTGTTTTACGGGGTGTCACTCGAATCGAGACCATAGACAGACTAAGCTCAAGTGATCTCGTCATCTCTTTATTCCGTCTTCTCGTGGGAGAATTTATACAAGCAGATCCAGAGATGCGGTGGCGGTATTTGCGGGCTACTCTACGAATATTGGAAACCTGGCCTACTTTAGATATCTCCAGTGAGATAGAGGCATTGCAGAACATGGCAGTTAAAGGAACTAGCGAATTGCTTGCCAATGTGGATGATGTTTACGAAAGTACTGCCAAGGAGCTATCTCTTTCTTTGACTCTCGCGTTTATTCTTCGCGAGCGTTCTTGTCTACCAATTGAGGAGCTGGAGGCTATTTTCAAACAGTTTATTGACCTGTTTTCTAGAAAATGGGGAGTCAATGACATAGGCTTCTGGGACGGCAGCTTTGATACACTCTCTACTTGTACGAATGTCCTAACGGCGTGCGTCTATACGTTGGCAGAACGGTTTGTTCCTATTTTAAGGTATGCAGTCTCTCCCGTTGAAACGGCCCATCCTATGGTACTAATTGACGTAGCCAGCTTGATGGCACTATTATTCACGACTTCGTTGCTCGATTCTTAGAGACTGCTTCCGCAGAGAGCATTTCAGACGGTTCCTTGAACATTAGGTCCGCTTGGAGTCGTTTCGTAAGAACAGACTCCAATGTATATGATAACCTTGTCATTAAAGGTACAAACTTCTTAACCCTAGCACCTATGTTCATTTTCTATAAGCTAAACCCGGATAGATGCTTTATTTAACGGCGTTCTCGCCACTGTTAGATCTGCCGCGACTTCGCTAGCCCAGACATTGCTAATGACTGAAATGCTGAATCAGTGCCCCCTCGGCGCATTGCGGAAGTCTCAGCGGGATGCTTTTATCAATCTCTTGTTTCTAAAAATGGGGAAGACTGTTAGTCAGACTGAAAGCGAGAACATCTTAGACGCCTTGAATCGGCTTGCCAGACTATCGACAATTTCGTCTGCCCTGGCAACATCTTGTGGATCTCAGGATGGATTGTATGCGTTGTTTGTTGGGTCTAAAAGTGCTACTGATCCGGGCCTTGGGGCCAAAATTGACCTCGCCGGATCGGTGATTAGGTATAAATCTCTACAGTCAAATGGTAGGAAACAACAAAAGCTAATCAGCTACCAGGCATCTTGCAGGATCTCAACATAACGGAAAGGCAGAGGCTTTACTCTCCGTTGCGTTAGATCTTGCGAATGATTTATCGACCCGACCTAAAGCGTTTGATATTGGACCTCGAGCCTGGTCATATTGTGTAATCGAGGGCATCGGAGAAACAATTGAGAACCATAGCGAGCCCATCAAATCAAAAGTCAATTCGCTCATAAGGAAGCTGTCGGCACTACTTACTAGAAATATCACCTTGTTAACAGCAGGATCAAATTCCCCAGACGACTACGAAGGAGTGCCTTTGGATATATTGCTCTTGGAATCTTTGTTCTCGCAGAGTGTGGCGAGCAGGATGGACAAAAAATGTGTTTCTGGTATGTGTGCAACTGGGTCAACGAAATTGGAGTATCGAATTATACTAACTTCAGTTCAGAAATCCAAGGTCTAATCGGACCTCTTCGGTCAAGTTTCGACTCAATTATTACCGAAAACAAAGGCAGCGACCTTACAATACCTGTGCAGCGTCGTCTTCTATATTACGGGCGTACGCTATGTTCAATTTCCAGTGATGATGGCAGGCAGGCCACTGATATCGCCATTATCTTATCCAAAAATGGTATTGGAATCTCAAAGCATTACATGGGAACGTTCGCCGAGCTAATTTTCCAAATCAGGATGTTATGGAGAATTCCGAACTAGCTTCAGATCTTTTGTCTCACGCTTAAAGCCGCTATTTCTCCATGAGCTAATTGAGTATATGTCGACTGCTTGTTTCCCTATCCCACGTCCGATATTGTCGTCTCGCTACGAGATTCTGTACGATATTCTAAGTTCCGTTCAAGGTAAGTTAATAGAACCCAATCCGCTCCTCCAGAGCCACCGCTAATATCTGGTCAGCTAAAACCCTAAACGATCAACAATTTGAGGCTCAGATGGCCTTCCTGTGCGCGCAGCTGTTTTTGGCAATTCCAGCCTGTGAAAATTACGATGCGTTATGCACTCTCTTGGACACGGCCGATATGCTCCTCAAGGAAAAGGTATGCTAAACGAAACTCGGTTAATTCGCCTAATTACTAAGCTAAGGTCGTCTAGGCACTACCCATGTCTCAGCTCAATGTTGATGAGGCCCTCGCCAATATTGCAACGATGGCATCACCTTTTGGCCCGCAGTTTGACTTCCCAGGACCCAACACGGATGCCATTTTTATCCCTCTGTGTTCTATACTCACTAGTATCTTGAGCAGTCAACGGTTTAGGATTAAGGGCAGACATAGTCTTGTCATCGCCACTCTGGAGAGTCTCATGAATTTACTCTTTCAGCATAGGGCCAGTGGCAGACGGAAGACTGAGACGGAGATTCACCCGCCGTGGCTTAGTAGCCTTAAGACCTGGACAGTCACGAAAGAAGCTGCAGTCGCATTCTGTCGTCTTGTGACGATGCTCTGCAATCCATCAACGTCAAGTGTTAGGACGAATCGGAGGCTGGACAATCTTTCTTCTGCTACGGTAGCTGCTAGAAAAGCAGTGGAGATTCATATTCCACCATTGTTGACGAAATATATAGCCTTGAGCTTAACTCATCATCTTACATCCGATGTAAGGGCAGCTTTGACACCGGGCCTGTACGCCATGTTTGATGTCATGCAAACATCCACTTTACGATCATTGAACGCTAGCCTGGACAATCCTGGAAGGGCCATATTCAAAGGTCTATACGAAGATTGGAACAGGTTTGGAAAGTGGGTTGATTGAGTGACATTCGTATCGATTGGTTTTTATTTACTTGCTACAACTAGAGCCACACGATCAATACCCAAATTCGTGGAAAGGTATAGGATATCTCAATTAAAGGGCATCATAAATATATTGAGTAGACTTGTGAGCAAATACTCATCTACATAGAAATCTGCGCTTGCCAAACAAGCCTAGGAGATATACAGGCATGGGTGACTGTTCTTTCGGCCCCTACAACTTTGCTCTATGGTTTCCTGTATCCTTAACTTCCTTTGCCGCCCGTTCTCTTAACAGCTTTCTCAATATCTTCCCTGATGGGTTCTTTGGAATCATATCAACCCAGACGACACCACCAGTAATCTGTTTATAATAGGCCACCGCCTTGGACATGTACTTCAAAACATCCTCAGTGGTGACTTTGGATCCGGCCTTCCGGACGAGGTACGCCCTTGGTCGCTCGTTTTCAGCCCATTTGATACCAATGACGCCAGCATCAGCGATATCTGGGTGCTCTAGAAGCACGGCTTCCAGCTCTGCCGGCGCAACCTGGTAGCCAGACGTTTTTATGAGTTCCTATTTATATAAACCCGTTATTAGTTGTCATCTTCATATAGATATATACAATATCCCCGACCATGAGCTATTGCTAAACTGAAATGGTGACAGTAATCGAGAGTTCCTCACCTTTTTCCTGTCTACAATGAACCAGAAATCCTGGTTGTCGACATATGCCACATCGCCCGTTTTGAGCCATCCGTCTTTCGTTATCGTATTGGCTGTTGCTTCAGGTTTGTTAAAATAACCTTTCATAACATTAGGCCCGCGGACCCACAATTCCCCAGGCTTGTTCCTCCCGAGTTCGTTCCCAGCTTCGTCCACGAGTTTCGCCTCGCAGTTAGGGTTAATGTGGCCGACGGTGCCACGGTTCGGTTCCTTGTCCAGCGCATTTTCCCTCTGTACGATTACAGCACAGGTAACCTCGCTCAGACCGTAGCCTAGAAACAGAAACCGTGAGTGTTAACCATTATTGTTCCTTCTCTGAGACTGGTTTCAATGAATTTTTGCCCATGCGTATTCACCTACCTTGGAGAATGTGAACATTTTTAAAGTTGGCCTCCGCGGCAACCGCCGTTTCTGCACTTAAAGGCGCAGCACCAGAGCCTATCGAGCGAACAGACGACAAGTCCGTAGTTTTGACAGCAGGATGCTTAGCAAACCCCACAACCATCGGCGGCACGGCGTTGATGGAAGTTATCCGGTACTTTTCGATGCATCTACGTGCAGACGGGAGGTACGAACGGTTAGTAAGAGTTGCTAGTCAAGCTGCAGAATGTCTAGTAAGGGGTTATGCGCTCGGGCGGCCATTAACGGCGCATATATATTTACCTCAAATATTCCACAAATTCAAACTTGGGCATAACGTAGACGCGGTCGCCGCTCTTTGGTGATTGCAGCACAAAATGAGCCATTCCGTAAGCATGGTACATTGGTATGGCCGCCAAATTTATAGGTTTGTAATTCAGTGTGGACCTATCAGTCATGCTAAGTGACTGCGTACAGTTCGAAATAAAGTTACGATGTGATATCTCTACACCCTTTGGCAGGCCCGTAGTACCACTGGAGTAGTTGATTGCAACAGTGGTGTTCAGCTCCTCGGGGGTTGTCAGCTTGCGCCAGCGAAAGTCGTCCACCTTGGCGCATATATCTGTCCAATGTCCGCCAATTTGAAGCCTCTCCCACTCCTCCTTCCGGCTATTCCGAATGTCGTCATCGAAGACGTAGATATTTTTCAGATCGAACGATATGAGCTTAGCAGATTCCAGCGCCGTCGGCACAGCGTCCGGTGCCACAAAACATACTTTTGCAGTTGAATCCTTAATCTGGTAGGCTAATTCTCTAGCAGTGAAGGTTGGATTGGTACCAGTGAAGACGCACTCTGCGCCCACGATTCCCATAAGCAGGGCAGGGAAGTATATGTTGTTTCCAGAGAATACGAGCAGCTTGTCTTGAGTCTTCAACCGCAGCTTGGTCTGGACGCCACTCGCTATGCGCTTCACCCACGATCGATAATCTTGCATAGACAGTTTCTTCTCTGCTGGGTTAATCGTGTCCAAATAGATGGGTTCTGTTGGAAGGGGTCCATCATACGATCCGAATAGCCAGGTGAGAAGGTCTACCTGGGGGATTGGGATGTCTGGGAAAGGTGACTTGAATGGCATGTTCTTTTGTGTTGGGGTTGTTGTAATTACTAAACAATAGAGCTTGAGCTGGAGACCAGGCTAAGATGCTACTACAGATACTGCCTCTGAAATTGGGATATCGATACTAGGGTTCTGGCAAATGCGAGAATATCGCGAACGCTTTAAGTCCAAGCTCCACGAAGTAGGGTGGGTTTATCAGAATTGTTTGGAGAGCTGGCAAGCCGAGGGTATGTGGGAATGGAGCAGCCGGTACCCGGTTCGAGGCTAAATGCACGGCGCTTGGTGTCTCGACTGCTCCCCAATCCATCTCTCCCTGAAGCAACAATCTTGATTTAGTGGGTTTTAAGCCGAGAGGCAAAAGTCAAATCACCTCCCCCACACAAGGTAGGGGCTGGGCATCTCGCAGTTTCATTCTAGGGAAGCATACCAGTCCGGAAGTAGAAGTCGATTGGGCTTGTGCTGGTGGGCTCTAAAATCCAACATGATAGAGCGTTGTCTTATCTGCACCGTGCACCATCGTTCTTGTAGTATGAATACACCACCGCAATAACCAAAGAAAGGATGGCTGGGAGAATGAAACAAAGGTGTTCCAAAGAGTCATTTAGTTAGAAGAAAAGAAGGGCATACTCTGTCTGTCAACAACAGCGTTCTGGAACAAGGTTGAAAGGAGCTATATAAAGAGGAGGAAAGGGAACGCGAACGTAATTGGTAATAACACACGGAACTTTGAATCTGCGGCACTCAAGACGCCCAACGCCAATCAATTGGGACCCTTCCTCTCCCAGGGTCCGCAATCATATTGAATGCTGCTGGTGATAGATCTAGGTCATACTCAGCGCACCCTCCGCACCGGTCAACAACCGTGATTCGGACTTCATCAGCCCGCTTCGCCAACGAATGATCAGATTCATATTCAGTTCTTGAGACTCCCTGTTTCTACAAGGGAGCATCAACATTTTTAACAGTGTCGCCTTTCAACGTCTCGCGGCTGACAGAGGCCGCAGCAGTTTTTAAACCACGGAGTTTAGTTCTTGTTGCAAAAGTCATCGCCTTGTCTCCATATGTATCATTTAGACCACCCCATTTTCGATTAAGAGTACCAATATTCGAACGGCGGCTAAAGCCGCCTTTGTTTCGCACGATTATTTGTCGCCCACAAAATGGGTTGTTGTTTGGGTTCCCAGTAGCTTCTGTGTCAAAAAGAGCATGTCCAATGGCCGCAATCAAATCGGAGGCAGAATTGACAATGCCGCATGAACCTAATCCCGGATCATAGAATGTTGCTTCCCCGGAAAATGTCTGGCCATTACCCTGGCTGTTGCCCCCACTACTGGGTGACGGCGAAGGAGAGATTGATGAACTCGCCACCCGCGAACTTACAAGGTTGCTCGTTGCACTGCTCCCAGAACTGGTAGGCGGCGCAGATACCCTCGTGGGGCTCGGTGCACTCGAACTGCTAGATAAAGTAATAACCCTTCGTGACGATGAACTGTGGATGGGATTTTAGTCTCCTTTCTCTGGTGGCCATAGCATAGATAATTTAAATTGACCGATTCGATCACCTACCTCTGCTCTGCTGGAACGATGATAACACCTCCCCCGGGGTCATTGTAAATGAGAACTTGAACAGATGAAGAAGGAGAACCCGATGAAGCGATGTTTGTGACTGTGTATGGAACACTTGTGAAAGCCGTGAGAGTATGACCTCCCGAAACCCTAGTTGTAGCACCTACAACCGTCGTAGAGGACCCTAGAGTGACGACGTCCCCATTTGACGTCACCGTAGCTGTTGGGCTAATTACAGAAGTTGCTCCTCCTTGAATTTCAGTTGACCCGCCCTGCACTGTCGTAATGACACGCCCAAATGTGAATGTAGCTGGTCCATAGGTATTGACAGGGAGGTACGAGGTTGCCGGGATGATAGACCCTTTCGAAAATTGGTACGTGATACCTTCTGGTTGCTCGTATTCAACGGTATATACCCGGTCGCCGTCTCGGGTGACCGATTGAATGGTTCGAGTGGTAGTTGGGACGAAGATTCTACCGCCAGGAAGCGTTATGCCTTGACGCGAGCCATTGGCACCAACGACTCCGTTCTTCTGGGCGCGAATGCGTTTCACTCGCTTCGACACGCTGATTCCAACTGCCAATGCGACAGCCAAGACTACTAGGAAGAGCAGGAACATCAATTTATAGAAGTTCTTGCGGCGAAAGCCGCATATATAGAGGCTATGGGGCTTAGAGGTGCCGGCAAAAGTTCTTGAGCGAGCCCATTGCCGTAAGCCGGAATTAGGATGGAATCTTTGGACAAGTCCGGTTTGCATGTTTGTTCTGTTGGAGCATTAAAAAACAGGTATATCTTTCGTTGAAGTGAGGGGATAAGCCATGAATTGAAACGAGAGATTGGGCGAGATGTCCGCACTTTTGGCGATGCCTTCACCTCGGATGAAGGACTACGAAGAAGAGTCGGAGGGGCGGGCCCAGCTGCGTCTCTCGTCAAACCGCCTGCAATTCCGATACATAATACCGATCAACCGCGTAGTCTGAAATCAAGCGGATCGGGATTGCCGGTTCCAACACGCAGCCGACTTTACGCTCGTCGAAAGTAGCTGGACGCGCTTATCTGCCAGTTCGAATCGAACATGCCCAGCGCTAACGCTCCAGCGGCTCCTTTCCAACCGCTGTCCGGGCCCAAGAGTATGAAATCTGGTTGGCCCACGCCTGTTCGAATTGGGAAGAGCCTGGCTGCCCTCCTCAGTCCCGCTGCATCACTCCCCCAAACCAACACGCCAACTCTTTCATGGCCTTCGAGCGGAAATATGAAAACCAATCCCAGACCAGCTTCGCAGGGATAGCTTGCTGTCTCTCCATTCAGAAACCGGAATGTAATAGCACCGTCTTCTGCCTGCGACACCGGGAAGCTGGACCGAACCTCTTCCGGGAGATAAGACAGATCAAATTGTCCTACCAAAACGATGTTCCCACCCTCGCTGCCCTCGAGATGCCCTGTAGTAGATACCAACTCGGTGTCCGCTGAAAAGTATTGGAACAAATTGTGCGATATCTCAAGAGCTTTCTTCTGATAATCAACCGAGAGAGCGGTATCACTTTCATATATAATCTTGATCATGCCTCTTGAATTAAATATAGCTTGCAGCCCTCCAAGTTGCAGCCCACATCGCTCGCCCTTCTTCCACGAGTAGTCGCGAACCAAAGTCCACCGATTGTCTTCAAGGACAAAATTGACGATGCGACAAGGACTGGGAAGCAGCACCTCTTCCCCATCTATCACTAGAACTGATAAGTTAACGGATGCCCGTAGCCGTGCTAGTTCCCAGTCCAATTCGAACCGACGGACATTAGTTGTCGTGATGTGCCATGTACCACTGTCCTCAGTTTCAATCTGAAGTCGCCCGAAGACGCCAGGATCTGATAGTTGTAGGATTTTCAGCCCCCCTCTAGTTGACATGGCACCAGGATTCCCAGACACTACCACGAAGTTTCGATCCACGTGGGGCAGCATCCGATGTTTTGCGAAAAAGTTCGATAAGAAGCTCCCCATCGCTCCATATGTCATGATTCCATCGAACCAGTGGCCAGTTCGGGGAAGCTCATTATAGCCTGGGTTTTGCAAATCCAGGACTCGTACAGTATCTTGAAGTAATTCGAACATTCTTCGCGAATGATATACTGGGACGTTATCATCGGCTTCGCCATGTTCTTGGAAGATAGGTATCCCAGCAAGATTTTCTGCCAGCAAATCCAAACGATACGCGTTCATTGAACTTTGGAGAACCGAAAAAACACGGGGCTCTAGTTCTTGCCACAGAACGTAAGGCACGTACCCTAAAAGGGAGTACATTTAGTTTAGATTTTTCAAATCTGCTGAAGAACTTGAACCTGCGGCTGGGTAATACCTGGAATAGATAGATATCCTGATAGAGGCGACCCCCCAATTACGTTATCGTTCCTATGTATCAAAGTATACCAAGCCCCTTGGCCACCATTCGAATGACCTGTAACAAACCAGCGACCGGAATCGGCACCGCGGCCTGTCCATTTCACCATATTGGTCCAATTTGAAATTGCGCTTATCGCAGCCTCGATATCTGCCACCCCCCATGAATCTAAAGTGTGTAAGCCAATCGGGATATTTATCATTAATCTTGGGACGAAAGATGACCTACGCCAATCGTCTCCACTCCATGGTGTCACACCACTTGGAATTATCAACCAAGCGCACAAATCAGGAAGGGCTTCAAAGCTATTCTTCGACATATCAGAGTTGGTGTCTACTCCAGCCCCATGAAGTGAGAGCAAGATGGGAGGAGCTGCGGAATCTCTACATTTGCTACTGGGTGATGGTGGCCGGATTATCCCATATGAAACAATACCTGTTGGATGTGCATATGTGTATTTGTGAGGCAGATAAGGCCCCGCTAAGGAGTTGAGTGGGATTTGAAACCTTTTGACAACCTTAACACCTTTCAAGTTGTATACCAGGTACCCTCTCAAAGATTCCAGATTGTGACTCGAGGTGAATTTCAATTTTATTGACCGAGTTTGTAAAGGGGCAATAGTAACCACTTTGGTTAATTTCAAGGTTGCAATATCCTAATAATATTAGTCCAAAGATGTCCAAAGTCAGTGGTAACGAGATATATATCCCTGTCCACATACATAATTCGACTGCACATCCAGAATATCAAGATGAACTAGCCCGTTATTTCGAATGGCAAGACTAGCCAGCTCACCGGCAGCTCTACCATCAACAATGTCGGGAAACACTGAAGCCTCTTCGATAATATCCAAGCTCTCACAAATGTGTTCAAACGTCAACTCAATGTCAACTCGGGGTGGCTTCCTACCACCAAACATTCGGATACCGTTGAAAATCCTCAGATTGATAATGTGCCGTTTCTGTCCCTTTTTGAGAGGCAGAAGAACGGGGGATTTTCCATAGCCGTAAATATCACCGCCAAAATAGTGTTCATCATCTACCCAGAATTCTTGGACTTGCTTGGTGTGTAAGGCAAGGCTGCAGCCTTCTCGATCTAATCTCGGATCGACATCAAAGTAACCTCTGATCCAGGCTTGAAATTGCAATCCTGCCCAGCCATACGCTGACTGCATCATATCCCAGTCAATTTCTGGGAAAGAAATGGCCAGCGAGACCGAATGCCGGCTTGTACTAGCGCAAGCCGCAGCGGCGGTCGTCCATCTGATAGTGCCATTTCGAGCAAGGGAGCTTCGGAATGTAGAAGTTTTATCAAAGACAAGAGATGGGAACCCACCGTGGCGCTCTAGAGGATCTGAGCCCCACTCGGCTTCTGTAGCACAGCTCGTATCATTAGAAGAATACGATGGTGTAGGTCATCACCGAGAGTACGGATGGCTAACCTCTGGTACCGATTTGGAACGGTCCAAGCTGGTGCCATAGGGGAGCAAACTGGACCAGTGGCGCATCTTGGAGATTGAGGTTCTGGGATGACGCGAGGAGCTCGAGCGTTGCTGCTCCGAGGCGCAAAAGCCCCATCAGGGACAAACCCCGAAGATAATCAGCGGCAGAGCCTGTCATGTTCTCCTCTTCCTCGTTCTCCTGCTGCCTGATAACGTCATCCACTGGTCTGCGTCGCGCGGGATTCTGAGCGGTAGACAGACACCTGCGCCCGAATCGAAGGCCAATGAACACGAGTCGAATGTGTCGCCTCTTCCGGGCCGTTTTTTTTTGGCAACAGTTGCCGGTGCAGGACACCCGCGTGCGGTTGGCTATGGTTTGTGGATTGTGGATTGGAGTTTGTGACGACGCGACGGACACAAAACGGCTCGGCAGCGTCCATATTATTAATTGGGGTGGCTTCTGGTTTTAATGCCGCACAACTTCGCGCATTCCATCGCTCGCTCACCCTTCAAACCGTTACACCCACCGAACTCTCAAACTGGGAGAAAGAAGCGAAGACAGGGCAGCTGTCACAGGTCCACGTCCGTCCTCCTTTCGCTTGTTAGGCATGCTTACAACCTTGAAGTTTGGTAACAGTCGCAGCTCGCACTCGCATGTTACCGTGTGAATCTGAGACCGGCACATGGTGGCCCTGCATAACTTGAGCTCGACTCTGACGGTGGCAACCTTTCTCCAGGCTGCAACAGATGGATATTGGTGACCACGGTGACAATAGTCGGGCAGGTCGGTCGTAGTCGGCTAGGCGGAACCCGAAATTTATTCGTCATATCGCCTGCGCTCAGCTGAGCATTAACATAGGATCCCTGCGCCCTGGCTTCTCGCAGAATTAAAGCAACCTAAACATTAACAATGCTCTCCTTGTCGGTTGTGGAAACTTAAGATTAATCTCGAGGGTTTCTCAAGCCTTGATCCTCGTCGATATCAGATCCAGCCTCCAAAGAGGTAAAGCTTGAACGGCTTCGAATTTCCGAGATAAATTGCCATCGCGAGATGCGATATGCGGGCTGGCGAGCTCGAATGCTCCACTGGTAATGGCATAATTTAAAGCGGCCGACGAATCTGACTGGTGGGCTTTCACGATACATGATGGACAATAATGTGCATGCAATACTACTACTGCTATATCCCACCACCACCACCACCATCGTTAACGCTGTGTATGCAAGCCGCATTAATTAATTGCCATTTCGAGACAGGACGAGAGAGAAAGAGAAAAAAAGAAAGAAGGAAGTGAGGAAGGAAGGAAAGAAGGAAGGAAGGAAGGAAGGAAGGAAGGAAGGAAGGAAGGAAGGAAGGGAAAGGAGCTATAAAACCATCAGCTATAACTATTGGCTTAAACTACCAACCTTGACTAGTAATATCATTGCACATGAGCATGCACCCCATCCATCTTGTTGACGTTTGGCGCGATAACCCACTCGCTCGATCTGTGCAATCTTCTCACTCGATATGTGCCGGATCCTATCGCCCTAAATCGGGGTTTAATGACGCCGCTTTCTCATTGAAATGATAATACTCTCCATTATAAGATGTACTATTGGAAATCGGTTTAACCGGCCAGCACCCTCTGCCCAAGCTGCAGGGGTACATGATGCTTAAGCTCAAGCTCAAGGCCCTTGCCCAAAAAAAAAAAAAAAAAAAAGAAAGAAAAAGAGTCGTACATGTACTTAATAAAGGAAGACTCGTCGAAAAGATTCTTTATAAATCGCTGCCGTACCCGCATCTGATCATGCCGTCAACTTGCATCACCCCCGCTTTCACCCCGTCCACGATATACACCGACTTGCCCAAGGGCTCCAGAGCTTTGACTACTGCATCGTCCAGGCCAGCCATCCCAGCGCACTATTGTAATCGCAGAAGAAACAGTCAGTCCCAATTAAAACATTCTTTTCCCTGTTTGTGGCTTTTGCAGGCCCAGGGGGTGTTTGTGTTTCGATATTGGGCCTGTCCCAGTGGGCTATATACACCCAAAGGTACTTTCGCAAATGCGTGTACGAAAAGCAACAGCAGCCTTTATCATGAACAGGATGACTTACCCCAAGACAGATAACCCGAACGTCTCCTCGGCCGATTAGCCTAACGACAGCATCTCCAATCTTCGTTCTTACTTCTTCTGGTCCGACCGCGTGCAGCTCGTCGGCATTTAGGCCGGTGCTCTCGACACCCTCGAACCCGTTTCCTTCCTCGCCAACAAAATTACCTACACCGATGCTAAGAAGATCCTCCCAAATCTTCCCGGTCGTGACGATGCCCCAGCCACCGGGCCCTTTGAGCAGTAAAGCATGTGTTATGCTGGCTTCGAAGATGCCGACGACAGGTTTCTTGGTGTACTGCCGCAGCAGTGGCACAAGCGGATGCTCAGAGTAACATGCGACGACGAACCCCGCATGGTGCGGGAGGTGGGAGATCAGCGCGGGGAGGCAAGCATCAGCCGAGCGTGCCGATGTTTCGCCGTCGTTGATGGATCGTGGGGCGGACGGCGGACCGGTGAAAAAGGAAAGAATCGTCTGCTCATAGAGAACCAAAGAGGATAAAAAAAAAAGCTCGCGGCGGATATCAGCACTCAGATCAGCCAGTCTAATAGGCTCTTTTGGCAGCAGTTAAAGCGTGCCTAAGGAGTCGACATGGGGGAGGGTTGTTATGAGAAGTGGCCTAGCAGAGCCACGGATTTGGATTTTTGCCATCCATGTGAGGGAAGACGTGGACAGGATCTCTGGAACCATACATACATCAGCGGGGACTAGGGGCTCTAGCATCTGCTTGAGGCCATCGGTAATCGAAGTCGTCGAATTGGGGTTTATCACCAGAATGGACCTGGGCGCCATTGTTGAGCGGCCCTTGGGGAGGAGGAACTGAACTATCATGTTTCGTGCACCTTAGCGCGGTTTGTTCAGAACGAAACGAAGTTGACGACACCCCAATCGCAAAATCCAAAAGAGAATCGAGTCATGGGATATATTATTGTTATAGTGCATGCAGCACTGGTAAATGTTATTCCAGGCGGACAGAGCAACCCGACCGCGATCGAGCCTTCTGATCTGGATAGGCCACCTCTTCCGAGCGTGTGTCCGAGACGACCTCATGGCCTGGTCGACCCTAATTCAATAAATATCGAAACGTACCTGGGTACCTGCGGAGTTGAGCAGCAGCAGAAGAGGCCGGTGCGGCGGCAGGGAAAAGCGAAAGAAGGAGAAGCCACCGGCAACCAGATAGGAACCAAAGTGCAGACGAACGGGAGCTAGATTCTAATAAAGCCAATCAACGAGGTTCTCGCCGTTTCATGCATCTCACTTGCGCGAGCAGGAAGCTAGTAACAGGCAGGATGATACAGTTCCGGAGTAACAGAGGCGGGAGCACTGGACGAACTTCGATATTGCAGGTTCCACGTGTGGTGTCTTTCTTCTATCAGCTCCTCCTCCTTCTCCCCTTTGTCGTCCTCGCCCTGGGTCTCCTGTCGTCCTCTTCGTCCTCGTCGGCTTCGTCGTCCTCCGTCTCCCTCGTTCTCTTCTCCTTCCTCTTCGTCGCAAGACTTGCCGTTCTAGCTCTTGTGCTTCTCAACCCATGCAAGCCAGGTGATCAGAATCCGCGAGAGTGTCAATTGGAAAACGATCGATGCAACCGAAGGGCGGACCTGTGCAGCCTCTTTGTCTTCTGTTGCTGCTTCTGCTGCTTCTACTTTCTCACCTTCGAAGTGGATGCTCGGCAGAAATGTCTGTGCGAGAGCCGTTGGTCTAAAAATACAGTTGAAATCGAAATCAATCTTGCATTGGTCCGTGGCCGGAGGAGGCGCCGAATATGGAGAAAGGAGCCGTATCTGGAGAGAGAAAGTCTGGAAGAGCAGCCCGTGTTCACCTTTATAACTCCGAGCTTTGTGGACAGCTACTAAATCTCAATGTCCGCAACTCCTATAATGATCACTGCTGTATCACGCAGCTTGCGGTCTTTACGTTTACCTGCCTGCCGTTCCACTCCACACCAATATAATAACATCAGGCCAGCCATAAGCCCCGGCGAAACTAACTAAGTCCTTGGTTTTTTTTTTTTTTTTTTTTACCGTTGCACGTCCGTCTCAGTCCTGATGTATAGAACTCTTTGTGGTGGTGTAATTCCCGCTATAGCGTGGCCGGATTATTACTTCTAGCTCGATCAAGCAACCAGAACTTCCTCGGTATTAACGTATTTGCTAATTGACCAATAGCTAAGTACGCAGCGTCTTTACAGACGAAGGAACGAAAAGCAAAAACAAGAAAAAAAAACAAACAAAAAAACAAAAAGAAACGGTACGCTAAGGCTAGAGGAAGAGAGAATAGGAAAAAGAAAGTGAGAGAGAGAGAGAGAAAAAGGCAAACCGGTAGCCCTCGAGTTGAGGTTGTACTGTACATCGGCATCGACAGGGGACACGACGTGCACCGTCAGCTCACGGCAGGGCTGGTCAATTGAACAAGGAGATGAAAGATTGAGCGGCGTGTATCAGCAGGGCGAGGGTGCTAATACCACCAAAAAAAAAAAAAAAAAAACACTTCATTGCACAGGCATGCACACTGCGACAAGGAGTGGAGAAAGTCTGGACAAAAGTAAGCAAGCAAAGAAGGCCCGAAACATCTGGGAAATGAAACGGCGTGTGCATTATTTGCCTAAGAAAGAACTTGAATACGGAACGAGCAGAACCGACCAGTGGGTGAGTTGTCGTCGAGGCCTCGGAGAAACTGTCGAGATCGAATCCTATGCAATGCAATGCAGTGTGGCGAGATATTATGCCCGTGCCGGTAGGGATGCATGTTTGATTGGGGCTTTCTCGTTGGAACCGCCTGTTCCGGCTCGGTCGCTGGACTGGTTTAAGTTTGGAGCTTGGAGCTCAAGGCCAGGAACCAGAGTTTCCAGTGTTCCAAAGTTCTGGCTGGCTGTTCGAGAAGCGGTTCGGACATACGGGAGCAACGTCTTTTCACCTGATTGGGTCGTGGGCGGCGCGATCGCACACGATCGAATGCTTCGAAGAGCTGTCATGCCATCATGCGCCGTGCAGCCAACGGCATCCGATTTTTGCTTATCAGCATGGGCAAATATCTAGGTACGCACACACACACACACACACACACACGCACACACGCACACGTACACGCATGCACACACATAAACACACTTTGGGAGGCGAGCTCGCGTCCACATTGATCAACTTTCGCAAATGTCAAGTCAAGTCGATGCGCAAGTTGTTTGGGCTGCCGAGTTGGACCCAGTCCTTCGTGATATTTTGAAATAGACGTTGCAGGAGCGGCGTGTTTCAGCCTGATGGGGAAGCATTCGCAATTTTATCGAATTGATAAGTTAGGTCAGTGCTACCGTTGCTACATGCAGAAGGGGGAGCCGGCAGGTATCAGCTGGCGTTTAATTCGATATTCACAGTTTTGGTAGAAGAGATGAATTGGAGAATAGCGACGCAATAGATGAAAGGAGAAGCTAACGATGCCGTTTGTGCATCACAATAATGTATGTGTACCGAGAAACGGCGCGGCATCAAAAAAAAACTTGGAGCAGGCGCCCCTCATACAAGATCAAGCGTAAAACAGATATGCAAAACTCCCATCTAATAAAAGCAGCAAAGAGGAGGAACGGGCCTTTCGGCACCAGAACACGGAAACTTGTTTCCTGTCGTCGCTCTAACCAGGATCATGGGAACTATTGACAGGTCAGCGAAGGGTCTCTCTGTGCAGCTACTTTGATGCAAGGGACGAGAGTGCAGGTAGGTTCTTACCATCAATATGCGTGGTTTGATTTCGGGCGAAATGAATCATCGGAAGCAGTTGAAACCGCAAAGCCTAAACCTAACCAGCAGTTCGTTAGTTGGTTTCATAAGACGCAACTTCGGAAGCAGGTAACCAGGTAATGTAGTTTGCGATCAAGCAAAAGTCAGCAAGCCAACGGGCCAACCAACCTGATATGGGGTCGGACGCCATGTTTGTTAGCCGTGAATCCGCCGCCGGCACGTCTCCCCCCATAGGATTTTGAGTAGAAAAAGCCCATTACGATGTGTGGCGTTTGCCTCACTCTCTCGCGCTCTCTCTGTTTTTTTTTTAGGTTTATGTTTATTTTATTTTTTTAAGGATACCAAGTAAAGCCCCAAGTATATATATATACTTATATATGCTTAGCACTGGCGATTAAGCTTGGATGGTGGCGCTACTTCTGTACGCCGTTGTCAGTTGGGTTCAAAGTTGCGAGCTGGAACAGATGGACAGTTGAAGTTTGAATGGATTGAGATTAACAGAAGCTGGCCGGATTCCCCTGATTCTGCTATTTATACGTCGAGGCCTCACATACGTAAGTGTGTATCTATGGATATCACATACGTGCAGAAAAACAAGGTTGGTTGAAGCTCAAAGTTGGACTGAGTAACAGTTGCGTAGGCCAAGCAAACCCGGCCAAACTCTCGTCACTCGCCAGCCACTTCCTTGCCAGCCACTCACTCGCTCGCTCGCCTCTCGCCACGGTCTGTTCCATCGTGATGGCAGCGGTAGTTCTTCCGCGACGAGCTAGTTGCTTGCTTGCTTGCAAGCATGGAGGCCGTCCGGATTCACCACTCGAGGGTTAACCTAGCCGACCTGTCGGGACGATTGGTGCATCGTCGTTACGTTTTCCCTTGTCCTTATCGGACGAGATCTCGATCCACAGGCAGCGGATGGGCAAACCCGAACCTCGGAAACACCACCCACGGCGCCGGTGATATTACATAACCAGACCTCCGCTGTCCTCTATATGAGGGTTAGTTAGTATCATCAGTTTCGTTCGGGACAGAGAAATTCTTCGTAATGGCCTTTACAAGGGCTATCATCAACTGTAGTAGAAAATATGAAGAGCCATTCGTGGATGTTGCTCTTTCTCTTCACCACTGGGAGGGTTTCATGCAGGATGCCTTATCTCTCGATCCCCAATTCATGTACCTGGACTGCTGCTTTGCGCCCGACGGTAGGATGCCTAGGGCCGTGGCTTTCATTTCATGCCAACTGTTGTACTTCCTTATCGAGAGCCAAGCCGAAATGGAATGTATCGTGAATAATACTTAAATATTCCGCGACTACCAGCGCAATGTTTCGGTCGAACCTAAAAGTTTAGCTTCAAACCGCGCTGGTCGTCGAACCGAGGACTAGAAGAAGAAGAAGAAGAAGGGGGGTTGGGAGCACTCACGCGGACACGCCGAGGGCCCTTATCGGACGTAGCTGTAAACAATAATGACGGTGAGAAGGAAAAAATCTGCACGAGATCGCATCGTCTCGTCTCCAGCTGAAGGGCTTATCGGTGGCCCCCCGCGGAGCTGTGCACCCATCTTTTACTCGATACTATCGAGAAAGAGAAACTCTCGAGGCGCCTGCGACTGCGACGGAGAACATCAAATCCAACCGTGGCGCTCAACCTCTTAGCCCTACTGCGACCCGCGTGAACGCACTTCGCCGAACCAAACCAATCGTTTCACCAGCATCCGCTTCTCTTTCGATGCAGCCGTCGAGCTCGCGTGAACCCGATCATTCGGCCAAGCCCTTTTCGCCGGCGTAAAATCCCTCCCACCGCGCTAGCAACCAAATCTGCAGTTGTCACTTGTTATCTCTGGGTACGTCGCATCCGACATCTGCTTTCCTCCAGTGGCCAAAAATGTCTTCACCTGCATGAACAATCAAGTTCTGATCCCGGTTCCCAGGCGGGCAAGACGTGTGTGCATGATGCCTGAAGAGAAGGAAAGTTTTTTCTCAAGGGATCGGATGAGAGAGAAAGTTTGGCGGGGGTAAGCACCGTTGATCTAACGAACATCTTCTCGGCTGCCTTCCCTAATGCGAAATGTGCTTCTTCTATACTTGCGATATGCCTAGAGCAGGCCCGCCGGGGAGCAACCAGTCTGTGTCGCCCCCACTCTCCAATGTAGCGATCTCGAGCTGCTAGTCAGAGCCCCAAAGCTTCCTTCCATGCACTGACGCATGTACACACAAGATGATAGGTCCCCGTGAGCTTGGGTATAAAATATGGCTGCCAGCTCCCTTGTTTCCTCAGGCGACGACCTGGAGCTGCAGTATTTGAACCCTGGGATTCCTTCATCCTCTAGGCCTTCGACTGCCATCCGCTTTGACTGTTCACAAGTCGCGCCTTCCCAGGACATCGAACCTTTGGCTTCTTCCTCTAGATTTTCTTTCTCCGTTGATGAGGACGACCGTTTCGAAGAAGACCACAGTTTGCTGAACTCCGTCGGAAAGCATTCTTCTCAAGCGCGTCGCAAAATGGGGGCTAAGCTTAATGCCTTCATCAAGAAGATCGAGGTCAACAATGAGGCAGGGCTTTCTAGCAAACAGCTGTTCCTCCTGAACGATGACTTGAAGCCTGTGGAACCAGCCCGCCGGAAGTGGCAATGGTTCAACTTTGTGTTTTTCTGGGTTTCGGACTCGTTCAATGTCAATACCTGGTAAATTTTAAAGCGATTCCATAGTCTGCTACATTATCAAAGGCTAATCTAATTTGATGCAGGATGATTGGTGCTAGTACCATCGTTGGATTTGGGCTGAACTGGTGGCAGGTATGCTTCTTGACGTTCTCTTTCATTTTGACGTAGCTAGCCGGGTACCTAACTCTTGCTGAAACTTTGCAGGCCTGGCTTACTGTCTGGGTTGGATATTTTATTGCGGGCTGCTTCATCTGCATGACAGGTCGCATTGGAGCAATGTACCACATCTCATTCCCCGTTGTCGCGAGAAGCTCTTTCGGAATATGGGGTTCCTTGTGGCCTGTTTTCAACAGAGCTGCTATGGCCTGTATTTGGTACGGCGTTCAGGGTTGGATCGGGGGTACCTGTGTCTATCTCATGATTCGCAGCATTTGGAATAGCTGGGATAATATACCAGACGGGGTATGTACCGATATATCACAACTCCACACTGAACCTTCCAACTCGAAAACTAACGTATTAATTTGGTTGATATAGATTCACGCTGCCCCTCCGTCGCTCCTTAATACTCGGGATTTTGTATCCTTCTTCATCTTCTGGCTTTGCTCCTTGCCAGCCATCTGGTTCCCGGTTCACCAGATCCGCCACCTGTTCACCGTCAAGTCATACGTTGTTCCAGTTGCCGGTTAGGATACATTTGAATCCTTCCTGTTAAGTGCTAAAACTAACTAATATTTTGTTCCTAGGTATCGCTTTCCTGATATGGTCATTGGTTCGAGCCGGCGGCATTGGTGGGATTGTCCATAAGCCAGCAAAGGCTACTGGCAGCGATCTCGCCTGGGGCGTCATCCAGGGTATCATGTCTTCGATCGCAAACTTCGCTACTTTGATTGTTAATGACCCAGATTTCTCGGTTCGTTCATACAATAAAACACCTTATATGTTCACGGGAAACCGCTAACGCCTGCTGCAATTGATAGCGATTTGCTAAGAAGCCTTCTGATGCGTTGTGGTCCCAACTTATAACTATTCCCACTGGTTTCGCTTTAACTTCCCTGATAGGTATCCTCACGACTTCTGCGTGTACCGTCATCTATGACAAAGAGATTTGGAATCCATTGGATCTCCTCAAATTCTTTCTAGACGATGGCGGCACTGGCACTCGTGTCGGCGTCTTCTTTATCGCCACAGCTTTCGCGCTTGCCCAACTCGGAACAAACATCGCGGCAAACTCTGTATCTGCTGGTACAGATATGACCGCCCTGTTACCCCGGTTCATTAACATTCGACGAGGAGGATATATTTGCGCAATTGTTGGCATTGCCATGTGTCCATGGAATCTCCTAGAGAGCACTAACAACTTTACTACTTATTTGTCAGCCTATTCAGTCTTTTTGAGCTCCATTGCTGGCGTTCTGCTCTCCGACTATTTCATTGTTCGTAAGGGATATCTTCAGATAAAGGACTTATACTCGGGCAAATCAACTGGACCATATTACTTTACTGGTGGTTTCAATTGGAGAGGCTATACCGCGTATATCTGCGGCATTCTTCCCAACAGTATGTTAAAATGTCTATTGATCAGGTTTGAAGGCTAGTTCTAACATAGGTTCTTCTAGTTGTCGGATTTGTTGGTGCAATCGGCAAGAAAGTACCGATTGGCGCTACATATATCTATCGCCTCAATTTCTTTGCTGGATTTATTGCTGCATCTGGTATATATTATATTCTTAACCACTTCTTCCCAGTCCCAGCCTGCTCCGACGTGTGGAACGAGGTTGGAGACGAGATCACGGAAGTTATCCTCGCTGAGGACACGGACTCTACCTATTATGATGAGGAGCGAGCTCATGGAAAGGTACCGCCTACCGATGAAAAAGCGGTCTACTAGTAGACGCCAAGCTTGTTGCAGTTTTCCTCCCTTTCTTTTTTTGTCTATGATTATTCTCCCACAGAAGTAAATAGCAGGAGCTGAAACTAGATGTAATGCTCTTTTTGTTTAGCGCCGTATTTTGCTCTCTAGCACGCACTCTGTTGGTTTGGACTATGGCAGCATGAGTTGATATGATAGGCGACTCCAAATTCGTTGAAGGGCCCATTTGTTTAGAGTTTAGATTTTTGACGATGTTACGATATGGTGGCTGATTCCTGGAAATCTATTAGCAAAACTCACAGAATTGGGTGCACTAGAATTCAGAGTTGTGATTGCATGCTGTCGCATTATTCATGTGCACCGTTTCCTTCAGTGTATCATGCTAGCTTGTGATACTGAATGGGATTGTGTGCACATATGGCTCTTGATAATGTTCCTTGGTGGAATTGTAATTGACCTCAAGGTTGATAACATACACCGCATATCATAAGCCTAGCTAGCCCATACTTTTAAACTTTTAGCAACTATATATTCGATGTCAAGATACCTAAGTAGGTAGCTTCAGATGCAGCCACATTACCACACAGGCTAGAAGGTTGAAGTATACTGCAAGAACATAGTGGATGCGTGTGTGCAGGTACCTAGGTACAATTAAAATCCTGTTTTTGACTATAGAGCTAGCGAAAAGGGCCTTAACATCTACCTTTGTACACATTTATATCTATATATTCGTCCGGGGGAAATAGGTGTCAAAAACCCTGTTCATACATCGGATGAGTGTAAAGTGTGGGAGGATGTAAATGTTTACCCTCATTTTACGTTAATACCAATCGAGAATCGAGATTCCTCACCTAGAGCATCGACACAGCATCAAACCTCAGGACTAGCTTGAAGCTCTTCACCATCGATAAACTCTGCTTATATTATCTTCTCCACTCCAACAAAAAAACTTCAAAAGGAGGCATAAGGGTAGTCTTCATCCCACCCCAAGCCATGTCGTCACCACTATCGCCGGCTTCTTTCCTTGCTAAAAGAGAGGAAATAAGCCGAGAATACACCAATTACCCCTTAAAGCTGGAATATGCCAAAGTAGAGGCCGAGTTCCTCGACGAGGAATATCGCAAGCACCCTTCTGTGGTGGTTTTCAAGTTTCGCTCCCCTGCACCTTTCCTACTCTCATTTGGCCATACTCTCTCCCTTTCACTAAAGTCTAAGCGTATGCTAACATACAAGTCACGGAAGGGACATACGCGACGTTCTTAGTCTAGAAATCTGGCCATTGGATGCCTATAACGCTTGCAAGGCACCCCCTCAGTCGCCTACCAAACAAATGCCGTGTATCCAGCGATTCAGAGGTATTCGCATAGACAAGGGTGATCTAGTTCACGAAAGTCCCCTGAAAACAAAAGAATACAGAGAAGATACTTTTTTTGCCAGAGCTTACAGCCAGGTAGGTCACCCAAGTTAAATTTACATTCCACGCCTCGCCGCCCGCGTTCTATATCGAATCTAATGATGGAGAAAAACATTTTTAGAACATCCACATTATCGGCACATCAAGCGGTGAGCTCAAGTATGCATCTATCATTAGAGGAGGTGAACTTTTCAACAAAATAAAGTCAAGTAAGGCATGGGTCATGCAGATGAGCGTTAGAACCCCAATTGGTGTTACTTCAGCTTGGGAAGATGGGAGGTCAAAGGTGAGTTGAGATCCATCAAACAGAGTTTCAATAGCGATCGGTGAATAAAGATAGGGCAATATCTTGAACTAACATAATTGGGGTAGCTTCCGACAAAGGGGCTTTGGGGACTTCGCATAGAGGACCAAGAAGAAGTCGATAGAAGGGACAGTTTTTATGGGAACTCTCAAAATGAAAGTACTGAGAGCATTAGTTCTACGGAAGATTCGATCAAAATTCCTTTGAGTGATGATGATGATGACAAAACGATAAATCGCGACGCTTGATTCTGGATCTGACGACTCGGCTCTGTTTCTCGTAATCTGTTGAGGGCTACCGTAAATCTTGTGCCAATATGCGACTTAGTGCAATCGAAACGAATTAACTGGGCCTAATATTGTGGCAACATGGTTAGTTCTGAGTTATTTCGTGATTTCACCTACCGACCATCTCAGTATCTAGATCGTTGGGCAGCTGTTGCAGGTTTAGGAAACGGTATTTCTATATTCGCATTTTAGCTTCGCCATAACACAACAAGCCGGTGTGTTGCAGACAAAGCTCTTAGAAATAGCACGCCGAATACATGGTTAGTCCCTCAGTGAAAGTAGATGTATTTTATATGAATTCGACCAGCTTAAGATAAGTTATCAACATCACGCACACCTTCCTTCTCCAATCCTAACTACTGTTATGTCCATTCCACGCTGGCGCGAGTCATCTACGTACACACCGATCTCTCTTTACTCCCAACCAACTCATTCAACGCCATTGAATCTTCAGTGATGTGCTGGTACAAGTTGCTAAAGTACAATTCATGCTCCCATGAGCTATATACTCACCTGCCGATACGCCGTTGCCGAAGAGCAATCAAGCGGGCAGTTGATCAGGAAGCGGAGATGTCTTGCATCAGCGTGAAGGGACTCAAGGCAAAGAGACCCCTGTTAGTTCCTGGCTTTTGCTCAAATTGTACAAGCAGCTTGACTTTCATTCCGTTCCAGGAGCCCACAAAATTGCTCCAAGAGATTTACATACCCAACCAAGGGAACCAAACCCTCTTAAAGAGGGGTGTGCAAGCCAATGACACCTGCGGGAAACTAGTCAAGAGCGACGCTGGGATAGAGCTGAGGGATAAAGAAAACAATCCTAATGCACTCGGAATAGAGAAGGGCAAGCATGGGTACGGAAGATACTGATGTAAGTTTTAGTAGACAGCTCATTCTGTTGCGAATGCTGATTTGAAAAGAGACATATTAGATAGAAAAACTCCATTCGCCCCGGAACCGCAATGACACCTCGTGATAAGTCTAGGAAAAGAATCGGAGGAAAAAGGAAGAGAAGGAAAGAAAAGAAATGGGTAGAGAAAATGCTGCTGCATATCGTGAGTTGAAGTGTGAAAACGACATAAAGGATCAAAAGGCAGATAGCAGTAAAAAGTGGAGAAAGTTGACATTATGGTGCAGGGAGAGGTGCTTCTTTTGTATGTAGGCGAGTTAAAAACACAAATGAAGAAAATAAACAGAAAATTTGGCTAGACAATCCCAGTGACCGTTCTCTGGACAATTCAAATCTATTTCCACTCTGGTTCGTACCTGGGCCGTTTCATCCCCTGAGGTGGGGGATGGCGGCGTGCATATTCCATCATCCGTTGGTATTTGAATTTAGGTTTAGATGAAGATGGCGGAACTACTGAAAAGTCTTCTTTGGTTATGTACGGCCTTCTAATCGAGAGTTCTGGCAACTAGGCAGCTCCCTTTCCAGCGCCGCGCCCCCCCGTCTTGCCGCTCGCGCGTGCCTTCAATCGTCTTATTGAGTCTTCAGCGCTAGCACCGAGAGGACGCGCAGTAGCAGGGTTGATGGTTGGAACTTTAGATCGTGGGGCGATGGTGTAGGTTTGCGGAGTTGAATCAGGAACACGTGTGCGATTCGCTTTGAGTTGAGGCGGAGCAAGCGCATCAGGCTTATCTTTGAGGCTGCTGAGCTTCGGCCGGGCTCGCTTTTGACTATGTGCAAAATTTAAGGTTAGTATGGGGCTTAAGCTTGACTAACACTAGTACAAGAGAGTGTCTCCTACGTGATATCAAAATCGGCAATTTGGATGTTGCGGTCTTTGTAATTGCTGCTTTTCTCAAGAATCGGACGAGACCAATTCTCATAGAGCTTTTGAGCGGTGAGACGAATGTGCTGCTGGGGACGGGCATCACGGATGTAAAACGTCAATAGCTTTCCGAGCCCACTCTGCCTCAACATGTCATAATCGATTTCTGGCATGTCGAGAAGCATTTGGAAAAGGTCGCGCTGAATATCATAAGCGGGGAGGGATTTGTCGGGGAGAGGCTCCAGCCAGAATCGGACGGCTTCCAGTAGATTGGAATCTGCAATGCTAGGCTTTAGCTCCTTTTGACGGAAGGCATCAAGAACTTCAGGTAGCATTTTGAGCTTGCGGGTAGCTGGTTTGCCGGCATCCTTGTCGTCAGCGTCGAGTTTGGCTGCCATTTTCATTCGGTTCTTCAAGTTTGCGACAGCTTCGTCATAAAGAGTCGAGTCCTGAACACCCCAAAAGTTAGATTTTCTGAGTCTTCGACGTGTGGATCATGCAGTTGGTCGTACTCCATCCTGTTTCCTCTTCCTACCGGGGGCTTTCGTTGCCTTTTCAATCTTGCTATCTAGCTCTTTGAGCTTAACTATTCACATCGATTGCCATTGGCGTTAGAAAGTGCGATAAATTTAGAAGCGGCAGCAATTATAAAGACCTACGTTCACTCTGCGTTAGAGGTCTCGCTGGCTTGGTCGACTTCTCAACAGTTTCCCCCTCAGCATCCTGAGTATCATCCCTCGGCTTTCGCGATCTCCTGCTGACCTCCTTTTTCTTTTTCTGTCCGCCGGCTGCCTCAGCTCTGGATCTCCTGTGAACACCCACCGTTCGGACAGCGTCCTGATCAAGATCAACTTCTGGTCTGTCTCTTCCAGCGGTTAGATCCTCGTCAATGTCGGCCAGATCCTCCAATTCATCATCGAGGTCTGTAATATTGGTAAGGTCACTATCCGCGTCCGAGAGATCATCCTTATCAGCTGCACGGCCGGTGCGGGCAACATCATCATCGGAGTCCAATCCATGAGCGACGATTTTCTTAAGGGGTTTGTCGTCTTCTCTATCGCTGATCTCCATGTCCGAGATATTGTCAAAGTCTTTGGTCCCTGATGGATTCGGTGAGGCGTCGGCGGATCCGCCATTATTTTTGGATGCCGATTCCGACATAGCGGCTACAGTGAACTCCGAAGATAGAAGCTTCCCAAAGGTTGGTTAATGTGCAACAATACAAACTGTGGTGATGTCGGGAAAGTGCGATGAGATGGGATCGGGTAGTGTAGGCGAGGAAGGATTGAGGTGAATTCCCAAACGCGTCTTGATAACCAACTACCCTAACCAACTCAACCCAACACCAAATTTTTCCTCAGCTGCAGCCCACCACCAGCAACCATTCACCTATAGCTCAACATCGCCACCTCCACAAGAAGCGCACCTACTATTCGAGATGTTCGGCGGACCAGGTAAGGACAGCCTCAGGTACAGTTTACGCCACTTTTCAAAACTAACTAGTGTACCTATATCATTAGGACTCGACCAACCACCACCCTCCAAAGAGGAAATCCAACAAGCCGAAATCCTGGCATCTGCCACTGTTCGGACAGCCGCTATCACCTGCCTTATGCTCTACCTAGGTATATCACATCGCCCGAATCCATCGCCTGTCAGCCAATGAATAATAAGCTCTAACTGAGGAGTGTCATATCAGCACCATTCGCAATCGATGCTGTTCGCAAGCTGGTCTAGATTACCACATTACAGTCGACATCTTGACCCATTCAACTTGGCTAGCGACATCATGTCGCGAGTGGCGGCGCCGTCTGCGCCTTAGTCTCTGCGCCTTAGCCTCAAATCGATGGGATTCTTGTACAATCTTTATATTTTTTTGGACACAATCCCATGTATATTATGGTCTCCAATACATCGTTTCTATCGTACACAAAAATGCGGAGGGAGAAACGTAATCATTAGGGAAAGTATACAGACCGTGAATTCTCCCAACGCCAGATTGAACTGACATAAAGCAAATGGTTCAACGCTTGCCAAACCAAATATATAACAGAAGCTGTAGGAATCGAAGCATGTAATAATGAAGATATAGTCGCAGTATAGTTTCGCTATAATGTTGAGCTATTCGATAGAAAGACGAAGGACAGCGTTGATGAAGCTGTCAGAGCGAGTTTGTTTTTTATCTCCCAAACTGGCGGTCTTTCATCGCCTGCTTCTCCTGTTCCCATTTATCAAAGGCCTCCTCCAGGCGATGCAATTCCTCTCGGAGACCTTTAATACCCTTTTCGTGTGTCTGCAAAACCTGTTGTGGTGATGTTGTTAGTTTGAGCAGTTCAATGCTATACTTCAAGGATTGTCTGTGGGTGAGAGCACTCACAACCGCCATTTTCTGAACCTGTTCAGGGTCAACAGTAACTGACATCTCGTTGATTTCGTGTTCCATCTGCTTCGCCTTCTGGTTGATGATTTGCATTCTGGCCCATATCTCATTCATTCTTCCGTTAACGCCAGGATCTGAGACCGTCTTCATCAACGCCTCCAATCGTTTTCTTAACTGCTCTTCTTCCGGTTGTAACGCATAGCCTCTGTTTTTTAACACTTGCACCTTTGCACTTAGTGATAATGTCCTATGTGCGAGTTGCTGGTGACGCGATACAGCTTCCGCTAGTTTGATTGTTGTCTTCAGATCATGGTTCCGCGAGAGTTCAATCAGTCTGTTGTTGATACCATGAAGGGTAGCGCGGTAAATCTTTATCTGATTTTCTTGCTGCTGCATGCGGAGCTGGAGGTCGTTGAAACCACGAACAAGAACTGGAACGGCCCTGTTGCGAGACGGGTCAGTAATTAATGTAACCACAGTTTAGGAGTCCGGGGGCCCACGCACTTGGGGTTCGGCCGTTTCCTCATAGCCGCGTCAAATTTAACCTTGTCTTCCCCCGGCCCAGGCTCATAAGAGTTGGCGATGACTTCGTTGTCCACCTGATTGTAAAGATATGTTTGGAACTGGCAGCCAATTTCTGCCACATTCCATGCCTCCCAGATTCGTTGTATTTGTCCCGACACAAGCGAAGCCGGTGCTATAAGATAGCAAGGAAAAGTTAGGAAACATCATAGCTGTAGGAATGTTGGACATTGCTCACTACTTACTCTGAACTTGTGATTGCTGTAACGGATTCATTGTCCTCCCAAATCCGCTCTGCTGTAGTCCACCTCCGAATACGCTCCCTGCACCCACTTGTTGTTGCTGGAGCTGTTGCTGGAGCTGGAGCTGGAGCTGTTGCTGAAGCTGAAGCTGTTGCTGCTGACTCTGGTTGAATATGCCGACAGGCTGTTGCTGCTGTTGTGGTTGTCCAAACACTGATCCTCCACCTAGCTGCTGTTGCTGAGGCTGCGGTTGTCCAAATAGAGATGTGGCTTGGGGATTCTGCGGCTGCTGCTGCTGCTGCTGCTGGCCAAATATCGATGATGTGCCTGCAGGTGCTACAGACTGACCGAAGGTGCCTCCTGGGGCACCGGCACCTGCGGTATTCTGGCCAAATACCCCACCAACATTCGCATTTGTGCTCTGTCCAAAAATCCCACCTCCAGTAGCCCCAGTGTTCGCCGCGCTTTGCCCGAATATTCCACCAGACGCCGCCCCTGGCGCCGTTTGTGGTTGCTGCTGCTGAGGCTGTCCGAAGAGATTGGTGCCTGCGGTGGCAGTAGGATTGACAGCTGCAGACTGAAATGGCGAGGGGCCTTTAACACCACCAAAGTTACCGCCTTGGCTAGGCTGCATAACTGATTGACCGAAGAGCGACATGTTGTCCAGTTTTTCGTAGTTTGTTTATGGAGCTGGGGATCTGTAAAGGTTGGGGAATCAGACCCGCGGATTCGAGAACCTGAAAGGTAGGTCGCGCCGGGTTGAGTATATCTAGAGTTGCCGCGAGGATTGTGCGCGCCCTCTTCGATAAATCTGCGATAGTAGCGGAAAGGATCAATCAACCCAGTTGGTCGAAGAAAGGGGGCAAGGATCCAGAGTAGACGATGTCGTCGAAGGGTTTGGAGGATAATGTCGCAGCGCAGACGCGTTCCGCTGTGGCGCCAAATTCTGAACCTCGAACACAACGCATTTCGCTTCTAGGCAGTACTTAGGTTCTTTGCCAGGAAGGCATCCTCCGAAACGCCAATCCAACGACGGACGAGTTCCCAGCATTGGCAATTCAAGTCGACTGACATCCGACTCTCAGCAGCCATGAGTGACCGAGAACCACGGTACAATCCCCACGCATTCCGAAAAGGCCTTCTCTTCGCTCAATTGCTAACTGCGATTCCCGAAATACAGATTCAGCCAGCATGTCTTGGTTGATCCGGTCCCGCTTCCAGACCATATCCCCAAAGTTGACGAAGTCGGTGCCTCATCAGCGCCCCTACTCTCCGCTGCATTCTTCATCGGCGCACGCTGCCGCCCTTACAACGATGACTACATGAAGTGTAAGGACGAGTCTCCTGGCCGAGGCGAACTGGATTGTATGAAAGAGGGGCGGAAAGTCACCCGATGCGCAATTTCAGTGTATGTCCGCTTCTCGAGTTCAGACACATATGACTTTATGGTGGGCCGGCAGCAACCGGATGACAGTAGCTGATTTTGCAAATACGTATCTTCTTACAGGTTGGAGGATATAAATACCCATTGCCTAGAACAGTTTAGGGCTCACTGGGATTGCTTAGAGAGGCGAAACCATTTGCTGTGGAAGTGCAGAAAACAGGAATGGCCATTGAACGCCTGTGTTTTCGAAAAGATTGTATGCGCTACCCTCTGTCATCGTCCTAAGGACCATATGGTGGGTAAGAAAGGTCGTATCTTTGCTAATATACTGGGTTGATGTTTAGGGTCTTGAGAAAACTATCCCTGGAGCTCCCGAGGGTGAAACACCGGTGCATCTCCGAACAAAGGTTAAATATTCGTAAGCCCAATACAGCTGGCTTGGTCTTTTGCTTAAATTCATAGGTGCCATCATTGCGGACTCTGTGGCTTAAATTCAAGGACTAGCTCAGATCGTGGCCTCCCAAACCGTCCATGTGAATATGACATAGGGTAGCTACTAATTCACAGAGTTAGTTCCATGTATATAATTACATAATCTAGGAAATAGATGCGTGAATGTTCACTAAAAACCAAGTGTAGATACCTAGGTACCGACAGTGTGATTTGGTACGCTAATCTTGGCATACAAAGCTTGTTACCTGTTACTTTGGCCATCCTTTTGCGCTTAATCCTCCTCCATCTGGTTCCTCATCACTTCTATCTTTTCCGCTAGCGCATGTCTCTCATACTTGATTGCAACTTTGACCGCTATCTCTAGCGTTTTTGGCTGCCTCATCAATCCCACTATCTCGAGACACTTGCTATTCTTATCTTCGTCCTTGCATTCCAACGCCAAAATCTGAAGCAGAGTTTTGTCTATGTTGACAGTGCGTCGGAACACATTCATCTTTTCGTCTTCGGTAGCTCGCGTGTGCTCCACCAAATCCTCAGCAAGAGACACCAGTACTGATTCTCGTACAAACGATTCTTCGAGTTTAGACATAGCATCGTTTTTTGACTCATCCTCGTTCGGAGGGTTGGAGACTGGCATTCTAAACTCAAATTCACTGAGCAACGGTCGGGGGAAATACGGGTATTTCTCCCCTCCCTTCAGAATAATGCAGCAGAACTTGTCCTGTGAGACAGCGACTGGCCAATATGATTCCTCCTTCCTGCCACCTATCCGTCTATCTAGATGATCTGTGTCTAGAATAGGTACCCAACGTGCTTGTCCAGGGCTACGCCAGGACTGTAATACCAACAGCACCCCTGTAGATAGATATACCATTGGGTTCTAACGGTGTGTTAGTGAATATTGCGGCGAGTGAATCCTGAATTATGTTGAACTCACCCCATCGTCAGAAAAGAAGAAATTCCGAACAGTGGCTTTTTCCGGAAGGGCAACCACATCGTTGTTCTGTATGACCTCGTTCCTTCGAATGTTTTCAATTGTGTATGTTAATTGGGTGCAACCGTGTGCTGACACCGGGCCGTTGCCTAGTATCATCACATAGTCCCTCCAAGACGTACAAGAGACGACAGGAGTATGCTTCTGTCGGTAGATTTTGATCGGTACTCCATACAATGAATAGACCCTAGTGTAGCCAGTAGATGTACAAGCGACAACATAACTGCTGCTCAAAGCGATGGCTACGGAGAGCTGAAGTGAGCAGGTTGGATATACCAGAAACTGGGGAATCACTGGAACTTACAAACAATCTCTTCTCCGTCCGGGAGACGCGTTTTCCATTCGTGACGGACACCCCAGTTTTCGTGTTCTCGGTAGAACAGTAGCGCTGGGTTGCCTCGGCCAGGTGGTGAGGAGAACAATGCACCATTTTCGTCTATTTGCCAAAGTTAGTTAACTTGTGGATATAAACCAGGTAGTGTCTTGCGGTCCTCACTTAAAACAGCCTTATCGTACAGGAGGGGGTCCGTAAAGTGAAAATTTCGATACTGCTCTTGGTCGTAAAACTCGACAGTTACAGTATTGTGTGTCTTCTGGTCGACTGTCCATATAAATCCAATTAAACTCAAGAATAGGTATCTCCGATCTCCCCTCCATGGGGTGCTGCCAGGTTGCATGGGCTCGTGAATATCTGGTTCCCACGACTCGTACGCTTGCCGTTTTATTGAGGGCATTCCAAGACTGAATCCTGTCGGCTTGCGTTTCCCATTCTCGTTTTTCTCAGCGTAACCGGCACCGTCGTCATCCTCTAACCAATTATCTTCGTCATCATCGTCAAGAGCACCCAAAATGGCATCAACTGATCCTCTTCTTTGTCTCTGAGGCCCATCATCTTTCGCCTCCACTCGTTTCTCCAGGCGTGAATGATCAATTCCTGCAGGTATAAAACCAGGAGGGGGTTGCAAGGGCAGTTTCAAATTTCTTTCATGTTCTGAAGGTAGCGCACCAGGTTGCATATTCACCGTACCCTGGTTCGTACCAAATGTGATAAAGTTGTCGACAGGATGCCATGTGATTGAGTTGATGGCCCCTTCGTAGTGATATCTATGCGGTATCAGCAAAAACCATCTAGTTTTCGGAGGTTATGAGCCGGACTCGTTCCATACTTTGTAACAATATTCTGGTTTTTAGACTCCCATATTATCACATTTCCTTTAGCATCGCCACTGGCGAGAAAGGCACCGTTTTTTGACCAACCAAGGGCGGTTATATCGCTGGAGTGTCCTCCTGCGAATATCTTTTTAACCCCCCAATCTTGTCTAGACACGACTGAGATGTCTACAACAGCACGTTTATTAAGATATGCATACCATATTTACGGGCCCAGGCATACTTACCCATGTCGCTCCGGCCAACCGCAAATGCTCTTCCGTCAGGATGCCATACTGCCCGAGTGGAGATTTCACTGTCCACATCTACTTCTGAGATCTGCCCAGTTACTTTGTACAACAAATCCGGAGTTTCTGTTGTCAAAGAGTAGATGTATATTACACCATCAACACCCGAGCTAGCTAGGAGTGCACCAGTAGGATCGAAGGAGAGGTGTTTGATCGGTTTTGGGTGATGGCGGAGCACCATGTGTTTTGTGATATCATGTGTATTGACGACTTTGATGTTTATGTCACTGATGGCACAAAGTTAACAGAAGATACCAGAGAGGAAACTGCGGGGTGATTTCCACGCACTCTGCACAAGCAGCAATCCAATGGCCGTCCGGCGTTACGGCGACGTCTCTTGCGGGTAGAGAAAATCGCGTGAGGAGCTTGTCCATCTCATTGGTGCGAATCGAGTAGGATTCAACCATCCCATCCTCGCAGGTTACGTAGAAGTTCTCATTCTAAGCGTCCGGGGTATAGCGTGAGCTGCTGTAGGCCAAGGGTGGATCTATGCTCGGGCAAGCTCTGCAGGCTTACAGTGGCACAGATTCCGGTCAATGATCCATGGTCCAAGTCAATGTTGTCTGGCTCGTCGGTGGAGCCGTAAGTGAATTTGCGTAGGAGGTTGTTTATGCCGGCGGTCACCAGATATTTTCCATCTGGGGTGTAGGTAACGAAGGTTGGCCCCTCGGAATCTGCAAGTCAAGCACTAGTTAGAAATGATGATTGTGAAAATGGTGATCCTGGACTGGGGGACCAATGCATACGGGCGTATCTTATCTGGACGTCAGGCATCGTGGGTCAGTCGATTGAGAAGGGCTGGTTGGTTGGTGAGAGAACATTCAAACATGGAAGAGGCTCAACTGAACCACGCAGTGCTACAAACACGCGTTGCCGTCTATCGATTAGAAGCAGCGACGCGCCCAGTTGGCGACAGCCAATCAGAGCCGAACGAGCATCTCAGCGCTGCACAGCAAGCACGAGCACGAGCACAAGCACCTTTTTTCTTCTTCCTTTCAGGCTACGGCCATGTGGTGGCGGCGGCCCCTGTACGACACAGAGATGCGGGTGCGGTGCTCAGCTCCGTCGTCTACAATGCCTCTTTCCAGTCATCGCTATACGGGAAGTCTCCTTCGACATGGTTTGGATAGATGTGGGTCTACAGCTAACGTTGCCTTCAGCTACCTCGGTTCAACAGAACCTCTCTCTCTCTCTCTGTGTCTCATGAAACCCGACAGCCGGGTTCGTGCTAGCCAAGTCGACCATCGCCATTTGTACTCCGGCTTTCTCTCGCTCTCTCTCGGGGCATATTTCAACCGACGGGAAAGCAAGGTCAGACTTTCGTTTCATGCATGGATTATGCCATGTGCTTTAGGCTTACTCTAGGACATGGCGACCATATTGTTGAAGGAAGGAGGCACATGTCAGCGCCCCTCGCTTCGAGTGCTAGGTCCTTACTTAAATATGGGGAAACGGAGCAGGAAAGAAAACTTGGCTAGCGAGCGGTGACGCCGAACAGATCCACCAAAATTGGACGCTGCGGGGGGGGGGCGCATGCCACGACATGGCTTCATCATCCGGTGCATATGTCGGCTTCATAGATGAGGTCGAATCGAATCGAATCCATCAGTTTGTTGGTTTTATATCCAAGTACTTATACAAGTAATCAACTCTGTTAGTATGGGTTTAAGTAAGTATTCACAACGTGAACCAACCTTTTGGCATGTGAGACGCCAACGATGGGCCCCGCGAAGAAGAACAAGAACAAGAACAAGATTGGCAATGCCATTGCCGGCAATTGCCTGTAGCAAACCGAGAGTTGGATTGGTAAGAAGTCAGTCATTCTTCATTCAGCCCTGGCCGAGTTCCAGCCCCGTTCAACGGGACCAACTGGTCAAGTGAGCGGCCGAGCAGGAGCTAACAGGAAAGAAGCAGCATCTGGTCGGTCGTATTGCTTTCTTTGTAAACTCACAGGGCGAGTTTTCTGCCGGGGCAAAATCCGCTTCTCGGGATCGATCGCCTGCTTGCCTGCTTGCCTGGTAAAATTATATCGCAGTGCGGTTATCTCGGTCCCTTTAACTCCTTGGGCTTACCCATCCATCGAGCTTTCCTCTTCCACTTCTCCTCCATCCTGTTCATTAACCGGGTGAGTGTCTGCCTTCCAAGCCTTCCACGCTCTACTGACTGACTGACTGACTGGCCGACACGAGACCAGCCGAAAGCAGAAGAAGCAGCAGCAGCAAAACTAAAACAAGCAGGGACCAGCTGCTTTCGATTCCTTATTTCTGTCGCGCGCCGTCTGTCGCTGACCAGCCGAACACCGAACACCACCACGCAACGCAACAACCCAGCGCTGCTCTCCCCTAGTTGCCGCGGCTTCTTTAATTTTGTCCGGGTAAGGAAGGCCATCCTCGAAAGCTTGATGGAGGTCCACGAACATGTGAGCGGCTGATGCTTTCCCCTAGCTCCTTTTTATACAGCCGGTTTATTTAGCATTCGGCGAAATTTGGGTTTCTGTTCGGTGTCTGTTCCGCCACATACCGCTTCAACTACGACTGCGACGCCCTCGTCGACCAACCATATCGCTATCCTTCGAGTATCACCCTTCTTGATCAGCCATCACCATAACCTCTAGAACAGTATGTCCGACATCGCAGTAGCCGCAAGGGCAAAATACTGCAATATCCCTCCAGGAGGAAAGCCTCATGGCGTCGCCCTCCCCGGCTCTGCGAGGCCCGGTTACTCCCAAATATATCGCCATTATGCTGTCGGCGACGGCCCTCTGATCGAGACTTTAGACCCTCGCGTTAGAACCCAACATGAAGCCTTTGAAACAGGTTGCGCTATAAACCCAGGTGCCAATTGCTTGGGCTGGAGAGAACTCGATCGTACTACCAAGACGTGGGGTCCTTACGTATGGATGAATTATGGAACCGTTCGACAGCGAAGAACAGATATCGGTGCAGGTTTTGTCCGCCTTCTCGAACAGGCCGGTCTTCCGACCAGGCAAAATAGCATCGGCCTTTGGACTCCAAACATGCCGCAATGGCAACTTGTAGATCTTAGCGCCATGGCCTACAGCAATTTCACCGTTTCCATCTACGATACCCTTGGACCATCTACTACCGAATTTATCATCAATCATTGCGAGATCCCTGTTGTCGCTGCCACCGTAAACCACATCCCCACCCTACTGGGATTGAAGGATAGAGTTCCTACCCTAAAGTACATCGTTGCTGTGGATTCTATTGACGATGGAGAGCTCCCGGGGAGCAGAAAGAAAGATTTATTGGATGCCTGGGCGAACGAGAAGGGTGTTCAGATTTTATCCCTCCTAGAAGTCGAGGCTTTAGGACAGAGTCGCCCTCTTCCTCTCTCGCCCCCGACCCCGGATGATATTATCACAATCAATTACACTTCAGGTACCTCTGGAGTCCCCAAAGGAGTCGTTTTAACGCACAGAAATGCTATTGGTGCAGTTGCTACGTCGTTTATCTGCGCTCCCCAAAACAAAGGACATGTCTTGATCAGCTATATGCCGTTGGCACACATCTACGAACGAGTTTCGGAACAAGCAGCACTTGCTGGTGGCGCTGCTATCGGCTACTTTCACGGAAATATCTTGGAGTTGGGAGATGATATCAAGATGTTGCGTCCAAGTAAGCTCTACTACATCCCTAAAGCAGCTAACAAGAATGAAAGCATTAACCTGAAAAACAAAATATAGCCGGTTTTTGCTCTGTGCCCCGTCTCTACAACCGCTTCTATGCTGGTATCAAGAACGCCACAGTTGATGCACCCGGCTTGAAGGGTGCAATCTCTCGCCGGGCTCTTGCTGCGAAACTCCCCAATCTGAGGACCGGTGGCACAAATAAACATGCCATTTACGACCGTCTGTGGGCAAACAAGATCAAAGCTGGCCTTGGCTTTGATCGGGTCCAAACAATGATCACTGGTTCGGCTCCAATTTCCCCTGAGGTCCTGCAGTTTCTTCGCGCCTGCTTTGCGAATGATTTCTTTCAGGGATACGGCCTCACAGAATCATATGCTGTCGGCACAGTCCAACTCTTCGGTGATTACTCAGCTGGAAACTGCGGTCCGATAACGCCAACCCTGGAGTTTTGTTTGATGGACGTTCCAGATATGGAGTATCGCTCAACAGACAAACCATACCCACGAGGCGAGATACTCATCCGTGGAACAACCCGTTTCCGCGAGTATTACAAAAACCCGGAGCAGACTGCCAGCGCCATCGATGCTGAAGGCTGGTTCCATACGGGAGACGTTGGTTCTTTCGATGAAATGGGGCGGTTGTCCATTATCGACCGTGTTAAGAATATCTTGAAACTGGCACAGGGCGAGTACGTTGCACCTGAAAAGATCGAAAACGTTTATCTCGCCAATATGAGCATTTTTGCCATGGGATACTGCCACGGTGACTCGCAGCAATCCTTCTTGGTTGGCATCTTTGGCGTCAACCCGGATACCTTTGCACCATATGCATCCAAGATCCTGGGCAAGCATATCGCGCCAACAGATCTCCCGGCTATAAAGGCGGCTTGCCAGGAGAAATCTGTTCTTGGAGCGGTTCTTAGGGAGATGGAGAAGACGGCGAAGAAGCGGAAATTGACTGGTTTTGAGAGGATAAAAAACATATACTTGGACGTTGAGCCCTTCAGCGTTGAGAATGAACTTCTAACTCCCACGTAAGTCGCGTCTAGTTGCCCACCCTTTGATGGAAATCTGTAGATTGATGTTAACCTCTTTATCTATAGTCTCAAACTGAAGAGGCCACAGACCGCTAAGAAATTCCGACCCGAAATCGATGCTCTGTACGCGGAAGCGATACAAACTTCGACTCCAAAGCTTTAAAAGCGCCTTGTTGAAAACTGCATTTTCGATGTTTTTTTTTTTTTGCTAGCATGTTATCCTCCCCATGATACACTATCCTCTCGGGGAAGCTAGACGGGGTAGACCGCTCTTCGTATTTTTGCCAGCTCTTTTAATGTACATCTTGGTCTATTTCTGTTACTACTGTACATTTATTTTTCAATCTGACAGTGGCCCCGCTCTACTTGAGCGTATATATAATTATATCCCTGGGAATCTCAATGAGTGGAATATTTCATATAGCAACTAACTAGGTCTACAGGCTGCAAGCCAAGCATCAATATTAGGCTTTATACATCGACTCAGCAAAGCGATTCGGCGCCTCATTGGTGGCGATATATCATTTAATATTTATGGGGCCCAGTTTTAATATTCAGAGTGTGACAGGTTTCGATATTGTCATATGCCCTCCCCATCATTCTTTTTTTGTCTTCCAAAGAAAGCAAAAAGGATTCCAAGCTATGAATTTCAAAGAAGGCATGCCATTGCCAGAAATGAAGTGCACTTAATATTATCATCATACTATATTTTGACCGTCATGTAAATTGATCTTTTGTCTATTTCAGTACGCAGCCTTGAGACGATTTAGTACGCATTAGGGGTACTAAGCAGCCTATTGTTTGTACAACAAAACAAAAAATTTAGATATATTTTCAGAATATTATACACTAATGATGATAATCAAAGGTATTGTAAATGGTACAAGAAGCGCTATAGAAGTGCAAGGTAATTATGCCACTACGCGGACTAGGAGTGCTCGTCCCGGTCTATGTTTTTGACCATAATCGACGCTACCAGTCTCGGAACATCATGATTTGCCTATCAATCCTCATGAGCTGGCCTAGAAGTTTTTCTTCCGCCCGCTGCCATTTCCCCAGGTCTCCGAGCTCCTTTTTTGTCAACAGCTCTTCCTCGTGGCCCTTAACATCCGTTCTCTCTGCTTTAGATAGAAGCATAGAGTTCAGTCCCTTCTCATACTCAATCCTCTGCATGATTCTGCTCATTGTTTTATACAAACCGTTCAGCAGAGCCATCTTAGACATTTTTTCATCGAAATAAAAGAAATAGAATGTCCTCGCTGGAAGCCTCTCCGCAGTCTTCGGAACTTCCTGGACATGGAGAAAACCTCGCTCATGCAACGCACCCAAGTGTGCACGGATATCCTTTTGTCGCAATAGCGCTGTATCCGCAAGCCCTTTCTCGTCCATCTTCCCTTTATCCTTGATGATCCGAATGAGCCTAGTGGCTATCCCGCCGAACCGTTCTTCAACGATCTGCTCTAACTCTCGAGTCCGCATCAACTTGCACAGTCGTTCCGTATCAACTGACCATCCGCCGTAATGCATGCTTCCTTCTTGCTTTGTGACAAACTGGTAGTTATCTTCAGCTAGCAGTGCAAGATGTTTCCGGATGTTCTGTAGTTGCTCTTTCTTCTCAGCAGCGGCCGAAGGCATGTCGTGTCTGCCATCGATGTCGGCATCATGGTCATCCAAATCGTCATCCATGTGATAATCATCACTGTCTCCTTCTGAATCCTCATCCTGGATTTCAAACTGGCCATTACTCCCGTTGGTCATGGAGCGCTTTTGCGACGTTCCATTCGTTACTAATGGGCCCGAGGCGATCGAATTGGCGAGATCAATATCCCTGCTAAGGGTATTACTGATTTCAATTGTGGAAACAACAGTTTCTATGTAGCAACGTTAGCAGTTTTCATTGCATGTCGATACTTGTCCATACTCTTTCCGCTCTCAACAAGCCCTTTCTCAGTGCGATGACCAATTGAATGTTTCTCCAGGTGTTTCAGCAGTTCAGCGTAGACTAATGACGTGACTTTTCCAATCCGAAGTTCTACCCAGCCAACGAGCTCTTCGTTCCTGAATATAGCTAGGAATTTGGCGTGATTAACGCGAAGAATAACATTCCCCTAATTACAGCGTGTTAGCCGTGCTTTTCACGCACCAAAGAAAAGCAAAACTAACATCTATCTCCCATTCGTCTTCCTCCGCGTCTTGTGTCGCAGAGTATTTTGTTCGTTTCCGGGGTCTGCCATCTTGTTGGTCGGGCTTTCTTTTCAAGCCAAAGTTCCTGTTATCGAGGTCCGCTGACAAAGCCTCCATTTTTTCAACAACCTTCTCGTCGATTGCCTTTTTCATCTTGGTCTGCATAGCCGCTGTGATCCCCGCTTGCTCGGATGTGACCTTTTGTCGTATTGCGTTTTCTGTATCGATTGAGGGGTGCATGTGGTGGAGCTGCACAGGAACTAGGTATTTCTCTTGCATTAGAGTAATGATGTGTTTCGAGATTTGAGATGTTGAAGTGATCGGTGTCGTGTTTGTGGCCTCAGAGGCGCTTATAGAGGTACCATGTAGCGAGCCGCCGCTGGGCTTCCCTTTCGTGGAAATACCATACGCCGTGATGAAGTCGGAGACCCTCGCATGGCCAAGTAGTAAGAAGTTGCTGATTACAGCTGCGGCCTAAATGTTTTTTATTGTTTTTTTCTGTTAAATCCTGATCGACATCGCGACTTTATGTGGCCTAGTTGCCAGTGTTCGACCTACATCTGCTCCAAAGCGTTCTTCGATAGTCCGGACAATCCGCCCGGAGTGTAACAATTCGTAAATCTGGAGCCAGTTGCATTCATAGTATGTTGTATCGCGACCGCCTTCCTCGTGGGTGTAGTGCAATACAAGATGCTGTTGTATGAGGACTACCAGCGTTTGCTTGACGACTTTCTCTGGAATTTTGACCCGTCTAACGATTGTATGCAGCGCTGAACGTCCATACTCGAGTAGGACTGCGACAACTCTCTAAAAGTCCACGCGAAAACGCGGTACATCAGATATCAAACCCAAAACAGTTCTCACGATTTCTTTCCAAGGAGGACAAACCGAAGAGAGATCGCCGTAGGTATCTTTGACAAGAATGGTGCAGAGCTCAACCGCGTTCTAATACTTTGAATCAGTGACATAGAAAACAAAGGGGAATGAGGAAATCAGGCGAACCTGCTGCATTATGAATTGTAGGTGCTATCGTTCTGTCGAAGTTTGCAAAGTGAGAAGGAGTTGAATTGTGGTTGCTATAAGAAAGGCATGTTTAGAGTTGAATAAGGCGACCATATGTGGTCTGTGAGGGAGCGGCGAGGAGGTAGGAGTAGCGGCGAGGAAGATAGTCTTGAATGAAAGACGGGCCTTAAAAGAGTCTGTCGTATAACGATAACACTCAAGCCATGGAAAGTGAAGCGTCAAATCGAATATCGTGGTGGGGTACTGTCAACGGAAAGGAAAGCATCGAGATACCTAGTTTTGGCTGATGGGAAGAAGTCGAAAGCGAGTGAGTCTTGTGTCCAGAAGCGCTTTGAATTTTTTGGTGCGTGCGCGCACCGGGGTATCTCCCGGGTGTCTCCCGGGGATCACCCGGGGCTCTACCCGAAGCCTCGGCGACGGCCCTCAGCCAATAGCAGCCGAGGAAAATACTGCTCAGTGGTCTTCGTGACGTTGTTGCGTTCGATAACGAGTCTTCCCTTCCGACGTCCGGACGAAGATAGCATCCCTCTTCCTCTCCACCGCAAGCCTCCAACAGTCCTCCTATTAGTACGTGCACGCCAAATACCGGTTACCCTTTTCAATCGCTCTCTCATCTTGCTCAATTGGTACCGGCTGACTATATTCACAACATTACAGTTCCCCTTCCTTTCTTCCCCCCCGCCTCACGGCCCGCTACTTGAGTCGGCAATTCCGATGTTTTCCTTGCGAAATGCAGTCGCTCGCGGGGCTTCACGGCAATTCCTGAAGTCGCCGTCGCTTCTGCGGCATTCAAGAGCCTTTGCCTCTCCGGCCCCAGTGCCCTTTACCTACGAGGTCTCCGAATCCGACGGCATAAAGACTGTTTCTAAAGACACCGGGTCTCCCACAGCTTCTGTAGCTGTTGTTGTGAAAGCTGGTAGCAGATACCAGCCGCTACCCGGCCTGGCTCATGCCCTTGAGCATTTCGCCTTCAAGGTACGACAAGACAGCCTCTCAGAAGTGAATACCTGTGGGAAATGCTCGTTCAAGCGCTGACTTTGTCGATATCGGTCGCACATCTAGTCCACTACCAAGCGGTCCGCACTTTACATCAATAGGGAGGTCGAGCTTATGGGTGGAGTCTTGGAAACGTCACTGTCGAAGGAAAACATCGTTTACAAGGCCAGGTTCCTAAGAGGTGACTTGCCATACTTTGTTGAACTTCTAGGAGACATCATGACCAAGTCCCTCTTTCTACGTAAGCTCGATTCCCGATATTTCAAACAGCCGCAGCGATTACTGACGTGATGCTACACCTTACAGCTCATGAATATACCGAACGAGTAATACCCACCATGGAGAATGAGACTAAATTAGCATATTCCAATCCGAGTTTTTACGCCCTAGAAGCGGCCCACGCCACTGCCTTCCACAAGGGTCTTGGCCTTGACCAACTATCGTACGCTAGGAAAGACTTCAGTGTAGAGGAGATCGCCGAATATGCAATTTGGACCGGGGCTAAATCCAATTTTGCCGTTGTTGGCTCTGGTGTACCTCATTCCGAGCTTGTCAAATATACAAGCGAGTTCTTCGCAGAAACACGGAGCGGAGATGGACCCAAGGTTACTCCTGCGACTTACTATGGTGGTGAAAACAGAGTCTGGTCCAAAGCAGGCAATGCCGTTGTTATTGCCTTCCAAGGATCCGCTGGAGGGGCAGCATTCAAACCCGAGCTTAGCGTTATCTCGTACTTGCTTGGTGGACAGTCAAACATAAAATGGTCGTCCGGAAATTCTCTTCTTGGGAAAGCGATTGAAAAATACCCAGGTATCACAGCGACTTCTAAGAATGTTGCGTACACTGATACCGGTTTATTCTACATCTCACTGACCGGTCCGACTGCCAATCTTGTGAATGCTCTACCGGATACCGTTGCCGCCATCAAGAGCCTATCTAACGTTCAGGGAGAAGATGTTAAAAGAGCGATCCAGAATGCCAAGTTCGATCATTACGCAGCTGCTGAAGAAAACGCTTTGTCTATGGAGACAATCGGGCAAAGTGTCATTGCTACAGGCGGCGTTCCGCAAGTCGAGCAAACTATCAAGGCACTCGAAAGTGTCACCCTAGAAGGGGTCAAAAAGGTACAACGTCCCTTATATTTCCTTCAACGCCGTAGTTTGCAATACTAACAGCGAGCTCACCGCAGGCTGCGTCTGCCCTCCTTGCTGGTAAGGCGTCTGTGGGAACAGTTGGAGACCTCCACAGACTACCCTACGCCAGCGATCTTGGGTTGAGTGTATAAAGTAATTTTCCCTTATATAGAACACTATTTGCTAAAGCTCTCGCTGCGAAGATGTGCATCTCTTGCTCAATTGTATTCTCAGTCTCCCATATGCAAGAAACGAACACTCCGTTGCTACTCGTGTACAGTCACCTTACTCACTTAAAAAAAATCCCCTCGAAAGTAGGCACGTCCTGTTGGGCGAACCATAGTACATAGCTATCTTTTTGTCTTTCTTCTCTCTTTTTCTCCTTGTCTTCTAGCCAAAATAGTATTTTTCTTTCTTTTCAACATTTACAAGAGGGCAACGCTATCATATATTATATACCTACTTAGGTATGTATGATATCATATCATATTCGGGCCACAGGTCGTAGCTAGGTAGATTTGTGTTGTCCGGATGAAGTTTCGGTTAAGGAACCGCGAAAATTGTTCCTCGCCGTTGCATCACTGCTCAAACAACATCCGCCGCATCACACCTCTCCAACCACGAAGTCACCAGCTCCTCCGTATACTACCCCNCCCGAAGCTTATCACCATGGCATTCGCGTGGAAGCAGGCCGGCTTGAGGTACGCATGATGTCCCCCAAACGCGAGAAAGAGAACCCCCGAGCTCGTTCCGCATGAAACTCCCGCCCAATAGGTGTCTTTGAGGGCCTGCTCGCTAACTACAGCTATCCTGAGGACACTATAGCTACAACAAGTATCTCTCTATTGCCGCCCAGGCTGTCCGAAAGAGTCTAAAGGAACAGGCTCGTGCCGCTGCCGAGAGAAGAAGCCAGATGGAATTGAAGTTCTCCAAATGGGAGGTACGTGCCACCGCGGTCCCGGAGTGCGCAACAGTCGTTACACAGCTCTATTTTAGCATTGGACAAAGCGGATAGACAATGATGCGCGGGCTAATTTCAGTATGCTTATTTACAGAATGGGAAGCAAGGAGAGACCAAGTACCTTGGTACCAACCAACAAGCATAAATGATAAACATTCAGAACCCCAATATCTGAAGCTGGATATCGAAATGGGAAGTACATTGTATATGAGAATTGGTTGAAAAATAGGTGCATTGGATAAGTGCAAGCCATGTACATACAAAAGAGCTTGATAATACCCACCAGATTATCTTGTCTTTAGAGAAGCGAGAAAACCCGAATTTTGAGGCTATCACCAGTAGAATGACCACTTACATGTGACTTAAAACAAGACTTTCTGCAATGTCGTTTCTCTTTCCGAGAGTCGTTGACCCGAGTATGGTCAATATATCAAGTCCGAGCCATAATTAGCAACTACCAGCGCATTGTATTTAAGTATGTACCTGATAGTAGGACTTGACAGCGTTTAAGATAGCAAACTCACAAATACCATACCAGCTCCGAAAATATGGCATGCCGGCGCAATTGATTCGCAATTGACCCAAAACATACAATCCAGGTGCGTGACGGAGGAACCTAGCCGTTTTGGTTGGGCTACAGAATTCCGCGTCGGTACATCTGCATCGGGTGGAAGAGGGGCAGAGTTCGTAGGTACCAGCAAGAACCCCCACCCACAGCGATGTGCGAAAGAGCCGACGCACGCTGATAAGCACCACACGACTGGAATCGTTCCCCGTCCTCAGACCAAGGACACAACTTCCCGACTTTAACAAATGGCGACAAATAGCGGCTTTAGCGACGGTATGCCGAGATCCTGCTACCTGTATTCTTTGCCTAGAAAAGATCTTGGTTTTTAGAACCAACGAAGGACCCTTGGCTGACATCCGCATTTGGTCGAATCGCACAGCTTTCGCACGTCTCCACGTGTCCGAGAAGGCCCTCGGGGGGCAGGAACCTTCCGCGACAATATCCTCCCCGTCGTCCTCAAACTTTCGAGATGTGACGTCCTTGTTCCGCCAGGCCTGCCAGGGTATGAAATTGTTCATGGCGTTTATCTCAAGCAACGATTAACATTGGCGTCAGGTTTGGATGTCGGCCAATTGGTGAAGGATCCGAACTTCACCCTGTTCGAAGCCGTCGGCGCTTTAGAGGTTGGCTCATTCTCAAGCTAAGGGTCCACGCTATGCACTAACTCTGTTATAGATAATGGACCCAAAGATGGACAGTGGTCTCCTCAAGCCGGGCGAAGATGATACGCCCCCCGAGATATACCAACCTGTGCTCCCCGAAGAAATAATTGGTATCATGGATCAGCTTCTATCGAGTGAGGTGTGTTATCGGCGGAGAGGGGGAGCAGTGAATCTGAAACTCTAAATGTTAACATGGAACCTAGATGTCATGGCACGATGGAGCCGCCCTCTCGCAGACGGTCTTTACCTGCCTCTACATAGATAACCTGCTCAGTCCTAATCCCACGACACTTGAAGAAGCCAAATTCTCCTTGCCCCCCTCCGAAGCTCACCAACCAGGTTCGCCGACTTACCAACTCATCCACTTAATTCTTCGTGCATACTGCGTCGGACTTATCAAGTGCTGTGACCACGTCAACCGACAGATTTTGGCAGAGCATACTTATGAGGTTAGTTGCCAACCAAGACTGTAAACGGGACCAATACGTAGAGAAAGTTTACTCAAAAAAGGCTTTTGCTAGGAAGAAGACTTCGTCACACAAACATACAATGTTTCGCTATTGGAATTTCTATCGGTTCCCGAAGTCAATCGGCTGCTGGTTTCAGCAATAGAATATATTGATAGCCCTGCAGCAATTTGGCCAAATAATATCAAGATGGCGCTGAAGGCCCGTCTGGCTTTTCGAAAGCTGTTCTTGACGGAGTTATCGAGAGAAGTTAAAGAGATGGTTGAAAAGCGTCCAAATTGGGATGGATGTATAACTCTCCTGTCGACAATCGGTATCACAAGGAATCTCGGGACAGCTGTTCCTTCGGTATTCAGTATTGCTGTTCAGAGAAAACTCGCCAGTACAGTTCCTCCACGGCCAATAGTACAAATACCATTCGAGGAAGCGTTTACAATAGTGTCCAGATTATGCAAGGATGCTAAGGAGATTCTGAGAATCCTAAAATATGCGGGAGCTACAAACTTGATAGTATGTTGACACCGAAGCAACTGGATTCTACCCTCAAAAACTGACGGGGTTCCGGTAGACCTTCTTTCTTAGATTCACCGCACGGAAGCCCCAGCCGTCGACCTATGTGAGGTCGTTATTACAAACGTTATTTTACGGTGAACACAGAGTGCTAGGAACATTGTCAATAAAGCAGCTGCTGCTAGACGACGTTAAGGAACTCGTCCTACCCGCGGATGATCTCTTTGATCCTCGCAATGAACTATCTGAAATGCCTTCCGATACGCGTTTCCAAATCCGCCAAAGGATGGAATGGTTTGTTGAGAGAGCCGGAACTGTGAGTTTAACATTGACCTGGTCATCCAGCCGTATCTAATGATGGACAGGCATACATCACGATGTATCGAACAATATGTCAGAATCGTTCCCGACTAAGAAGAAATCTTTGCCATTTGATCGTTGATTGGGATGCAATGCAAATCGAGGTAAGGTTCCCATTACTGCAAGCCAGAGCAAAAGCTGATCAAAGTAGTGCGAGGAAATCGACGGTGAACTGCAGCAACTCATCAAGGAGGAGCCGGTACTGCATAATGACAACATATCATATGCGTTCTCACTTTCATCTTGGGTTTACTACTACAAACTGAAGCAAATGGAATGGATCATATTTCTAGGATTTGAGCTAGATGTGTATCTACCATACGAGTTTGCGGGGATGTACTGGTGAGCATTTAAATGCCAGATAACTATTGGCGCCCATTGGTTGACTATTATTTGTTAAATTTCTTTCTAGGTATCTCCAGTACTTCCTAAGGACTCGCTTACAACATTTGGAGCGGATACGGCATTTCGTACACCCAGGAGTTGCATCTGATTCACCCCTAGCAGCAACAAGGTCAGAGGAGGCGATAGCTTCCGCACAGCAAATAGCCAGTGCGCAAGCTACGGTTAACTTCACGCTGTTGGAAGCTGCAGCGCTACAAGAGCTATGTAGTGCTATGATATATGTAAGATCACGACTATAGGTTGGTGTTGTGAATTATGGCTAACTTGTCGTGATTTAGCTGTACACTGCACTTGCCCGGTTGGGCCTTGTGAAGACCCCACCGCAGCCATATAGCACGGATGCCCTGAGGTACGAACTGCGGATGAAGCCGTTCTTGACAATTGGGTGCCCGGATGTTATACCTTTTGCCGACTTCAAGAATCTAGTCGAGAACCCGGAGATTGAGGTTTGTCATATGAAAGGTCTATCATCTCTTCAGTGACTACGAACTAATGGTAGCTTCAGACCTTAGAGCTACTCGACCTTGCTACGGAGAATACGAAGGAGGGAAGGAAGAATTTCGATCTATTGAGCAAGATGAGCGCAGCTTCCTCGCATGCTGTGCTTTGCGAGGAAGGATACCGTTTGGTAAGTACCATCCCTCAAATATCGACACTAAAGCAGGGCAATGGCACGTCTGCTAACATGGCTGCGATATAACAGAACCTGAGAGAGTACCTTAGGTCATGTATAGGGGCTGGTGTAGCGATTGTCATGCTATCCAAAGCGATCAAGACTAACACGCTAGCGGATGTGGAAGTTGAGATTGATCAGGGTTCATATCATGCATGGTTTCCGGTCCCGCGGATCTCGTCAAAGAAACGGCCGCCTCTACCGGCGATTCCACCGAATGTAGCCAGATAGAACCAGTCGTCGATAGAAACATGTGCATGTTGACTTGCTGAAGTTCCTTTGGCTTGGATGTTTGTGCCAGGTGAAGCCTGAAGACAGGGCATATTCACGGGGGAAAGTTCTGCAAGAGCACTTATACATAAACGGATGAGACCGACTTTGGAGCTGAATGCAGATACCCTTGTTCCAATATAAGTACCTAGGTACCTTGCCTTTGAAACTTCCCCTGATGTATTGTCGTTGAATGAACGCAGCTGCGTGGTATTTTGCGCGGCGCGGCGCGGCGAAGAACCGAGGTTGAAAAGCGGGCGCCAAGTTTTAGGCGTGTTGCCGGACTGGCTCCTTTGCTTTGGCCAGACACATGCAAAAAGTTGCCGGGGAAGAACGGGGCTCGCATCTCGATGCCATCTGATTGCCGATGCGCGCTCTGTTGAGGCTTCGCTCGTTCGCCATGCTCCACCGGCCTTGATTTTGACCTTGTTCTTTACTCCCATCGCTCATTCCTCTCCCGTTCCATTAAAATTGAAGCTACATCGCCTTTTTATTACTGCGACTGCGACTACGACGACGACGACGACGACACTCCTTTGTTTCCTTCTCCCTCTCAACGGTCATTCCGTAGCTTTGCGGTTATTCCCAGCAGCAGCAGCAGCAGAATAATAATATTAAGCAATAATGTCGGATAATGTAGCTCATGCAATCGCAGGTCTGCACAGGCGCCCGGCCAGGAACTTGTTTTGGTTTCCACTCCGCTAACACATGGTTGCTCTGCAGGTGCCGGTACGACAACCCTCCGAATTGCCTGACATTGCCCTTGCTTCGCCACGGGCGAACATTATGATCTACCATAAAACACGTATACATACATATATTGTGGGCGAAGTAGAACGGAATGCTAACGAAGCCACCCACTCGCCTTAGGAGGCGGCATTGCTTCCATGGTCATGACGTACCCGCTCATCACCCTGTCCACGCGCTCGCAGGTCGAAGCCAGGCGGGCTGAAACGTCGGTCCTCGATGCTGTGCGCCGGATTATTGCCCGCGAAGGGGTCGCGGGGCTGTATGCGGGCTTGGAGTCTGCGCTGTTCGGAATTAGCGTTACCAACTTTGTTTACTATTATTGTGAGTGTGGAAATGGGAAAAGTGGCTGCAGCCGGCCGCATTATATTGGGTGCGGTTTTGGTGAAGCCGGTGCAGTGCGCTGCATGCTAACGCTTCTAGTTAGGGTACGAGTGGTCTCGGGATATCTTTGAGGCTGCTAATGTGAAGCGAGGGATCGGTAAGAAGCTCTCGACGTTGGAGAGTATGGCTGCTGGCGCGCTGGCCGGGTCGGCAACGGTCCTGCTCACAAACCCCATCTGGTAAGATTTTATTGATATTTATCTATTTAGCTTCATTGCAGAGCAGAACCTCTGACGGATATATCTGTATGTTTTGTATCGCAGGGTCGTCAATACGCGTATGACGGCGCGCAAGAACGACAGAACCGAAACAGCCTCTGACCTCCCCACACTGGAGAACCCGCGGCCGAGGAAGGCTCCGTCAACGCTCGACGTCCTCCGCCAGCTACTCCGCGACGAGGGGTTCAAAGCACTGTTCGCAGGCGTGATCCCTGCTCTGGTGCTCGTTATCAACCCGATATTGCAGTACACCATATTCGAACAGTTGAAGAACCTGCTAGAGAAGAGGCGCGGCAGGAAACTGGCGCCCATGGATGCGTTCTACCTGGGCGCTGTGGGCAAGCTGTTTGCGACGGGGATTACGTACCCGTACATCACAGTTAAATCCCGGATGCATGTGGCGGACAGGACCGAGCGAGACCCGAGCGTGGTTCAAAGCCTAAAGAAGATTGTGGACGAGGAAGGCGTCAGCGGGCTATACAAGGGCGTTGGGCCTAAGCTGCTGCAGTCAGTGATCACGGCCGCCTTTCTCTTTGCATTCAAGGATGCGTTCTACAACATGACGGTGCAGATGCGCGCGCGCGCAAAGCTTCCGAAGTAAAAAGCCTTCCGCCCAGCGTAGGCAAGCGATCTGTTTCAATCAATATCTCGGGGACGAGATGCCGAGCTGCTAATTAACTGCGAGATATACTACATAGTATATTAGAAGGCGGGAGAAATGGGTGGGTCTACATTAGATGCTCTTGTTCATACAGGGCGGGGTTTGGGTCGTAGTTAGAGAGGAAGACTAAAAGGTGTGAAACTATCAGTACCAATATAGAGGATCGATCAAAAATAAGTCCGCGGCGCATGGCAATTACAACTCTATTTTATATAACTGCTAGCTCATGCAGATGTATATACGCGTACGTAATATACTATCCCACGCAAATATATATACCTAGTGTGTGTCATGGACCTAAATATGCATCTCCTCGGACTCGACTCGCAATTGAATATGTGGCAAATGTATCACTTTTGATCGGGGCGCCACTCAACTACAGCGCCGCAAGCTAGTTAGCGGCATAACACACGGAATGACCCTTCCTTCCCCTCGAGGCGCTACGGGAGTATCTGTCATTTTCGAGAAGTTGTCTATGCAGGCGGAGCGTAGCCCGAGCAGACCGCTTCCACGATAGATTGATAATGATAGTGACTAAGGGCTGTACGGGAATGTTTGGCGTAGAATGTGTAGGAAATATTGCTTATGCTAGATTACACAACGTTTTCCGTAAGATGAGGAGTAGACATGCATGTCATCATTATCAATTGATAGCCTCGAGATTAGACGCTCGAAGTACACTAATAGACTGTGCAACCCCCCCCGTAATAACTAGAGAAGTATAGGGAACGGCCATGGAGACGTCTACAATGTAATATGCCCATCGCAGTGTGTAAAGGGCTCAAATTTTAATTTATTATTATTATTATTATTATTATTATTTTATTTTATTTTATTATTTTTTTAAAAAAATATATATAGATAAAAAAAAAAAAAAAAAGGTTGTGATTCCAAAACTGCCATCGTGTTTGGCGCTGGTGGGCTCGAGAGACTGGGTTAGTGGGCACATAACCTTCTCCATAAATTGAATGGCATGGAATTCTGTAAGAGGAAGAAGCACACGGTCGAAAGATATATCCATTTCGCAAGTTTGGGCTACTAGCTGTCCTCAGATATCAGGGGCCATCACACTTCGCTAGAAGCCAATTGAATATGAATGAGGATTACGTCTACTCTTTAGAACTTATCAGCTTCGATTGATAAAAATAATAAAAATAATAATAAAAAATAATAGTAAAAATAAAAATAAAAATAAAATATCAATGCGATACTCATTATAGGAGCTATCTGGGTATATGATATGATAGCACGGGAGCAATTGAAGGATGTCACCCTTATTATATTTCACTGCTGCCGTTGCCGGCAAAGTTGGCCAGAGATAGATAAGCTTAGTGTAAAATTTAAAATGATCAGTGGACGGGGATGGACGAGAGTATAGCGGTTCGGGTGACAATACCTATTGTAGTCACGAGCACGGGAAGGAAGCCTTCAAAGGAAACTGCGATGCCCGGAATTTCGGTATTATCTCTCTCAACAAGATCAAATTTTAATATTTTCTTCAAACATGGAAATAATTGCGGAGGGCCTGTCATCCTCAGATCTTGGACTGTGACCCGGCTCGCTACCCTGTCTATCCTTAATTGAATTCCCTTCGAATAGAGTGGTCCACTTCGTTTACGCGTAATAACTCATCCAAAAGCGGGGCCCTTGGAGTGGACCCCGCCCCGGATGCTTGGCCCTGAGAACAAACCCAAGATCGGACGGAAATTTGTTGGCTGTAAATTTCGAAGAAATCTCGATACCAGGAACGGTGATAAATTCAAGAAGGTTACATTTCGGTCGTACCGCCGGTGGCAGAAGCCAGACGACGATACTAATTCAATTGAAGCCATGACTTATTTCCACGCAGCGGCGCAGCACCAAATATCTTTTTTTTTTTCTTTTTTTCTTTTCGGCCATCTGATCATGGACAATCTGCTTTAGGTCTCTGAGTGTTTGCGCGTGCACACACTGCGATTGGATGCTGGCCGCGTTTCACGATAATACAATTTAATTTCACACCTCATTTGCAAGTGCAGCCGCCGTTCGCGGGAATTTTTTTCATTTTTTTTTTTTTTTTTCCATGTTGTAGTCTTGACCGGAAGGAGAATATTTGTAAGTGCCAAAATGTAGGCAGAACCCGACCATGAGGAATGTTCTCGCGGTCAACCACGGCGCGGTTTCGATTTCCCCCTATTCTGGGAGTCTGACCACTTGCTGCATCTGGACCTCGCGGGATGAGAAATCGGGGAGGTCGTCGCTCAGGCGCTCTGGGCTTGAGCTAGAGCTTCGTCGTTCAATCCTCTTGGCGGGCGGGTGATGCAGTCTTGGAACAAGATAGTTCATTTTTTGCCTAGATGTATCTTCGCTGGTGTATGGCGTACTGACGCGATAGATGGCACACCGGGGTTAGTCGAGACGTCGGTTCTCGTTCAGCGATAGGGTCTTTGCGCGAAATGACGATAACATATCATATTATAGCAGGAAGCAATAAATTCCAGCGCTATCATATACGTCGAATTCCTGTTCGGCTGCAAACGGTAGGTTTGGGGTGGGCCGGTTGAATGAGCCCCTTTCCGACGCTGGCAATTGAAAGAAGGAAAATAGTCCTACTATTTGATGAAGGGATAATAATAACAAAGATATATGGTGCACAAACAAAAAAGAGAAAAAAGAAAATAAGGGGTGTGGAAGGAATCAAAGAACAAGAGAGAGCAAAGACAACTTGAAACGAAGGAGCCCTGCAAACGTCGTAATGCCAAAATGCCTGCCAGTCGACTCGTTAGTCCGCTCCTGCAGGTACAGGGAGCTAACGAATGCGCCACACCATCTTTCACCCCGCAAGACAGGCTGAAACTGCCTTAATCCGGGCGTGCCCAGGTGGGTCAAAGATGAGCTGCCTTCGGCAAGCAGGCCATCGTTCTGCTTCGGCGGGAAACATTCAGGAACAGCAAGCGGAGGCCGAGCGCTGCCAGGAGCGCCCAGCGGGCTTGCAACTGCGTGAGTTCGGTATAGGATTCCGCGGTGTCCATTGAGAGCCATTCTCGCGGGTTATGCTTGCCGCTCGGGAGGTTTATGGTTTGTGGAACATTGAGATTCATGCATGTTGAGAGGCGTTGGAGGAGATGAGCTCGCTATTTGTGGCAGCAGGATAGCTGACGCCGGGAGGGCAATCTTTTCATTTGCTTGTATTCAGAGCAAATATGGCATGCCAGGTGCTGCTGCTGTGCCGATGCGATGGGACAGGAGGTTGGAAAGGGACATCAGCAACAGCAGCCGTGGTACAAAGCAGCTGATGGATGGCTGCTTGTAAGCTTGGGTGCGAACCTAAGTCCGGGGTAGTCTGCAGATACGCTGCATGACGGCATGACGGTGCTGCAAGGCCAGAGACTGTTTCACCGAGCTAAAATAGCGCAGCGCCATGCACAAGATATTTTTGTTTTTGGAATGGCAAAATGTAGACGCCAGCCGGTGTCACGTTTTTGGCGTGGCGCATTTTGGGGGAATTGTCGCGCAGGAGGAAGAAAGTCGACGCTGGAGGGCGGATATGCAATGCACGGTTTGGGGGGCAAGCCAAGGCCATGGCTCGCGAAAAAGTCGATCCAGACAGATCTTTTTTTTTGGTGGAGGAGAGTTCCCGGATAGGGCAGGGAAGAAGGATCGGTGGGACATGGGCCTGATGAGAGAGCATCTTGCCTATTCGGCTGGGCAGCCTTTTCTGGACGATGGCCAGACATGGACTCAAAAAGTCGGCAAAGCGGTCTCTCAAGGATTGCCTTGATGGGAGAATTGGACGATTGGCATGCGCGGAAACAGCTGGTAGATATCCAATGCATGCGTGTCTGCACGATGCAGCTGGGCGGCCGAGGCGGTTGCGGCCAAGTCCGGGCCGACAGCCCAATCATGCAGACGGACTAGCAGTTTCGCATTTTAGTGTCCTTTTGGAGAGAGAGGCTAGCATTGAGAGATTGCGAGAGAGTGAGTGAGGGAGAGGGGGAGAGGGGGGGAGAGGGAGAGAGGGAGCGAGAGAGGATGGAGAGAGGGATGGCGAGAGAGAGAGAGAGGAGAGGGCAGTGATTTCTGTCTACGGGAGGGACATGGAGAAGATGGCGATGGTGTGGACATGGAGGAGCGGGGGCCCTTGAAGATCAGCTCAGGGGGAGCGTGACATGACAACACAGGCACAGGCACAGGCACCGGCAGCCGGAAGCAGCGTGGTGCGACAGGAGCCAACAGGGGAACGGCCTCGAATCAGGCTACCCGGCGGCTGCTGCCAACTGTGGTTGTTACTCCTGGCCGGGGAGCCTGTCGCTGCACGCTGCTGTTCGCTGCTGCACGCTGTTTCTCTGGCTCGCCCTTCCTCCTCCAACAAGCGCCCGGTTTTAAATAATCGGCCTTCTGCTCACGTCGCTTCCGCCTTTTTCTCCCCTTCTCTTCTTCTTCTTCTTCTTCTTTCTCTCCTCAAACCTTCTTTCACACAGGTTTCTACCTTCAAGCAGGCTTCTGGCTCTCGTCACTGGGTTGATTTTTTAGCGCTTCACTCCTTCAGTGCTCTAATCCAACACCAATTACACTCCTTTTTGAACTTCAAGCTTCTTGCAGGGATATATCATTCTCCTTTGCTCTCTTCTGCTTCTTTCTTTTTCCTTCTTCACGACGAATATCTACGGCATACTCCGGTTGCAACGACGACTTCTTGACGAGGTTGTTCCAATCAAATCAAATTTTGTTTTGCTTTTGCATTGACGGAGTCCCCAGTCCAAGCTTAAGCCTTATATTCCTCGATCCACGCTCCGCATAGCACATTGCAAAGTACTTATATACTTACTCTTGAGCATATAACTCTTCCATTGCAATCTCGACTCGACTCTCTTTTGCATTGTTGAATCAAAGTTTCCCTCCAGCCGGTCAGGAACGGAACAGTCAATACGATATCTCACAGCAGGTCTCTCCACCAACCTCCATAAAAAAAAAAGCCTGTTAAACCGCTATTTCTTCTGCTACGAAACTTGTAAGTGTATATACATCTAACACCTTGGACCCATATCTATATCTTATACACCCACACCCACACGTTTCTTGGCCACATTGTCTGGCATCTCTTGTGATATATTATACATACATGCATGTGTGTGTGTGCACAAGACCAAGATCTGTTCTCAATCCATTCCCTCTCCGGTGTTTCTTCGCCCCACGGTCCGTCCCATGCACACATATACGTATATGTAAATGTACCTGTACACTTCTGCTTGCCCAGGACCGCTCCTTCCCTATTTTGGCTGCAGGCCGCTGTAAGGACAGGCCGCTCTTTTTTCCAGGCTGGGACTGGCCAATCTGCAACACGCCGCAACACGTACGCTTTCAACACCCACAATCTACTATCCCTTTGTGAAATATAATATATATAACTATATCTATATATCTTGTATACACGCTATCACCCACCTGCATTCCCACCCCCTCTTCCGAAGCCTCACGACGAGGCCCTTACTCAGTACAGCCACCTTCTAACACATTGTCCTCTCCATCTAGAACGGTTCTCGCTTTTTTTGTTCTTTCCTCGTGAAATACGTACTCTCTGTACCTCTCAGTCATCGTCAGCAGTTTCCTTGACGGATCAAAACGACGATTATTTCTATCATTTGGATACGTGCCAGGTCACTTTCCAAATCATTCATCTTCGTTTATCGATCCTCGGTTCTACCGACAGCTTCCCGACCCCTCCACCAACCTTTCTTTCCCCTCAACCATAAACTCACCCTAAGCTATCAAAAATGCGTTCCGTCGCTTTCTCCCTGGCTCTTTTGGCCGCATCCACTCTTGCCGCACCAGTTAAGAACTGTGCTATTAAGAAAGTGCGCCACACAGCCATTGACTATGTCGACATAACTGTCACGAAAACTGTGTACGCCACCGCAGGACCAGTACCTACCACCACCGCTGTTGCTGCGAAACAGGAAGTTTACTATACCACCATTGTCTATGTAGACCAGCCTGCAGCGGCGCCGGTGTATACACCACCAGTGTACAGCGCTCCGTCTCCAACTCCTGAGCCTCAACCTCAACCTCAGCCTCAGCCTCAACCTCAACCCCAATCGGGACTGAATGACGAAGACCAGGCGTGCCTCGATCGTCACAACTCCCTGCGTGCCCAAAACGGTGCCCCAGCCCTAGAGTGGCTCCAGGAATTGGCAGATTTTGCTAAGCAGACTTCGCAGTCTTGCGTTATGCAACACTCCGGTGGGCCATATGGCGAGAACCTTGCCATCGGTTATGAATCCTCTGTGGACGCTATTCAGGCCTGGTATGACGAGAAAAACCAATACAGTTCTGCCAACCCTGGTTTCAGCGTAAGTTCATTATCATACCAGTAGCAATTTTATATGACAGTTCGGAAATACTGACTTTTTTTTACAAAAAACTAGATGGAAACTGGTCACTACACTCAGGTTGTCTGGAAGAGCACCACCCACGTCGGCTGCTACAAGAACCCGTCGTGCAACTACCTAGTGTGCGAGTACAAGGAACCTGGTAACGTTATCGGCTCCTTCGAGCAGAATGTCTAAACGTAGGACCCCTTCAGTCTATTAACTTGGATGGAAGGTTAGGTGGCGTCTTGTCTTGCAAAGTTTCTCCATAACCTGGATGCATTGCGGGATTGGTTTTCTCTTCGAAACACATAACTTTGATACTCTTAAAACCCATATTGTTTTTATTTGCTCTTCGTTTCTTCCTGTGTATTACTATAACTCTTCCTTACTATTGAACCTCTTTAGCGCACGGTAGTCTGTGATCGGAGATATACAACCTCCAGAAAAGGAAAAAAAAAAACCATCAGGTTGCATTGTATGATACGCAACTGCGTCTAGTATCGAGATGATGTGTCCTATAATCTAAATGTGTATTCGCTGCCTATCTATAAACAGTCAGTTAGGTGTTCGTTCCTGTATGTTCTTGCAAAATAAAATGCATGTCTTCCGCAGCCTGGATACGCCTAAATCTGCTATAAGCGTGATCAGCCAACTGGGTAGGTAGGGAAAGCAGGTCAAGTAACCAGACGTCCGTGTACGACCGCCTGTCTCGCGCCTGTAGCCGGCAATGTTAGTGACACCATGTAGAAGATATATTACATTGTGCAAGTGGTTCTCTACTGTTACGATTACTTCGAATTACAAACGGGTAGCAATCGGCGATTTAAATTCCGTATGCAATGGCCGCCATAACATTGGCAAAGGTGTTGATCCAACGTCAGAACTCAACGGGTCCAGGACATGGGCGATATAACATAACACCCATCATACCATTTCCCGGATATGTTCCCGCATCGAGCAAGAATAGCTGAACCTACTCGCCGAAAGGTAACCAAACATGCAGAGGATATGACTCGGACGATAAGGAAAGAAAAACCTTAAAGCGGCTGTCATTTCCCTTTCGATAGAACGAGGAGCAATGCATTGTCACGGTGCATACCACGTTATCGCTGGGCACGAACGACAAAAGTCCGAGTCCCGTGAGAGAGAGTATCAAAGCAGACTGTTTGGTTTCCTCGCCCGAGTTTCGTTTCGTGGTCATTTGATCTGGGGACCGTATATAATCTCTTCTCTCTCCGCGCTCCGACCAACCGTCGTCCGATCTCTCGGTTGGATTGCCGGGCCTCCTGCCTCGCAATTCAACGCATTCCTGCCCCGCCATATTTTATTGTATAATAAGTCCTTACCCACTCCATTGACCAACCCTCATCGCCTATCGCCGAAAGCTACCTAGATACCCGCCTCCTCGCTCTGCACACCACACAGAATGGCGACGTCGGTCCCTCTTCAGAGCAGCGATGGCAGCAAATCGAAGCTCAAGCTCACCAACCAACTTGCAACCAGCGCGAGTCCCTATGTACTACCGACCCTCCCCTCTCTAATCCTCTTCCTTCAGTCTAGTTTGCAAGAAATGCTGTTTTGGAGGGGCACATCTTGGCTGACCCATCTGGTCTGGGAACCCTCGACAGGTCCGCGCCCATGCGAACAATTTGACGGCATGGCAAATGTGGAGCCCGGAAAGCCTGGCGCTCGCGAGGAAAGAGAACCGATTAATATTTCTGAGCAGCGGGTACTCAGCTTGCCACTGTAAGTTCACCTACACATGCTCCGTGATCCTGTGCGACAACGATAACGATGCTGACTCGGAAACCGCGCAGGGTGCCATGTAAGCTTCTTCGCCATAACCGCGTTCCGCGAAACCGAAACGCCGTTCGAAAATAATCCTAATTAACGCTCCTTGATGGACATAGGTTATGGAGCGGGAAAGTTTTCACGACCCGCACGTCGCCCGGATCCTCAACGACAATTTCATACCGATCAAGATTGATAGAGAAGAGCGCCCGGATATCGACCGGATATACATGAACTACGTATGCCAGAGCGAACCAGCCAAAAAATTGAATTTGGGTGCCAAGAGCTTGCATTTGCTGAACAAGAAATGGTTCGAAATAGGTTCAAGCGACGACAGGATCAGGAGGCTGGCCGCTGAATGTCTTCCTAACACCCGATCTAGAGCCGGTCTTTGGTGGCACATACTGGCCTGGTCCGAACGCGACAGACGGACCGTCCATGAAGGACCAGATTGGCTTTGTCGAAGTCCTCGATAAGATTGTTAAAGTGTATTTTCCAACAGAACCATCCTTCTCGTTGAAAAGTGATAAAGTCGGTGTTGTGGCTGACGTATGACCTTGTAGATGGACGGAGCAGCAGGACAAGTGCCTTGCCTCTGCAAAGGAGATCTTACAACAACTGAAAGAATTTACTGTAAGTGGTTTTGGTGAGGTGTATCGTTTCGGGTAACCTTGGAATGCTGAAATGGAAGAAACAGGATGAGGGACTGAAAGGAGCATCAAGCGGTAGTGGCTCGGAAGGCTCCGAAATCCTCGAAATTGACCTACTTGAAGAAGCGTACCAGCACTTTCTGAGTCGATATGACACCGCCAATGGTGGTTTCGGTACCTCACCAAAGTTCCCGACTCCAGTCAACCTTGCTTTCCTGCTCAGGTTGAGCTGTCTGTCCTCTAGCTCCATAGTGGAAGATATTGTCGGTGATATGGAGTGTGAAAAGGCGAAGTTTATGGCTTTGACAACTCTACGGGTAAGTATTGGCAGTGGCGACGGCAGGTATACCAAATCTGTAAGCTGATAAGACCATTTGTAGAACATGAGCCGTGGGGGGATTCATGACCACATTGGAAGTGGGTTTGCGAGATATTCTGTCACAGCTGATTGGAGTCTCCCTCACTTTGAGAAGATGCTCTACGACAATGCTCAGCTGATATCGGTCTACCTTGATGCCTACCTCCTGAGCAGGGACCAGGAATTGCTGGATGCTGCCCTTGACGCTGCAGACTACCTTTGCTATGGGCCATTGAGCCATAAGGATGGAGGCTTCTACTCAGCAGAAGATGCTGATTCTTATGCGAGGAAAGGCGATACCGAAAAGCGAGGTAGGTTGAACAAATTTGCAAATCTTAGGTTTGTACCTGGGTATATTGGCTTGCTAACCGCTATACGCTGCAGAGGGTGCCTTCTATGTTTGGGACAGAAAAGAGTTTACTAGAATCCTTGGGGAACAAGATGCGGACATATGTGCCAAGTATTGGAACGTTAGGACGGATGGCAATGTCGATCCTTCCAAAGATGTCCACGATGAATTTTTACATCAAGTAGGCTTCAATGCATACCCGAGTTACCAATCTGTTTCTAATTTCTTGTGTAGAATGTCCTACAGATTTTCATGCAGCCTGCCGAAATTGGAACAAAGCTTGGACATAGCGAGGCGACGATTGTTGAAAGGATCAAGAGTGCGCGAAAGAAACTGCGAGACTATAGGGACAAGGAACGACCACGACCTAACCTAGACGACAAGATCTTAACGGGGTGGAACGGCCTGGCAATCGCCGCATTAGCGAGACTAGCAGCCGCTCTAGAAGATGTGGACCCGGAACATTCGAAAGTCTATTTGTCGTTTGCGATTCGCGCCGCACAGTTCCTTAGGAAGAACATATTCGATCCGAGAACGCTTTCTCTTAGGCGGGTTTGGCGAGAAGGCCCTGGCAACACGCGGGCCTTCGCAGACGACTATGCATATCTGATATATGGATTGCTCAGCCTGTAAGCATATCTCTAAAGTTAAGGGTTCGGACCCAGTATAGGCTGACATTAAACAGCTACGAGGCTACCTTTGATGCCAGTTGGTTACGCTGGGCCCACAGTCTACAAGGCAAGTTAGATATTCCAATCTTCTAAACCAATCTAAACTTGCTAACGGCTATTTCGTAGCTGCTCAAACAAAGTTGTTTTGGGACGCAACGCAGGGTGGATTCTTTTCGACGGAACAGGATGCGGCTGATCTGATACTGCGACTGAAAGATGGTTGGTGCTAATATAAAGCCTGTTAGATCGAAGTTGTGAGAGACTAATATGAAATCTAGGTATGGATTCTGCTGAACCGTCAACAAATGGAATCTCAGCAGCAAACTTGTACAGACTAGGGAGCTTGCTTGGGGATGCTTCATTTTCAACATTGGCTTCAAAGACGTGCCATGCCTTCTCAACGGAGCTGATGCAGCACCCTTTTTTGTTCTCTTCAATGCTCCCATCCGTTGTTGCTTCGAATCTCGGGACCTGCTCTATCATACTGGCTGGGAAGAAGTCGGACCCAACGATTAAGGCGTTCCGGGCAAAAATTAGGACCAAACTCTTCACCAACACGTCGATTGTATTTGTGGACCCGACAGAAAAAAGTGAGGACGTTTCGTGGCTGCTTGGAAAAAACCAGATTCTACGAGAAGCACTCAAGGGCACGGAAGCAAAGCCCCGTATACAAGCTTGTGAAAACCAACGCTGTGTCACTCTTAGCAAGGTCGAAGAGCTAGAGCACGCCTTCGCGGACTTGGGCTAGATCTAAAAGCGAGGCGGGTAATGGCTGAAGACTTGCTTTCTTGCTGGCATGAGCGACCGGGGTTATTAATTAGGGCTTTCATGATCTTTGATTCGGGGAGGGCTTCTCTATTCGATTTTTCCATAGATGCGTGCGCATGCATATGCACTTTTTATATAATTGGAATCTGCACCGAAAGTGAATGCATTTACGAGGAGACATCGGAGTCGGGCCTGTATACAGTATTGAATTTCCTGGGTAGAAGCTAGCTATAAGGATACTCTTCATTCTACCGACATCTAGAGCTCAACCTCTGATGTCTAAATCCTTCCTAAGAGGTCACGATATCTTAAAGCCGCAAGTGGTCTCTCTAACTGTGTTGCGTGGTAATTGATAATTGGCGATTGTTCTCGTGCGTATGCATAACCGTAGCTATCCTACCTGAACAACTTCAACTTCGCATTCATTCCGCGTGATTTGTAATTACACCGACCAAAAAATGTCTGTTACAACGGACTCCCGCAATTTCTTCCAGTCAGAGTACGTATCCGTCTATTATCTAGAGTTATTTCGTGGTATTTTACAGCTAATATTTCGCAGTCAGTCCCTTGAAAAGGCTCAACGGCGAGCTCGAAAGAAGAAGGATCTGAAGGGCAAAGGGCAGCCGATAATCGTGCCAACCAAAATCTTAGCTTTGCAGCTGGACGTATCGTCGCCGGACCACATTTTCGTTGCAGAGGCCGGCAACGTTGCCCGGAGACTGAATATTCAAGTCTGTACGAAAATTCCCTTGCGACCTAGTAATATACCAGCAACTTGTGCTAACCTTTCTACAGGATCCGAAGGAGCCCCACCATATTTACAGAGGCCATAATGCCCCTGTCACGTCTCTAGCTATCAACCGCGATGCCTCAATCTTGTTCACCGGCTCGTGGGATAAGACCATCCTGGCATTTTCTACCGCGGACAGGGAGGTGCTGCGAACGTTTCAAGGACATGGGGACTTTATCAAAGCGCTCGTGTACACTGACCTGCTGCCGTCCAAGCCAATGTTGATATCTGGCAGCTCGGACGCGGCTATCATAATATGGAATCCGAACACGGGGGAGAAGCTGCACACGCTCAGGTCGCATCCGCGCGGGGTGCAAGCGCTAGCGATCGATCCCGTGGAGTCTACGCGCGAAGCGGTGGTGCTGTACAGCGCTGGGTCAGCGCGGGAGATCAAAAAGTGGATCATCACGGCGGATAGCGGCAGGATTACGGAGGAGTGCGAGATTGTGCAGCACGAAACCGGTGTTAATAGCATGCGGTTTCTAGGGCAGGAAGGCGAGGGTGAGGAAGATCTGTGGACCGCAAGCTCGGACATGACGGCGAAGAGATTTGAGAGGACGGCGCTGAGAGCGTTGGCGGGGGATGAGAAGAAGAAGGGGAAAGGGAAGGGTGCTATTGATCCGGATACGGAGCTGTGGCACACAGATTTTGTAAATGATGTGGTAATGGATTCGACAGGGCGGTGGGTGATTACAGCGTGCAGTGATGAGGAAGTTAGGGTATGGGATGCTGCTGTAAGTTTGAATGCACCTTGATTCCAATATGAATGCGGGATGATGTTGATTTGAGCAGTCTAGCAAGTTATATCACATGTTCTCGGGCCACTACGATGTGGTAACCGGGCTTGCAGTGGTGGGTTCGGAGCTGGTCAGCGTGTCTCTGGATGCTACGGTCAGGAAGTGGTCGCTGAAGCCGGCTGATCTCAAGGCAGCTGTGGAGGAGGCCCGTCGGATGGAAACCGGGGTGGATGAGGCAGAGGAGGGCGGGGCGATTGGTCGCAGCCGGTCGAACAGCATGCTGACTGCAGAAGAAGAACAGGAGCTGGCCGATCTGATGGCCGAGGACGACGACTAGACCTTGGCGTCGTGTCTGATCGGTTGTGGTGTATCTATCTATATCTACATCTAAGAGTAAACTGAAGTAAGTATTTAAAGTAGAGCCAGGGAGCCTTGCAAAAAAGCTCGTCTCGTTTCGTCTTGCTCAAATTCCAACACGGGTTTCCTCCCAACGTCATAATCTTGAAGACCTCGTTTCGAATAGCTTCAACCGGCGACAAACCTCAACCTCACAGCGTCCTCGTCCACAACCCCAACTGCTGCCCGCATGTGTCACGGCCCGGCAGCTTACCTCCTTTCCTTCAATTGAACAACAGCATCAGACCCTCGAATATACCCATATGCGTTGCTTCAAACCTCGTCAGACGACGCCTTTCGGTCTCTGCAGGCGCTGCGCTCTGAGCACATCGTGCGGCGGCGGCCTCCCTGCTGCTGGTGGTGCTCTGCAAATAGACACCCATGGTACCAGTACTTTCTCAGCAGGGTACTCCAGCGACTGGCCGATACGAACCGTACATTCCCCTATATCCGGACACCATCTCTCGGAGACGTGGTTTGCGTACCGTGACCTGCCTCCACCCCCACCGCCACCTAGACTTGCTACAGCGCTAGGCGTACCCGTCAAGAAGGGGCTACTGGAAGCACCATACCTACAAATTCAGGGCGGATTGGGAGCGGCACTTCCCCAAGGAGCGATCAATGGGTCATTGTCCAGCTCTCTTCTGTCAGCAGAAGACTTTATTCTGTCTTCCACATCGGGCGGGCCGAACGGCGAGATGGAGAAGGACAAGGATCCAGTCAGCGAGCGGGCGCTAAATCTAGGCAAGAGTACGCACGTCCCATTCACTCTCGCGTCTGTGTAAATATTAGTGGCCTAGTTGACGATTCTACCTGTTTATTGCCATTCTTACGTATCTGTTGCAGCAATCGACATTCTTAAACAAAATCTACCCACGCTCCTGCAATCGCCGCTACCCAGCGAAATTCTCTCCCCGTCGATTACTCTCCGGCTGTTCCCATCAACACACCCACACCTACCCTCCGTACGAGGCCGTATGGCATACATTGCGGCGCTGTGGACCGCACCCGTTGTGTGGGGTCGCATCCCAGGCATCAAGGTGCGCCTGGAGATCCTCAGCGTTAAAGTGCTCAAGGGCGGCATACCACTCGAGAAAGTGGACGATCGGGCGCCGAGGGCAGGATGTGGTGGTGGGGAACAGATGATTGTGAAATGGAGGGCGAGTTCGTCACCAAACGGAGGGGATGGGGCATCAGCGACGGTGGGCAGTGCCTCCAGATCGGTATCAAGCAGATCCACCCAGTCTCCAACACCGCTGTCGTCACCAAAGAAAGCGAGTAATGCAAAAGTTCCTTCGCAAGGAACGGCAAAGGGCGACGCTCTATCATCTGTTACTTCTGCGCTTCCAAAGATCACTATCAATGGCGATTTTTGCGGCCTCTTCATCTTTGAGTTTGACGAGCTAGGGCGAATAAAGACGCACATAATTGAAGATGTCGAGGAAAGAAGAGACGAGGCAAAGCAACAGCACTCTAAAGTCATCACCCTGACAGAGTGGCTACTCAAGAAGGCGAAAGGTAGTCTGGGAGAAAAGCCGCAAATGCCAGTGCTGGCGTTCGAGCGACTGTGGCAGGGAGGCCCTGGTGGTCGTTATCCAGGCCGGAAGGGGCTTCCGCCTTGGTATCAAGGTAGCTAGGAAGTAAGCTATGGGGCTTCTAGAGAGAGAAAACCGAGGAATGTATATAATACCAGGAGGGCATCCTTTTTAGGCGTTCACTACGAGTTAAAAGCGCTTTGTTTCTGTCGTTCTCGTCTTGGTGCTTTGTGCACTTAAAGCTCAGCTCATTGAAGCGTCTGGTTATGATATTTTGGCCCTGTCGATACTCTCTGCAATGATGTAAATACGAACCCACCCGCCCAGATATATACACTGCCTTGCATCGTAAGGCTTAAAGGCAACTAAAATATGAGGGATGTCGTGATGTAAGTCGTGATGTAAGAAATTCACGTACGTCTAGAGTATAGCTGTGTGAAATATAAACAACAAAATCCCTATTTTTTCCTCTCGAATCTATATATATACTATGAAAAAAACGACCACTACTACTACTAGTACTGAATGACTTTATAAATTTAGAAACACAAGAATGAAAGGAAGAATAAGGTGGGGAAAACCAAATATCAACAGCGAAATGGGAAGGCGATTAGGAAACTAGAGAATTGACCATGACCCTAGCAGTGTGTTTAAGAAATGCAACAACAGGCTGGTAAGGAATCAAGAGTATTTTGTTTTTGGTAGACAGTTGGTAAAGCAAAGCGATTGAATGACCCTCATTCTTTTGACCCAAGTCCTTTTCGGGTTTTCCCTTTATACCCTGTACTTTAAAGCGGCGAGATCATTTATCTTCAGCGAGTAAATTCAAGCGGCGTCCTTAGCCACAGAAAATTCCACATAGACATGGAGTTCAATCATATCCAAACCCAGGCACACAAATAAAGGAGTGCTCCGTCGCTCAGATCCATGGCGTTTATCCGTATATTCTCCATCTGTCGAACCACTTCATGTAGGCATAATTTGCAGCGTCTCCAACCATACCGAAACAGATCGGGCTGAAGTAAACGTAAAGCCCGGTAATTATCGTGTACATGATACCATAGGCGGCAGCCTTCGCGTTTGTTGGCAACATCTTGGTCAACCAGTCGAAGCAGAACCCGAAGACAAGAACCCCAAAGTAGAGCGCTGGGTAGTAGTGGTGGACGTAGGTAACACTGTCTCGTTCATTAGTATTTGAGGCAGCCAATCACGTTCGGGGTGGAAGACAGGAGATGCTTACCGAGCCATGACAACGAAAGGGGTAAAATGGAGGACCCATCCGGCGGCGGGGTACAACCCAGCAAGCTTGATGTGATCGATATCGCTTTGCGTAAGGTCGTCGAACCCTCTTTGCCATCGAACCAAGTAGGTGAGCACCATGATTCCGAGCACAAATAAGCTACCGAAGGCACCCCAGTAAACAGCAGGGTTGCCTAATAGGAAATATTTGACGACTATAAAGTGTTTGTTAGCAAATACATGTATATGCGGGGAGTGGAGAGATACGTACTATGGGTATCCCAACCACACATCCTCAATCCGACGTGGAGGATTGGCCATTGCCATGGCTGAGACGCCAGGTCGTCCTGTTTATCCGGATCAGGAACAAGGGCATTGTTGGAAGTCATCATGGCAACGTTCAAATGAATGAAGTCATTCCAGAAAGGAGATTTGTAAGCGTCCTTCTTGGCTGGCGGCAGTTTCTCGTTCCAGTGGCTTTCAACATTCCAATGTGTGTATTTATCTCTCGGATGGTTTTCTTTCACACACGTTGTTTCGATCTGCTTGAAACCCCACTGTGGGAGGTTGACATTGCCAGCTCGCAAGTAACAGTTGAGAACCATGTGCTTCAGGCGGAAGGAGGTAGTTAGGGTTCTGATTTTGCTGTAGTCCCTTGATGCAGCATCGCTGACTACCTCGACCCTCCAATGATCCTTTTCATCACCAACAGTAGTGTTACCATAGCATGAGACTTCGTAATCGGCTTTAGTTATCGGGGCAGCAATAGTGTGCGAGTGTAGATTACGGCCAGTTTGGGCGTGAATCAGTCGGACCACATCATTGTTTTTAACAAATCTCAGAGGCTCGTTAACCTCGTAGTCCTTTTCACTGCGATTGGGATAAAAGAACCAGTCGTTGTTTGCATCCTTGTGGTGGTAGCAAGTAATCTGTTGCTGTGAGGACCCCTCAGGATAAGTTTGGACGTGAGAGTGCAGAAGGCCACCTCCATATCCCATGTTCTTGATTGTAGCACGAGAGCCAATGGCGATTTCAAGCGGGCTGTCATTGAATTCGGTACCTTTGAGATTGGCCTGGAATAGCGAGCTCATCTGGGCGTCTCCAGGCCCGCTGTTTTCGAGGATGATGAAGTGGATCTTGAAGCTCAACATGTAGACGCAGAATGGCAGGACGATTAAGCCGAATATACGGCTCACCCAGTGAACTGCATAAGTGGTGACTGGCATCTTGGTATCGGCGAGTTTATTCCAGAGGTCTTCGGCAGTGTAGAGGCCAACAAGAGCCGTGACGAAGAGGCCGACAAGCTTAACGCTGCTGACACAACCAATCGAGAGCCCGGTAAGGCCAAGCCAGAGCCACCATTGCACAGAGAATTCCTGGTGCCTCAGACTAGTAAGACGAGCGTAGCAGAGCATGGTTGTGAAGGTAAAGAAGAGCAGCATGGAGTCGAGGAGAATGAAGCGGCTAATAGTTGTATACGAGTTTTCTGCGAAGACACGGTTAGTCGCGATGAAGCTGGAATTGGAGGGCGGCAGACATCCACGTACCACAGAGAACCATGAGGGTAACCAGCCAAGCTGCATATCTCGAGAGTTTCAGTTCCCTGGCAGTGTAGTAGGCAACTGGCACGCAGAGAGCGCCGAATGCTGAATTAAAAACTCTCATGAAGGTGTAGTTGACTTCCTCGGGGTAGGTATCGCCAGACTTGAATTCAAAAGAGCCATTGTACCCCGCAAGCCAGCCGGACAAACCGACGAGCATCTTACCGAGAGGTGGATGGACGTCAAAGTAGAATTCGCGCTTGATATAGTGAGAGCCGAATTTGCCAAAGCTAGAGCGTATATTGTTAGTGTAGGAACGCGCAGGAGGCTGAGAGATTGATTGGGGGTCGTACTGTGCTTCATCCCATGTTACGATATTCGATAGACCAATCTTCCACATCCGTGTAAACAGGGCGAGGGCTGTGAACACCAAAGGCACGATGATATCCTCATAGTCGTCGAGGAAATTCTGCGAGGGCGAGTTTCGTTAGCGGATGCTCGTCGACGGGCTTTAGGAGGCGAAACACGAAATTACCGGTTCGGGCTTTACAGGCTTCTGCTTCTTCTTTGCATCTGTATCTGGAGTTTTCGGTGCTATCGACGACGCCTGGTCGCCGGCAGGCCCTCTCTTCTTGAGTTCGCCGTCCATGGGGGCGGCATAACCCGTGGTAGCCATGGTTGCCTTATCGGGCGAATCTCAAGGTACCCGGTGTCCTTTCGCTCAAACAAGCTCGCGTCACGGAACGGGTAGGTTAGCTGGGAGCACGAGATAAACGAAGCCAATTGAGTCGCTTACAGAGAGTCGAACGTGATATGAGGGATGATGACACCTGTGACTATCGATGGGGTTTCTTGTTCGGGTGTAGGAAAGGGAGGCGGGAGGGATCAGGACAGAGAGCCCGATAGCAGCAGATATAGGGACGTGAAATTAGCGGCGGTCGTTATAGGTTTGTGTGGTTGCGTACGACGACGCTGGAACGGGCAATGTGTTCACTTCAGGCCCTGAAATTAGGTAATCTCTCAGGCCAACGCCAACGACACGATATATTCCGAACAGCCAAAAACAAAAAAAAAAACATGATATAGCCTCAGGACATAAAACAGTCTAAAGCATCTGCATGCGGTCCGCTGCGTTCGGCAAGCCGACCGCCCATAACCACCGTTATGCATTGCATCCTCATCCTCCATCCCCAGGTAATCGGACGGCTCTGAGGACCCTATTGCAAGCTGCCCTTTGTAGTCAGGTGGCCTTAGCGCTTTGGCCACTGCTCTATAGACAGGGGCTAACAATGGCCGTAACGTGACGAACCCTCCGAGCCACGCTCCGACACCCTTGCAAACCGCTACTACTCGAGCACTTCTAATAAATCCGACCTTAGTGGAGCTTCTGTTCTGCATTGTATTCGCACAATAAAAAGTCTCAAATGTGTAGGCAGGCATGGCCCACTTATGCCGACTGGGAAAGTTCGGCAGCCTTCACCAACAGATTTCTGCATGTCAAACCTACGCTGTGTACCCGTATTCTTATGTGATGGTTGTTATTATCTGTACTTGGGAATTTATTTTGCATCGCTTGAGTTAATATTGGATACAGGAAATTGTGGCAGAAATGAAGGCCAATTGAAATTTAAGCTTTACCTAACGTAGCTGATCCAGATGCAACTTATAATTGAGGTACGCGTGCGTATGCAAGTACACGCTTATCTCCCGTGTGCCCTAGTGTGAAGCCCTGCAGGCCTGGCCAGAACCAACCAGGACGGGCTCTAGTCATGACATAACACGTGCAATAAGATCGTGTTTTAGTTTCTCCAAGTCTTCTTCTGCTTTGCGAAGCTTCTCTTGAGCTTCGAAATATTTGGCTCGCCAGTCTACGAGACCTTCGGACGGGGGCTCTAGATCGTCATGGAGCAGTAGATCCGATGCACTACCTGGGAACGAGCTGGGGCTTGGATTTCCAGTATCCATATCGCTCAATAGCATATCAACTTCGTCTCGTAATCGCAGCTCCTCCTGAGAAGTCTGCGGTCGACTGGAGTCCCACGCTGGCGCTACCGAAGCTGATAACTCCGCCTTTATAGGGCCAAGGTTGATCTTCCAGGATAGATCATACCGGCCACCCTCGTCCCCTCTTCTAGTTTCTTCGGCTTCGTGATACATGGTAGCTTCCATGGTTTGTGGAGAAGAGCCTGCGTCGGCAGCGTTGATAAGATCATTGATGCTTTGCTCCTCGGCGTCATCGTCTTGGTATCTTTCAAACATTTCAATCTCCTTCTGGAGTTGCTGAGCGTCGGATATAGGCCTATCATTGGTTTGAGTGCTTCTCTTGATCGTCAGATCGTGCACGTCCAAACCATCTAAACCTAACAACATGCAGAACGATCGTAAGGTGGAGTCGCCGCTCGCTCTGCCGCAGTTCGCTTTTACCACGTTATCTACTAGAGAGAATGCGAGTGCTGTCACTACATCAGGGCTCAAATCACTTTGTGAAGCTGTTAACAACCCAAGGCGCGCTGCAAGTTCTTCTTTGATATCTTCCGTCCTTTGGGCGTTATGATATAGGTTCAATGGGTTATTGTGAATCTCATCTCGCAAGTCATCTCTCTCTAGAAGCGGGGGGATCTCGACGTCGTTGTCATAAGCTGGATCCTCAAGAGGGTGGATAATTGGCGGCAAAATAGTCTGATGTGCTTCCGAGGGAAATTGTAGTTGGTCTTCAATAGCAATAGGTGTGGGAGCTAGCTCAGATCCCAAGGAAACTGTGATGTCACGGTCCCCCAGTTGAACTTCTAGACTTTTCGGGCTAGCGGTGAATATGGAATATGCAGACTCAGCAACTCGACTTCCGGTAGGTCGACCACGAGATCTGCCTCCTCTTGAGGTTCCGGATGAGGGCCAAGCTGAAGACACAGCAGGGCCATGACTTCGACGTGCCCTTTTGACGCTAAGGAACTGCTCTACCGATCCAGAATGAATCCTTTGTGACCCGCCACCAGCGCTGACGCTCCTATCACTCGATTCAGATGGCCGCTGTGAAGTGCGCCAGCGCGAATGCTGGCTTCCAGGAAAGATTGAGTGTATAGGGTCGAATGTGTTGGTGTATATTGAGGGAAATAAAGATTGTAAATTGGGAACTCGAATATCCGGCCACAAACGAGAATTATCAAACTCTCGTGCTCGGTCTTCTCTTGGAAGCGGCAAATGGCCATCGTCGTAATGCAGCAAGCTAATGTCATCATCAGGAGATAAAATGCTGGGCAGAGTGGTCGGGAGTAGGGGTTGCTTGGGTCGCTTTTCTAAATTCTCCAGGCCAAGGTGGCTAGAATCAATGGAAGCCCGCTCGAGTTTCCGCCGCCCTCTTTTAGGACGGTATTCGGGCATGAGAGCTCGCAAAGCAAGGTCTTCTTCGAGAGGGACGCCATCTCGAAGCTCATCGTCTAGGCTGGGGAGAGCTGACGGAATATCGGTGTAGTAGACATGCAGTCGGCTTAGGCAGTACTCGAAAAATGCATCAACATGCATGGCGTGCATCCATCGCTTTTGAAAAAAAAAAATTTCGATTTAGCATCGCACCACCTACTGTATGTCGACTTTCAGGATCGTAGAGAAAATACCTTAAGTCTGACAGCATACTGCTGGACCTTCTGGCTACTTTGGTCTTGTTTTCGTTCAACTCCAAGTTCTGTCACCAGCTGGATCCAGGTTTTGATTTCCCCCTCCTCGTACCGCTTGATCAACTGGAAGAGCTTGAAAACCGAGAACACGACGCCATTACTCTTTGGCGGCGCTCTAAAAGCCTTGCGCAGTTCCGCAGCATCGCAGGTATCCGGCAAGGCTGGGTTGCAGCACAGAATGAATTCCACGTAGCAGTCGTCTATGTTTTCGTCTGTGACAGCTCTCGTTGGCCAGCGTCTCGAAGCCGTCGCGGCGTCCCTGAAATGTGTTGTAGGTGTGGCTTTTGGTGTGTAGTGTTCAAGGCTGTGATCGTGACTATGGTCATGAACTTCATCCACCAACGCCGTAGCCTCTTGGGCTATTTCGGTTACAAGCCGTCTACGATGCTCGTATTGGTCGTCATCGTATTCTTCTCCTTCATCCTCGTCTCCCTTGTCGTTTACTGGAAATGAGGGCCCTCGTATGCTAGATATTGGAGGCCCCGAAATGCCTCGTAGCAAATGGACTGATGGTTCCGGGTTGTCGAGTGCCCGAATACTCACTGACGCAAAGATACTGTCTTGTCGATGCCTGTGAGTACCGCCATCATACGAATCGCCCACTTGAGCATCCCTACTCATCGCTAGGCTTCGACTGCCACGCTATGTGAGCTTCGTAGGTTCGCTTTCGGGGGGGACTTAAGCATGGCTAGCGCGACCGCCCATGCAGCAAAGACGCCGATGAACGAGTTACATGCATGTACCGAAGAACGAATGGTATTGAGATGAACCCCCGGGCCGACTTTTCAGTTTCGTATGGTGTGGCAAAAATCCCCGACATCAGATCATTCAACCGTAGCGAACCGTCTGATTAGAAGATGTCGATTCCGCTGCAGGCCAGGGCCAGGGCTTGGCCGGTTTGGGGCGGTTCCGTTCATCCGACATGTGGAACTGCCGCAAAGAATCCGACACAAATGCTTATGCAGCTCGTCCGGACTACAGGAGCAGTCAAACCAATCTTTGCAGGCAGTTATCGATGCATATGCTGACGTGACTCTACGAGGATAATTTGCCGTTCTAGCTCGAATCACAACTTGCTCGTGGGGTGTGAGCCATCAGTCGATTTATATGCTGCGCTTGCAACCGCGAATGTCGAAAATTCCGATCTTCCAGAATTTAGGCAAGAGTGCGACTCGTGGTTTTAAATTTATTAATGACGTTCGCTCGCGATGAGGACCAACCGAGCCAACAGGCCCCACTTGCCGCAAGCTTGGCTTTGCAGAATAGCAGATTGAATGAATCCTTGCGGCGGCATCAAAAACGATTCCCACATCCCTGAAAGGGACAGAATTCCATGTGAAAGTCCAAGCGCCGTTGACTGACTACATCTCGGCCTTCTGTCCAGCGAGCTCAGTGGTGGACATGAGGGCATATGAGCATGAGCATGCACGGAACTTTGCTTGATGTTTCTCCGGACCCCACCATGCAGACCCCACGTTTGATAAACTTCTGGACTTATCCGTCATGGCTCCCTTCGTCCGTAGGCGATGATTCCATCGATTCGCCTTTGGAAACCAAACCGTGAACTCCGCGCTTTCCGTAATACAAATCAAGCTTTCGTGGAAGGTGTGCAACTACCATCTTGTCTAGAATATCCAGACACACAGAATACCCGGAACTTATGCCTATTCCCAAGAACGCTATTGGTAATCTGACCAATAAATGAAACCATAGACGCATCATTCTCGAGAGAGAGATCGGTCGTGGTTGCAAGAATCCACTTTCCCCACCTTCTTATCCCGCAATCCGTTACCGCAACTTTCGAAATCGTCTTTTTCTTTCGATTTCCTTTTCTTTTTCCGTTTTCAGCTCGGATTTGCCCTGATTCTCAAGATAGGGCACGTTTGCCTAGGAAGGAAGCAGAGTCGCTGCGTTATTCCTGCATCGAGACAGTGTAAACTAGTCGTTTGACCTTTTTTTACTGGTGTGGTAAGTGACGTGCTCATTCGAGCCAAACTTCAACGTTACCGTGATCAGATGCTTCGATTTCGCGCACACATGCTTTCATTCTGGGGCGATGCATATATACACGCAACTGCACATCCATTTCTTCCAGTCTCCATGGGGCCCCAGAAAGGTTCGAAAGCGATAATTAGCTGCCTGTGCATGCAATATTATCTCTGTTCTTCGGAGACCTGGAGACGTTCACGTTTTCCTCGGTAATCATCTGTATCAGTCACAGCAAATTCACTCGTCCGAACCTTGCCGGCACAAGTCGCCGCCATGTTTCATTACAGAAAGTATTATTCTACTGTTCTTTGGCCCGCTTTCTGAAAGACCGCCCCGAGCAACATCCGTTCCGCCATTATCGTCCCGAGTTTTATGATATTGTCGCCCGTGCATATATAAACATCTCTTGTTCGCTGCTGTTGCGCATGGCGTTCCTTCGAACGTTGCTGTGTTGTAATCAGAGTATTACAACGCATATTTATTCGCACAGCAAAGCTCACCGAGAACCAAGCACCGACGAATTTGAGGAAGCTGAAGAACTCCCTGTTGCAATTGCAGCTCGCGAAGTCAAAGTCGAGAATCTTGTGTCGCAGAAGGCTCACGTATTTCCGATGCCGATTAGGTTGTTCAGCATGCCTTCAATAGACGAAAAGTTGGCGGATGCCAACACGGTGGCTAAACAGCCTGTCAACAAGTCGCAGCCCGAACAGCCAGCCAAAAAGGCCATGACTTTTGCTTACCAGGACAAGCTCTCAAAGCTGCCTATACAGGAACTCGATGAGACCTTGAGAAACTATCTGGAGGTCGTGAAACCGCTGCAATCTCATCGCGAACATCAGCGCAGCATTGCAGCTGTTAGGGAATTCCAGAAAAACGTCGGTCCGATCTTACAAGAGAAGCTACAGAGGTACTCGCTGTCGCAAACTAGTTACATCGAGCAGTTTTGTAGGTGCCTCCTCGGACCCGCCTCGGGTACTGTTAAATCACCATTTGCTGACAAAATTATCTGATTAGGGTACGATTCATACCTCAACTATGACAATCGTAAGTGGAGTCCTCCAGTATGGCCATTCTGGCCCAACGGACAGGAATAATATTAACGTGAACATTGCAAACGTAGCCGTTGTTCTCAATTTGAACCCTTTGTGAGTACATCTAGGATAGCGCTATTGTCGATCTCCTGCTAATGCATTTTCTGGCCGACAGTTTCTTGCTCGCCGATGATCCAACACCAGCGCGCAATAACCAGATCACCCGGGCAGCCTCGTTAGTCGTCTCATCACTCGCTTTCATTAGAGCCTTAAGAAGGGAAGAATTGCCACCGGATACGTTTAGAGGACAGCCACTATGCATGGTACGGATGAAATCTCCTAGGATACACCCTTGATTTTGCCGTTAACATTCTACGATCAGTACCAATTCACACGCCTGTTTGGTGCTGCAAGAATCCCCACGGAAAATGGCTGCTTGATGCAAACGGACGACAGGTCAAAGCACATTGTTGTAATGTGCCGGTCACAATTCTACTGGTTTGATGTGATGGATCACAATTCGGACTTGATTATGACGGAGAAGGACCTCGTTCAAAACCTGCAGGCCATTATGGAAGATGCGCACGAAACCCCAGTCCAGGAGGCAGCTCGGGGAGCAGTTGGCGTCCTCAGTACTGAAAATCGAAGAGTTTGGGCAGGCATCCGGGACCACATAATGAGTGATGAAGATTCGTTGAACCGAGAATGCCTCCAGATTGTTGACTCGGCCTTGTTTATTCTCTGCCTGGATGACTCGTCTCCCCAAACTCTTGCTGAAATTTCCATGAACATGCTGTGCGGTAGCAGCATCATTGAAAAAGGTGTCCAAGTTGGCACATGTACCAACCGGTGGTACGACAAGCTCCAGATAATCGTCTGCAAAAACGGGGCTGCAGGAATCAACTTTGAGCATACCGGTGTGGACGGGCATACAGTTCTGAGGTTTGTGAGCGATGTATATACAGACACAATCCTGCGGTTCGCAAAGACCATTAACGGGGGATCCCCATCGCTATGGGCATCTGTTTCTCCGGATCCTGCGAAACGAGACCCCGAGTCCTTTGGAAATGTCAGCACGACGCCCCACAAGTTGGAGTGGACGATGGTCCCAGAACTTTCCTTTGGGTTAAGATTTGCAGAAACCCGACTGGCCGACCTGATCAACCAAAACGAATTCCAGACGCTAGAATTCGAAACTTATGGTTCCAACTATATCAAGACGATGGGATTTTCACCTGATGCATTTGTGCAGATGGCTTTCCAGGCTGCCTATTATGCCCTTTATGGCCGAGTGGAGTGCACCTATGAGCCAGCGATGACGAAGCAATTTTTGCATGGCCGCACGGAAGCCATTCGCACGGTCAGCCAGGAGGTTGTGGAGTTCGTGCGAAAGTTCTGCGAGGATGCGCCGGCGAAGGCTAAGATCGATGCACTCAAGGCAGCCTGTGAGCGACACGTTGCGCGGACGAAGCAATGCTCAAAGGGGTTGGGGCAAGATAGACATCTCTACGCATTGTACTGTCTGTGGCAACGAGGCATTCTAGACCAGCCCAGCGGCTCGCCGTCCGTTGATGGATATGTTTCTGGGGAAGAACAGGAAGCACCTGTGGGGTCGCCGGGTGGTCAATCCATGATATCCGAGGCATCTGTAACGGGATCTACAGGGAGCGGATCGAAAACAGGGGCTCGGGAAATTCCACCAATCTTCACAGATTCTGCGTGGGATAAGCTGAACACAACGATTTTGTCAACGTCAAACTGCGGCAACCCTGCGCTACGGATGTTCGGGTTTGGACCAGTTTCCGCGGACGGGTTTGGGATTGGTTATATCATCAAGGAGGACTCAATCTCGGTCTGCGTGAGCTCAAAGCACCGACAGACCAAGCGGTTCGTGGATACGTTGCACAGTTACCTGATGGACGTGAGGTACTTGTTGAAGCAGACGAACCGGAAAGTTTCGTCGCCGTCGCGGACGAGAGCGAGAGAGGCAGAGGCGAGACAGGCAGCTGCGCCGGTCAAGACCACGAAGGGCAAGGAGATCATTACGAAGAACGTGGTTAGCGGGACCTCATCGCCATCGGAGAGCGACGGAGAAGGCGGCATGCTAGGTGGATGTAAGTCACGATATCTTCTAACATCTCTGTCCGCACGGATCGTATGGGGATGAAACATTGAAGTGCGAATGCTAACATCATGGCTCACATTCAGATGGATATTTCGACGTGGGCAGCCTGAACAAGCTACTATCTGAGAAGGAGGAAGGGACGACAGCGAGTCCAGAGGTGGCTTCGAGACGGGCAATTGGGAGGAAGCTTCGGCTGGTGGACTACTAGGCCTCCTCACGATATTATTATGGATTCTCGTGGTTTTTATTTATTATCCTTTATTATTATGTGTGTATGTATAGTTCGTCTTGTGCAGGAGTACAGCTGGATGAGGTTCTGTGTTACCGCATTTGTGTTTCAGCGACTGGCCGCGTTGTTGATTTGTCAGAGCGGATGGAAGGCCGCAGAACGTATACCCAAGCTTCGTCATTTATATCAAGTGTCTGGCTCCCACGAGGTATTTCCTCCCTTCTACTCGTAGCTCAAAGAATATATCTATCCGTCTCTTCGTAACTATCGCCATCAAGTCCAAGTCACGTCGAAGTATAGAACCCCTGGTGCTGTACCAACAAGTTCGTGGGGACATGGATCCACCTGCAGAATACCAACAGACCAACAGCGACAACATCGGCATGGAAGACACGCACAGCGTTCTCATCTCGCATGCGGGAACTACACATACGTTCACTCTACCAACCACCTCCACCCTCGCCGACCTGCGCCCACTTATCCAAGATGTCTTCTCCATCTCCCCGGCGTATCAGAAACTCACCGCTCCCAAGCTCGGGCTGCTCAAAGATGACACCCTTCAGATAACTGCCCTCCCGTCCCCGCCGAAAAAGATCCTCCTAATCGGCTCCTCCAACGCCGCCATCGCAGACGTGCAGCTCGCCAACTCCCCCGCTGCTGCAACTCTACGGCGCTTCGGCGGCACAGGTCCAATCAAACCAGCTACACCCACACGCAGAGTGGACTGGAAAAGGGCCAGCGAACAGTCCCGTTACTCCTTCGGCGGGTTCCACGTGTTGGAGCATCTACGCGGCCATGAACGGTCAATGACGTACCTCCGCCGCCTGGCCGACGATGCCGGCATAAAAGCCGTGATGGCCAAGCACAAGTTCAGCGTAGGAATGCTATCTGAGATGGACCCTGCGGAGCACACGACGCATGAGTCGCGGACCCTAGGACTGAATAAGAATGGTGGAGAAGAGATCCTGTTGCGTCTACGAACGGACGCGTACGATGGCTATCGCGATTATCGGACAGTACGGAAGACGCTGTGCCATGAGCTCGCGCATAACGTTCACAGCGAGCATGATCGTCATTTTTGGGACCTGTATCGTGTGATACTAAAGGGTGTGGAGGAGGCAGATTGGCGGCACGGAGGCAGGACGGTGGAGGGATATGGCGATGGTGGGAGAGTGTTGTGGGAAGGAGAGGAGAAGGAGAGGGAGTGGATTGAGTCTGCAGATACCGGTGGTTGGACTGGTGGCAGTTTTGTTCTGGGTAGCAGCAGTGGCAGTGGTGGCAGCGGCAGCGGCGAGGGAAGCTTGGAGGATAGGAGAAGTATAGCTGCTAGGGCTGCGGAGGAGAGGGCAAAGAAGAGAGCGCAAGACAGCAGCAGCGGCGGAACGGCAGGGCAATAGCTTTTGTTTGTATAGCAGGAGGCATTTGGCGTTTAACGGGTACGGTTAGCAGTTTGATCAGCTATTGTTCATTGTTTATTCAGTTCGAGTTTGTGGAGTGGGTAAAGCGCTGCATTCAGGATTTTGATGTTAGGAGCCAAGAGCATAATTATACCCAGTATAATACATAATTCCATCCTCTTTTCGAGTAAATGCGTCATGTACGCTGAACACTGTTCGTACAATTAACAAACTGGCCCAAGGTCCAGCGGGAAAGAAGCCCGCACAAATCCGCTACAAACGTGTATTATTCATCATGATCGTGATCATCGTTACAATAACCAAGCCTGCCAGTCAACCAATCAAAAGAGGCCAAATGGACACACAGAAAGAATGAAGAAGGAGGAAGGAAAAAAAAAAAAAAATAATAATAAAAAAAGAAGGAATCGCCGGCCGCCTATAATCTGACGGTAACATCTACACACGGAACCCGCCATTCCCGTCTTCCCAGAAAGCTTCGTAGCCACTCCAGCCCTAGTCCTGTCCACTGGCCTACGTGGCTTTCGGCATCAGCAACGGGCAGCTGCAAACCCGGGCCGGGGGCAATGGTGGAGCTCGTGCTCGAGATGGAGGCGTGAGAGAGGACACGAGGTTCGAACCAGTGGCCGTTGTTGGTATCGAGAAAACAACGATCGGACCATTGACAGGAGGAGGTGAATAGGATGAGCATGATGACCGAGCAGTAGACGCTAGGAAAACACAGTTAAATGAGTAAGTGAATAGAGGCGTAGATAGCAGGTTGACGTAACGTACCACGGTCTATGGAAGAGGTATGTGGATATGAGAAACATGACGATAAAGGCGGGAGAGGCGGAGGTAGGGATAAATAGGAGCGGCAGCCAGCTGGTTCAGGAAGAGGATACTGTCAGCGGGGTTTATCTTAGACGAAGATTAGGTGAATGGGGGTAGCTTGCCTCCGTAGGCAGAACATGGTGACGGATTTTTTGGTTCGTCGACCTAGTGCACTGGAGCTGCAGCAGCTAGGGAGGAGGGCTATCGTGGACAGAACAGAAGGAGGTTCGTGTCTTTATGTCCGTGTCCGTCCAGAGATAAGCATGAGAACGACAAAGAGGCTAGGGAGATGTTGTTCTGCAGGAGAAGGAAGCGTCGACGAGGAAGAGTTAGCGGAAGGCGAGGTTGGAGATGGGGCAGAGAGGAAGTGAGGAATGATGCGAGGTTTGACGGGCGCCGACGCAGAACAATCCGATCCGATCACAGCCAGCGACAGCAGCCAAATCTTAATCGTGCGCGCACAGCTTTAAATTAATTGGCCTCGCACAGCTCGTGCATTATTAATGATAGGTCGAGAGAGCGGGAGATTGATTGGGCTGGACGGAGCTTAGCTAATCGATATGTGCATGGAGTGTACATGTACCTGTACATGTATGAGCATGTACGTCGAGACTCGCAACAGAGACGGACAGCTCGCAAAAGCAGCTGCCGGGCAGATATCAAGTGATATAAAATAAACATATGGCGGCATGGATGTTTTAACTGCAGGAGCTTCGGGGCGTCGGGTAAAGAGGTTCGCCTTGCAGTTTTGTCCGTGATGATAGTCTCCCGACTCTCAGCGTCTGTGATTTGTCTCCTCTACTGAACTTTGCTTCTGAGTTCTCTGACATGTTCCATACCCCAGCGTCTACGCTATATATCAACGGCCCCGTCGGTGTCTTCGTGTTCTACGGTTTGGTCGAGTGGATAAGTTATCGATATGTGATACCACATTGCATTCTGATCCAAGGTTTCACGCTTTGACACAATCGATATCGATCGATAGATACAGCTGGACGAATCTCATCTCCTTGCCAACGCTCTACATTCTTCGCTTTCTCCCCATATAGCGTTCTGTCTGTTTGCTATATTCCGGGACGATGGAGGCCTGGTGCATGCGAGGTTTGGCGGGCGCAGGTGCGCGATCCAATCAGTCTGGGAGAATCGTGCGCGGATGGCATTGGCCTTTGGTTCCCCTCATTCCGGGAGGCTGACAAGTCATCGATGCGTCAGGGCGGCGGATTTGAAGCCGTCTGCTTCTGCTTACTGAGGCATATATCCACTCCACATCTGAGTGGGATTACACGGTCGATTGAGCGATTGATGGATGGATGCCGGGGACGTTGTGGTGGTGGTGTTCTTCTGCGGAGATTGCAAGCCGTGCAAAGTGTGTTGTTGTCTCCACCGCCGCCGGCTTCTGAATCACCATCCATCGCCACTTCCCTCTTCCTCTTCTCCTTCACCTTCTTCTCCTCCTCCTCTCTCCATCATCACCATCCTCTTCCCACCCCCCCTCTTCGTTCGCCTGGCCATTGCCATCTCTATCGACGGACCTATATCCCGGTCCATCGTCTCTCGCTCGTGTACGCTGCAATCGATCGCTTGCGGCCACGCTTCGCCCGCTAGCCCGCTAGTTCAGACACATGGCCGGCGCCCAGCCATCTTTCGACTCGCTTTTCGACAGGCTGCGCTCGACCTCCGGCGCCGGACCAGCGAACGGACCAGACCGCCCGTCGTCAAATCCGCAATTCTCACAGTCGTCTGCTTCGGCTGCTCCTCCTAATCATCATCACAACCACAATCATCACACTCCCGGTCCTGGCCATCAGCAGCGCTCAAGCGCCGGCGCCATGTCCCACACCTACGGGTTCGACTACAACTCCCACACGCGTAACACCAGCGGCCACGACTCGCTGCTTTTGCAAACCCTGGAGTCTGCCATTAGCTCGCATCCATCATCCCATCGCCTCAACCAGCAGCAGCAGCAGCAGCAGAACCATCATCACCACCCCCCTAGCTTTTCTCCCCAGCCTCTCTACGGCTCCATCGACGCCCAGACAATGCAGAACAACGCGGCTCAATACTCTCCAACGGCTACCACGCAGCTTAATCGCCAACTGGGCACCGAACACGGCCGTCACTCTAGCGCTGACGACCCCATGGTTCCACAGAACTATCTCATGGGATTGCTTCACAAGCAGAACCAGTCTCACCAAGGACGCCGCTCCGTAGATAATATCCCTCAGGTGCCGCAAAGATTTGAGGCTGTCCGCGACGGCGCCAGAAGCACTAGCTTTGCTGAAAGCGCTTCCTCCACTGGATCTGCGCCAGTGCGCCAATCCCTTTCTTCTCTTCACGACCAACCTCTCAATGATCTTGTGTCGTCGCTTCTCTCCAGCGCGCCTCCCCCGAAGCAGCAACCGCAGGATAATAATACGCTGCCTTCCGATTCGCGAAGTTTCATGTCACCGGCACCCCGGGAGGTCGCTAACCCGGCTGCTGCGGATCTACTGCATCAAATCCTTGGGCGAAGCAAACCGGTTCAGGATGATGCGGCGGCGGGTCAACTTAATGAACATATTGTTGAGGTACGTATTTCTTTAGCTTTTCGCATTGCGCGCAAACATTTTTGTGCTTACTTCCAGGAAGCCTCCCTTGAAGCAGTCACCACCTGGTTGGGCGCCAAATTCGGCTGGTGCTTCCGTCCCAGACACCGCAACCGCTGGCACACCAGACCGAGCTGCAGCCTCCAGCCAATCCAAGCCGACGCCAATGTTCACTTACGTGAACCCTTTCGAACAACTTTCAAAAACCAATCCGCGTAACCGGTCGCCCAAAATGCAATCAAATATGGCTAACGGGAATCACAGCCCTGCCCTCACCAACAACACGGGAATAAATACGCCATCGAGAATTCCTCTTCCATTTTCGCCGCCACCGCCAGAGGCGGTCCCAGAGGAGATTGTGGCGGTCGCGACTCCAGTCGAGCCCAAGAGTGCTCTAGCTCCGTCAGTGAGCCCGGGCACCGACAACCATAGCCCACCCCCAACTCAGCCCTACGTTGAAGGCGTTGCGGACCCTTTCGAGCAAGAAGGTGATCCGTTCGAAGGAGAGACTGACCCATTCGAAGCTGATGGTCTCGCTACCCCTGCTGAAGGCAGCGCTGAAAATGAAGAAGTCCCCGAAGTTCAATTGGACGTACCAGATGTCGCCCAGGATAGGGCTGTTGATTTTGAGGCCGAGGAAGATGCCGAGGTAGCTATTGCCGAGGTGGTCAGCGTCGAAACGGTCATTCAGACGACTGTTGCTCAACCCACCGCGGTCGAGCTTCCTGCCAATGTTCTTTCCCCAGAAACCGCGTCTGTCCCAGCGGTGCCGTTGGACAATGGGGTTGAGAAGGCCGCTTATGTCATTTATAAGTTTCCGATGAAGCCCTTCTCGCAGATTACGTTCAACTCATCGCCGACAGTTACCGTACCTGGCGGTAGATTTAGCGACATCGCGAAAATGCTTAGGAATGCCGATCAGATGGACCGCAATTTGATATCCGCCTCCCCGTCATATATTGTATACGCGACCGGAAAATCAAAGGGCGGTGTCAGGATCATCCGCCAGGAAGATGGCCTAGGTGTTGTCTTGATGAAAGAGAGCTCTGAAAGAACCGTCAATGTCTCCGTTGGCCGAGAGAACCAAGTCCTGGCTGTTGGTGTTAACGGAACCGTCCTTTGGTGCGAGCTTGACGGACTGGAAGGTCCAATGGACGAAACTATTATCGAAGACCGGAGCTTTCTTTTCCCACCTTCACCTCTGCAAGATCAAAATGGGGGTTTGACGAAGTCTCGTACGCACCTGTCGTTGAGCCATCCGAAAGTCTTCGCCATAGGGCGCGGGAGGTTTATCAGCTTCATACATGCGGACGCCGCTCGCCAGTACGCCGAGCAGCAGGTTGGCGGCATCACTAGAATTAACGATTCGGCGTATCACGCCAACCATTCCAGAACGATTGACACTCAAAAGGTCTCTAAAGAATTCTCGTTTTCCGAAGATGACACAACGGTCGTCACCATTGACAAGGCTGGCAAGATCAAGTTTTGGGATGTTAGTAAACTTGTCGAGTTTGAGCCTACTGATGACGGTGTTGGATATCCCAGCGAGCCAGCGAGGATTCTCACGGAGCCGGTTTTAACTAGGTCTGCCGTTAGTCCCGGCGAGATGTACAAGGCGACGTCTGTGATCTTTGTAGACAAGCAGCAACCATATGAGCGCCGCCAAGCATTGAGATACTTGCTCATCGGGTTACAGCAGAACCACGTCATCCAGTTGTGGGACATCGCGATAGGGCGTGCTGTTCAGGAACTTCGGTTCCCATCTTCACCGTCTGGAAGCGATGGTCTTTGCTCATTGTGCTACCACCCCAAGAGTGGAATCATTGTCGTTGGTAACCCCAGCCGCAACACCATCTCGTTCATTCACCTCTCGACTCCTAAATACAATTTGCAGCCATTCACGCAGGCTGGCTTTATAAAAGCCATCAGCGAATCGTCGCCAAACTTGCCTAAACTTGACGCTACTGCTATTATGTCGTCTATTGTTGAGTACTCCTTGGGAGACAGGGGGCAACTCATTTCGCTGGAGGTCTTGGATTCTGCCCCTCCTTCCTCCCAACTACCCGTTGACGAAGGAAAGCCACCAATTTTTGAACTCTATATCTCACATACCAGCGGATTGACTTGCGTCTCCCTTTGCAAGGAAGATCTCGGTTTCGATGGGAACCTTAGAGTCATGAAAGGCCTTGATGCTCTCGCAGCTAGCGCTTGTACTTTGTCTGCTCTTATCCCTCCTAACGTCACAACGTCGCCAGAGCAGCCGCCGAAGACTGAAGAGTCCAAGCCGGCCGCGAATGTTGTTTCCGAGCAGCCAAAGCCACAGCCTTCCAATCAGCAACAACCCCAACAACAAGCACAACCTCAACAGAAGCCCAGATCCACCGAAATGCAGGAGGAGGCAGCTCCTGAAAAACCGGAGGATAGTAAACCTTTGAACGTCGTCAATGGCCAGGGCCGTAAACCCGCATCCGTGAGTGGTGTGGGTCGTGGGAAAAAGTCTAGACGAGACATTAATACCGTCTCGTTCGCGGGACCTGCTCCAGCCGCGGAAAGCGACGAGCCGCCGCCAACCCCCCAACCTAAGAAGAATAAGGGCAAGGATCGGGAGGAGAAGAAGGTTGCACTGTCCACAGTTAGTGTCTCGCCGGAGCTGCTTGAGCGTGAAATGAAAAAGATCGAAGACGCCGTCAACTCGTCCTTCAGCAAGGCTCTAAACAAGGAAATTGGTATTCTCTGTAAGTTGAAATCTTTGCCCTATCGCTGGACAGAAGATTGGGATTTAATGCTGACGGCCTGAGCAGATCGCAGATTTGATGAGGACCGTCGTGTGCAACAAGCTGCCTCGGATGCGAAACAGGAAGCGGTCCTCCGCGTGGTGTCTAACACTCTCACCAGCGGCCTCGAGACCACTATTGATAAAATCATTGTTGCACATATGTCAAAGTTGGGTCTTGACCTCAAATCTGCATTGGTTGAGAATATCCCTGCAGCACTCTCGGATAGTGTTTCCAGGCAAATTGATTCTGTTCTTCCAAAGGCTGTGGAGAAAACCATGACTTCGAGAGCCGTCTTGGGGACTTTGGCTGATGCTGTGCTCATACCTCTGCGAGAGGATTTGGATGCTACGCTTTGCGGTAGCTTGGAACAATATCTGCAGTCCTTGGACAAGAATACTACGGAGATGTCAAAGGCGCTGTCAGTTCAGATCACTAAGCAATCTAAGGAAGCCCTCAAAGAGGCTCGAAGAGTCCATGAAGAAGATGGCCAGAGGATTGCCCAGCTAACAGCCACTGTTGCCGAGATGGCGAAGACTATCGCGACTCTAGAGTCGACAACATCTCAACTGATAGATATGCAACAACAATTGCTAGCCAACCAAGAGAAGCTGGCGGCTGCGGCTGCGGCAGCAGCTACGGCGTCTTCCACGAATGCTTCTGTGCCGCCGACTCCCATGACGGCCAAGTCGGAGGTCGAGTTGATGGCGGAGGAGATCGAGGCAGCGATTCGACGCGGAGAGTTTGAGGCTGCTATGCTAACTTGGCTCCAAAGCAAGGAGTTACAGGACTATTATTTTGAGAACGCGGTTGTAAAGTACAGCCCGTACGATATAATTCCGAAAGTCAGCCAGGTGGTAGTGCTCACGATTGCTGCGAGCGTGACGGGCAACTTGGACACGTTTCCGGAAGAACGTTTGACGTGGTTGGACGCATGTTTGAATGATTTCCATACTATTGTAAGTCGCAATTTTTTGCAACCCCAACGCGAATATAGAGGGAGCGGTTAAGCTAACATGACATGACATTTCAGCGCGAGGAAAATACTCAAACCATGCTTCCTAGAATCACGGCTGTTCTTGTGTCTCGGCTCCAGCAGTTCTACATGGCTGTTGCAGAGGAGAACCCCGGTGCGGTGATTCTTAAGAGGGTAGCCCACCTTAGCAGGGTTACTTCTCGGCTGATGCAGAACGCCACTCTGTGAAAGGGATGGTTATTTTTATAGCCTGAATTTTTCCTCTTCCTTGTTTATTATTGACAGGAGGTCACTGATTGCTAGTACGATGAGATGCGGAAACCGTATGTGCTACGATGACCACGGGGTTTATTTCCTTTTTTATGCATGTATGCACTTATATTTTTTTACGCGAAAACAGCAAAAGCACAAAAAAGCCATCTAGAAACGACTCTCGTTCTCCGTTTCTTGTATTTCTCATTGTGTGCGCTTTACGTTGCAATATCAGGGCGTTGATTTTATCTTTTTTTTTGTTTTCCTGAAGAATTGGGCAATGTATGCTATGATCCCAGGTTTAATATTTGCGCTTGTGCTGTTTCCTTGAATTCATGTGGCCTACTCTTTCGATGCATTTAATGTCCTCTTCTTGTAAAGCTTTGACGTGCAGCGTACGTATTATCGTACAATAATATACATATACTTCAGTACTTTACCTTCTTATTTTGATTACGATTATGGTTTCACGTTCTGCAAAATAATATAGTATAAGGGCAATGTACAGTCAACTGGGCACGATATTACGTCCGCCTTGATTGCTCGTCATGGCACAACCCAACATTCAGATAACGCCTGATATAAACCTGGGCCAATTAATTGCCGTGCAAACAGCTGGGTATATACAGTAATATAGTGGTGCTAATAAAAATAATGACGGTGATAGAGAAGGAAGTATTTATAGCTAAGGCGTAGGGGCAGGGCTGGGCAAGGAACTAGTTTCCGTCTGGTCGAGAGTAACAGCAGCTGTCTCCCAGGGCTTCCGTCTCTGCTGAGCAATGCTCTGGGTAGGCGGGGCGGCGTTTAAAGTGTTTGGGATCTCTCTGATACCCGGGATGGGCTTTCCGGACGTGATAAGCTCAACGATCTGGGCAAAGGACGTGGGATACGGCGTCTTGTCGTCAGTGCCACCGGGGCCGTCACCACTGGCAGAGGTCTCGGGAGTGTCTGTGGAAGGTGAGGTGAGGGTGGTAGGGTGGGTGGTCGATGCCAGTGGAATGGGCTCGATGGGCGGGCCAACCTCGCAGGAGGGAGAACGGCAGCGGGGGCCCGAGGCTTCCTCGCGGTCGAGCCAGGCGGCGTAGACGGGGAAGGAGATGGGGCGGGCGATCTTGCGGGCGTAGAAGAAGCACTTTGCCTGGCGGGTGAGCAGGCGGACCTGCGCGGGGTCGGTGACCGTGGCGAGGATTTGGTTCAGGCCGGACTATATATAAGCACGTAAGTATATATTAGAGAAGACTCGGGGACGGAAACGGGAACGGAAGGCCTTACCTGGAACTCTGGGTCGTCCTCCCAGCAGTAATCTTCAAGATCGAGGAACAGGCGGTCGTCCTCGGCGGAGAAGCTGAACTGGGCTGTGGCTGTGGCTGGGTCTGTCTCGTCGAGCACCTGGCTGCTGGGCGTCGACGCCATTTTGCTGGTGGTGATGGTGGAATGTGTTGTGGTGTTGCAGTTGACGTCGATTGAGCTGCAGATCAGTCTTCTGTCTCTCATGATTATGTAATTTGTCGATTGTGGCTCGGGGCTGGCTGGTGATGTTGTGTTGCCCGGTTTGCAGGCACAAAACTTGTCCACTGTCCAGCTTCTTCTCTTCTCTCCCTCTCCCTCTTCTCTCTTCTCTCCTCTCCCTCTTCTCCTCCACCAACCCTCCTACTCCATCATCATCTCCATCATCGCCCTCACGTTATCCTCCCTCTCATCAACTCCTCCATCTTCCTCCTCGTCGCCCGTCTTTTTTTCTTTCGTCCTTCCTGCTACTGGTGCTTTCTATCTCTTTCGCCGCGTATCTGTTTCTCGGCTGTTCTGCCTTTCCGTTCCTCAATATATCTTCCATGAAAAACCCCGTGCCGCTACACACTCATCTCATCATAGCAACTTAATCTAGTCCCAACCTTGTCTAATCTTTCTTTTCTGCAATAAACCCTGCCTTGTGCTTTACGAAATCACGCCAAATGTCTGAATTTATTGGGTATTTGTCCCTCAATGGCTCGTTGCTCGATCCCCGAGAAAGCATCAGAACGTCCGGCTAATTCGTCGCTGCTGTCCACCCTAGTTCACGAATTTCCTTGATATCGCGTAGCGATATTCGGTATGCCCGCATTTCCTGAACCCTAAAGTCGATGGAAATTGCATCCTTCCGCTGACTCGCTCCTCCTCCCTGCCGATAGCTACGTCGGGACGCTACATCAGATTGATTCTGAGAACTCCACCGTCGGTCTCGAAAATGTTACAAACCACGGAACGGAAGGTCGCTGTGCCGACCCTACCAACGAAGTTGATGGTACCGACGAAGTTTATGATTACATTGTCTTTCGAGGAAGCGATGTGAAGGATTTGCGTATGGAGCCACCAGAGACGGCTCCGAAACCACAGGCCCAGCCTTCCTTCCCCAATGACCCCGCTATCATCAACGTGAGTCATTCGTGAATGCTCTTCTTTTGTTCTTTTTAATTCACAATTGTGTTCTGGAAACACTTCTGTCTCTCGCTCCGGCCAAAATGATGAACCATTTACGGATGTAAAAAATTTTCAATTTTCAATGTCCTAAAAGCGCATAAAAATCATGCGGATATTTCCGTTGCCTTCCTTCTGATTGCACTCGCAAAATAAACCGTCTTGCTGTCCCAAGATCAATGCATCAGTCCCATTTTGAATACCGCCAGCTAACATATCTGAATGAGGAAAACAGGCTCAAAGACCCACGGGCTATCCGCCGCAACAATTTCCGTATCAATCAAACGGCCGACCCGGACAGGCGCCGTTCCCACCAAATTTCCCACAAGGGTTCTATCCCCACCCGTCTCAAATGCCTCCCGGTGGTCGCTTCTATGGTCAACCTCCTTTCATGGGAGGAGCCGGATACCCTGGAGGTCCTCCAAATCCCGGGTTCCCCCCAGGTGCATTCCCTTACGGCATTCCTCCACCTTTCCCTGGTCCCTCACCACCATCTCAAAATCAACAAGCCCCTCTTGGTGATAGTCGCAACCGCGCCGGCACCCAAACCGGTGGCCCACCCGGACAGAATGCCGCAGCAGCTGTCTCGGGACCTGCAAAAGTTGAACTCCCCGCTAGCACCGTGGATAACAAGGACAAGGGCCCCGAATCAAAGCCGACATTACAACAGCCGCCTCCGCCGCCTCTAGAATCGAAGCCGGACATTGCTACGGCATTGACGCAACCAACAGTAACTCCTCCAACTCAGTCAGTCGGCCCCAGAAACCCAGCTGGTCGAGGCAGGGGTGGGCCACGTGGGCGTGGGGGATTTGGAAGCTCCCAACCAGGGCACACTCAAACGGGCACTACCATAACGACTACTACTGCAACTGTTGCAATGGCTTTACCAACAGGCCCTATCCCACAAGCAGCTGCTATCGCTGCGGCCCAACCACCAGCATCGGAGTCGCCTGGACTCGCTGACCTTGAGCGAAAAGTTCAGGCAATGAAGTTGAAGCAGGCTAATGGCGCTGCTCCACCAATGCGCCCTAACAATAATGGGCCCACCCAACAGTACCGCGGGAGAGGTCGAGGGCGCGGGGGATTTCTCCAGCAACCGAGAAAAGTCGAGGTGCCAACTACGGATTACGATTTTGAATCGGCTAATGCCCGATTTGCAAAGGTTGCTGATAGTGAAGAGGCTGTCGGCGTTGCTACCGATGCAGTGGAGAACCCTGCTGAAGGGAGAAAAGCGTCAATTGATCAAGAATCCAAACCCAGCATCATGGCACCTGTTGATGGGTATTACAACAAGGGCAAATCTTTCTTTGACAACATAAGCTGTGAGAACAAAGAACGAGCTGAAGCGAAGGAGAGTGGCCTCGACAACCGGAACCCCCAGCGACGAAGTGAAGAAGTTAGAAAAAACATCGAAACTTTTGGGCAAGGCTCCGTGGATAGTGGATATAACAGACGAGGTAGTTGGCGTGGAGGACGGGGCCGTGGACGTGGAGGTGGTTTCAGAGGGCGTGGGCGAGGAGGCGGACCATCGCAACCGGTCAAGGCATCTAGCTAGGGCAGAGCTGCACCCGATGACAGAAAGCCTTTGAAACCACTTCACACACAACCATTCAACCCCACCACTCCCCAAGACGGTCAGACTCAGTCACAACATAATTCTCGACCACGATTCAACCGCAAACCCGCCGTCCAAACCACCTTCAACCTTCCAAAACCGATCCAAAACTCTATTTAACAATAATGATAAACTCTTCTCATCATTGCCTTCCGTCGTCCCCTTTGGCGTGTACTCCTCTTTGTCAGCCCTAATCCCTTTGAGGATAGATACAGTTTCTTGCTACTTCTCAGTTTATACGAGAATTAAGCGCGAGTTGCAACATAACTTCTTAATAAATGTTGTCTCCGTTCTGCTACCGTGCCGCCAAGCTTTCGGTATCTAGGCCGCGAATGTTCTGGCCGATACTCTTTCTTTCTTTCTTTTTTTGTTTCCATTGTCTTTAGTATCATAGGGAAACTCCCCTCAAAATTTTATTTGTTCGGAGAGCAGGAAGGAGTTGGGATATTCCGGACTGCTGTTATTGATCAAAGAAATCTTTTTCAAGCCGCCCAAAAAATCTTTGAAATATTAGGCCTGGCGTCAAAAAAAAATCATGTAACAGCTGGCACAGCGATATTGCTGCCAAAGAAGCAAACTCAAAGATCTTTCTCAAACGAGAGAAGACTACTGAATATATATAATATCTGCCAGTCCGTACCATATCTGTAGGCATATCCGGATAGGTGACGAGACGGATATACGTTCTGTATCATCTGCCCGCTTAAGGAATCTAAAAAGGAGAAATACATATTGCTCAGATAATAGCTAAATCGTAATATATACACACATGAGATTCTTTTTCCAAACGTGCGCCCGATACGCCTAAAACCCCGAAATACTCTATTATGCTATAGATCTATTACTCATGATTTCAAGTCGATAGCTGAATCAAAAGGTAGGTAGCCTCGTCCAGTCGCTCTCACCGTCGCCCTTCCGTCGGAAAACCACACCTTCCTGAAAGTAGCCGGCGTCCTTCCACGCTTTCATTTCCACCCCGCCATAAGGCCCATGAATCTGCCCGTCGCCTTGACCGTCACTCCACTTGTATTCCCACTCGTTTACAAGCTCTTCTTCTTCGTCCTTTTCGTCAGTGGCAGCTGTTGGCTCTATCCATGGCTCGTTCATCTCCTTTTTATATAATCTAGTGAGGGATTCCCTAGGCTCGTCATAAATCTCGTTGAATCCTCGTGAGAGCAACCGGTCCGCCGCGGTGGTAACCCGCTCAATACGTTCCTTTCGTGCCGTCTCCTTTGGGTCTTCGGGTTCCTTTCCGGCTGATGAAGACCCATCGACCTCCATACCATCTCCCTTGCCCTTTTTCTTGTCGTGCCATGACCTCTTCTTCGGCTTTGATGCCTTTTTAGCAGCTGCGTTTAGCCGCGCAAGCGCCTCTAATGCCGTCTCCCCGCGGTCCAGACATAGTATCAGCTCGGATATCAGATCGCCAGTGATCAGTTCATCTTCTTCCAGGCGGCGCTGGCGGGCCTCCTGATCCCGCTTCTCCTGTGACTCCTTTGCCTTCTTCATATCCTTCTTGCTGACGCCTTCCAACCAGGTGTCGTGCACCGCGTCTGGGTCGATGGCACGGCGGACAAAGTTGCCTTGATCGTCGAAGCGGCCCTCCTCCATTTCCGCCTTCATGTTAAATTTGTCCATTTTAGGAGCGTGCTTTTTCTTGCCTCCGGGACCAATTTCTTCTTCGTCCAGATCTTCTTCTTCGCCGTCAGCGTTCATCTTTTCTTCATCTTGCTCCTCCTCCTCCTCTTCTTCAGAGTCAGAATCAGAGTCGGCCTTTTCATCAGCCGAGTGGCCTTCTTCCTGCCCCTCGATGTCCTTGATGTCGAGGAAGCGCACATCCTTTTTCGATTTTCCTGGTTTCCGTTTCTCGCCGTCGGCGTCGGCATCTCCATCCCCACCGCCACCAAACATGTCATCATCGTCATCATCTTCGTTTGGAGCTTTCTCTTTCCTCTTCTTCCGTTTATCGTCACCCTCGTCGTCGTCGTCTTTGCCTCCGCCAAAGCCGTCGTTGCTGCTATCCGAGTCGTATCCGTCCAGGTTGACCGCATTGCGCTTGACGCCGCGCGACTGTCCGCTGATTTCGTCAAGATTTAGGATCGCGGCTGTCTCGGCGTCATAGTCCTCATCGTCGGCCGGCGCGGCAAGGGTGTTTGGGTTCCGGAGGTCGAATTGTGCGTTTGAAGCCGAGGAAGCGTAGCGGCTTGAGGCAGCCGTGGCCTTGGGGCGGGGGCGAGAGGAGGAGGAGGAGGAAGCCATCCTCTGGTCTGTTTAATGGTATAGTGCGTCTAGGTGTGGCGGTAGCTTGGTGATACCTCTGGAATGAGAAGTGGTGAAGCGGAGCGACTTTTTCAAGGATTTTATATTCGCTAAGTAAATCGCGTGAGCGTATGTGACGCAGCCAAGCAGTACCTATGCCACCACGCTAACAACCGCAGGCACGCGACAGCAATATCGTTGGTCATCAAAGCCCAAGGTTCACAGCAACGGAGAAGAAGTAAATACTAGATGTAATTTAAGCGTGCGGGTATCCTGTGCCTATGTACACAAAGATGGGAGAACGGAAACGTCAGGCGGTATATACATCTAAGATACACGTGTAGCGTTTGATTCATTGGTCTGTCCAGCTATTTGATGAAGACTACAAAGCCTCACCATTCGCTTTGTAGAATTTTCTTGAGAGTGTTAATCTCCTTCTCGTATTGCTCCACTTTGGCCTGGCTCGCCTGCAGCTTCTTCAGTAACCAACTGACTCGTCCCGCAACCTCTGAAGGTCGAGAGGGCAGCTGGCCCAACGTTGTCAGTTCCGTTTCGTATTTTGCTACATTTGCGTTCTCAATCTTTATCATTTCCGTTGCGACGTTGACGTCCAGCATTGCCTGCAGCACTTTATCATCTTGCAGTTTCTTGAATGCGGCGCGGTAAACCGGTTTGCCTGGCTTAATAGCCCACGGTCTTCCCTCCGCTGACACGACGCTGATTAACTCAGCTTGCTCAAGCGATTGCAGCGCCTCTTTACCCCCTTTGCTAAAGAGACCATGCAGTAGGACCTCGTTGTAGCGTAGCTGTTCCTGATTTCCAAGCATCCTTATCAATGTCCACGCCTGTTCTTCAGAATAGCTGCGTCGCGAAGGGTCACCTAGGAAGTGCAACTTAAGAATCTCGTTTGCTGAAGTTTTGACAATTTCCGACACGGCCTGCGTGGGAGTTTCACCGCTTCGGATCCTCCTAGCTAGGAACTCGAGGTCCGTCAATCGGCCACCCAGTTCATCTATAGAACTGTCAAGCTCCTTGATTTCTCGACTTTTCTCCTCTTCCGTCATCCCGCTTTGAATGTGAGAGAGCACGTATTTCTTTGCCGCCTCTGGAGATGCATCACCTAGCATTACGGTCCTGAAAACTCGGTCTGGAAGGCTCTTTGCGAGCTGCTTGGAGAAGGAGATGTCGTTGGTCATGAAAATTACATGTGCGACATTCGCGGAGACGAGCAGCGCGGCCCAATCCGAGAGCCTCTGGTATATCTTGTCGCCTACGGGGTCTGAACGGTGCAGGAAATTGTCGATTACGACGACTGGCCGTTTTTCCGGATGGGCTTCGAGCCACTCATCATCATTTAGAGCGGCGTCCTTGTCATTCTTCGTACGCTCAGACAGCGCTGTCTGCTTTAGTGCTGTTGCGCTGTTCTGCAAGATTTTAGAGAATTGTGCTACGCGACGGTAGCGTTAGCTATTTTGCTTGTTCTGCATGTCAAAAATGACGAGGGATATTACTCTCAAGTGTTTCGCTCAGCCCGGCAGCTGTCCCCAGAGTCCCTTGAATGGCGAGGTCGACCCAGCTGTTGATCGAATTCAACCAACCGAATACAGGTCGGTAACCGACTTGAGCAGCTGCAGCGCGGATAATTTGTGCGTCTCCATGGCCTTCCTGGACGGGTTCGCAGTCGAATACCAGCTTGTATTTCCAGTTTTTGAGGACACCATCAAGCACAAGGTCCCTCTTTCCGGACCCCCGTGGCCCCTGTACAACGATAAACTGTGTATACGAGCTAGAGTCAGCTCCAGTAAAAGGGTCGGGAGCATAAGCAGTGATAGCAAGAAGGACTAGCTTACAGTCTCGGCGGACTCCATTAGCCACGCCTTCATTGTTTCGACATTGCTTTTCCTCTCTTCCCAGAGCACCGAGAGGTCTCCGGATGCTTCAGTCTTGGGCTTCTGCCGCAGGACAAGGTATGACGATGTCTTTTCTTTGAACCATGTCCAAGCTTTGGATCCGACATCAAAGGAACGAGTTACGTGTGCCTTCACAAACCATGTTCGGATCCTATATGTGTCCCGTTAGGTCATATCATTTTGATATCAAGTCTGCAAGGAGGGAAAGCGCAACATACGGATCGAACACGGATACTGCGATCGCGGCAAGGATAGCAACGACGGCGGGGAGAACGATTCTTGGGTGATCGAGTAACCATTTTCTAATTGCGTGGGCTTTTATAGTTGGCGCGTACAGTATGTGTAGCTGTGTCATTTTGCCCTCGGCATTTGTAACTTTCATGTCATGCAAACAGTTTCTAGCAGCAGTGGCGCTTCTGATTCTCAAGAATTGGAGATAGGTGTATCTTGGAAGCTCCTTAGAATCCTTCGCTAGAGGGACGATATCAACAAGCCTCCCGAAGCGTCTGAACGTAGTATAAAGCTGCTCAGGGCTGACGTCCACTCCATCGAATTCTACCTTGAGTCTCGGGGCAGGGAATCTGTATAGGTCTTCGAGCCATGGTTGCCCCTCGACCAAGTAGCACTTTAAGCGTGAAAATGGGTTGAACCACGGCCGTACACCTTTCTGTGCTAGTATTTGCTGCATTCTTTGCTCAACTTCACGTGGAGATATTCCCGGCGGGCGTACAAATTTGACGAGCGCCCCTCCATCCTTGATTCGTGGGATGATCTGTTTGATCTGTACGGGAAAGTCTTTGGGAAGAGAGTAACGTAGTAGCTTTTCTGCGACTGACATGTGGTCGAGCCGCATGAGGATAAATCTCGCATCGAGGTAGGCGGAGACGACAGGGTACACATCTAAGGAGGCCGTAAGATTGGATATTAGTTATACGAGCAAAAATACATAAATAAATAAAAAGTAAGTATATTTAATGAAAGCAAGAAATCGGTCTTAACTGTCAAAGAATAGAAGGCCTTCGTCAGGTCCGACGTTAACGAAACCGCTTTCTGGTGCTTCTGCCAATAACTTTGTTGTTTCTACTTGTATGCTTTCGCTCGCTGGTGGCGGGGCTGCTGCCGTTGTTGCTTGTCGTCGAGGAAGCTGTATTCGCGAGGGCAGCCGACGGGATGGTGGATGGAAGGTACGAGCAAGGCATTGTCGGGTGCCAAGTGCGGATATGGTCCGAGAGAGCATCATTGTGGAATAACCGTCTGGTCTGGACCGAGCGGTCGAGATGGCTGATGCTTTATATGGGTATCATGACTCTGCTCAAGAGATGCGCTTAGCTCGTGGCTATTGACATAAATTGAAGCCGCGATGCGAAGATGGAGGGATGATGCTATCGGAAAGAGAATTGCAGATGCACAGTCCAGAAAAACGCACCGATTGGCCATGATGATATCATTTTATCGACCGAACAGAACTTAGCCGATTTTGATTGGCCAAGCGCATGGGCCAGCGCGGGGCTCCGAACCCCACAATCTGCGTACGTACGCCGGTTTGCTGATATCTGATCTTTAAATTCAGCATTGAGAAGGATTACACTTAGAACGGGAGCTGGTTATAGCATTCACTCAAAGGGCGCTTCCACTTTAGAATATTGCCTGCACTGCATCTTGATACAGGTGAAGATATTGAGGTTCCAAGGGTGAGCGATACAGCGAACTACCGTCTGTCGAATAGACGTACCAACATATATGAACGTGAACTCACGAAAGAGAAGCCTCAGGAATTCAACATGCAACCTTTTTTTTTCTACCGAGACGTCCCAACGTTACACAATGATATTGCTATACCAGTCACGTGCTAGCCAGCCGTCGGCGTAGTCTCATCAGCGCGAGATGTAGATGAAGCCTCGGCCCGTTATAAATAAACATCCTGTTTGTTAATAGATATACGTAAGTAGCATGTCTGCGGTAGGATTCATAGTGCAAATGTCGGCCTGATGTAATTAATGCATGTCGCAACCAGCTGCATAAGCTCTAATCGATAAGGTTACAATGCAATGGGACCGTCTCTCAAAAAGTTGGCACCTGCGGCAAGGTCGCTTAAGCAGCAGGCAATCCTAGCTTACCTTGCGCCAGGTCGGCCGGGATGAAGTCCCTTTCTGTCTTCTTCTTCTTCTTCTTGCGGGGAGCAAACCCACCTTTTCTTCTCTCATTGAGTTTCAGACCTTGTGGGTTTCCGTCTCTCGGCATCTCGAAAGTCTTCTCTCGACCCTTGTGAGCTCCTCGCCGCTGAAAATGGGATGAGCCGTCACATGGCCTAGCGGAACATCACTCCGCACCGCCAAATAAATGCGAGCACGGTCGGAACGAAAACGAGCGATGCTCTTCTGGCTGAAAAGCGCACGAATCGAAGCACGTCGCCGGGAAATGTCGGGTGGACTCGCAGCCTCTTTCGGTAGTCGGCGATCTAATTGGCACAAAATCCCCAACCCAACCAGACGATCGAAAATTTGCACCCTGCATCGGGTTCCAGGGCTGCGGGACGAACAGCGCTGGACGGACTCCTTGACCGTTGCTGCATTAAGAAGGAGTCGAGTCTCGTGCTGAGATGTGTGTGTCGCATGGTGTGGGAAAATTCAACATGAAGTCCGTGGGAGGGGAGAAAAAAAACTATAACTTTAACTTTAGGCCCCCGGATCCCACCGACATCGGGGCTTCGATCCTAGCTATTACCAATTTTGATGTGAATTGGACGCAACTTTTAGTCCTGGCACCTAAAGAAGCTAGAAGGAGAAGAAGATATTATGCATTTAAACATAATTTAGGTTTCACAGCATAATCACCACTTCACCATCATGGGGGTGTTTCCATTCAATCTCAATGACCTGCATATGCGGGCGAAAGTTAACAGCGGGTCCCTGTATATACATATGGACGCACGGGAGGCCTCGATCAGATTTTGGCGAAGTATGTAACTGACCTTGCTACTCGAGAAAAAGTCGCTGGCTGAGGCAAGTTGTATTGGGGCCAACGGTACAATCGGGGCGGACCGCTTGACTCCGACATCGGGTAGGTTGACGTTACAACCGCACAGACAGCGGTTAACTTGAACGTAATACATAAAAAAAAAAAAAAAGATTGCTTTCTGGTCGCATGCGCGTTTTCGATGGTAATGATTTGAATATCGGCAACTGTCCATAGAATGCAGTTCTGAGATACCGATGCCGTAGGTAATTGTTAGCTAACGTTAGGTAACTTTTCGAGTAAAAATACTGTCAGGGCGCGAGAACCAAAACGCCAGAGGTCGGATGGGTTCGCTTCTTTGGCCCGTGGTCCCTTATCGGAACACCGCTTCTTAGCCTACGTATAAACATTACCTACGAGCAAAAGACTGGCTGCATGGGCCGGAAATGGACCAATGGCCACCATCCCATCAAGCTATCAATCCACCATGACCTACCTCGTGCATGCAGATAGGCGGGCAAAGATGTGGGGAAGGCTTAGGCTTGTGGGTTAATTAACAGACAAACGTAACTCGAAAACGACCCCCAGCTCGCTGCATGAGGAATTGCTTGCTTGCACCCGCATCCAATTGATTTCACCGCAGGCGAGCCGCGATCCAATAGGCTTTCACCCTATGTAATCACCAGCTCCAGCCTGTGCTGCCGTAGACTGGCGGTTCCGCCGGGGTGCTTGTCGGGTGCTTGTCGGGTGCTGGTAAGTCTCAAGCGTAACCCCCACCATGCCTGTCGCCTTGAAGTCATCCCGCCAGATTTTTGACCCGCCCGAAAAAAAAGGTGGACGAGTACAAAAAGTCGGCGTGCTCCTCCAGGAATTGACCATCGAGGACTAGCAAGGGGTGAGAAATCGGAGAAATCGCAGAGAGTGAGAAAACGTGCCGCTCAATTAGTCAATTCATACTGTCCATCTGCACCCCGTTTTCGGTCGTTTGCTGCTGCTGTTGCTGCTGCTGCTGCTGCTCGTAAAAATTGCTTTATAACTTTGGGATACCCCTCCCTCAGAGCTGAGTAAACCACCATCTTTCCGTCCATCCATCTATCAGCACCTCTTCCCCTCTCTCACACACCCTTCTTTTTTTTTCCCGCTTTACAAAGACGGATTCGTATTCACCTTCGCCGCCAGACGCTTCTGCGCCAAATCTGCAATCCCCAGCCGTGCTGGTTATACTTCACGAGAGCCCCTCAGATAACCTCTCGTCGCCAATTGCAATCGCTCCGTCAACGTGACGTTGAAGCTGCGTTGCTCGTCCTCCGTTGACGATCTTTGCGTTCAAACTTTCTCTTGACCGGCGGTGGCCTGCAAATCCACATTGACGTTCAACAATCCTCATTCCGTCGTAGGCATACATCATAATCGAGCCGAAACGAAGGGCGGACAGAAGGCGTACTACGTGCTTCTGTCTCCACATTCATCCTTCGCTGTTGCTTTCGTCCACAAGTTCTGTTCCCAAACTCTTATTAGCATAGTCGTCACAGGTATTTTATTGTTTTTGACGAAATACAGTTTCAAGAATCAGAGCAAATCCCCCGCTCTTTAACTTCCTCTTCCTTAATACCTTCTTTCCCACCAAAAATTGAAAAGCTGAGTCTTTCTAAACTCCAACCATGGCTCCTGAGATCCCGCGGGGGTATCTTTATGAAGATGAAGACAACGAACACGAGCAGGAGCCATATCATCCTTTCGAATATGAGAACGTTCCCGAGAACACCAGTTGGGCAGGCGCTTTGCCAATGCCGCAAGGTCTTTACGATCCAGAGGATGAGAAGGATGCCTGTGGTGTGGGCTTCGTAGCGTAAGTTCTTCTGTCTGAAACTGGACTGTCGAGGTGTCAAGTCTGACATTCGCTCAATATAGTCACATCAAGGGCAAGGCTTCGCACAAGATTCTCTCTGATGGTATGAACACTACCACCCTCTGTCTGCCAATATAGGTGTATGGCCGAGCTAACGGAATCTGGATACATATAGCACGGTCCCTACTATGCAACATGACCCACCGTGGCGCCGTTGGATCCGATGCCCGTGATGGTGACGGTGCTGGTGTCATGACGAGCATGCCCGATAAATTTCTACGAAAAGAATTTGGCCACCTTCTAGGCATTACGCTGCCCCCGTTTGGGCAGTATGCAGTGGGAAACTTATTCTTTGCTCCGGAATTCGCGAAACGAAAGCCCATGGTGGAGTGCAAGGCCATATTTGAGGGTATTGCCAACGAGTTGGGCCTGCGAATTCTGGGATGGCGATCCGTCCCAAAGGATAGTAGCTTGATCGGTCCCGCTGCGAGCTCTAGAGAGCCAGAAATCGAACAACCATTGGTCGTTCTCGCGGGTCACTTTGGTCAAGGCAAGACCCCGGAGAATACCGAGGGATTTGATGACAAATATTTCGAGAAGCAGCTGTATATCCTTCGCAAGAGAGCAACGCTAGCAATTGGTCTCTCGGAGTGGTTTTACATCTGCTCCTTGAGTACGCAAAACATTGTCTACAAGGGACAATTAGCTCCTGTGCAAGTGTATAACTATTACCACGACCTCGTTAATGTTGATTACGAGGTCCACTTTGCCCTTGTCCACTCACGGTTCTCGACAAATACATTCCCTAGCTGGGATCGCGCACAGCCTCTGCGCTGGGCTGCCCATAATGGTAGGTTCCTGTATTCCTATCGCAGGTGTTTCGCGGGTGTGATGTGTGGAGGCGCTGAAGAAAACGTGACGTTGTGTGTGTATGCGTGTGTGCGTATGAAGGTGATACGTAGAACTGCTGGTTGACTGGTATTGTATAAACATAGGTGAAATTAATACCCTGCGAGGGAATAAGAATTGGATGAAGGCCCGTGAAGGTCTGATGAAATCCGAGAAGTTTGGCAAAGACCTGGAGTCGCTTTATCCTATCATTGAAGGAGGAGGTTCTGATTCGGCTGCCTTCGACAATGTCCTTGAACTGCTCATGATAAACAACGTGCTTTCGCTCCCGGAGGCCGTCATGTTGATGATACCAGAAGCATGGCAGGGAAACACTCTGATGGAGCCTGAGAAAGCAGCATTCTATGAATGGGCAGCCTGTTTGATGGAGCCCTGGGATGGCCCCGCTCTCTTTACATTCGCTGATGGCCGTTATTGTGGAGCAAACCTTGACAGAAATGGGCTGAGACCGTGCCGGTTCTATGTAACTGATGATGACCGCATTATCTGCGCATCTGAGGTTGGAACCATCTATATCGACCCTGAAAGAGTGATTCAAAAGGGACGTCTTCAGCCTGGCAAGATGCTTCTTGTGGACACAGTGGAGGGCCGTATCGTTGATGACAAGGAACTCAAGTTGAAAACATCCAGCCGTTGTAACTTTCAGCAATGGATCAACGACAACCTGGTATCCCTGCCCACCGTGCTTGAGGCTCATGAGAAACTAGGGACAGATCTTGCGCCCAAGCTTTCGGAAGGGAGCTTGCAAAATGACCCTCTTGTCAAAGCATTCGGCTACTCTTTGGAACAAGTCAGCCTCCTGCTGGCCCCTATGGTAAGGGCGACTCCATTCCTTCATTAAAAATTTACTTCACGCTGATTGTTGGTTAGGGTATCGACTCTAAGGAGGCCCTTGGCTCGATGGGTAACGACGCTCCATTAGCTGTCCTTTCTAAGGAACCCCGTCTCATATACGACTACTTCCGCCAGCTCTTTGCACAGGTTACCAACCCTCCGATTGACCCAATCCGGGAAGATATCGTTATGTCCCTGGAGTGCTATGTCGGGCCACAAGGAAATTTACTGGAAATGGATCCGACCCAGTGTAGTCGCCTGCGCCTACCCTACCCAACTTTATCGGTAGAAGAATTTACTTCCCTCAAGAATATCGATAAGATACACCCGAGCTGGAAAGTTCATACAATCGACACCACATTCTCCAAAGTCGATGGTGCAAACGGATATGTGCCCGCCCTCGACAGAATTTGCAAGGAGGTTGTTCAAGCCATCAAGGACAGCTATAAAATCATTATCCTATCCGATAAGAAGACCTCGGCTGAAAGGGTGCCAATATCAGCTGCTGTTGCTCAAGGTGCTGTGCATAGTCATCTTGTGAGCAAGAAACTCAGGTCCAAGGTTGCCCTAATCGTTGAGACGGGTGAGGTTCGGGAGGTTCAGCACATGTGCGTGTTGGTTGGATATGGTGCAGATGCTGTCTGTCCATACTTGGCAATTGAGATTTTGCTCAAAATGAACCGAGACAGGCTGATCAGGAAAAAGATATCAAACAAAGATATCATCACCAACTTCCAAAAAGCGGTGAACGGTGGTATCTTAAAGGTCATGAGCAAAATGGGAATTTCAACCTTACAGAGTTACAAGGGTGCTCAGATTTTTGAAGCGCTCGGAGTCCATAAGGATGTCGTTGACAAGTGTTTCCAAGGCACTGCTTCGCGCATTAGCGGTATCACCTGGGATATCCTTGCTGGGGATGCTATTGCCTTCCACGAGCGGGGATTCCCCACTAGACAAGCTGTTATTGTTCCCGGCCTCACAGAAACTGGCGAATATCACTGGCGAGATGGCGGAGAAGCCCACGTCAACGACCCTGTCAGTATTGCTAACATACAAGATGCTGTACGAACCCGAAATGACAAGTCATACGAAGCCTACTCGCGTGCTGAGTATGAATCTACGAAAGATTGCACTCTTCGTGGACTTTTGGATTTCGACTTTGAGTCTTCAAAACCAGTACCAATCGAACAGGTGGAACCATGGACAGATATCGTTCGAAGATTCTGTACGGGAGCCATGTCTTATGGTTCTATTTCCATGGAGTCTCACTCTACCCTCGCTATCGCCATGAACAGGCTTGGTGGCAAGTCTAATACTGGTGAAGGTGGCGAAGACCCAGAAAGGAGCAAAATTCTCGAAAACGGTGACACCAAACGGTCAGCTATCAAACAAGTTGCATCTGGGCGCTTTGGTGTCACATCATACTATCTTGCGGACGCAGATGAGTTACAAATCAAGATGGCTCAAGGTGCGAAGCCGGGAGAGGGTGGTGAACTTCCTGGTCACAAGGTATCTGGGTCAATTGCCCGCACTCGTCACTCAACTCCCGGTGTCGGCTTGATCAGTCCCCCACCACATCACGATATTTATTCCATCGAGGATTTGAAACAATTGATTTACGACTTGAAATGTTCAAACCCTCGCGCCCGTGTGTCCGTCAAACTAGTCTCTGAAAAAGGTGTTGGCATTGTTGCATCTGGAGTCGCAAAGGCCAAAGCAGATCATATCCTCATTTCTGGTCACGATGGTGGTACTGGAGCGTCGCGATGGACTGGTATCAAGCACGCAGGCCTCCCATGGGAGCTCGGTCTTGCAGAGACTCACCAGACATTGGTGATGAACGACCTTCGAGGCAGAGTCATCGTTCAGACTGACGGTCAACTCCGTACTGGTCGCGATGTTGCTATCGCATGTCTTCTTGGTGCTGAGGAATGGGGTTTCGCGACTGCTCCTCTAATTGCCATGGGATGCATCATGATGCGCAAGTGTCATTTGAACACATGTCCTGTCGGGATCGCCACGCAAGACCCAGAGCTTAGGACCAAATTTGAAGGGCAGCCGGAACATGTTATCAACTTTTTCTACTATGTTGCGAACGAGCTGCGAGCTATTATGGCCAAACTCGGATTCCGCACAATCAACGAAATGATTGGGCATACAGAAAAGCTGAGAGTGCGAGATGACCTTCGAACTGCGAAGACCCGAAACATCGATTTGAAAAACCTTCTGGTCCCAGCTTATTTGAGACGGGAAGGTGTAGCAACTTATAACGTCCGGAGGCAAGATCATAGGCTGCATATCCGCCTGGATAATAAGCTCATCGACGAATCGGAACTTACGCTTGATCGAGGATTGCCAGCACGTATTGAGAGTGAGATTGTGAACATTGACCGGGCATTGGGTGCCACGCTCTCTTACCGCATCAGTAAGAAGTTCGGTGAGAGCGGTCTACCAACAGATACCATCCATGTGAACCTGACGGGCTCTGCTGGTCAATCGTTCGGCGCCTTCCTCGCCCCTGGTATTACTCTGGAGCTTGAAGGGGACTCTAACGACTACGTCGGCAAGGGTTTGAGTGGTGGTCGCATCATCATCTACCCACCACACATGTCATCCTTCAAGGCCGAGGAAAATATCTTGATTGGTAACGTATGTCTATACGGTGCTACGCATGGTCAGTGCTTCTTCCGAGGTGTTGCAGCAGAACGATTTGCTGTCAGAAATTCTGGCGCTATTGCCGTGGTTGAGGGTGTTGGCGATCACGGATGCGAATACATGACGGGAGGACGTGTTATAGTCCTTGGCGGGACTGGCCGCAATTTTGCTGCTGGTATGTCTGGAGGCATTGCATATGTTCTCGATATCCACGGCGATTTCGCAACCAAAGTCAACATGGAGATGGTTGAGCTTGAGGAAGTTGTGGATCCCCCCGAGGTAGCTTGGCTCAAAGGATTAATCGAGGATCACGAGCATCACACTAAGAGTGAGATGGCAACCCGAATTCTCGCTGATTGGGAGCAAGTCCTTCCCCGTTTTGTTAAAGTCATGCCCACGGATTACAAGCGTGTGCTTCAAGAGGAGGCGAAGAAAGCTGAACAAGCGCGAGGCCAAGTTCTTCTCCTCGAGGCTGAAGCCGCTATTGAGGATAAAAAGAAAGAGGCTCCGGCTAAGGACCGCATAGAAGCCGAAGCATCAAAGAAGACCGAAACTCCACTCAGCACTGATATCGAAGAAAGTATTTCTGACGCCAAGGTCGAAAAGAAGAGGGCTTTAGTACTGAACAAGACGAAGGGCTTCAAGCTGTATGAACGTCGATCCGAGAAATACCGCAATCCGAGCACGAGAGTCAAAGACTGGAAGGAACTATCAAAGCGACTGAATGATGAGGAGCTTCATTATCAAACTGCCCGCTGCATGGATTGCGGTGTCCCATTCTGTCAGTCGGACACTGGCTGTCCGATTAGCAATATCATCCCAGCCTGGAATAACCTTGTTTTCCAGGATGACTGGAGAGCGGCTCTTGACAAGTTGAACCAAACGAACAACTTCCCAGAGTTCACTGGAAGAGTTTGTCCTGCTCCATGCGAGGGTGCATGCGTTCTCGGAATCAATGCCGATCCTGTTGGGATCAAGAGTATCGAATGCGCCATTATCGATCGTGGCTTCGAGATGGGCTGGATGGTTCCATGTCCACCACCTATTCGAACTGGCAAGCGAGTTGCTATTGTTGGATCCGGTCCTGCTGGGCTTGCCGCTGCCGACCAGCTGAACAAAGCAGGGCATCTCTGCCATGTGTATGAGCGGGCTGACCGTCCGGGTGGGTTGCTACAATACGGAATTCCGAATATGAAACTCGACAAGGCTATTGTCAAGCGTCGTATCGACTTCATGGCTGCAGAAGGAATTGAGTTTTTCTGTGACTTTTCCATTGGACCCGAAGGTAAGAAAACGCTTGATGACCTCAGAGGCGATTACGATGCTGTCATCTTAGCTACTGGGGCCACTCTTCCTAGAGACCTTAAGATTCCAGGTCGCGACCTTCAGGGTGTCCACTACGCTATGGAGTTCCTTTATGCAAACACCAAATCCCTGCAAGATTCGAACCTCACCGATGGGCAGTATATCTCGGCTGCGGGCAAAAAGGTTATTGTCATCGGCGGTGGCGACACTGGAAACGATTGCATTGGAACATCTCAACGACACGGTGCAACCGGCATCGTGAACTTTGAGATCTTACCAAAGCCATCTGCTTCGCGCGCCCCAGATAACCCCTGGCCGCAGTTCCCAAGGATTTTCCGAGTTGACTATGGCCATACGGAAGTCATCACCCACTCTGGCAACGACCCGCGAGACTATAAGATAGTAACCAAAACATTCCATGGTACGGAAGAAGGAAAATTGAAAGGTTTAACGACCAAGAGGGTTGACTGGAAGAAGGACCCCATCAAGGGTTGGCAAATGTCTGAAGTTGAGGGGTCTGAAGAATACTGGGAGGCCGATTTGGTCCTCTTGGCTATGGGCTTCCTGGGGTGTGACGAAAAGGTTTTGTCAAAGGATGTCGAGCGTAATCCGCGAGGCAACATTAAGACCGAATCTCCAAACCATTATGCTACTACCGCCCCAGGAGTCTTCACAGCCGGTGATTGCCACCGTGGCCAGTCTTTGATCGTCTGGTGAGTACTCTCCTTTGTTAATACAATTATCTTTAGGTGTAATTCCGCTAACTTTCACGCATGAATAGGGGCATTAATGAGGGACGACAATGTGCACGAGAAGTAGACATCTACCTCACCGGGTCGACGTTGCTTCCTGTTACCGGTGGCATTATCAAAAGGCATCCCATGAAAGCTGACCAAAGTGCAAAAGTCGTTGATGCCGTTGCAGCCTAGCTGATAAGCGCCACCACTAACTTTTTGACGTCGCTGGACCTGGCTGGTGTTATTCTATCTACGTACATCACAACCAATCACACCTAAAGGCAAAACCAACGTCGTAAACCAAGCATTAACCCTCACTCAATTTCTCTCCTTTCCTTCCTTTTGTTTTGAACGAATACACTACTGAGCTACGAAGAGCGAATTGAATAAAGAAATATACAGCTCGCTTCAGTCTTAAAATTTCTAGTTTTACTTTGCTTCTGATTCGGTTGTTCTTTCGTTTACACCAGGCATATTATATGCTTTTGTCCTTATTGTTTGCACTTCGGCTTTCGACGTTTTTGTTACTGCATGATTCATGGTGCTTCTTGGGTCCATGAAGTCGGGTTTTCTCATTGCATCCATTTTACTTTTTGCAAACATGGCGCTGGATAATGTTTACATTATGAATCAAAGATTTCTGCTTCACTCATGGCTGGCCAATTGTATATACATGGGTTTTAGCCGCTTACGGAGCAAGATTTTTCTATAGCAGAAACCCAAAAAGATACTTAAATTCAACAGGTTATTTTAGTTGATACTGTAGTTGAGAACCTATTATTGTCTTAACAACGTCCTAATAATGACTTGTTAGCCTTCCACGCGTAGGTCATTTTCCACACTTTGACCGAGTCTTGCTAGGTATCTAGCCACGAATCAGCAATGTCAATCGAATGCCAGGAGCCTTTAGTTGTATTTGTTTCTTACAAGGCACCCGTGTCTGCCCAAACTTGGTATCGCTTTACTTTCCAGCCACCAGCCTCTTCTTCAAAATCCAAGACGTAAGTGAACACCTACTGGGGTGTGATAAAAAGTAAGTGGGTCCGCCGTGGTGAATAGAAGTTTTACAACTATGGTTGGAAATAGCAAGTACCGATAATCCAATGGGACAGCCAAGTTTTACTAGACAATTGCGTAACCATATATTTATTCATCGGGAAACTTATATAGAGTGTACGTACTTCTTCCCAAGCCACACTTGTTGATAACCATGTGAACATTGCTTTGCCCTTGGCAGAGACCCTGTGCTGCGTCTCATCCACAAAATACTCAGAGAACGTCATGTCTGAGTAATCTAGATGGGTTTTGAGATAACCAAAATACTTGGATACACCATCCAGACCCTTGAATTCGCGGCCCAAAAATGGTGCCAAGTTGGGGTGTCCGTGCTCGAAGGCGGAGGTGTTCTGAGAAGAGAAATGGGAGATGATTGATTGGAAGTCTGCTTTCGAGGCAAAATCTTCGCAGAGAGCTTTCGCGGCTAGGAGGAGAGCGCTGTAAGCGCCGGTGTTTATAGTGGCGGTGGCCATGATGTGAACCACATGTGACGTACGCTTAAATTTTGCTGTAGGAAAGTGGGTTTCCAGATTTGAGTTGACGATGTTGTAGTTATTCTCGGTGGTCTGTGCAACACCATGGCTGATGGCGGTGTCTCGTTTGCCAGTAGCATTTTATCCGCACGCGCACCAGCCCGCCCCGCAGGCCCCGCTCTGCCCAGAAGGCAAGCAGATAGAGGCTTGGACGGGATGACCATCTCCAGGCAGCCAATGAAGACTGGTTTGTTAGCGCGGACGGCAGGGGAGATGCACGCCGCAGGGGGCATATCTACTCCACCTTCAAAGATCTGATTACTGAGAGTCACATACGGAGTCGGATCGAATCGAACAATATAATTACCATCCATGTCCAGGCCTACCTGCATGCATGATTTTGAGGATGAGCACGATTTAAAAAACTTTTACATCAACTCAAGCATTAACTACTTAAGCTTATGGCAACTGGCAAAAGCTGAATCGGAGTGCAATGCTGCCAACTAGAATTCAAAGCCCCAAGACACATAACGATTATACCGTAGGATGGGTTTGCACACTGTCGAAAGATGCGACGGCGGCAACAGCGATGCTGGACCAGGAGCACCCGGATTTACCCAGGCCACCAGCTGACGAAAATGTATACACGTTGGGTTCCGTCCTAAATCATAATGTAGTAATTGCCTGCTTGCCCAAAAGCTGGAACGGGGCTATCCCAGCAGCAGCAGCAGCTGTAGCCATGCGAATGGTCAATACTTTCCCAGCTATCAGGTTCGTCCTAATGGTTGGCATAGGAAGTGGAGTTCCTCCCAAAGTTCGACTTGGAGACATAGTTGTCGGGGTGCCTGTTGGCCAATTTCCAGGAGTCGTGCAATGGGATACGGGCAAGATTAAGAATGGCGATTTCGATCGCACTGGGGTGCTGCTGAATAGCCCGCCGACTTCTCTGTTGACAGCTCTAACAAAGCTAGAGGCCGACTATGACATAAAAGGCTCCAGAATACCGGACTACTTGGATCAGATGAGGAAGAAGCATCCTGAGCTGGTATCTCAATATCTCAATATCGATCAATTGAAAGACGTTCTGTTTAAAGCAGACTACCGTCATGTTTCTAGGCGGCCAGCGGCAACCAAACAGGAAGCGGAACGGGGAGATGAAGAATATCCAGAAGAAGGAGAGAAGGGACATTGTCAATATTGCGATAAGCAAATGATTGTGAAGAGGAAAGAAAGAGATCTGAAGGTTCACTATGGTTTAATCGCGTCAGGCAACCAGGTCAGTTTCCGGTCAATCTTTCCCTTCATATAAATTATGTTCCTAAGCTAGACTTTGAGTGGCTATAATTTCTGTCTTGCTAACACCGCGTAAAGGTTATTAGAGATGCTGAATTTCAACAAAGGCTTAATAGGAACCTCGGTGGCAATCTTCTCTGTGTAGATACGGCGGCAGCGGGAATCATGAATAATTTCCCGTGCATTGTCATCCGGGGAATTTGCGACTATGCCGATTCTCACAGTAACAAAAGCTGGCAAGAATACTCAGCCGTTGTGGCAGCGGCTTTTGCGAAAGAGCTTCTTGGATATGTCCAACCTCAGGATGTTGAAAGCGAGCGTCCAGCAAAGGATGCAGTCGAGCAGAGTCAGTAACTAAATGCACCTATTGATATAGGAGCGCGAGCGCAGCTAACCCTTATTTATCTTGTGCACTTCCAATTCACAATATTAGACCTAGATAGTATCAGATCAAAGGCCGAGGCGGACAGCGAAGTCGTAAATAAAAGTTTAGCGGCAATGGAGGAGGGACATAAAACACAGATCCTCGTTTGGCTCGAGAAGAACTCTGACCCACAGCAAAACGACTCCATCAAGTTACGAGAGCGTGGAGCGAACCAACAATCGAAGGGCGAAAGCCAAAGGTCTCAAAAGTGCATGACAGGGGTACACCTTGCCGTGCGTTTTGGATTAGCCAGTTCTACAACTACCAACGCTCTGAGTTCAAACAAAGCAGAGCTGGCCCCTCTCCTTCGGGCCATGATTAATGGACAGATAGGGCTGGCAAGGTCGTTAATAGCTCAAGGCTCGAATCCCGAGGCACGAGACGAATACAAGCAGACACCAATAGTGATGGCAGCAGGGTTCGGATATGAGACAGTGGTCAAAATGCTGGTTGATCTGAAAGTAGAGCTGGATGTTCGGACCAGTTATATGCACACGCCGCTTTCGCTGGCTATCGCAAATGGACACGATGCAGTAGCGAAATTGCTGATAGAAGCAGGAGCAAGTTTAGAGGTGAGAAGTAAAAACGATGAGACGGCGGCCTTGATTGCAGCACGATTTGGACGAGAGAAAATAATGAAGCTACTGATAGCTGAGAGCGCCAATTTGGAGGCTCGGGACAAGTTCAGCAAGTCTACAGCCTTGATGTTGGCCGTCAAAGGCAATCACGTTGGGGTGGTCAAAATTCTGGTCGACAACGGCGCGGACTTGAACGCCGTAGACTATGATGGCTACACAGCACTTTCACACGCCGCAGATAGAGGACACGAGGAGGCAGCGAGGCTTCTGGTAGGCGCTGTTGGCGTGAATCTCGACGCTCGAAACGAAGATGGTGAGACAGCACTCTGGTTGGCTGCAGAAGGTGGACACGAAGGAGTAGCAAAGCTACTAATTGAAAAGGGTGTGAGTTTGGAGGCTGCAGACAATTGGAGCATGACTCCGGTTTCGAGAGCCGCAAGAAACGGACACAAGGCGATGGTGAAGCTGCTCATGACCCACCTGGCAACAAACAGGCTGGCTTTCCGGGGGGAGCCCCGCTGATAGCTGCAGTTCATTATGAAAGAGAGAGCGAGGGAGAGAGTCAGGTGGATAGGGAGGATGCATGCATATATATCCGGGGAGGGAGTAATAATGTACATACATACAAAACGGGTCTGTGCAGATGTTTGCGGGACGGCGGTGTGCTTTTGGTGGCGTTGCGTTGGGTATATCCCTTGGCGTTAGTTGGGTTTAAGTTAAATGAACGACCACGACCACGGTCCCATGGCTGCTGGCAAATTTCAAAAATATCTCACGCGAGCAGCCAAGTTTTCTGCATGCAACTTGTTATACGCTCCGTATACGCATATACCTGATGCTGATGCTGGTAAGCACATGTCCATGTAGGTATGATGCATTCATTCATTCTCCCCGAGTTCCTCGGAATTGATCAATTTGCGAACCGTATTGGTTGCTCTATCCGCATTAGAACCACAGGCTAACCAACATTTTCTCGCACAAGCGCAGACTTGATCTCACAAGAGAACCATAGGACATGTACGATCAACTCGCAGTTGCCGTTCTTCCGGCCCCATTCCGAAGTTCCGAAATGCAATAAAAGCATTGGCGCCTGGCATGACGTGGGCTGCAATATCCGCACGAGCTGGACGCGCGGTCGACGAGGCCTGCTATTCCTCATCGATCCACATCGTATCAAACTCCGTCTCGGGCGTTTAGGCGTCGGGACGCCTTGGGCTCGGTCCCTACTCAACGAAGGTCCCGTCGCTTTGTTTTTTTTTTTTTTTTTGGCGGGTTTGCAGGTCGGCAGGTTGATGTTTGCCCATCTTGCATGCACTCTCCTATATTGCGACCCACATCTTTGATACAAGGACCGCCAGCCAGAAAAGCAAAGGAGAAGGAAAAGAAAAAAGGGCTCAAAAGCAAGGACCCCTTCCACGCACCAGTGGCAACATTAAAAAGCTGCCGCAAAGCACCTCCCGCAGGAACCACTTTTTGCAGACACGCTTATCTCTTGGCTCTGTCACTCTAATTCTCTTGGCTTCGTCACTCGAATTCTCTTGGCTCTATTGCTCTTGAACTCGCGCTGGGCCAAACGTATCCCACCGCCCGTTTTATATGTCCGGGGTGCTCGCACGCCCTCAAACCGCTCTGTGAGCTGCTCGCGTGATCCGATCTGGCAACCCCCACGAATATACCATACAAATCCATTCTCGTACCGGAAATGCTACTGGTGAGATGTCTTTTGGGCGTCTTTCTAGCCACGCAGCTGTCCGTAGCAGCTGTGATAGATGGGAGAACAGTTGCTCTCAATAGAGAGCGGAACCTGCAGAGGACCCGAGAGAGAAAGAGCAATCAAATCGGCTGGAACGGCGATACTCCATGGGCTGCTTACAACAAAGTCAAAGTCCAGACGCAGAAGAAAGCTCCAAATGAGCCAAAGTATTTTCGTATGTCCCCTCTTCCTTCCGGTCGGGTTGCTTTGCATGTGCACAATAGATACGATTGTCTTGACGTCGAGCTCAACTAATCTGTTCCGGTCGCCTATGCACAGATGAACCAGGGTATGCCATACACCGCACCTTTCCCAGCATATTTTACCACCAAAGAGAATAATTTGAGGACTGAGTTTCTTTTTTTTTCCGTCGGAACAGCGTAGAAGAAGCCGGCCACTACGACAAGCGGTTCTTCAAGGGCTTCGTAGGTGAAGCAGAACGGCAAAGCTCTCTAAGACACCTCATCCGCGCCTGGCTACAATGGACGCAGAAACTGGACATAGAAACCTGGCTCGCCCACGGAACTCTGTTAGGATGGTGGTGGAACTCGCAAATACTGCCCTGGGATACCGACCTAGACGTTCAAGTCTCGGAAGCCACTTTGCAGAACCTCGCTCTGAACTACAACACGACCAACTGGTCCTATGCTTTCGAAGACGAAGGCATCCAAAAGGAATACCTCCTGGACATCAACCCATACTGGGTGAACCGGACCCGCAATTCGTGGTCCAACTTGATCGATGGGAGATGGATCGATAAGAGCAGCGGGATGTTCATTGACATCACCGGCCTCAGCGAAACCCAACCAACCCTGCGTCCCGGGATCATATCATGCAAGAACATGCATCGATACCACGTACGTCGCTCATTTTACCTTCCCTTGCATTTTTTGTTTGTTCAGAGACCACCCCTGACACTTTATCGATACCGACAGATAAACGAGATCTATCCGCTACGGATTGCCGAATTCGAAGGCTCCAAGGCATACGTACCTTACGCATTCGACAAGGTCTTGCTCAAGGAGTATCGCTCCAAAGCGTTTACCCTGACAGAATTCGATCAGTATGTTTTCCTACCCCACAACTTATACATCTAGCTTGCTTGATGCTTACTAGTTCCGCAATGGAATAGGTACGAATGGCAACCGTCTCTACAGTTATGGGTAAAAAGGGCGGTCCAGATGCCTAGGAAGTGAGTGTGTCATTTTCGTACGTGTTTATTACCCCCGTATCTATCATATATGACGTGCTAATGGGAAACGTGTGGCCGAGCAGGCTTGTACAATTAAGAAATGGAAAGACTGTGAAGATAAAGGAGGAGGACCCTAGGGGTCTAGAGGCTGTCCCCCAGCCGACATTCACGCAGAATCTCGGGAGGCTAGTGAATTATTGGAAGTAAATACTGTTTTCTTTGTATGTTTGGCGTAGTTTGTTTTATCCTCTCGTGGTCGGGCTGGGGGTCGGCGTTGATGGTGTACTCTTATTCCTGGTATCATTATCGTTCTCGCCTTTTTTTTTTTTTTTTGTTTTTAGTACGGTACTGCATTAATTTGACGAAACTAACCGTCAACGCATTGGATGTTGCATATACTCCTTACGATGTACTATCTCGTCTGTCAATTTGTATTTTAGCTCCTACCCTTCATGTACATCAAGCTCTACGATCTGATTACAAGGCTAGCTAGATTCTGCACCTTATCACAACCTGGCAGATTCTTGCTTATCCGCACCACCATGCATTCAGCTCAGATATCCTTTAGTCTTCAACCACTCCTCGACGACCTTCTCATCCCGCTTCTTCCAGCTCACATTGCTGCTAACACTGTCAATCGCAACTTGAACAGCGCGATCATATCCTCTTTGGTCCTTGTCCTTAAAGAACCCCTTGAGATCCTCGAGTATCGTCTCATCGGCAAATTTGTTGAGCGTGACGCGAACGAAGCGGTCTAGGAGCACCATGTTGCCGCCGAGCAGCTTGGCGATGTCCTCCCATTTGCTCTTGACGAACTCCCAAACGATCGGGCGCGCATCGCTGTTCATCGCGAGTGACGAGGAGACGTAATGAGTATTCTGAGTAGGGATCTTGTCGCTGAGCATCTTGTTAAGGTAATCATGAATCAACGAGCGGTCCTTGGTCTTTCCTAGAGACTGCAATGTGATTTCCTTGCCGTCAGGGCTGGTGGCGTTCAAGTACTCTTGCCAGACTTGCTCGTATTCGCCTTTATTACCCTCGCTGACACTGATGCGGAAGACCCGCAACTTGAGTGCCGCATGGATTGCAGAGGTGTCGCCGCCAAAATACGCGGCGAACTGGCGTTTTGCCTCGGTGATGATATCCTCATGGCCAGCACTGGCTGCCGCGCCGATGAGCAATCCACGTAGCTGCGTGGTCAGGAAGCCTTCATCCTCCGAATGTTTCCAGCCGATTTTTTCGGCGGCAGGGGAGTAGAGCGAGAGAGCAAACTTCTTTAAAGCCGCTTTGAGTTCAGCATTACCGGTTCCAAAGACGTTTTGGACGGCGGATAGGGCGGTAATAATGGTTTGCCAGACGAGGAAATTGTCTTCATCCTTCATTCCCTCAAGCAAACTCAGGAGACTGGGAGTAGTGCCATCGCCAGAAAGAGCGAGAGCTTGCGCATCTGCAACGAGTCCAATACGGTCGGCAACGCTGAGGTTCTTGAGTGACGATCCGAGTTTCGCGAATCGTTCGACAGGATAGTTGACTCGGTAGAAGCCATTTTGGCCAATGTTAAGCTTGTAGTAGTCTGTATTAACACCAGATATGCTCTTCTCCTTCTCGGTTAGTGCGGTAATGTCATCTTTGACATTTTCAGTAAGAGCTTCCTTGGTGAGGCCGAGAGGCACCCACCACGTCGTCTTGTCGTCTTCCGGTTGGACGTCGCCCGTGCTTAGGAATCGTTTCTGGCGAACAGTGAGACCGTCCGGTGCCTCAGCGACTTCGAGGACTGGGAATCCTGTTGTCTTGATCCAGTCGTTCATAATCGCATTAACATCTTTTCCAGAAGCCTCGGACAGGGCAGCCCAAAGATCGTCGGTTCTCGCATTTGCTATAAGATATATGAGCTGATGCTCCTAAAGTTCCAATGCGCGAGCAAAATTACCATATTTATTCTTCTTCAAGTAGTTTGAAACACCCTTCAGGAAGGTATCTTGGCCCAGAGCTGAGCTCAGCATCCTGATAACGCTGCTTCCCTTGAGGTAGCTGCACAAGATTTTAGCAGACGGATACAGAGTCGCCTCTAACCAAAATGCAACACCTACCTGATATGGTCAAAGATCTGATCAACCTCAAGGGCATCTCGCACAGGAACTTCAATGGGGTGCGAACTCCGCAAGGAGTCCAGTTGGAAGCCTGTTTGCATTGATTCAGCCTAGTTTGGATATATATTAGCAGGGGACATTGGCAGGTAGGAAACTTGGAGAACCTTTACGGGCACGCACAACAAACTGACCCCAGACATCCCAGTCTAAATAATAGCAAATAAACATTAGCATTACTGCATCTCGAGAATGTAACAAACTCGCATAAATGTCCTACCTGGGTAAAATTTGTCAACGGCAAGCCATCCGACCCACGTTGCGAATCCTTCGTTAAGCCACAGCTCATTCCACCAGTCCATTGTGACCAGGTTCCCGAACCATTGGTGAGCAAGTTCTACTATACGTTAATACACCAACTAATGCACTCTCATTTAAGGATGTTAGATCTTAGCCCACCATGAGCAACGACATAGGCAACCCTGTTCTTGTAACGGGGATCGCTCTTGCCCTCTTCATATAACACAGCAGTAGTCCTACAGATGCCCGTTAGTCTCTAGTGTTTCATGCAGGTTACTTCAAAACTGTAGCGCTTTTACCTGTACGTAATCAATCCCCAGTTTTCCTAAATGGTCAACATGGTCAGCTTTCAACAGAGCCACAAACTAAGAAAAACTAAGGGAAAAGAGCGCACCATAGCACCATGTGAAAATTCATGCACAGCCAGCATGTCCACTTTGGGTAGCGGATAATCGATATCGAACACCTCGGAGAAGTAATCCACAATCTTGGCAGCATTGTCTAGTGCGAATTGACCCTGTTCCTTCAACCCCTTGGTGGTGTAGACTCGCACAGGGATTGGAGAATCGCCGTATTTCCTCTGGGTAAAGGTCTCGACGTATTCAAACTCGCCGCAGCCCCAAGCGAGAAGGTATGTACTCATCTTGGGCGATGTCGCGAACTTGACAGTCTTGAGGTCACCTTCAGTAGTCTCATTTGCAACCGGCATGTTTGATAGGGCGGTCCAGTTAGCAGGGACGGCGATGCTAAAGTCGAACGTGGCCTTGAGGTTGGGCTCATCGAAGCAAGGGAAGGCCTGGCGGGCGTCACAGGATTCAAACTGGGTCGAGAACATGTATGTAGCGTCGGTGGTGCCGGGAACTGTATACTTGGAACGATAGAATCCAGCCATCTGCGTTTACGTATTAGCATCTCTTGAAACTGGTAATTTCCAAGTGTATTGGGGTGTCAATCACCTTGTCGTTCAAGACTCCATCAAATTCAATCTTGAGCTTTGCATGATCGGCAACCTGCAGGTCTTCGGCAAAGTTGATTGTGGCCCTCTCACGGCGTTCATCAACATCAATACCAGTAGCCTGCGTTTCATTAAAGCTCGCCTTCAAATTCTGAAGATTCTTGACATTAATGGAGATAAACTTTGTCGGCGCTTTGATAGCCACATCGATCACAACGGTGCCTGCATACGTAAAGGCAGTTGTATCGAGTTTAGTAATGGAGAGGTCATAGTGGGATGGCTTAACCCTATAGCATTGCAGACACGCATGTTGTTAGCCAATTTATCTATATCGACTATGGCATGGCAAGGTCAGAACGACTAACTCTTCAGGAAGCACATCTCTGTCGTCTCGCGTCATCTTGGTTGATGTGTGCGTCGCAAGCAGTCGTTTCTGGTCCAAGTTGCAGAGGTGTACCGGCCGAGTCGCAATTGCAGCTACAGCTGGGTGCCGAGATGATGGGGATATACTATTGGCCTTCCGACGACTCGGAAATGCTTCTGAATGTTGCGAAAGGCGAGAACTCAAGTTGGACTGATGCCGGTGAGTCTCAAGGGCCGCTATATATCGCTTTCCGCCAACAGCAGTCGTACGAGCAGCGGGGACGATGCGAGTCTGCGAAGACCTGAAAGTGGAAGTTAGCAACAGGCGGGCTGCAGATGGAAGGATCCGTTGCATCAATCAGAACTAGCTGCCAGTTGCCGGCCGCCAGGTGAATTCAGTTGATCGGTAAGCTACGGTAGCAATTTTCACGCGCGTGGTAAGATAAGAATAGAATTATTGTAGGCTCGCGTACACCAAACAGAAAGCAGCAGCATACGGAGGATGAATCAATGACGGGAGGGCAACCCACGATCGAGGCTGGCGAATTCGAAAGAACGGTCAAGATGATGATATTATTTAACTACTGTATTCTTCTGAGGTCTCCGAATGCAGCAGTTGGGACGCATGAAAAAGGAAGCTTGTGTGGAGGGGCACCACAAATTCCAATTACGCTAACTGCGGGGCAGTTGGAAGGGATGGCTGCATATGCTCACGCCGCCCAGCCCACGCTGACTGGACAGGCAGCCAGCCGTCTTTAACCATCACGAGAAATCAAACCCTGGTGAAGTCTAATCGGCCAACCCTTGTAATGGTAACGTTAACCTGTATCTCCCGTTCTTGGGAGCTCGCCTCGCTGGGCTGCCCCACGCGGGATGTCTGCGATGGCCGGGCTCATGGTTTAGTGGGATCCATTCATTTCATATTTCCATCCTTGACATCATTGAATCAAAAGCTGGACGAGGCAGCCAGAATAGTATATATCAATATCACCAATTCAAACGACGAACACGAACTCCCGTCCAACAGGCGGATATAAAAAGCAGAAACAAAGATTAGACAAAAACAAACATGAACGACTGTATCAGCTGAGTAGAAGAGCAGAAAGCAAAGGAGGCGAAAGAAAAGAAGAAAGTATGTGGTGGTACAGTTCTGATCCGGGCACAGGGATGAAATAGATGAAAAAAAGTAGAAAAAATAAACCCGAGAGAAGCATGAAAGAGAGAATCAAAAAAGAAAGCCACTGTTCGATGCTATTGTCTCCTGTCGCGATCGCCTCTCCTGCTTGTATTCTCTCACAGGTGTGAACCGTCCATTTGTAGCCGGGATCTCAAGGGCGTGTTGGCTCAAATTGTCTAATGGGGTAACGTTCAATCGGACTTCGGGGATTCACAAGGATTCGATAGAAACGAGAAAGAGGCTCAACGCGAAAAGAGGAGAGAATCCGGAATTAAAAGAAAGGGAAACGCTTTCAATTAATAGACATATATCGTTTGGGGGGAAGCGGCCGTAGCAGTGGTTGTTGACTGAGTATCCGTACGTTCTTAATATCCAAAATTGTGCCCACACAGTGATCTATTGAATCTTCAACTCTTTCATTCTCTATCTCATTCTCTTTCCTACCCTCCCGCTTAGCAGCAACCCCCGCTCGACTGTTGGTTGACACTCTGGCCGGCGTTGACGGACACGGTCGGCTTGTTGTTCTGGGTAGCGCTTCCCATCCGCTCCTTGATCTGTCGGGCCATGGTCAAGAATGCCTGTTCGACGTTCGTCGCGTTCTTCGCGGATGTTTCCAAGAATGGGATTCCCAAGCTGTCGGCAAACTCCTATAGTACCGAACAACCAACGTTAGAAAGTCCTAGTTCAAGTAAACCTTCGTAGATTCTTATCGTACCTTAGCGACCGTGTAGTCCACGACCTTTTTATCAGACATATCGCTCTTGTTGCCGACTAGGAGTTTATTGACGCCCTCAGTCGCATAGCGGTCAATTTCTTGTAGCCACTGCTTGACGTTGTTGAACGAATCTATGCGCGCCATGTTAGCTTCCGGTAATGACCTTCCAGCTCGTGGTTAACGGTCGGGACGACATACCCATATCGGTCACATCAAAGACAACGCAGATACCATGGGCGCCTATAGTACGCTCCGGGTTAGAAACTTCGCTATCACAACATTACTAGCTGGCAATTTCACATCGGGTAAAAAATACCTCTGTAGTATGACGAAGTGATTGTGCGGAAACGCTCCTGGCCCGCGGTGTCCCACTGAGGATAAAACGTTAGCTAGTGCAACGGCAAAAAGAAGAAAATAAATAAAATAAAGTGGAACGAGCTTGCAACTTACAATTTGCAGCTTGACGGTCTTGCCATCGAGCTCGATTGTACGAATTTTCTGCGTAATCTGTCAGCTAAACGCTGTATATGAGCAGATAACCAAGTTAAGCAAACTTACAAAGTCCACACCGATGGTGGAGATGTAGCTCTCTGTGTATGTGTCATCTGCGAACCTGAGTAGCAAGCAAGACTTGCCGACACCGGAATCACCGATGAGGAGCAGCTTAAAGAGGTAGTCGTATCTTTCGAGATCGGAGGCACATTTAGTCAGCTTTGAACGCTTTTTGGAAGATGGCGATAGAGGTGAGGCGGGAGAGGTAGGAACGACGGGGAAACGAGCTTGCTCTGATGTTGGAGCAGCCATAGTTTGATACTGGAGATGACGTCGCGTGCGCTACGTCTTATGATGGCGTAGCCAAACAGGAGCGAAGACAATAGCAGCAGTAGCAACGGGAATAGACGTAGCAGTATGGGACAGTAGATGTCCTGGTAGACTGGGGAAAAGGGGATACATCTAAAGATCGAAGAAGCAGAGGTTGAGTTAGCAAAGAAGTCAGGCGGAAGTAGTGACGGCGGCGACAATGATGATAAGAATGGTGGAGATGGAGAGAGGGTCGTACACTCTGGATTCATCGTGACGTTGCTTTCGCGCTGTGGACAAGTGGAAAAAGCTCTAATTAGAGTTCTACGGAAACGTAAGCCTGTGTTATTGACTCTTGAGATGGTGGTATATCTGGAAACAGCTCTTGCGGGAGAGCAGAGGCGAGGAAAGGGAAGGATATGTGGAGGGTGTAGTCAGGGCCAGCGTACTAGGCGATGATACTAGGAGAAAACGACGGCTTTGGTGATGGCGATGACGAGGTTGATGGTTTGGTGGTGGTAGGATTCGGAAGATTGCAGTTGGAAAAACGGGCCCTTATTCTTTTTCCTTGTGCAGCTTAGCTGATGGAAGCGATTTCCCGAGGAAAACGAGAGAAGGAGGATCTAGTTGACGGTCGGAGGTTTCTCTCGGAGGACGAGACTTTGGAAGCAGATGGAGAGCGTCTACGGTTTGACTTTTGACGGGCTACAGAAAGAGGAAGAGGTTCGTGGTGCCGAGGAGCAAGGAGAGAAAGCTAAGGTGTTAATAACAGTCTTCCTTTCTCGGGGGGGCAGCTGACTGACGATGATGTCGTTTCAGGCAAGCCGCAGAAACCACCACCACCAAGACGACGGACGACAAAGACGAAATCAATCAAACGACCACCTGCGGACGGACTACACAAGTATCTGACATTGGCGAGTGATGGCGCGCCTCTTATGACAGCTCCATGACATGCTCTAGCTCATCTTGCCACAGCCAGCGCCGGTGGCCTAGTTAAACCGGCTCACGGCTTTGGTCCCGTGGGCTGGTCCCGGCTACGTTTTGTATATCTTCTCGTCTTGATGGCGAGATGCTATTGCTATAATACCATATCTGCGTACACGAATGATTCTCTACTTATACAAGGTGAACATGTAGTCTACCCCTCTCGCCATGTGGATGCATGATAATAAATACCCTTAACCCGCAAAAAAGAAATACAGCCAAAAAACGCCAGGCGCAATGCTAATCTCATGGCAAAGCCGACAGACAGGATAAGAGAAAAAAAAAGAAAGAAAGGGAAAGAAATACAAGAGCAACAAAACTGCATCGCTTTTGCTTCAATCCTACTCCCACAGAGAGAGAATAATAAAATGTAGAAAAAATCATCATGGTGGCAGGAAAGGTGAACACGTGGAAGAATAGAAAAGGAAACCTGTCCACTTGCTCAGTCATCAACCTCCATCTCATCTCCGGACATAAACATTATTGAGCTATCTAGGTCTGCTGCAGTTGCGCGACTACGCCTGGTGCCCCGGCTTGGGGGCGTCGCAGGCGATCCGCTCAGCGGTGATCTTGCAGCAGCAGCTCTGTGCTGTCTGCGCAAGTCTTGAAAACGTCCCGCGGGGCCTTGGCTCCGTCGTACCGATGAGGCCGGGGTATGGCGTCGCGGCTGCCCACGAGCAGGTGTTATTGGACGTGGTGAGCCATCACCAACTTCAGACGCGTATGAATCGTCGATGCTGTCATGGGTCGTTTCAGCGATTGCAGATAGCTCGTCAACTTCGTCCTCGTCGGCTTCTTCGTAAACAGAAACCTCATCTCCCGGCTCTTCAAACTCCTCCTCCTCGTCTTCCCCTTCATCTTCCTCCACTCCATCATCCACCTCATCTTCCTCCTCCTCTTCATCGTCTTCTTCATCGTCCTCATCGTCCTCGTCTTCTTCCTCAGCGTCATCGCTCCAGCCGGTGCTATCGGCCTCAGGGATGTCAGCATCGAGATCAACCTCACCCTCCTCCATCAGTCCGTCCTCCCCAGTTTCCACCTCTTCCTCAACATCTTCCTCATCTCCGACCTCCGCATCCCCTTCCTCCTCGTCGCCCTCCTCAACAATCTCCACTGGCTCACCGCCAACCATATTAACCTCCTGGATTCCCATCCCACCTTCATCTGCCGTCGTTTCCTCCAAAGCAAGCTGCTCAGCTCTCTCCAACTCCTCATCAATAACCCCCTGCAGTGTCTTCATCATGCCGGGTGGTTTGATCCACGTCGCTCCAAACCGCGCAATATGCTGCTTACGTTTATATACTGCAGCTTCATCGATTGCAAGTTGCTGTAGCGCCGAGGGCCCGTACGCTGCCAGCGCGGAACGCGTGGCATCGCGGTGCGACCGATGGTGGTGGTGATGTTGCGCCGTTGCCGGAGCATGTGGAGCGTATGGAAGCGACGGCGATGTCGATGGTTTCGGGGGGACGGTGTAGCCAAATGTGTGTGATGGGGCGTACCAGAGCGACTGGGTCTATTGAAGAGCAAAGACACGGTCAGCGTATTCCGGATACCATAGAAACCTCTAGTGAAGTGTGCGAAATAGTAAACAGAGCGGGATGAGGCCATACGTCGCGAGGCGTGAGCAGCGGAAGACCTAAGCTCATCATCTTCCCGGCTGCGATAATTGATATTATCTCCCGGTAGTATATGTAAAGCTCGTCGCCTCAGATAGTTTACTTGTGTTCAAGAACAGTCGCCGCCGGTACTCTTTGTATCGAATGGTAAATGAATCGATTGGCGATGGTGTCGGTAGAATCATACAAATATATTTCGCGAATGTGTGCTGAAAGAAATAGGAAAGAAGTCACGTTGGTTCGTCAGAATAACAAATTTATATTGTTGCTAGCACAACAGTCGATGCTCAGCTCAGCTCAGCTCAACGGAAGCGCTCAGCGACCACATAACGACACGTCCTAGTCTCAAGGGTAGACTTGCGCGGGCGGCCACCGGGGACATGTATTCTACGACTATTCTCTAGCAACATCATTGTAATTTTATAAAATAAATATATGGTCTATATCGCTGAGTACAGCTGTTGAAAAGGTATCGTGCACAAGGATGCAACGAACAAGCTATCCAGGCGAATGAATTATCTTCCATCCAATATCGTTATCGTACAGTAAAAGGCATATTCGAGCTTGACTACGACAGCTCCATTTCATCTTCACCATTCACAGCATAGCTGCTATCCGTGATGAACTGATTCTCGTATTCCGCCAGATACTATACGATTCTCACTGTTAGCTATGCGTCTGTTCCTACAGTTGCCTTATTATAATAATACTAAGGGCAAAGGGGTAGAGTTTACCTTTGTGCTACGTCCCGTATCTAAGAACAGCTTGAAGCTGCGGCTCACGTCGTCTACCGTCACCGTCTTCTTCGGTCGCTTCGACGCAATCATGTTGGCCGTCGTAATGAGCTGCGAGGCATAGCGAAGAGAGGTCTCCTGGCCGATCTTTGTCAAGAGCGATAGGGCGTTCGCCTCCAACTCGACCTCCTGCTCCTGTGCCCTTATCGACAAGATTTGCTCGATTTCTTGGGCAGAGTATCCGGGCGTGGGCACTATCAAGACTCTGTCCAGCAGATCGATCGGCAGTCCGTGAGGTGACTTGTAATTTGTGCCCCGTATCCTGGTCTGTCCCCTATTCGATGCCATGATCACGATAGGCGACAGCTCGCTTTCCAGAGCCCTGTTGATGTAGGAGAAGCATTCAATGTCCAGCATATGGATCTCGTCGATGAAGAGAACCCCAGGAACAATCTCAGCTTTACCTTCTTCCCGCCACTCTCCGACTTTGATGTTGATTTGATCTCGGACCTCCGACCTGATCTCACCAGTATCTCCGGAGAACAGAGCCAAGAAACCTTGCGTTCGCGAATTGATCACATCAATCTCATGTAGTGAGACAGTGTGGACAACTTCGCGCCGCTTCTGCAACTCCCCCTCCGGACACTGGAGGAATTTCGTGTCAGGTCCCATAGCATCATAGTCGCGTGCCCTAGAATAGGAGCGGCCAAGCTTGGTGACCTTCCCGGACGACTTGTCGAGCGAGATGATGTCTCCAGCGATGACTTTTTCCTTTGACATACTATCAATCATCTTAGCACCCATGTCCCAGACAGCCTCCATATCTGTCGTCTTCATCGTGAGCTTTCCTTGTTTTGTACCCTGCCCATATCCCAGTAAAGGTTTAGTTATCCGATCTTATGAGACGCCCTGGTGTCATTCCAGGAGAAAACTTACACCAGTGACGGATCTGTCAACCTGGATCTCGACAACCTCGCCCTCGATGATTTCTGTCTCCTCTTTTATCCTAACACCGATCGACTTTCTGAATGATTGGGTGAGAGCTTCCGTCTTGGACATCTCTAATGAGAAGATTTCGGTGGATGTAAGGATCGTAAATGGGACATCGGATCCCAGACTTTGCGCCATGCCCATTGCAATCGCCGTCTTGCCAGTACTATGAGACGCGGCGAAAGGTTAGCCAAATGGCCGTAGTTCACAACAAAACAGATACAGTTTGAGGGATTAACATCATACCTCGGCGGGCCAGCCATCAGGATAGCTCTGCCTGCAATTTTCCCCTCTCGAACCATCTGGAGGATGACGGCGGCGGCCTTGCGGGCCTTCTCCTGGCCAATTAGTCCTTGCGAAGCATTGGACCGCGGCTGCAAGGTATCTTGCTCGATACCAAGACCCCGGATGTGCGAATGCGACGCGATGAGGTTGAGACCGCGGATGTCTCTGGATTCGGAGACCGTCGTTATCGCTTGCTAGACAAGTTGGTCGTGCGTTAGCTTGTTCGTGGGCTCTTAGTCGGAAAATTCTTCAATGAGGAGTGAGCAGAGCGATACCATTTGGGGCTGGATTTAGGTCTGTATAGAATTTCTCAATAACGGTATTCCCAGGGTAAGATGGTCGACGGAGATAGCAAAACGCGAGAATGCTTGGGATGGTGGATTGATGGTGAAGTAGCAAATAATTTTTGGCGCAGAGCGCAGGTTGGTCGACGCGACTAAGCGAAGCTCAAACGCCGCCCAGAAACAGCTAAGCAGCGTGATTAAGCACCAGTCATCCCACCTCCACCATCCTCCACCATCATCCTCCACCTACGTCGCCGGATCTCGTGCACATACCAACTGCTTCTTCCTCCTCCTCCTCTTCTCTTCACTCAGCTCTCTCGCCATAGACATTTCTCGGTCGACCCATCATGGTAAGTAGGCTTAATATTCAAGTCCTCCCTCTCGCCCACCACCGATACTATTCTTGCATACGTCACCAAGTCGCAGGCAGCTAACAATGTCCTATTACTCCCCCCAGAACTACGGTTTCTACGACGAGTATGGTGGCCCAGGTGGCGGCATGCACGGCCCCACCCGTCGCTTTGATGAATACTACCGATGTTATCCTGTAGCTATGATGCCTACAGGCCGTGAGAACCTCAACTACGGCGGCAAAGTTATCATGCCACCCAGCGCTCTTGATAAACTTACTCGCCTACACATCTCCTACCCGATGCTTTTCGAGCTCCATAATGGCCGCGGGAAGCAGACACACTGCGGTGTGCTCGAGTTCGTCGCTGAAGAAGGCAGAATATACCTGCCTCAGTGGGTGAGTCAACGGAGTGCTTGAAAGTTTTGTTTTACGGCTTTTTGTCTAACGATAGCTGTCCCAGATAATGCAAACCCTCCTCCTTGAACCCGGCGATCTCCTCCAAGTCAAGTCGACGGATTTGCCACCCGGATCCTTCATCAAGCTACAGCCCCAGTCCGTCGAGTTCCTCGATATCTCCGACCCGAAAGCCGTCCTCGAGAACGCACTGCGCAACTTCTCCGCCCTGACCAAAGACGATATCTTCTCCTTCTCTTACAACGACACTATATTCGAAATCGCCGTCCTTGAAGTCAAGCCTGATGCCCGCAACAGCGCCATCTCCGTCACTGAAACTGATATCGAAGTTGACTTTGCCCCGCCTGTTGGCTATGTTGAACCGGAGCGCAGCAAACCGGCTAGCAGCGTCAACTCGACCCGACCGTCATCAGCACTAGCGGGTGGATTTGGTGCAAACGCCGGGCAGGGTGCTATGGCTGCACAGATCGGGTATCAAGATCTAGCCCCAGGCTCATCCAGCAATAAGCACCTGAAGCCCTCTGATGCGTTTACCGGCGCTGGTCAGAAGCTGGTCAATCGAAAGAGCAAATCAAAGCCCGGAACACCTGCCCCAGCTCCACCCCCAGCACCTAGCGCAGCTGCACCGCCGACAAGCTCCTTTAGATTACCTACCAACGGCAAGATCATAGATGCTACAACGTTGATGAGAGATGGCAGACCGCCCCCCGCGCCGCTGCGAGTAACTTTCGGAACACTCTTTTTTGGCTATGAGCACAAGCCTGTGAAGAAGCCCGATGGTGGCAGCGTTGGAGATAGTTCTGAGTCGATATTTTCCGGGCAAGGTCAGTCGCTGAGGGCCGCTGCGAAGAGAAAGGAACGGGACGAGTCGACAGACTCGAAAGGTAAAGGCAAAGCCACAGCTAGTAGTAGCGGCCAACCGTCGTCCGGTAGAACACTACGGGGAAAGGAAGTGATTGAGATTGATTAGGCATCCGTCTCTGAATGAGACCACTTGCATCCGCTCTTGGCCTGCATATTTTTATTTCAGCCGCATGTTGATATGGACGAGTGGGATATGGGAGAGTAATTTTTCTTTTTCTAGTAATCGACATTATCGCGGCGTTCCCGTCCATTCTGTTTGCTATGTACCTTTGACTCTGACTTCCAGCCGGCGTTTTATTGTTATGGCTTGGATGGTGCATGATAGAATGGATGATACAGGATAAAATGCAACCCATCTAACGTACAAATCCGGTTTCCCAATTCACCGTTATAGATGGAGAATAAAACTCGGTAAAAGTTGCGGTGCAATCTGCACCCTGGCCGTTTCAACGCCCGCAGTCGCGGGAGTGCATAAGCGAATGAAATTCATATCCTTAATTACCACAAGACACCCACAGTTCGACATTTAATTTCCCTTTCGGTCTAGCATATATATTCTTTACCACGCTCGAAATGGCTAGTGGGCGTAGAATATTTCAAAAGGTACAAATTCACCCATTCATAAGCCTGTGAGTTGAACACATATATAATAATGATATATGTAAGTAGATAAGTATATACATGCATTGCATTGCATCACATTAAGCGCTTGAGATTAACAAGATACGCCGAAAATCACACTCGCTCACGCCCCCCTGAAAGAAGCTTCCATCGATAGCCATCTACATACTATAACAAAAAAACTAACTGCAAAAGAATCGCTCGAAAAGGTCGTCCAGATGGGAAAAAGGAGTAGGCGGCCTGGGCGCATACCTGAATGCCCTCGCTATCCATTGCGATCCAGGCAAGGGAGCAGTAAAGCATGCCGCTAATGTATCTAGTCCCTGTATCGCGTACTGGTTTACGAACGGTAGGAGATTGGCAATGTAGAACAGCACGCCTATTCACCATCATTAGTCGTTGTATTCGCCATTTGTTATCCGGAATATTACTTACTATATGCGGGTGCTACCGTGGTGTATCGGGAATCTTTGAAGAGCGCGTACCAAAGGAAAATGAATATTAAATTGATCGATAGAAGAACGGCAACGGCTGCTGTGAGTATACAGAGAAGCTGTATCGGAGTTTCGGGCCGCTGTTTGTCTAGATATATAAATGCCAGGTATAGGAATGATAGAGAACCAGCAAAACAGAGACACTCTCGAAGTGACAGGTATTCAACGGTATCCGTAGCATCGCGACTTCCAGAGTCTAAAGGAATGGAAACAAGGGCATCTTTCTCAAAAACTGCCCGGTCGAGTCTGGATGTAGGTATTAAGCCTGACTCTTCGTCTCTAAGAGGTGCACCCATTGTGACGTCGTTTGTAGTAGAATATTAAGATGCGTATAAAAAGTTCGCTTGGGGGGAATCTGATATCTGTCGACTGAATTTGCTAGTTGAGCGGTAACAACGTTTTATACAAGCAGGAGCAATTGCACCGGTCATCAATTCCTTTAATATTGGAAAAAGCCCTTGTCTCCTTCGCAGGCTTCCAGGGGGGAGGAAAAGCCCCAAATTGAAATTTAAAATTCAGCATGAGATTCAGTGTCCTGTCCCGTTGAGGCGTGTTAGGCGCCGAGGTTATATGCCCATTTTGGAGTGGCTCTGCGGAAGTTATTATACCGCTGTACTGCAAGTCGGGTGCAGATTGACTTCCACTTGCTTTATGCTGGTGATGCTCCACATACCACGGCTCCTCTTGCTCTCATTTAAATCGTCTTGTGCATGCCGCGCCTGCCAAGCATTCCCCAAGCATCCTTCTCCCTAGTCGCCCAGACTCGCCTATCGGCAACTTTATCTTCAAGGAGCCCGGATATCTGCTAAGTCGCACAATAGTATTCTTCGATCCTAGCTACCTAAGTACTTAAGCTTAGTAGTCAAGTAGTCAGGTACGTCTGTTCAAACTCAGGTTGATCCGTCGAAGATGCGATTAGCCTATCTATATACGATACGTCTCACAAACAAACGGCTCTCGATGATACAATTGGTTATGGGATTCGATGTGATAATTAAGAATGTATTATTCGATATTACTAGAGCTGGGTCGTGTTTTATTTTCTGCCCTGGCATATATAATTGTGACAGAAAAATAAAATAATAAAAATAACTGCGCGAAGAAGAACTACTGTATTTACAAGAAAAGAGACCCTGGAGGCCCAAGCGGGGTCGCGACGAACTGCCTAGGAGCAGAAGACGAGAGGAAACTAGGGGACGGAAACACAGAAATGGAGTTATCGCGGTGGTTTAATCGCGACTGTAGTCGTGGTCCGCGCCTATGAAACGACCGTTGTTTTTGTGGTAAAAGTAAGTCGTCTCGGGTGGTAAAAGATGCCTCCGTCTTCTATGCAAGGGGTTTAGCGGCTTGTGCCACCAGCCTCAGCCCTCAGGAATTGCAGAAATTCCTCGTGCGGCGCCGTTGATTCGTCAAGGACCAACAAAGCAGGAAATACCTGCACCGCAAGAGAAAGGGGTTATTTAAGCGTGTTCGTCAACTCGATTCGGTAACTTAATTCGCCATCTATTGCTACCGCCGTCGAGGCGGTAACATGGCTGGTAATATGTCGTGTAAATTCCAATGCTTCGCTGTCCTTTAACTTCCTGACAACATTGTCAATCCACGGGGTGTATTATATGTGTGTGTGTGTATCCTGCGTCAAGGCCAGATTAATATTAGCCAGATCCAAATGTACGTACAACAGGTTGAACAATCTCGTAGAGTAGTCCCATCGTGCAATATAACGTAACCAAGGAAAGGGGACTCGACCCATTCGTACCTCTTCCTGTTGTACGGCGTTATACAGCGATTCCGCAGCCTGCTGAGTTTCCAGCTGTTCCCACATGCCTTTCCAGGTCATTTTCCGCTGCAATCTGCCAACCCATGAGAACGATGCGCTCTGTATTTTGAAAATAGAGAGTTAGCCGTCCGCTATACGCGTACGTACATACGTTCCTGACCCCCTGGGAAAAACCCATCACTTACCTCGAAGATTGCGGCGACTCGCCCAGCCGATCATGCCGAAGGTAACGTATATGAGCAGCGCGCACTTGATGTATTCTGTTGGTTCTCCGGCCGTGTTCTTGCATGTGCTGCTACACAGAACGGTAGCTAACAATGCCCATGCGCAATATGCGACAAACATCAGCAGCGCTGTAATCGAGACGGTAGGGATCGCCATGGTGATGTGGAGTTGGAGAGAGATATGGATAAACGGTCGACTGTGAAAGTAATATAAATGTTCATGAGATGAAAGGTGGTTGTGTCGCCATTGGGGCGACTCCCAGTGATAATATCCAAGTTTGGAAGGTTGCGTGTCCTGAAGACCGTGCTCGCACAAATTATGCCGAGGAGGTCATATTTAAGCAACTCTGGTGCATATGCATTCCTCGCTGAAAATTCACCGTGGAGAGGAGAAAACCAATATAATATTGATGCCAAGTCGCGCGTACCACCCAAGTTACTCTAATTTATGCATCTGGAAATACGCCGCGGCATCTGCAGTGGATAATAAGAGCCGCAGAAGCCTAATGTCCTAAATTACCGTAAACTCCTGACACCGCCTTCCCATATCTCGTATTCCAGTGGCACCGCGCCCTCTGCCCACGGTGCAAATACCACTTTCATCCACCGCCTCGTCCGCTCTTCCAATCCTGCCCCATCTTCCCTCCCCTCCATGTTCCATGCGCCAGCTGTCGCAGCAGTAGCCACAGACGTAGGAAGAGCATAAGTAAACGTACCCTTCACAAGTGCTATCCGCGCATCTAGCAAATTGGTCCAAGCCATCCCCAGCATTGGCGTTTTCATCTTCCCTGCCGCTGTTATAAGCGCCTCATCCACCGTCTCGTCATCCTCATCGATATCCCCCCACCCTGTAAACCACTTTGCCTGGTAATCATAAGTCGTCATCAGCTCGTCCGACGGCATGCTGTACTGTGACATCGCTGGCACGTCCTGCGACGACTGCGGTCCATTAAACATTGGCGTAGGCGTAGGTGTCGACAGCGATGACGACGGTGGCTCAATCCCATATCCACGCGGCCGCTGCCGCTGTTGGTGGTACGCCGGCTCAAACCAGTCCGACACCTGATTTGCGACCACGATTGCAACGTTCTTGCGCACCGCCAGCTCCTTTAGACACATCCCCAAACGGACGATATCACCCGCTCTCTTCACCAGCTTGTTCACCTTTGTCCTCACCTTTGGTCTTGGTGTTGTCGTGCTACTGCTGCCACTGGCCCCGCCAACATCGACCTCCTCGTCCTCGACTCTAAAATTCGCAGCAATGCTATCAACTACCACCAACCCGACATTGAACCGTTCGACCGCCACGGGCAGCTGATACCGCACAATGTGCTCGAGCGTGTCGAGGTACTGGCACATAGCGGTCTGCACACGGTCCATGCTCAACTCCTGCCAACCGGGCGCCTGCTGTTCCTTCAACTGTTGTAATATTCCAGCCATCCGCCTGGTCGATATCTGAGATTCCGTACAGATGTAGATTGCGTTGCGGTTGTGCGGCGGCTGTTGGATCGCGAAACATAGCCGTAGCAAGAGCTGTGTTTTGCCGACGCCGCTGCACATTTTCCCAGAGAGAATACATTAAAATATCAGCATGCTATGCAATTGTTTGGAGCCGAGCATTCTCGCAACAGGTAAATATTGAACATCGCGCTTTTTGACGAACGGGAAGGGAGGAAGCGAGAAAGCGAGAAGGCAAACAGGCAGACACACACATACCTCTCTCCAACTATCTCCGTCACGCTCCCCGTCATCATGCCGCCGTTCAATAGCCCATCGATTCCCTCATCCCCAACTCCAATCAACCGCTGCACTTGTCCTAGCGCCTGCATGTTCCTCCCATTCGCGCCTCTAGCAGTGCTACTGTCACCGGCGGTTCCTCTCGCAGTGGCTGCTGCTCTTGCTCGATAGGGTGGAGGCTGAACAGTACCAATCGTCTCCGCGTTGAGCGCATCCCGCACCGCGTCCACAATACGGTTTACATCGTTCAAGCTGATTCGTGCTCGCTGGCATATCGTCCTCGGATCCAACGATACCAGGTCCACCGTCGTGATGTTGCATTGTTCGAAAGCGGCCGAATGCCGGTCGAGGAGAGAGCGGAGCTGCGGCGAGGTCTGGTAGATGTTGGGAAGGAGCGTGAGCAGGTCGGTCATTGGAGAGGTGCGAACCTTGTTGGTAGGTTTGCGGTTGTTCTGTAATGGCTGCGGTCTACTTTGGCTAGCTAACTGAGCAGCGAAACACGAATCACTTAAAAACCGGGTTACAGCACTATGCGGTGCAGATTCATCCAGCTATCAGAAGGTTTAAAGTAAACATCTTAAATTGTGCCGTCTTCCCTGTCTGGAGGCGATATAAGTACACATTAAGGAAAATAAAAAAGCGTAAAACCGTCCCATCCTTCATTAAAAAAAAAAAAAAAAAAGAAAAGTCTCGGAGAACACATTGAGTAAAAAGTCAGGTCGAGGTCGCAAAGGCAGACTATGAAAAAGTCGAAGGAAAATTATTTGAGCCCGTAAAACACCTGCAAGCCGAGAAGCAACCAGAACGCAATTGAAGCAAAATAGTTTTCATAACAAAATTGCCGCTTGGCAATAAGTAGAAGGGAACTAAAAGAGGTGTCAAGTTTACATCAGGCACATGGCTGACCTGACCATGGAAATCAGGTGAGTTTCATAGAAACTGAACAACTCGACTAACAGCACTAGAGCTTTCATCAAGATTATCATGATGACACTCGAAGGCTGAAGCAGATGAAGCATTGTTAAATGTATCATCGTTGGAGGCGCCAGTATCAATATTCGCCGACGTAAGAATCGTGGTAGGTGTAGGATTAGGGAGATGCGGCTGCGGAAGAGACATAGGTTGAAGGCAGAGTTCGTCATATGATCCAGATGCAGTCGCCCCTGCCTAAGAGGGTGTAGCAGAGGATAACGGGGCAGGTTGTATTGTGACATTTAGCGGAGCTGAAGCCACAGGAGAAGCATTAGCTGTTGGGTGCGACGCGGACAGTGGAGCGCTTGACTGTCTCGCAGGGGCGGCAGCTGGGACGGGCGGTGGTCCAGTGTTGACGGACGCCGTAGGCTTAGCAGCGACATTGGTAGGACTCTGGAGTCGACCAACAGTTGTCGATGTGTAACTGACACGATGTGGTGTGCCTTGGTAGCCTTGATATGTCGTGGGTTGAAGGGGGCTCTGCATCAATTAACGTTAGTTGGCTTTTGAAAACATCAGAACGTGCGCAGACTGAATCAATACATACATAGAATACTCTTCGTCCTCCATTGGCGGAAGCTACCACAAACCGCTGCCCACTGCTAGTGCTGGCGATTGGACCCGCTGGTTGTGGTGCGGGCGGCTGGCGCCAATTAGCTGTATGATATCCTTGCGGGGCCGGTCGGCTATTGTTCGCAGCTTGTGGTTGCTGCGTCTGTTGCTGTTGCTGCTGTTGCTGCGCTGGTAGCGATTGTTGCTGCTGCTGTGCTTGCTGTTGCTGTTGGTAGTAGAGAGCTTGACGTTGCTGGGCTGCTGCCATGGCCTGCATCCTGGCGTTCTGCTCCGCTTGTGTCATGTAGCATGGACCAGAATCGCTATTGCTGCTTCTTCGCAGCAAGTGTGGTTCGATGGCGTCCTTATCCGACACTCGAACGCTAGGATCCTTGGTCCACGCCGGAATGTTTTCTGTCGAAAGTTCTCCAACGTAGTACCAAATCTTAATTGCTGGTTCTTGGTAAGGGTTCCTTTCCACAGGATGCCTCTGGAATTCGGCCCAGGAAAACCTCGTCGTCTCTGGAAGGAACTGATCACCAACATTCGGGGTATCTGCGTAGAAGTCGGTCTTCTTAGGCTCCACGGCGACACGCTTACCCTTCCCGTCAGCCCTAACCGCTGGAAGCGATGCTCGAGACTTGATGGGTCTAGCAACAGGTGCTGTCTTCATTATCGACGAACACAGAGCATATTTCCATTCAACTTCAAAGACCAAGCCAGATGGCAGAACTTCCACGAGCAACATTTGCTCTGATATTCTGTTCTCAAGAACTACCCCAGCAAATATGTCACCAAGATAAAGTTGGACTTGGATGATATCGCCGGATTGGAGTTTCTTAGTGAAGTCGGAGATTGAAGAATCCTGTTCCAATGACTCTGGTGTATGTTCCTTTGGTCTCTTTGGCCTGTGGAACCGGCATCTGAAATCGAGCTCTGTCTGTTGCGTGACGTTCCCACTCTCGTCCTTCAGTTCGGCCACCAGAACATTCTGAACCAAGACACCAGCCGCAGCGGCACATGTAGCATGATATGCTCTAACGCATTTCTTCTCAGAGCACTGGAAGCAAGCTCCTTGCTTGAGACGACAAAAGTAGCATTTAAGGTTCATTCTCGCGTTCGGGATAGCGGACACATTCGAAACCTTCTCCTCAGTCGTCTCCGGGTCTGTGACGAAGAAAGTTTCTGGTGTGTACATAGCACATAACCTACAAGAGCAACAAAAAAACTCGGGTTAGTTTCATTGAATCAGCCAAACGATAACGGGAGTAGATATCTTACTTGTGGGCTTTCTTTCCCTCATCCGTAGCGAGCAGTCCTTCATGCTTGGGATTATGTGGACAGAGGACACACTGGTTGACACTATGTTAGCGCAGTTCACTTTGCTTGTAGAACATGCCGGAGACTTACAACTGGGACCGCCGGTTTGGAAAATTTGATCTTAAGTTTCTTAACCACGGCACTACCATCCCCTTCTGATTTCCGCTTTTTCGTAGACTTCGACCGCTTGGGCTTCTTGGTTCCATCCTCACCCTCGCCGACACTTTCGGGAGGTGTTGGAAGATCCGTTGGCTCTTCGTCGCTGTCATCATCTTCCTCTTCTTCCTCAGACCATATCTCATCCTCTGTCGGGATCCCATACAACTTTCTCTCGATTTCGTGAGCATCAACCCAAACTGCGTCGTCAATGCAGTCGCATTTTTTCGCGTTCCGCCCATACTCTAGCCAAGCCTCCGTTGCAAAGTTTACACTTTCGGCACAGTTGTAGCCCAGGTTGTACCCGGCGTGGTAGCCGAATGGGAATGTGATGACAAACTCCCCTTCATGGTGAACGAGCTTGTTGACTTTGATGTTGTAGTGGGTTTCGAGATACGAAGGAGAGGCTAAGAATGTCTTGTGTCGAAGGAACTGGTCACATTTCTTCGCCTCGGTAGGCCATATGTTCTTCATAGCGGCGTGAAACTTCGGTGCGTCTTCCTGGCTAATTGAATACCATTGCTTTGGAGCCCCAAAGTGGATATAGTTGATGGAATAAAGGTCTACATCTTCCAAATGCCAAGAGAATGTCGCCTTCCACATACCCAGGTACAGATAAGCGGTGTTGACACCAGGCAGTTTTGCACCCAGACAGTCTAGGATATTCTCCAGATGGGCAACATTCCAACTTGTGGTCGTGTCATCAAACAGAGATCCCGGCATATCAGCTCCATAGAGAGGATTGTTGTACGTGAGAGTTCGCCAGTAATGCCTCTCTAACTCTTCGCATCTCTCTGGGGTGAATTCCTCGGCATTTGAGATTCTGTAGTCAAAGCTATTCCAGATCTCTTCGGCCTCAGCGGCAGCCTCTGCTAACTCTTCTTTTGTTTTACGGACGTAGACACGCTTAGCTTTCGGTTGAGGCTGTCGCCCTTTCTTTGGCGTTGGCGTTGGCGTAGCCGTATCGTCTGCAGGTGCATCCTCTTCCTTCGCTGGTGTGTTGACGGTCGTTTCATCTCCTGGAGGTGGGGTCAATGGTTTTTGGACCTGCCCTTCTTCTTCAGCAGGAGGGGCAGTGCTCCGTCGGGTCGCTTTCGACGGCCTTGGCTTTGGCTTTGGTCGATTGTCTTGGTTCTTTCGTCTCTCCCCTCTCCTAGCTGGTGGCTGATGTTCGCTCGATTCGCAGACCTGTCGCCACTGTGGGAGGTTGTAGGTCTTCTGTTTCTGAAGATTTGTCTGGCGATAAACGCCTGTGGTGCCGCCAATATGTTGGGCAATCGGGTTCTTGACCTTGATGTCGCGGACTTTCTCATCGAGAGCGGGAAGCGAGTCGCGCCTGCAAGCACAACGCAGTTAGCAGATCGCCCTGTGAAGGAGGGGGGGAATAAACTGGGGATATACCATTCTTTAGGTGGAATAATCTTGATAATGCCGGACTTCATGCCATAATGGTCAATCTTTGCGACGAACTTTTTGAATGACCGGAATTGATCCATGGTCTGGAGAAGAGTATTTTGTCAGCATTGCCGAGTAACAGTACCCACACACGCATCGAGGAAACGGACAAGGAGCCTCGGTATTGCGCCAATTGTCGCTACGAATACATTTCGAGATTAAAATAATAGAGTAAAGTGGAACTCACAGGTTTAAAGACTGGGACCTTTCCATTGTTGTAGTAATGGTCCGGAAAGATTTCACCGATATCTTCGTCTTCTTCGGCTTCTTTTTTTGTGGCAGCATCAACTGGGGCATCTTCTGTTGCTGTTGCTGTTGCCGATACCGATGCCGATGTCTCGGGAACTGGAGGCTCAGCCTGTTGCGATTGGACTACTGCTTCGGCGGCTTGGGCCTGGGCCTCGACCTCGACCTCGACCTGGACCTGGACCTCGACCTCGGGTATTATGACGTTGTCGCCGTCGCTGAGGGCGGTGGTTGGAGCAGATGTGACGGCTGGTGCTGCCTCGGCGGAGGACGACATAGCGGGCAGATTAGGAAGCAGACGAGTGTCAAACACCCATCCACACAACACAGTAAGGGAAAACCGGAGCCCTGTCGCGAGCAGGAGACTGCAGCTCAGGGCCGACTGCCAAGAGTGTGTTGAGCCGGCGGAGAATCAGGTCGATGGAGCCAGAAGACGGTGAGAGCGAGATCGCAGTTCCGAGCAGATGGAAGAAGGGTGAGCAGGCCGGAGGTTGGGTTTTGGAAGGGTTGGAGGCGGAGAGAAAGGTGCTTGCTGATGGAAGAAGGTGATGGGACGGAGAGAGGAAATGGAAATGGAAATGGAAATGGGAATGGCACACTTGCTCCGGGTTCTTTGGGCTGTTTGGCTGAGAGCAGGCGCAACACAATGACCACACACACACACCACGCAGACTCGGGCAGAGGCCACCAGGCGCTCCCTTGTCGACCTAGTTCCGCAGGCAAAAAGAAAAAAAAAAAAAAAAAAAAAACCGAAGGAAGGGAGGAAAGGTAGGTAGGTAGGGAGCAGAGGTAAGACAGGAAGCGTCTACAAAAAGACCTGCTGAGAGATATATAAAATACCAACCCTTCAAGAGATATCGCGGAGTGACAAGCGACCACCAGCGAACACTCGGCCGGAGGAACAGCCTTTTTGTGGGAGGGGTTGCAGCGCAGCACAGACAGGGAAATGGTCCGGGAGATTGGCTGGGCCCAAGAAAGAGAACGTTGGTTGCTTGGACAGGCCAGAATTGGCTGATTATGGACTGACCGACCCGAGCGAAGAAGCTAACAGAAAAGGAAGCAGCAGAAGAAAAAAAGGCGAGTCCGGAGTAGATATCAACCTAAACGATGCAAATTCGGATAGCTGCAGGAGCCAGGAGAGAGCGAAAAGAGAACCCCGATCGAGAGTCTCGTCGCTAGCTCTCACGTCCTTTTTTTCCCGTGTGAAGTTCTGATTGTGGATTGTGGATGTGGCGCTCGCCTCAAGATTTTCGTCCTTTCCGCCGGACAAACGTCAGGAAATTAATGGTGAACGTGAGAGGTCCGCGCCAAGAGGAGAGAAAAAAAGAACGATGATGTATCTATCCAATCTCGACAAGATGCCACTAGCTATCGTAGTAGGAGTAGCGAAAGTGTCTACCGCCAGCAGCTGATTCGAAGCTTGCCCCAAAAAAAAAAGAGCGGGTGGGTGTCCTCGGTAAAATTGCGCGTACTGTCAAACTTCTCAAAGGGGCCGTCTGAGGAAAAAAACAAAAACACCATCTCGCAAAGAGACTCCCGCAATCAGCAGGCAAGAATGATCTCTGCTGCAGACGGCAGACAGGCTGATTAGACGCCTCATCGACGCTGGGGCAAAGTAGTCGCCATCGCGAGCCCCTTTGCTCCAGCCTCCAAGATAACTGGTACTGTATCATTCATGCGCGCCAAAGTGAACAATTTTCCGCACAACACCAAGGCACCTTGTTGCATTTTGTCAACGTGCGTTGCACGGAGGAGACAGAAGGAAGAGGCGCTTGTTGGCCGTTCCACCCAGGCGAGAGTTCACCTCCTGTGCTGTACCTGCGTCAAAATGTCCTGATCCATGTGGGCGGGAGTGACAGCCGGCTCTCGCCTCCACTCTCCGAGCATCTGGTTCCGAGCAGCAAGCGGGGGCGGAGCTGAGCTGGAGCTGGAGCTGGAGCTAGAGCGTCAGGTCATGCCACGATGCATCCACCATCCCCCTCCCTCGCCTCGCGGTTCGGAACCAGAGCTCTCCCCACCCATCCTAAAAAAATGCATCCAAGCAGAGCGCGAAAGGGGAAGGAGAAGGAGGGGGTGTCCGAGCTCGGCGGGGAGGATGCGGACGACGATGATCCTCCTTCTCCCCTCCTCCTGCTGACCCAATCAAACCGCTGGTCTGCTTAAAACAAACAGTACGCCCGAACCGAGCAAAGCAAATACCACTCCATGGCGTTTAGTAAGAGGCTGGCTGGGCGTGGCCATGGAACTGCTGTGGCTGTGACCGTGGTATCGTCGTGATTGTGATCGTGATCGGGGATTGATCTCAGTCCCTACCTTGATAAGATAACCTGGCACCATCGGCGTCATGGCTGTTGTTGTGCAACATGCCAGACAAATTCCCCCTCTCGTGGCTGTATCCACGTTGCTGTAGCGCTTCCTCCACCTCGCTGGCCGCTCACCTCCTCTTCCGAGGCAAGCCGTGATGGTAGTGATGCTACCTAATGCCGAAATCTCCACTCCTCGAGAAAAACACTTCCACAGCAGTAGAGAAGTATCTCATACCCTGCTGCTGGTAGAAATACTTGACCTGATGAGAATAGTCGGCCATGAAGAGCAAAAGCCTGCCCAAATTCCCACAGCCGCGTAGAATGTCTCTGGAAAAAGCATTGCCATCCTCAAGGGAGCAATCTAGGGCATATCCGTAATCCTCACCTTCCCACCTCCGCCGGTGGAGAGTTCCGTCTTTCAGCCGCCTTCATCGCAGCGGTACGACACGTCACCGTCGGTCACCCGCAAAAATCCAAATTCCCCAAATTTGCTGCACCGGCTTAGTTGTCCGGCTCAAAACGATGCCTGAACCTCCTGAAGGCCCGTCCAAGTGGCCCAAGGTCAAAGACTTCGGTGGTTGTGGAGATATTTTCAAGAATGTGGTTGTGGAGAGGCTGGTGATGGGAAAAAAGCAGGACAAAATACGAGGTTCCGAGGGAAAGTGTGTGCGGGTGCAAATTCCGAGTATAACAACAACACGGCTGTCCTGACGGCGAGCCCAGGGGATAACCAATGACTGCATCAATATGGACAAGCCACCTCCTCAGCCCCCATGTGGGGATCATTCCCGAATGTATATAAGTATCCATACAAGTAAAGAAATAATACCTCTCGCGGGACTCCTTTACGGGTGGATGTATTTTATGATTTACGGAGTAAAGTACGTCAAATACGAGGTTCTACGCGACATTTCGATAGCCATGCGCATGCGACTATCCAATCGATAAATGCTATCCAATCACCAAGATTTTCATTCCGAACGATGAGTTATCTAACGAAATGCCCGAGGAGTACATATACATGCTGGATACAAGTGTGGTAAGAATACGACAGCGGGCTAGGAAGCTCCGAGGTAGCTCTGCCGTCAATGGAGTAGGAGTTGTGTATCGAAAGAGAGGTACAGTAAGGTGAAACGCGTTTGATGGAGATAGATGTAGAAAGGGTGTAGAGACTTGGGTCGAAGTTCAGGAATTGAGCAAACACTCACAACGTAGTTATTGAATGGCGGGAGAAGAATGAGGGGAGGTTTTGGTATGTAGGCAGTAAGCAGTGAGACGCCGTTAACCGGCAGGATGTAGCGATCGAGAAAGAAGCGTGATGAACGTGCATCAAAGCGAAGAGTAAATATACTCGAAAGGGGTCGCTGTCATTTTGTACAAGCAGTCGCATTTGTTTAAAAAAAATTTTGCGATGTGTAATGCTTGCTGAGAGAAAGCGTAAAATCCAGACGGTAATAAAAAATTCTGGAGTCAAACTCATGTGCACGAAATGAAATAAGATAAATAAAATAGAAAATGCCCACAGACTTTTCGTACGTAACCCAAGGAAATCCGTGAAAACATAATTTTCAGTGGAATAAGAGAAAGAAATGCTGTCGCTGGTATATCGTGTGCCCTGCTTTCGGCGAGAAAGAGGGAGTAAAAGGATAAAAAAGTAGAAAAATGAAATAGAAAAAAAAACTTAAGAGCGAAGCCAAAGGCCTCTTAGGTGGATGGCTGAGCGGGGGCCTGTTCACTCCCCCCGCGGTCGCCTCGGGGCCGGAACGGGCGATCTCCTCGTCCCCTAAACCCCCCTCTATGCTCTCCACCACGGAAGTCCCCACGACCGCCGCGGTAGCCATCGCCACGGCCCCTGAACCCGCCCCGAGGACCCCCACGAAAGTTCCCTCTGAATTCACCCCGACCTCGGAAGCCGCGACCCCGACCTCCATGAGATCGGGAGGGAACTTCCTGGAAGGCATCCTCGGCGGGTTGAGAGGCAGTGGGTGGCTCCGCTTTAGCCGACTCGTCGTGCGCCTGGTCCGCCCAGCTTGTTACTGGGGCACCATTTGCGAAACCACCATTATCTGACGATTGGCCTCCGGCCTTTACGTCGTCCCACTCCTCAACTGTCTCCCCGCCGCCCTCTGCGGGGGCTACCGCAGCGGCGTTGGCGGCAGCATCGTCGACGAGGGTGGCAGCAGGGGCCGTTGTGGGTGCGTCAACGGCATCCACGAGGGCTTGAGGGGCTGGCTCGGTTTGGTTGGACTCGGCATCTGCTGCCGTAACGATGATGGCCGACTCGGCAAGGTCGTGAGAAGTTTGGGTCCTTGCCTCCTCTTCTATTGGCTCGCCGCCTTCTTCTTCACCGGCATATAAGTTTTCGGCGATCTCTTTGATGCGGGCATCTAGGAGGGACGACAGGTCAGCATCCTGTTACATCGCTAGTAGCAGGTGAGAAAAAAGGGACATACAAGTGACACCCTCAGAGCCCTCCACGGGCTCGTCCTTGCTCGCGGCAAGAGATTCGATAGCCGCCGTAGCAGAGTCCTCGGAGCTGTAAACCATCACAAGGACCTTCTCAATGGCCTCGTTTTCGGCCGCATTCTCATCTGGAACTGCGCGTCGGTACCCTGCAAGTCGTAGGAACCGGAAACAGGTAAGGAGGACTTCTTTCTGTGCTTTCAAGCCCTCTTCAAAACCCGCCTTCTTTGCTTCCTCGACCTTAACCGCGACTTCTGCATCCGCAGCTTCCTTCTCCGCGATCTTTGCCTTCTCCTCGGAGATGACAATGGCGGAAAGGCTCACAAGAAGGTCTTGGTACTCCTTGACACGCTCCTCCACCTGTGGCTTCTCAGCCAACTTCTTTCGCTCGTCGTTGTTGATAAGTTTCGTGCCTTCCAGCTCTTGTGGGGTAAGCTCCGCGATTTTTGCCTCGATTGTTTCGATGCCACGCTACACGGTGATCCTCCCACGTTAGTGTTCAATCGTCTTGCAGAAGAGGTGATCATATGGCGGAGAATGCATACCTTCTTTTTAGACCATTTTGCGAGACGTCTAAATGAAGAAAAAAGAAGAAAAAAAGTAAAGTATCATTAGCATTCTAGCCTATAGCAACGAGGGGGCTGGACAGGCTTTTTTTTTTTTTTTTTGCTCTAGACCTAGGGTGTAGACTAACGGGTGACCAATACTTACTTCTCAACCTCTCGCGTATAGGCACTGGAGCCTGGTTTATCGTGCAAACCATTGATAGGGAGCTTGTCTCCGGACGATGTAGATGAAATTGGGGTATCGGTGATAGTCGTGGGGGTTGGGGCAGTATCCTCGGCCTTCGGGGTTGAAGTGCCAGTGCCCCCGTTTGTGGCTTTCTTCTGAGGTCGTGCCATCTCTATTGCTCGGCTGGTAGATAAATACACTCTGAGAGGGTAGGTCGGTGACGTTTGATGTTGGGAAAAAAGTACAGGAACAAGCTTGCTAGCTGTGAGCCTTTTGTGGGTGATGCCTTTCTGCTAATTGAAGGCGATAGGATCTGAATCGCGCGAGATGCTTTTCTGGTTTGTATGTTTGCTGCGGAGTAAGTCGAGGACTTGTGTGCGAACGGGTAGCGATGATACGTGCGTATGAAGGAAGATGGAAGGGTTTTATGGACGAGAAGGAAAGATTTTTGTGTGGAATTGCGGGATGTCGAAAGGCTGTCTGGATGGCAGAGTGTGGGTTGGTGGGTGTGTGTGAATGAGTCCACGAAATTATTATTATTATTATTATTGTATTGTCGTGTGGCCCTTCTCTCGCTCGCATCCTTTTTTGTTTGTGTTGGCCCCATTCCTCACCAGCAGCAGCACCACCACAACCGCATCTCCATCCATCCCACGATACACAACCAGCAATAACAAGCCCATCGTCATCATCATCAGGCATGAGCTCTAGCCACAATGGCGGCCACCAAATCTACAAACCAGTATCCGCGTAACGTCCTCCGACGGATCGTTAAGGCTCATTCGGGCTGCAACATCTCCAAGACCGCTGATGTTCTGGTATGTTCTTTCTCTCCATCCCTCCCTTGCGCCAACCAAAACTGCAGCGCATCACGCTAACGATTGCCCCATCCTAAAAGATCTATCTGGACTACGCCCTCTTCCTCGAACAGTACTCCTACTCCCAATTTTTCGCCTTGTAATGTCGTAACATATCCCGCTAACGGCAACCCGATCCATAGACTCCTCAAAGAAGCCGGGATAGACGCAAAGGCGTCCGGCGATAAGCAGGTCACCGCTCGCAACGTCAAGCGAGCAAGAGACGTAGGCTATCCATATACAAATGCAAGTTCTCAGCCTGGCCGTGCTAACCGTATGCTCGCTTTACAGTCCGTCCTCAAGAAATTCAGGGCATAGCCGCGCCGTTCCATTGTATTCCCTACTTTGTTTTGTTCGGCGTTTCCCCGGTGTTGCTGCAGCTGCTCGCCACGAAATCTACACGGATTCACCACCACTACCACCAGATACCCCACAATTTTCAAATCGGCGTTTGGAGCAATTATCAAGACCGTTTGGATGCGCGAGGCATAAATTTGTATTATATATTTCTCTTTAGATTAGAGAAGGTTGAAAATGAGACGATCCGACGACAGATGCAACTTTAATAACAGGAATCAAACTGAAGTTGGGTCCAAACATCTTGCCTGAACGCAGGATCGGGCTAGATTGTAACTCGTGCGACATGCTATAACAGAGTAGTGATCGATTCAGGAGGCCGAAAACAAAGCCGTGGTTTGAGGGAGGAAAGGGCTTCCGAACAACGCTGGCTAAATGCACATGATTTGCGTCCGAAAAAATAAAAAATCAAGGAACAGAGTGAATGTAGAGGAGAGGTGAAAAAAGAAGGTACATCATTCTTGACAAAAATTCGACAATTTAGTAACAAGCTCCCTACACTTGTTGCAGATGTTTTCATCAGTGAGCGCTCTGGGAACCCGCTTGGTCGAGGAGGAAGTTTGTAGCCTTAAAATACCAATATTAGCAACCGTCTGCAAAAGATATTACTGTCCTGAGGTTGATCGCTCACATTATTTAGGTTGCCATCAAACTTCTTCAATGCCATTTTGGCTTGTTCCTCAGTGAACCCGAGATTCTCAAGCTTTCGCACATCTGAATCAACTTTCTTGTTTGGGCCTGTCAAATTTGTCGAAAGTGCCTGTGGCCCGGCTACATCAAAAGCGTCGCTCGCATTGCTGTCGCCTCCATTAGCTTGCCCGATCCCACCACCACTGTTTATCTGCTGACTAGGGTGCTCGGGCTTATCCAGGCTGGCGAAGAGCGCATCCCAGTCGTCATTGCTCCCTGTGGGCTGCGACGACTGCAAGGTATTAAACTGAAAGGCGGAGAACTCGTCCTCCTCACCGAGACCCTTGCTGCCAATAGGCGCGGTTGCCACATGTTTTGGAGGCCCTGGTGAATCAAACATATCGCTAAATTCAGCATAGGCATGATCCGTCGAAAAGTTGTCAAACTCGTCACTCTTACTATTGCCTTCACGAGCATCGGTAAGGTCTTTGAAGGAGTTTTCGAAGTCATCATCATCAAAGGCGGATTTACCCTGGGCAGCTGACGTCCCAGGTGGTTTAGATTGGACTGAAGAAAAAGCGCTGTAATCAGATGCTGGTTGTACGGATGAGGCTCCTTGGGCAGTAGAAGCAATAGAGGGACCAAAAACGCTGTCTACATTGCTGTTAGATGCAGGCGGCGTCATAGTTGGTGACGCTAGGAACATCTTTGCGGTACCGGCTGTTTGAACGGGAGGGGTGTTGGTGTTTGTTTTCGTGGGGTCAGTCCTCGATGGTAACAAGTTGGTGAACTCAGGCGGGAAAGCCGAAACCTCGCTGGTAGCCCTGGTCCCGGTAGCGCTATATGAGGGGGGGGGCACTTGTGCATTTGGACCAGGAAGGGGTGTACTTGGGTTAGAAACTAGCGGCTTTGCAGAGTTGGGATCTGGGACTGGCAAAGCAGACCCTGCCTGTTCTGACTTTTCAACGACTCCAGCGGTTTTCACAGCTCTAGGGCTTGCAGATGTAAAATTGTCATCAAACCCCCCAGTTTCACTAGCAGTATCGCTCTCATCATCGCCCTGAAGCTCACGGATTGGAGGGAACTCCTCTTTGCTAACAGTAGGAGCTTGTTTTGGTTGGCTGAACCCTACAAACGCAGCATCAAAATCGTCTTTGGCAGCTTGAGAACCTCTGGTTTCTTGTGGCCCAAAGCCGAAGTTCAATGGTTCGGACTTGGCCTGGCTCACCCTGCTGCGGTTGCTCATGGTACTCAGATAACTTTCGCCGGTAGCTGTAGGCTTGATAGGTGCGTGGATATCAATCCCAGAGAATGACCCCGGAATATGGGCACTGCTAGGGCTCCCTGCGGTGCCAAAGTCAGAAGCTGAATCTCTTTTATCAGCCGTCCTTGCCGCGACAGGACTGCCCGCTGTTGATCCAGTTCTTGCTCTTTCAAGGATTTTAGGCTGATCCTGTGCATCAATAGTGGAGGAATGAGACAATGGAGATGGTCTGAAAGCATCTACATCGGTTTCGGGCTTGGACTCGCTCAAGGAACTCGACCATGCCGTGGGAGTTTCGGGACGCGAGAATGCGGACTCGCTTGGTGGCTGAACCTGCACAGAGCTCGTAACAGATTCAGTTCTGTTAAGGGTGAGAGGGAGGAAGGCAGAAGTAATGTGCGGGCTTCCAACGGAAGGAGGAATCTCTGCAGTATGAGAAGAGTAAGAAGAGGTGGGGGGAGAAGTGGGAGGTGTAGAGCCACCAAATGCGCTTTCGGTTGCCGATGGTGCGGAAAACGTTGTGCTACGGGCGGGCTCCTTGTTACCGGTATTCTGCCGCGAGAAAGATGTAGGAGGTGGAGGCCCGGTTCCTGATGGCGCAGTGAAAGAGCCGAAGACATTGTCGAATGCATTTTGTCCGGGATTCGAAGCTGGTGTTGCAAACGTGGATTGCGGAGAGGAATCGAAGAAGCCATGCGAATCTTGGAACCGTTTTTCAACACTTGCCGTCTCTTGAACAGGGGGGCTCTTTCTGTGGAATGGGTTGGCGTTGAAAGGATTGGTGGACATCGTGCTTGTTTGGCTGAGAGTTGGGCTTGCAGGAGGTTGAGGGCTTGCACCACGGCTGAGTTCTAGGCTTGCAGCCAAATCAGCTTTTTCCTTTTCAATGTCGCCCTTCACTCTTTCCCGTTCAGTTTCAGAGGTGGCGAGCTGTTTCTTGTTGATAGCCACCAAGCCCTTTTGTTGCCTAGCATCCAATTTCAACTTCTCTAGTTGCTTCTTCAATTCGTTTGTTTCCTGGTTCGTCGATTTCATTTTATCCTTAAGGGATGAGTTCTCCCTCACATCAGCATCGTAAGCTGCCTGAACTTGTGTCTTTTGGTTCCTAACATCCGTTAGGCTAGCCTCAAGCAAGACGCAGTCGTTGCGAAGGCGTGTCGTATCTGCCCTTGACGTCGCCAAAAGTTCTTCCACACGCTTTAACTCCCTTTCTTCATTCTCATAAGATTGCCGTAACTGGGCTAATTTCAGCTCAATACCGTGTTTCTCATTTGCTACATTAACGACGTTCTGGTCCGTAGACACGCGCTTCATCTTAAGATCTTGTGTCTGTTTGGTAAGACTGCCTATCTGATTTGATAAATTTGCAAGCTCGGTAGATTCGGAGGTCAGCTTCTTATTAACTTCGGGGTCCAGTAGGTCATCAAGATGTGACGGAGTGTCCTTGCTCGATGTCGTGCCTCCGGTGGCGGATGGTGAAATGATGTTCTGGCCAAACGAGCTCGATGGTACGAATGGCTTTGTCCCAAACAAAGACACACCACTCGTCGCTTGCGGAGCAGGGAGTGGCGAACGAGGTGCTCCAAAGCCATCATTACTATTTGCAAGAGCCGTATTTAGCGGAGCGCCGCCAGTAGTACTAGGTTGAGCCGAAGAACCCGATGTGAACGAATCATCGAGTCCAAAGAGTTCATCCAAGTTGGATTTGGGCAAATCCGCTGGAGGGTCAAATGGACCAGGAGGGGGCTTGGGGGCACCTACAAGGCGGAAGGGGCGTTAGTCCATATAAGTGCAAACGGTTCGTAAGAGAGGTAAAAAGCTACTTACCTTGCGGCGAAAAGCCTAGCTGGGAACGCATTCTAACTGGGATGAGATTCAGCGGCAGAGTATCCGGAAGCCCTTTGCCATTTGTACCCCGGTTCCTTTCTTGACGTATTAAATACATAGCAATTGCAAATTCATCCCGTGTGAGACTGCCATTCTTTTCAATGTCGGCCAAATCCCAAATCTGAGCCAAAGCCTCCTCGGGGAGCTTGGAACCAGAGAAGAAAGGAACCGCTTCATCACCCGTGATAAATCCCTTATTGCCTGTATCAACCTCCTGGAAATGATTATCGAATTTTGCCTTTTCTAGTGCGGTGATGGCCCAAGGGACATCCGCAGGGCCAGGAGGAGGGGCATTCGGAGGAGGCATTGGAGGCGGTGTGTATTGTTGCCTCAGGGGGCTTTGAGCTCTTGTCGAATTAAATTGACGGGGGATTGGCGGGACAGTCGGTACTCCAGGTGGAGGCAATCTTGGACCAGGACCGGGGGAAGGGCGTTGTCTACCATCGCTTGTCGAGGGGCGTGGTGGTTTAGAAGCGCTATCAAAGATAGCTTGTGGGAGGGAAGTTGGAAGTCCTGGCACAGATCCATTCATGGTGCATTGGATCAAATGCATAGCAACAACGAACTCATTAGGTCCAAGGGCGCCGCGTTGCTGCCTGTCTACGAGACCCCATATCAGGCCTAAGGTGGAGTTTGGTAGTTTTGCTCTTTCGAAGATCTGACGTGCCGATTCACCTAGTATTAAGGGTCAGCGGATGGCGGACGATTTGATAATGCCAAGGCATTTGCTTTTACCAGGTAACAGTCCATCAACGGGGCCAGAGTGATCAAATAAAGTATTAAACCGCGTGACATCTTCGGGAGATATTCGGGGGACAGCAATTCCGCTGCCCGAGAGCTGTTGTTGAATCGGGCTTGTGGGGGGTTGAGGGACTTGACTTGACAGCTGAGGACTGCCGGGAGCCGGCCAGCTGACGTTAACCCCTTTAAAGGTTGGCAGAGGACCAGCTAATGAGGCGAAATGTCGGCCGTTAGCAATTACTATCGAGTGTCCGTTTAGATTGTAAGTAGTATATGCTTACGATACTGCGCCAGCTCCGGCCGTGGAGCTTGGCCGCTCTGCGCCTGGCCGATAAGCCGCAGGGCGACGCTGAACCCAACCTTCGTTAGCAAACCGCGATTTTCAGTATCCGCGATTCCCCAAATCTAGACGTCAAATCATTAGCATGAACTGGCTCTTCTCGCGTAGCGCAGGCGTAGAACTCGAACCTCGCCCAGGACTTGTGGCTTTAGACCCGATTTCTCGAAAAACTTGACCGCGAGCTCTCCAGTGATAACACCTAGGTTTTGCGTGTCGGCGGCTTGGAACAATTGACCAAACACCTTCTTCTCTTCGGCGGTCAAGACGAGGTTTGGCGTGGGCGCTTTGTACGCAGGTCAGTTAGCACGGAGCCAATGCTGAAAGGGAGAGGGAGACGGGATGGCAGTCAGATCCACGTACCGGCCGGTTGCGTTATTTCCGACATGTTTTCTGAGAATATTGTTGAGAAGAGTAGGCAGGATTTCTAGACAGGAGAAAGTTGCTTCCTTGCTCGCGACATGCAGAGAGCGCTGCTTGGTGAAGGCAAGTGCAAGAGAAGGGAGTATGTACAGCGAATGATAGTGATAGTGTAATGGGGAGGGTAACTCTGGGGAAGGGTTTGGTTGTGGGAGGCTAAATTACAAGGAAGGAGGACGCAGCCCAGAACCCGCCAGACCTCCGCTTGGCTCACCCCAAGTAGAGCTAAAAAGTGCGATGCGCTTTGCAGTGTCGTTGAGAGGTAAGAGAATGGAGCAAGAAGGAAGGTGGGGATTCTATCGGCGGTTGTTCGGCAGAGCAGCGGAACGAGCAGTAGTGATGAAGCTTCTAAGAGGGAACCGGATATATGGTGGATTACTGTAGCCACGGACGGGTGCGGAGTCGCAACGTAACGTCGCCCGCTCTCGTTCTGCCTCTTCCTGCTCACCTCACCTCACCTCACCACACCTCACCACAAACACGTGGGGCCAGTTAGTTCGAACGAAGCACGACTTTTCCGTCCCGCCATTGATAGACTATCAGATACAGCTGAAATTGTACAGCTATGCAGGTATACGTTTGTACCCGTTACATGGGACGATGGGTGCCCACTGAGGGACTGAGGCACTGCAGACTGAGGGGTTGGTCAGCGCTAATATGTCCAATTGTACGACAGAGATACCTCTGAGGGTCCATCCACAGACGTCAGCTACGAATCACAGCTGCCGTCGGCCATGAAGCGCAGCAAACCCCGCCATACCTGCATGGTTTTCGACTTCTGTAGGGACCGGGGTCGTTAAACTCGGCTGAAGCGAAACCGTCGCAAGTCGCTCGACTTCGAGCTTCCTTGACAGCAGTTAACAGCGAGTGCAAACCGCCGTATTAATCTCATTTCTCATTCGAAACAAAAAGAGTGAAATCCACGAGAGCACATGGCGAGAACCTGGCAATTGGAATTGAACTGCTACCTCACAAATTTGTCATCCACGTCGACACGAAGGATCCCCAATTTCTCCTGATTAAAACACAGCGAAAACAACACATTACTGACAAAAGACTTGCGTCCCTTCACAAATACCCAAGGGCTTAGGTATTATCTACCTTAACCTTCCACTGCTCCATACCCAATTCTACTCACCCTCCTTATTCTCAGCTTCAAACTTGAGCTTTTTTACAACACGTCCACGCGGAGTCGGTTGACCGCTACGCTTCCGCTTGCTCAAAGGCGGAGTCTCTGGAACTTCCTCGCTTTCGTCATCATCCAAGTTCTCCTCCTCGTCCGTCAAGGGAGGTGATTTGACATCCTTTCTGGGTGTTGAATCGGTTGAACCTCCAGCTACGCGAATTCCATGTGCTTTCATTAACTTATAATAACGCTTTGAACTAAATTTCAGGCGTTTGAAGCCCTGTTAGTCTCCCTTCGCGTAGAAACCTGTTCTTGAGACTATCACCGGTGCATATATCTAGTCCTTACGCAGCGTTTTGGGTGATCCCATGTTCGTTTGCTACGAGCTTGAAATCCGGCTGCAGGGAATTCTTTCCCGTTAGATGATCTGTGAAATATGCTCTATCGCCTGTTTTGCACCACTCACCTTGCCGTTGGTTGCGTGTCGGATGCAACTAATCAGTAGCATAAACTGCTCTTCGGTAGTAGTGTGGACTGGCATTCTGATGGGAGTTGAATTGCAAATAGATGTATAAAGTAGATGGTGAATAGACCAAGTAATATTGGTGCATTGTCAATAGCTAGGCTGATTTCTTCATAAGAACAGAACTAGGAGGAGACAAGACCGTTCACCAGGATCTTTATAGACTCTTCCAGGTCCCGAGTGCCACTAGCACTATCTGTAAGTTCCAGCCCAGCTAAAGCCACCAAATACCAACGGCGCCAGTCTCTTCTTCCCCCGGATTCTTACACAATAACATTTCAGACCACGGATGGCAAGGCTGAGTTCGAGTCCTTGCTCGTAGTGATGAATTGAGTTATCGGGCTTGGGGCTAAGCTTGCATCCAGGATGATATCAACATGCAACATGCTCTGATCATCCAAACATCAATTGTCAACCTAACTAACGCAACTAATGAGTATCCCCGATAAACCTTGCCAAACTTTGGAACAGTACAACATGCATGTTCTTTGTTGGACAATGTGATTGACCTCAGTTCATTCCCAACTTCTTTCCTCGGAGCTGCATCTGGGCGTCCCCAGGAGGTTCGGGGTCGCGGTTGATTCGACTGTTGGTCCAGCTTTTCGGCCATCCCATCGCGATCACTGCACTATCGCTTTTTTCTATTATATTCCACGTCGAATCGCATTTACTGTAAATCTAATATTATCGGGCTGTGCCATTTTATGACCGCATGCACGTTTGCCTGCATATGCACACACGGGAACAATATCATACATGAGCTCTCGTTAGCACCCGGACACCCGTTTCGGGCCTCCGTTATGCGAAGGGACGCATATTTTTAAGTACACCGGCTAGATCCGATGCTATTGCATGGACAGTATTAACTTTTTGGTTGATTCTGCGGCAATCGCGGTAGCATTGCATTGCCTCCTTGATCTCGGCACGATATAATAATAGATATCGATAATGCAGTATAGGTATTATTGTACAGGGAGTTACCAGCGCTTGAAATTCAACCATAACATCAACCCCGATATCGTCGTTGATTCGTTCCACCTAAACTAATGGACATTTTGGCATTGTACCAGAGTACTCCTTCTCACCTGGCCTGCCAGCTGCTCTGGTAACCAAGAATTTGAGCCTAAAACTCTGTTGTTCGCATGAAGAAACAAGAAATAACCGTGTAAAAAGTAGCCACAGCGTACGGACGATAGACTATTCGTAATACTCATCCTCAGAATCGTAATCTCCCATACCGCCTAATCTCGACTCTTCCTTGACCTCGACCTTCGCCTCACGCCTGGTGTTAGCAGGAACTGGGGCAACTATGGGAGCAAAGTCATCATCCGAATCTAGCAAATTAATAACCACAGGCTCAACAGGAGTGTCCTTCTCATTCTTGCCCTTTCTTCCACCAGGGGTAGCAGTATTTCCTCTGCCATTGCGACTATGACCTCTCCCATTCGTAGATCTTGTAGGTGTCAATGTAGGAGTAGCATCCTCAATCATCCTCACCTTCTTCTTGGCTGGGGTGATGGGCTCCTCATCATCCACATCATCATCGTTAAACAAGCCTCTTGGCTTATTCTTCGAGGATGAACCCGTACCAACGGTGCCCCGCTTTTTCGGTGTGGGTTTTGGAGGTGTACCAGGTCTTAAACCTGCCTCGACTTCTTGTCGTAACTCATCTGCCCTCTTCCTGATTGGTCGCATGCAGCTTTGGATGGCATCGTAGGTTGCACCTTCGCCAAAGTAAACAGCAATGGCTTTGTAATCCGGCTTCAGTGTAGGATGCGCGGCCAGCATAGCAGCTAGGAGTTTAACGTAGTTCTCAGACGACCAAGAAATAGGCATCGTGGGATAAAATCAAGCCGTTATCGAGTGGACAGTGTGATTTGAAGCGTGAAGGTATGTTCAGCGGAAAATTTGAGCGCGGGAGGAAATACTAGCTACTGCTGCGCTGCTAGTTTCTCGTGTTATTAGACCGATGAGAGTAGAGCTCTCGAAGAGGGGCAGTCGCCGTAGACACGGACGGGAAAGTTATAACGTTATTGGATAGCTCAAATGTATCTCTGGTAGGTCCAAGCAGTGATATTCTGGGATACCATTCGGGAGAAATAAAAAACCTCTTGGACCTTGGGAATAAAATCCGGCACTTTCGCTACCGATATTCAGATGGGTTGATTCCCTTAGCAAGGGAGGACTATATGCCTGATTTGTATCTGGAGAGTCAAAACCAAAGTTCTGATAGGTGGAATCTCCGAGTGCATTCCTGCAGTTAGTCACACGGGCTAACAACAAGTGAGATCTTCCAGGTATTTCGCAGTGTTACACACAATGCATACTACGCTATTAATCCAGATGGCAAGCAGTGCTGGAACTTGATCAAGCGAGGTGAGATAACTGGCGGGCCAGGGGATGCAACTTGGGATGGACGCGGGATGGGTCGGCCAGACAAATCAACTACACATGATGCATGCAAGCGCATGCAAGAGCGGCAGGCCTGGAGCTCGAGAATGAGGGTGGAGCGACCTTGCAAGAGTGCCGACGAGGTGAAGCGGGGAGAGATGATTGAGCAAGAGCCCTGCATTGGAAGATTTAACTGCGACATTGGTGCAGAGCCGTGCATGATCGTGTTGGGGGCGGGAGCTGAAATAACACGGAGCAAAGTCCCTTTCGGTTCCGCGCGATGAAAAAGAAATTACAAGGGAACAGGGGTCTGCGAGACCCATTCCCCGACCCCGTGTTGGTATCGCGGGAACAAGGACCTGAGCTAATTGAAGGCTCTTTCTAACGACAGCGAGCGTCTTCAGCATCATGCACCAATTAAGTTTGCAATAGAGAACTAGCGCCAGGTTGTGCAACCAGTGTTGATTAATTCAACAAGCGTTCAGGCCATCTTTAAGACTCGATTGAAGGGAACAGAGATGTACCATGCCACACAATTTTGATAATGAGATCTGAAAATGAAGTCTGCTTGATAATAGACTAAATACATAAGAGATACGCTACCAGATAGACCAAATTTATAAGTGAAGGTATACGGATATGCAAATACCTGTGACAGCCTGCTGCAACCGCAGGCGTGAAGACACAGATTTCTAAAGTAATCTGAATAGTCCAACCTTGCATCGAACCTGATCTTAGAGAATGGCTACCCAATAACCCACCGAAAAAATGAAAATAAAAAGGAGTGTGTAGGAGAGAAAGAATGGTAGCTATCGTGGAAGAGGCCCTTGGGGACTACATAGCCATCACACTGCTGTGGGAGCTGATGATAAGAACAGCCCATCAAACCCAGGACACGAAAGAAGAACATGGAGAGGCGAGACGACCTTGCTGCCCAAGAAGCCTCTGCTCGTATCCAAAAGCAAGCTCACTCAAGAAAGTCCTCTGAATCAAATTCAAACTCGCTACCCTCCTCTAGTTTCTTGTAAAACCCAGGTTCTACAGTTGACGCCCTTCTTCGAGGCATCCTCTTTGTTGGAGGGGTCTCGGGCTCCATAGAGGATGGGCCAGTAGAAGCATAATCTTCTCCTTCGGTATTCCCACGAAGAGAGTGACCATTCTCACTATTATCCTCGCTATCAGTTTCGAGCTGAGGAGTCATAGGCTCCTCATCACTTGTGTCCTCCAGTATATTTCTCTTTTGCTTGCTACCTTTAGCAAGAGTCTTTCTTTTCTTTGCAGGAGAAGAAGGACTGGAGTTTGGGGAAGCCCGTTTCTTAAGAGAGGCGCTGGGCAGTGACTCCTCGCCATCGGCTTTGCTTCGCAAATTTGCTGCTTCCTTCTTCAAGGCGCGGAAGTGCCAGCTTACGTTGTTTTGAGTGAGGTTGGCGTAAGAGGCAACCTTTGCCAGGTCAAGGCCCGGGGACGCTGCAATTACGGCAAGAAGGAGGTTTCGTTCGGCTTCCAAGGTCCATTGCATAGGCATCTTGATGCTGGGGTCTTCAGTCCGAAGAGAGTTATCCCGCTATTATTTGCCACAAGGTAGAGCAAGTCCAAATTTATTAGCCTACAATCATAGACGGTTATAGTCTACGGCTGGCAAACAACCTAAAGACCAAAATATATATTTGCTTACAGTAATTAAAAATTGATGAAGATTGGCAACCGAGTGTAGTTTAGATAGCTAAGTGTTTGTGTGATAAATGCTGATTTTGGTTTAAATCAAATCGACTTCGACTTGAGGAGCCCAAACTAGAGACGTGATAGAGTTGAGCTGAGGAGCAGAAGCGTCATATTTATGCTTTGATGGTTAACTTGAGTGGAGGGCTTTCTCGCAGCAGGAAGAAATTTCCGTGGGGGCTATGCATAGAACCTAGCTTTCCGAGAGGGTGTTCAGGCATCATAGCTTAACATTTCCATCGATATCGATTATGTGTAAACGGTGTATGTTTCTGTCTACGGGACGAGTGCACACTCCGGGAGGTTCCTGTGCCCGGTACTTAGTTGAAGTTCGCCCCGGTGCACAAGCCTCTAACAAGGGTGTCATGTTGGAACAGCATGTTCAACACATTGTTATCATCAACATCCCGTCTCTTAGCTTCGTGGTGATGCCTGTCAGCCGGGTCTGGGCCGGTTCTAATTCTTATACGTAGGCACAGTTAGGCAACGTGGGTCTGCATATCCTAAAAACTTACATATCAGCAATGCAAATGGGCAGCCTCGGGACGCGAATGGGGGCGTTCACTAGGGACTGCTCGCATGTACCTGCATGTACTTCCTAAAAGTCCTAAGAGCCGTCTGATGTGCGAGATATGCGCCAGGGTCATGCGCACAACTTTTAGACAAGGTAAGATATTTTATGGTAAAGTTTAAGCGGGGCATAAAAAGAGGGTGCGTATATGTTCGAATTGCTATGGCCACGGCGCTGGATGATCAAGTTTTGGTTCATTCATTCCCGCTTTTTAGCATCGAATTCTCTAGCTACCATCCTTCATTAACATGCATTTCCTCACATGACGCTATATATCTACGCCTGTTAAGCTGGGCTCTCAGGGAAAAAAGAAAATAGTAATTAGGAACAACAGAAAGAAACCAACTTGCAAAGTTGCAACATTTACTAGCCCAGCATGTCGGCTACTGAAGGTCGGAGCGGCACGGAATTTGGATTTTATTTACCAATTCGATCATACAATGCCTCATTTTATGAGCATAGGTATAACGCCCCACTCTGTAGCTAGCCAAGCTATGATGAAGCGCCGTTATCAATAACTTCGCACACCTCGCCTCCAACAACGTCGCCGATGTCGGCCTGGCCCTCATTCGCCTCATGCATACAATCGGCACCACGACCACCAGGGTGACTCTGTGCGTCACTAGTAGGAGTTGATACCATAAGTTGAGGATCCACGTGAGAGTGGTGGTGGTCAATTATGCGGAACTCATCGTTTAGGTCCCTCAGATCCTGGTTTTGCTCCCAGGCCATGACAACGCCGACCTCGCCACTAGCATGGCCATCGTCACTATCACTCTGCAATCCGTTAGCAGCAGGCTGAAAGCTCATGTTGTTCATGCCGTTGGTAAGCATAGGGTCCATAACCGATTCAATATCCCCAGCATCAATCCGCAACTGCTCTCCATGCTCGCCGACTACCATCATAGAACCAACATTGCCAACGCCAATGTCAGCGTTGCCGTCACTATACCGTCCAGCCGATGTGCAAGCAAAGATGGGGTCAACCACATAATACTGATCGTGGTGGTGGTTGAGATCGCCATTGGCATTTGTTGCCTCCATGGTCATGTTGACGTCCATGCTAATGTTCATGTTCATATCCGTCTCCATACCAGCTCTTGGCACACCAAGGTTCCCCACCTGCTCACTCTCTTTCTCTTTCTTCATCAGATAGCATTCCATGAGATCGCCATAACCACGAGTGCTAAGGCCGGATTCGCCCTCACTGTCGTCCTCGCAGTTGTCATACTCCCATTTGATACTCCCATTTTCACACTTGACCGCCCTAGCACGGCCTTTGCCATTTTTGCCATTTTTTCCTATCCCACCCTTGCCGTTGGTGCTACCGTTTGAGCGGCCACCAGGTCCATTAGCCCGGCCGCGGTTGACAATAAAGTCGATGCTGCCATCACCGAACTCGCGCGCTTCTTTACGTAGCTTCTTCATCTTCTCCTCGATCGCGCGTGGAGATGCATCACCACCGAAGGCAGCTGCGATCTGCTTGTAGTCCATATGGATGTGGTGGACGGCCAAAGTGACAAGGAAGAGGCGGGAAACATTCTCGTGAGTCCAGGTGATTGGCATCTTTAGAGTAAGCAGCGCAGCGCGGGAGTGCCTGTATCCTGAGCTCTTGGGTGATGGTGGTTAGCTAAAAGACGTTCTGATTGCAGGCAGAGGGTGATCTTACAAAGATATAAGCTGTGCAAGGCTGCGAGATCACTGTAATTGTATCCGTAGAAGTCTTTGGGCGGAGCTGCTTGTGGTATATGACGGAACTGCAAAGTTAAACGGGAAAGCATGCGCTGAAGCTGGATTTATAAATCCCAAGATTCTGGAAGAGTGTTTGTACCCGTTTCTCTTGTGGTTGTAGCGCTGGACGCAGCTGCTATCTATATAGATATTTGTAGTTATTCTGAAAGCGGATATTCATAATGCTCCTGAAAGCTCTCTTTGAAGCTAGATGGAAGAGCAAACTTTCTATAGTAGGAGAATTAATGTAAATGTCGTTTGCCGTCCTTAGCGAGGCAGGCAAAATGCAGCTTGTATTATGCTTGTTTCCTTTGGGGCCGCCGAACCCTTTTCTCAGATGGGGATAAGAGAGAGTGGTGTAGTCAGTTATAGACAGAGTTGGACAGAGAAGCGAATTGAGAGAAATGAATGCAAACCGCAGAACCACCAAAACGTTACATAACCGCCAAATTAGAAAGATAGTATAACCAAATCGGTTTATAACAACGCCGAATGGACCTCAGAGTGTACAAGAACAAAACAGATTCCAAAAATATGATGAAGAATATAGTCTCATACCCAATCTGTGAACCAACCGTCTATACAATAATTTTTTTCAACCATTCAACACTCCAACATAACTAATCTCCTTGATATTCATCGTCGTCATCAGTTTCAGCCTTGCATGGAGCAAAATCATCACTAGAGTAATCCAACCCGATGGCGTCTGAGACCTCAGACTCTGCCAGACTTTGGTCAACTTTCACTGCCACAGCACGCTTCTTCCGAGGAGATGGGCAGGGCGATGTCTCGGTCGCTTGGGTTGATGTAAAAGACTGGGAGATGATTTCTTCATCGTCTCTATCGACGGACGATCTTCGCGGTCGCCGCTTGCCAGGCGTCTTCTTTTGTGGCGAAGACTCCTTCTTTACAATCCCGTTGTTAACGTGGGATGCAGCGGCTGGCTTAGCAGGGCTACCCGTAAGGCTTCGAATTTTAACGATCCGCTCTCTGATTGCTCTAGCGGTGGGCTGTTCACCCGCGCTTTTAGCTATGTAGTCGAAAAAAAGGAAGGAAATTAGTGGTTTTGCACAAGGGATGCAGAGAGTCTATAAGGATAGATGGACACTTACGCCATGCGGATCTGATTTTTTCGCCGTCCACTTTGATATTATGTGTCTCGAGCAGAGTAAGAAGTAGCTAGAGTTCCAGATGTGCTAACACATTAGTCGTCTAATTTTTCTTATGTGGATGTTATCGGGGCGGATAGTTTTACTAAATGGTCGTTTTCAGCTGTCCATTTCACGGGCATATTGGCGATGTGACTATTGGCTCTGTAAGATGCAAAGTGTGAGAAGGCGAGTGTAAGACGTTGGATCTTTGGATGGAGGCGCGTTGTTCAAGTTGCTGAGAACGACACTGGCGCAGCAAAGGGATGTCACTTTCTTTATACTGGACTGCACTGGACTGCACTGGCATAGCAGGAGACTGATCGAGTATTATAACGCCATCCTTGATATTTATCATCATCTTTACCGTTCAAGATTGTTCTGGACGTACTCAGAGACGGGGAGATTTTGCCGGCATCTACCATACAATTTTGCTGTGCCTGTTGGGTTGGCTTGCCCCAGACCCCGGGAAAGGTTTACTCCAAACTACCAACATCATCTCTTGCTTCGCCCGAGACACTAATTGGACAGGACTAGACTCTTCAAAATTGAAGGCCGCGCCCTCTATGACGGCTTGATATTTCTCGGCGTCCAAACGCTAAAACTTGGAAACCGGCTTAGGCGGATTTCATTGCTGGGCCTATCGCCCTCGTCACCAGGACGTTCTCGTTGATGCTCCGCTTATAAACTGTCCTGTATCTTCACCACAAAGGCCGGAGCTGGCGGTCAGAAGCTGCATCCGAAAGAACTGGCCCTGGCCCTTAATCTCGTCCCAAGGAGACACACCGTTGTCGGTCAACCGAAAAGTTGCCTTCCTGCATGCTGCACAACCCTTGCAGCCGATTCCTGTTTGGGCAACGGCAAGGAAAGAAGCAGCAAGCCTCTGCAGGACACTTGCATCGATTATCGACGTCGGCAAAGTTTCTCGTTCCACATCCCTTGCCTAGATCGAGCATCAGTCAGCTAAAAGAGCTACTCAGTCCGCGAGGCTGCTGCAATCCAGCGTGAGTCACTTCACCCCCCTAGCAAAAGGGTCAACAGCAATCGCACCGTGTAATATTTTCCGCCAAAACAAATTTTAAATTTGGTGACTCGACTCCCAGCTGCCTACTTTTCATATGCTTTGAACTGAAATTCTTGCTTAACTGATAAATTTTCGCGTAAAGGTGGGATGGTGCTTCTGTTCCCCACCCCTGGCAACGGGGCACGCGGCTGTAGGGATGAATCCCAATTAATTATCCCGATTGGGAAATGTGATGGGGCTGCGAAGAATAGTTCGAGCGCGGTTCATACGTCAACCGGCGTCGTCGGGCGACGACGAGACAGAATTAGAAGAAAGGGGTAAAAAAAATAGGATGGCTGGGCAGGATTCAGACTTTCACAACGAATTTGCCTTCAACTCAAAGCCCAGCACCGTGCAATGGAGACACTTGGCGGCATTTCCTAGGTGTCCTCGAAGACGGCGATACGTGCGAAAGGCAATTGCCAGGCGGTGAATGTATCACACGAGTTCGCGAGAACGCAAAAGCCGAATGCAGGCACCCTCGCTCTGAAACGACGCGAAAAACGAGAAAATGAAGCGGCAGACATCCGGAATATCCACATCTGCGACAGCCGGGGAGGGGAACCGGATCTCCTCCCCTTCACCCAAAGGGTTGGTCAGGATATTTCGCGTAGCCAATCATATCAAGGACAGGAAGATTCTTAGATAACTGGTCCCAGTTCCTGTTTCCCAGGTCCTGTCGTTTGGGGCTCCAGATGTCGCCCATCTATCTGAGTTTTGGGGATTCTGCCCCAAGAATGCCACCCCGCCACCATACTAATTGTATGTAAAGGAAGGGGACGCGAAAGGGCGATTTTACCCTTCGAACACTCTCTTCTAGTACAGCTTTGTATCCCTTCGTCTCGGTTTCGTTTTACAGATTTAAGTCACTTCTACCTGTGTGAATCGAGGGTATAAAAGGCAGACCGTTCCCAATAGTATCGATTGTTCCCCAGCCATCCAGTAGAATACTCGTGTCCACCCCCTTCACTTTTTCGAAGCTAGAATACACTAAAAATCAGAAAGCCCTCCTCCTCGACTCCTCACGTGAATTTCTAGAATTTCTCTACGAAAAATTTGAGCTGCTTTTTCTTTTTCTTTAAATTTTTGCAGCATACTACTGAATCATACTCGTCGCCTTGTGTTGCCTCTCATCCTCTTGATACTTCAATAATATACTTGCACCCACGGCTTTTTGAATCCAAGTACACGCGAATATTTCTACAAGATGCGTTGGGATAACACTGCTGATGCTAAAGTGAGTTTGTGACGCTTCACACGTACATGCCTCTGTATATTTGTTACATTACTAACATATTGCGACCAGCTCTTCATGGCTGTGCTGAAAGTCCATAGCTTGAAACTCAACTACGATGCTATCGCAAAACATATGGGAGAGGGTACATACACTGCAACCAACCAACTTCCCGCAAATGCATATGCATGAACCTCGTTGGTAATAACGCAATCTAACATGTGCCATTGTATATAGACTGCACTGCCAAAGCTGTCAGCCACAGAATCGCAAAGTTGAAAAATCTGAGTGGCGAAACCGGAACGTCGACCTCGTCACTTTCGACTTCAACCCCAAACACGCCTACAAAGTCGCCGACTAAGCGCAAGCGCAACGAGACCAACGACTTGATCGCCATTAAAAAGGAGCAATTCGAGCGTAGCATGGACTCGGACACAAGCAGCGATGTCTATATCGATGCCGTGGCCACTGGTTCCCCTAAGAAGAAAAGGCGCCAGCAGAAGGCTCCAAAGGCTTCAATTGCGGCACCGCCCGCAACAACCAATGTGGCTGCTGTCACCACCACCATTCCTAGTATTCCAGCGCTATCTTTTGCTTCAACACATGAGGACCCCGACGTCAATTCCCCTCCGGCACCGAGTCTGTACTCGACATCCGATGGCTCGTATGAAGAATATTTCCACTCTTTCGCTCCAAACGACGCTTTACCCGGCATGCACCAATCGAACGATAATGATGCTTTTTTTGTGACGGGTCTATTCTCGTGATGCGGCAATGCTGGTCTTGCTGCGATTTTAGTTCTCTAGGCGACTTCTTGCTTCTCGGCGTTACTGGGTTAAATATCATGATAAGGTTTTCTCTCCTGCTATGACTTCTTGTTATTGCGTACAATGATAAGAGAGCCAGGGCTTTGTAATTTGTCTGTTTTCAAAGATTTTTTTTTTTTTTTTCAAAAAATGTTTTAACTGGATGCTTCAAACGCGCGCGATTTGGTAGCAAAACGATTGCGAAAGTTGGTTCTATTGGATATACATTTCATGCTATTTCAACTTTTTTTTTTTCCTTCCCTGAAATTTTTCGCTGTCAAAATTTCGGCTTTGAATATTAGCTCGAGCGGTGGATATACACGAATTATTTTATTCATATCATTATTTTATTCGGTTTTCTATCGCTAGCAGAGCTCGAACATTAATTTTAACCGATAAATTTCTCTCCGATGGACCAAAATGCAAATATTAAGGAAGCCACAAGGAAATTCGTATAAGGAATGATTCAGTTCATTCTCGACGTAAATCGTAAGCATAGATAGACAAGTGGTGCGCGCTCAGAAACAACCCCATACGAGTTCGAATTGTCATAAACGATCAAAGTACTACTCTCCATCGTAAAGACTACATTTAGGTGTTAGCGAGTTGGAACATCCAGTTTTAGCATATAGGGTATAGAACCTTTCGTCGTCGTCTAGGTGTATTACACCTTTTGAATCAGCTTTCTCAGATTTGACTATAAACCATCTCATTAGTTCTGGAAGACGCAGAGTGCAAAAAAATGGAGCCATGGCACCAGGTTGTGTCAAAACACCAACTACGCACATATATGGGCCGTTTGCCTATTGCCGCTTTCCTCAACCTTTATCTCACGCTTCACAGGTGTCTTCAAGGGCGTTCCAAATGGGGTATTTGCTTCGCGAGCGGTCGGTTTCTTTTTGGACGGAGTCATTATGATCTCCTCGTCATCGACGTCTTGATCAAAATTCATCTGCGCGTGTTTCCGTTTCGCGGGCGAGGCTTTCGATACGCCGGCGTTACCACTTTTCCGCGGAGTGCCACCAGGCACCTTGTTCTTTTTCAACTTCTGGAAATGTTGTCTGTGGCATCAAAATATAAAATAAATTGTTGGTATACATATATTTTACAGGATGTAGATGCTCCCATTGGGAGCTCGGAAATGAAACATCGATACACGTACCGACAGCCCTCCGCGGTAAATTCTAGACCAAGCGCCTGCATCTCCTTCGATACTTCCTCCCACTTTGGCAATTGGCTAATATTTAGCAGCTTGATGATGGTCAAAAGGAGCTTGTGCTCGTTTTCGATAGTCCAGGACGGCATGGCGAAAGATAGGTTTCAGAGAGGCTATCGTAGGGATGCTGTCCAAGAATGCTTCGAAGGGGCAAAGCGGTGGCCGGGTCGAGCAATGTCGAAAGCTGCAGATCTAGTCGATGAATAAAAGCGATAGTAATGGTGACAGACTCCTTTTATTGACCAGGGATGTTTTAGAGTCTTGTGGAGTGTCCTTCTTGGATATGCACGTAAGAATTGCGTGTTGTATGTTGGAGGTTTTCCAGCGGCATCCAGCAACTGGGCGAGCTCGAGCGTTAAGATTCAAGACTCATGAAGAAATCCGAAAAAAATAAAAAAAAAATAGAGAGGAGTCTCCGCAAATTCCTGCTTCAGCCGTGCCTCGGGTCAGTTGGAGTGATAATAAGATCGGTCGATTCCAAACTGGCACAGAATCACTATTCGGAACAGCAGCAAGCTTCCTATTTGTGAGCTCGTCACTTCTGTGGATCTGGACCACCTTGACTTCATTACAATTCCTATCTGGGAGAAGATATTACCTTAATCCCTGAAGCTCTTGTTGGGTTAGCATGTTCCGTTTCCGCGGCGATGCTCCAGCTGATAGGCTTTCCACAATAAATAAGCAGAGGCGATGCACTCAAGCGGACTTGTTCCGTGCGCCCTGAACAAGGGTGTCAGGCCAGGGATGGAAAACCGGACATCGAAGCCAACCACCGGGGCCAAATTCCCCCAAGCGAACAGTGCAACAGTTGCAGGATCTGGGGCTCAATTCACCACAAAATCTGGGAAGTATATTATCACCGGCCAGCAGGAGACCATAGAAAATCCATTAAAGGCGACCGGGGTCCCCGTTGAGATGAAACCAGTGGTGAAAGAGAATGTTAGCGGCGTGATGAGCTTTTACCAGAACAATGGGGAGCGGGGGGCAACTTTGGCCCTGGATGTTGTATGGGAGACTCGGCAAACGAAAGGGGAAATTTCGCCCGTCCGCGACAGCTGTTTCCCGAAACTGCGGGAAGTTCTGTTCAATCACACACTAACAGCGATGGAATGCCGTGAACACCCAGCTAACTTTAGAAATGGAAGAGGCTGGTGAGTTAGGGACAGCTGAACAGGTAGCTCCTCACCGTATATATGAAGATGCGACGTCCCCAAGTGAGCAAATGTTGTGTTGCAGACCAGCAAATTAGCAGACCGAATCACAAATTGACCACTCGCATTTCTTTCTTTGCCTTACTACCCTCGACATTTCTCTTGTTATAATTCGATTGCACACTGAAAGTGTATCGAACAGTTTGGCTTTCATTCTTCTACTTGATTTTTTTAGTTTATTCAATCGATAAAGATATCCAACATGCCAGCCAAGCTCACACATACGCAAGAGGCTTCCTTCCTACTCGATATCATCAAGCACTCTGATCTCAAATCGGTAAGTCAAAACAACCAAGCAGCTGTCCCATACCGTATATACCGCTGGCTCTAACTCGAGTTTGCTTTTATAGATAAATTGGCAAGCCATAGCCGACAAAAAGCAGATCAAAAAGGGCGCCGCGCAAATGCGCTATCAGCGTCTAAAGCAAGCTATCGAAAAAGCTGAAGCCGCAGAAGCCGGTATCACTCTACCAGAAGGCCCTCGGAGCGACGGAGAACAGTCATCCGGGGTCCAAAGCAACCCATCAACACCTAAAAAACCGAGAGCAAACAAGGTGGAGAAGCCTAAGACTTCCTCTTCCGGCAGGAAAAGGAAGGTTGCGGTTAATACCAGCATAACGTCGCCTAGCACCAGCATGACATCGTCGTTATCTGCAGTCTCCATGCAGAGCATTTCTCCCTCTCCTGTGCCCATGCTTAAGATGGAGCCGCAAGAGTTTCCCCCAATTCTTCAGGTTCCAGCGCCTGCCCCAGGGCACAATATTCACGGTCATATTATGGGAATGCCGTGTTAGAGTGTTATGTTTATAGCCTATTCACTGTGTTAGTACGGGGATATTGTTTCCCTTCCTGTTCATTGGAGTTTGGGTAGTTTTTTTTAGGAGGCATATGTTTGTATTTCTTGTAGTTCTGCTAGGTAAACCGGAATCAGGGATTTTGAGGGATAGCATGGATATTCTGTGGCATTGAGCCTGAGTTAGATAGTGTACGCTACACGTAATTTTGTAAATTATCTGGAAGGCAGCTTGCAAAGCAGCAACAATTGATGCGAATTACTGTTAAACATAAACAATCGGCCATATTTAACTTCGAGGGTGGATCTTAGTATTAGGCTTAACTGTCGCGAAGAAGCACAAGGAGGCTAAAGAAACTCCCTGAAGAACTGAAGCCCCCGAAAAGTTGTAAAGCGGTAAAGATAAACCTGGGAAGCTCTCGGATTCTGCTAATCATTCATAATAATAATCAGACTGTTCACTGTCCCAGTCCTTCTTTTCTTTTACGACTACCCTCTTTACCACGCCTCTCGCTTTCTTCACCTTCGCTTTTTTGTCTGGAGATTCTTGCTCGACATCTAGCCTGTCGTGTTCTGCGTCGTTATTATCACTAGCAACCAAATTTGGTATACCATTGTCCTTTTCATTCTCCGTCTTCGCCACCGCACTTCCAGGCGATGCGCGCTTCCGACCACGTTTTGGTGTTGTAGGTACAGGCTTCTCGTTGCCGCCGCCGCCACTGCTACCTTCGGCTGCGAGAGCGGCTTTCAATTTGTTCTTGATACCGTTAAAGCGGCAGTAGGCGCTGTGAGAGGTAATCCCATGTTCTGCGCCTACAGCTGCATAATCGACCTGTGATATTCCAATCGATAGTATGAGCCTCATGGGTAAAATTTACGGAATTGTCACCTGGATGACTAGATAGCAATCGACAGTATAGGTGCTATCCGTTACATACCTGTTTCAAGTCTGAATATTTGATAATGGAAAGGAGAAAGCGCTCGCTGGTTTCAACTTTGTAGTTCCCTTTCGTCATCTTTTAGCTTTGGAGGATTCTCCAGGCTATTGACTATGCAAGATATAGGCTTAGAGTGAGCCCTTTGTAGCGTAGGGTATGTAGATAGATTGTGTTCTGATCAAGATTTTAGTACTTCTGAATGAGGTTATGCAATTTTAGATAGAGACGGACAGAGTTTTTCTACCCCAAGGTAGCTGATACCAGTGATACAGTAAATGCGATCTCAAGACTGGTAGCTTGGAGGCTTATCCCTCCGGCCTAGTGTGCTAGGTGACTCAAGATTTCGGTAGAACATTGAGGTAGATTCTTGGGGCACAGCGAAGACAGAGTGGCTATCTATGCGCGACACCCCCTGTAAAATTCCTAGAATGCCCAAATACCTAGATATTTCGCGAAATTTCAATCATATAGGAGTAGTGTAACTGAGAGCACCTTTGAACGAACTAAAAATTAAAAATGGGGCACTAGGCATCATCCTAATATCGTCCACCATGGTTATCTGAGAGCTCTTATGCATCATCTTTAGATTACTATGCGCTCCCGACCTTCTCACAAACCTCCTCTTCATGCGCACGCATACCTTGTCCATGTAGTGACGATAAAATTCGGATGAGGAATATTGATCATTATACAACCCCGATATCGGCCAACTTACATTTTCTTCGGTATATTGGTATTGTCTTTAGACAGTCAACTCGGGTAGCCATATAAGGGTAGCTATAGTCGGGACCCTGAGTTACATCGTGATACGAGATTCAATTGATGATATGCCGTCTCGGGATAGATCAAACGAGATCCGATAGGTCACCTAACTTTGTCAGGTAGGCTACTGAAGTTGAGTCCCCAAATGCAAACTCGGCTGGCGTGACAATCTTAAGTTGGTATACAAGGCATCTATCATTTTCTGCTATACATATAGTTACAATATACATGTATGGATACTTAAGTACCCAGTATATACGTCTATAGACTATAGACTCAATACGCTAACATGCTTACGCGATCGCGCATAAAGGCCAAGTATTTGTTCCACAAGCTTTGCCCCTCCGATAATGACAACGGTAAATGTCGCAAGCTATAGAACAGGAATGGTGAATTTTACTTCAGCACAAGCACATATGCACATCCAATCGTGAATCTGGCCGCGATGTTTAGCCGTGCCGTGTCGTGCCCCGTCATGCAGTGCATTAAGCTTAAGAAACGAGCCGCTCTGAGTCATCCGTATTCAGAGCTAGATAGTGTAATCTATTGGTGCTAGTTCATGCATGCGCATGCACGGCTGCCGTCCTCAAAGTGTGCGTAATTGCACCGGGATAGCTAGCTACATCATGGGCGAAGATACAAAAGTCGGACGGCAAGTGGGGAACCTAAGCTCTAGGTTATTGTGAACGGCGGAGCCGTTGAAGAAAGCTTAAAGGTCGCCGCTATACATGCATGCCGGAATTTATCTCCCGCCTGGAGCCCCTCCCTTGCCGAGATGCACGCCCCTCATGGGAAGGCGCTAGTCTTTTACAAGCCGTATCCAAGTGCGAGTAAATAAGTACTTAGTATGTGGTATACAATATCACTTGTTACTGAAGGCAAAGCTCCTGCAGTGCCCCGCATGGGTCAATTGATCAAGCTAGCCCCGCTATGATGTCCTCGTGATCAAAGGGCACGCCAAGATTTTACGTCAAGGCTGACAAGAAGCTAACTTGTAGCCAGAAGTACCAGTCCGGTTTTGAGTCCGACGTCTGGAAGAAAACGAAAGTGAGCAGTGGCCGGACGGCACGAATTCAGGCATGCCGATCCATGCGTGTTGAGTGGTTGAAAAATCCAACATTGATGTCCAGAACCTGCAGGTGCAGGTGCATGCGCATGCTTGCCGGGGTCTGTGCAACCATCCGGCGCTGCAGTTGCAAGACCAAAGGCCCGGGTTAAGGTTGTCTTCCCGGGGAATGAACACCCTCAGAGTCCCCGGAGACGGCGGAAAATCCAACGTCTCAACACGATAGCATAATACTCCAGGCACAGCTGCACAGTTGGCACATCAACATTAAAGCTACTGATAGAAATCGATCGAAATTCGACCACATGAATACACTAGAACTTTTCTGCCGTCGGTACTGTAAGAATACGGGATTCGATCTTAGAAGTTCCTGATTATATTTGATGAGAACGAAGGTGTAGTCGACTTGAGCGAATTAGTATGGGCGAGTCGTCTATATAATCCCCTTCTTTCCCTCCTCCAGAATTCATTTCGGCTCTATCCTATTCGAACTCAAAAGCGCCATCAACTATCACTCTATCAGGTCTACTCTTCGGTTCCTCTCGTACTAAGAGTGCGCCTTGGTGAAACAAAAAGGCTCATTGTCACGACTTTACTATTCTCCAACTTGTAAAGTCCAGTTATATTTCGTTCGCCCACAGCTTAAATTCACGTATTGATATATATACTCAAGACCTACAATTTCTAATTTTACAAGCGTGAGTCTCCTTTTCATGTCAAATTGTTCCCACATTTACTGATAGTTACTTCGAACAACAGGATAAGAAACTGAAAATGGCACCTGCTGGCGACTTCGATACCCTCCGCTTCCTACTCCTCTGTATTGACAAGTGCGAGTAAGTGGCTAAACATCCCGCACTTTTCTCAGTTCTGGCTGGCTAATCTCTCCAACGTGTTAGTACCAAAGCTATCAATTACGAAGAGATAGCTGAAGCTGCCGGCCTACCTGGCCATAAAGCTGCCTACAAGAAACTTTGGGACTTGAAAAACAAAGTCCGCAACAGAGGCATCGACAACGACGAGAATCCAGCCAAGTCGCCCACCAAGGTAACGAAATCACGTTCGCCGAAAACTTCTCCACGAAAGAAGAGGCAAGCCTTGAAAACCGAGGAGCAATCCGAAGTTATGGGTGGGCAAAGTGACTTTTTGATCTAACGGTCAAGTCGTTTGGAATGCAGCTCACGAGACAGAAACTTCAGTCAGCCTGAAAATGACTGTAAAGTTAAATTTCAATTTAATGATAGATTGGAAGACAAATTTTGTCTTTTTTGTTACTTATTTGTTTGTTTACAAAGAGGTCTTCGCGGGTTTGCGACAAAAAGGAAATCTAAACCAACTGGGTAGTCTTTTCGTGGGTACATTTCAATTTCATGTAACTTCACCATATGTATAGTTAGCCACCAATCATGCAAGAAAATTTTGCCATACGTTGCCAATTGTTGCTGTAGAAAATTTCCTAAAATGTTCCGGGCTCGCTCGAATTTTACAAATTTACTTGTACAACCTACTGTGCCCGAGGTCTTAAGAAAGCCTGGACTCGGGAACCCGACTCCGAATTTGAAATGCCTGAAACTTTGAGAAGCCCGTAGATCATAGTAGAATCGCAGGTATTGCCCTAGGTGCGCAGCCTACTCGATTATCTATTTTGCCTGCGGTTCTAGTTATATAAACCCTGATTTTCCTCAAGCTTTGCCCTCAACGTGGGAACCCTTCTATTTCAGCAATACACAAGCAACTCTTCAATGCGTACTTTAGAACTCCCATATTCAAAACCACGCTCAAGTGCATCCAAGAATATTTATTGAAACTATTAAAACCCCACTCGCTATTTCCAAAATGTCACCAAGGAAACCATCGCCAACCAAGCCAACTACTCCCACGAAGTCGTATGACACTTTTACAAAGAAGACTAAGAATATGGAAGTTCTAGTCGCTGTGCTACTCAGCTCCAAAAAGCCCGAAACCTTTATTGATGTGTGTCTCCACTCCTTATCGCATTTGCAAATCACATTATACGCTTGTGCGCATGCCTATCAACAGTTTAAGCTAATAGGACAATGGAAATAAAAATACAGGTGTCACAAGTTAACTGGGACGCTGCGGCTCAACGTCTTGGTCTAAAAAACGCTAAAGTTGCGTCCACTCGCTTTGGCCAGGTGAAGAAGGAGCTCATGGAGTGCGCCGAAGCCTCTGGAACGGTCATGGCTCTGTCCAAACAAGAGAGCGACAACACCATGCATACGGATGACGGTAGCTCTGGCCCTCCCGATACACCTACGAAGGCCCCCGAGGCCAAGGTCACCAAGCCGAAAGGGAGGCCTCGTGGTGGCAGGAAACTGAAAGGGAAAGGGAAAGGTATCGAATGGGAGCCTGAAAAGGAAGAAAAGAAGGTCAGGTTCAAGGTTGAGATGCCACTCATAGGAGGGACAGAGGACAGCAATCTTGATGTTGGGGTTGAATGAGAGGATACGGGGTGGGCTAGATCGGTCTCCTCAAGATAAAATTGGGATTTCAAGCATGTTGTCAACTTTTCGTTCATAAATGAGACTATTTGGGTTAGGAGCTAGTGGTGCTTCCTTCATTTTGTTGGTATGGGCAATTGGCTGTTGTACTTCTGGCGGCTGTTTGGTGAATGTATGCAAAAGTATGAGAGTTACCTAGGTATATTGATGGTGTCATGCATCATGTATCGGCAATCTCAGCTTGCGGTATGCCTTGCGGGCGGCCCAGCACATAACACTATCCAGAAGGCTGGGAACAAAGACAAAGAAGTTGTGATTGCCCTAGAATTCATGGGAGAACCAAAACTAAAGTTGCTTGGAAAACCGCTGGAACCAAAAGCTGTGTTTTCTAGGTCTGAACACCGCTATGAATTCCAAGCTTGGTTTGGGCATCTAGATGTTCTTACCATTCCACCTAGTCACATCTTTCAAAAAGATGGAGGATTGAGAGGTTCTTCTCACCTCATTCCTACCGCAACATCCTCGCAATCACTAGTGATTTGAAAGGACCTCGCACTGAGCGACATTTCACCTTGAATATCCGCCCTCGGAGACCGTAGCCTATATCTCTTCTTGACTCAATTCATCATATCACAATGGGCAAAGTTGTACGCTTCCCTTGCCACCCACACAATCAGCTTCCTGAACCCATTTTATAAATTCTGCCTCGCCATATCTAAATCTAACATTTCCGTAGGTATGGACCGCGGATAACGATCGCAAAGTAAGTTGCGGATATAAACGACAGGCTAGGGGCTTTGGTAATTAAAAGTTTGGTATATGTAGCTACTGATTCGATTGATCGATAAATCGGCAAAGTCTTATAACAGCGAGGCATTATGCAAGCTATTCGAGGGTATGCCGTTTCCCACCCGCTTTTGGACACCGAACTAAAATTCTTCCAACTATAGGAGCAACTCCCAAAGCTATCGAAGAAAGAATTGCCAAACTCAAGCGCGAGGCCAAGGCATTGGACGCTAGATGCGCCGTCCAACCATCCGCTCCCCATAAACCGAAAGGGAATTACTACACCGCCCCTCCGGTCCCCGGGCAGTCCTACGGTGGATTCAAAAGGAACCTCACCCAGACCGAAAGTGAGAAACCGGGAGGTGAGAAAGAAGATGGCGAGCCGCTTTCCGGCAGTGCCGCGAAGAAGGCGCGAACAGCGAAGAAGAAAGTTGTCAAGGATAAAAGTATAAGCGATGGGAAAAAGCCTACAGAGGAGGAGAGTGTGGAAGTAAAAGCGATGAATGCTCCAGTCCCCGCAATTACTATTGGCACGGGATGCTCTGGTGGCTCTGGTGTGGAGAGAGCTGAGAAGGAGCTAGTGGCTTGAGATGAAGTCATGCCCTCACGCATAGCAATGACCTGCGGTTATCGCAGTCCAATTTATGACCACAGAGACCGGGTTTGTTTGGATTTGAATGTTGCAATGATTCACTTGCTGTATGATACCACCTGGAATAGATGGTACAATCTGCGACAGAATTCAATTTCGAATAGCTGTAACCGAGCGACTCTATATTGCCTTCGCCTTTAGTTCTTTCTTTGCAATCCCATAAATCCAATTTAGCACCGCAATCCCAGTGTACCAAGACAGGACAGCCATGAGCACGATGAGCAGTCCAACGTTCAAAAGCGAGCGCGGGAGGGCGCCGAGAAGGAATTCATCCAGGATTATATCGACAAGAACAGGTTCCGGATTCTGCATTAGAGTCATGTTTGTTGTGTAGTAGGATGCAATGGCCGATATCCTGAGATACAGGTCCGACCCAGGTCCGGCCGAATCTCCCTTTCTACCAGCGGGTGGAGAATGGACGCTCAACCAGAAGTCTGACGGGGTCTGTGCCAGTTATTATGTTAGTCACGTGACAGCGTACTCTCCGTGCACTATCAATTGCGGACTTACAGTCGCAGCCCAACAGACTCGAGCTTCATACCGGGCACCTGGCTTGAGATCCCGCAGGTATACCCAAGAGTCAATGCCGTGTGGAGCATCTGCTGTTGGGAATGCTCTTGGCAGCTCGGTCCTCAGCAGCAGTCTTTGCGTCTCCCTTGCAGCAGACAGCTCGTCAAGTGTGTTGATGTCAGGCTCCCCAATGTCGCTGATAAGAGCAGCATCAGGGGCCGTAAAGATAATCTTCTCGGTGTTACAGTTGGCGTACGAGCTCCAAAGAGCAAGCATTAGCAATGCGTGGTAAAGGGCATTGGTCTGTTGCATCTTCACGGCGTTTGTGGATCGTGGGGAGATGTCGCGGGAAGCGCGAGATAGGGTCCTAGCAACAAAGGAAGAGTTTGGTTTACTAGACCGCGATCAACCGAGTCAACAGGTCTCAAGAACTGCATTTATAGGTACCTACTTAGTAGAGAGCAACTAAGGAAACCGAGCATCGCACAATATGCATATTCGGTAGATCTCGATAAGTATATTTTTATTTCAACTGCAAATAGTGACATCAGTAGTGCCTAAGTAGGTAATAATAAAATTTACTCGGTATATATATGTGATATATTGGTGTACAGACAATATTGTGGTCCTCTGCAGTTGCTTTGTGTCAATTCATTATTGTGTCGTTAAGTGATACCTATTCCCCTACGGTAGGTTTCTACATCCTTAAGTACCTAGGTAAGCATGTAGATAAGTACTTAGGTAAGTTGGGATATTGATGCTGCCCAACTTTGTATATTTTATGCAAATGTGCACATCAAAGCTACTTCAACCTCCCATCACCAAAGCTTCAGACGACCTTTGCGTTGGGATTCTAGCCTCCCTCATATCCCTCCTCTACATCTGCAGCCCGGCTGCACTGGATTTCTGCCGTGAGCTGCCCTGTAAGGGCCCCTAGGCTCCTGCTTGGGCAACCGCTGAGGCCCTGATCGTCAACTTTTTTAGAGGTAAGGAGTCCTATTCCAAGGCCGAAGTGGTGTCCGCACAAAAACAAGTCTGGCTACGAGACTGTTCCAAGGCAAGGGTGATTCGCTAACAATAAATTGGGACTGCCTATAAAGCCTACAGGCTTCACCGCCGGTTTCCTGCCAGACATAGCTGAAGGCTTCCGTGGGGACCGTTTAGCGCCGGCCATAAACCTAAACACGCTCACCTCTTTGTGAGCTTCGCTGAAGACCGGCCAGGTATCAGCTGGGGGTTGGGTGGAGGAAAGCAAAACTGGGTGCTTCTATTCGTTCGTTATCACTGTTATTCTTGATAGCATGGCGAGCATGTATGCAGATAGCATTATCGCAATTACGCCGTCCTCGTCCAATAGCTACTGCTTACCGGAGATTTTTTCGAGCAAGATATCTCGCTAAATTGGCATGCGCCGTTAGTTTGGTTTTTATATTATTGTGATTGTGGTGTTGCGCGCATCCCTTGCCTAAAGCTCTGCTTAACAAACAAAAAATCGAACATTTTCTCCTCACCAAGCCAACATCCACCATCTCATACCCACCAGCTACCTCAACCAACCCCTACTCTCCCCCAATCCAATCCGTAGCTTCTTCTTCCCCCTATCCTATACTCCGTAACGTGTAACGACATTTTATTTCATCATGAGAGAAGTCATCTCTATTAACGGTATGAAAGAGCTTCCTCTCGCCCACGCACCGGTTATTGCCACCCCGGTATCCCCCTGGAGCTCAGGTGCTAACATCTCATCGCCATAAAGTCGGCCAGGCTGGTTGCCAAATCGCCAACTCGTGCTGGGAGGTGAGTTCAATCCTTTCAAAGCATCATGTTATGCTTTATGAGCGCTAACAAAACTTGTCAATAGCTATACTGCCTGGAGCACGGCATCCAGGTTCGCACACTCCTACCGACGCGTCTCATAATCAAACGATGGTAGAGCTATGAAGCATGCTAACCAAGTTCACCATGCAGCCTGATGGATATCTGACCGAGGAACGTAAGGCTGGTGCTTATGACCAAGGTTTCAGCACCTTTTTCTCTGAGACTGGTATGTATATCTTCAATGCTCATCAAATGATCATTGGAATAGCTTTAAAATTGACCGTCCTTAATAACAGGAAACGGAAAATACGTCCCAAGAACCATATATGTCGACCTTGAGCCAAATGTCATCGATGAGGTCCGCACTGGTACCTACCGCTCTTTATTCCACCCGGAGCAGATGATCACTGGAAAGGAGGATGCCAGCAACAACTGTAGGATAAATCAAGCTTCTGTTACCATAACAATTGACATGCATACTTACATATCGTGAATGCAGATGCTCGTGGCCATTACACCGTTGGAAAGGAGCTTGTCGACACAGTGCTTGACAAGGTCCGACGTGTCGCTGGTGAGTCTAATCCGACACAACGCAGGTTCGCCCCGTATAGGAAGCTAATGCGAGAAAATTTTCAGATAACTGTGCCGGCCTTCAGGGCTTTCTTGTTTTCCACTCATTTGGTGGTGGCACTGGATCAGGTTTTGGCGCTCTGCTTATGGAACGCCTCTCCGTTGACTACGGAAAGAAGTGCAAGCTCGAGTTCTCGGTCTATCCAGCTCCCCAGAACGCTTCGTCTGTAGTCGAGCCTTATAACTCCATCTTGACAACTCATACTACTCTGGAGCATTCCGACTGTAGTTTTATGGTTGACAATGATGCCATTTATAACATCTGCAAAAAACAATTGGGCATCCAGCGACCCAACTTTGAGAACCTGAACAGATTGATCGCTCAGGGTGAGTACACGCTCGATGACTGCCACATCTTACGTTTGGCACTAACTAAGGCATCTGCGCAGTCGTTTCCTCTATTACTGCTTCTCTTCGATTCGACGGATCGCTCAATGTTGATCTCAACGAGTTCCAGACCAACTTGGTCCCTTATCCTCGTATCCACTTCCCATTAGTCGCCTACTCTCCGGTCATCTCCGCATCGAAGGCCCTGCACGAGTCAAATTCCGTCCAGGAAATCACAGCATCTTGCTTCGATGCCGATAGCCAGATGGTTCACTGTGATCCCAAGGCCGGCAAATACATGGCAACTTGCCTTTTGTATCGTGGAGACGTTGTTCCAAACGACGTGCACCAGGCCGTTGCTATTGTCAAGACCAAGAAGACGATCCAGTTTGTCGATTGGTGCCCCACTGGCTTCAAGATCGGTATCTGCTACCAGCCGCCACAACTTGTTCCAAACGGCGATCTCGCTGATGTTAAGCGCGCTGTGTGCATGTTGAGCAACACCACTGCGATCGCCGAGGCCTGGAGTGCACTGAGCAGCAAGTTCGATCTGATGTACTCCAAACGTGCCTTCGTCCACTGGTATGTCGGTGAGGGTATGGAGGAAGGTGAATTCTCTGAAGCTCGTGAGGATCTTGCTGCGCTAGGTAATTTTGCCCCTTTGAATTTGTTGTCGTGCTGACAGTAAAGAAAGAAAGAAAGATGCTAACCATATATCTTACAGAGCGGGATTACGATGAGGTTGCCAGTGACAGTGTGAATGCCGACGATCAAGAAGCCGAATATTAAATTGACCGCTTACAACTTTGATGATACTCCCATTTGCCCCTTTGCGTTTTTTGATTTGGGACATAATTTGAAAAGCGAAAAAACACCTCTACCTTCGATTACATTCTGGGTTACTCTTTTCCACGTTGGCATGTAGGAAGCGACAACATCTTTGGTAGCTCGGAAGATTACTTTTGCGCTATGACTTTTTCTTTCTCGTGCCCTCTTTTCCCAGCTCGTCAGACAAACCTTACCCTTGCCTACATAATTTTCCTTTTTTTGCTTTGGTTTGTCTTGTCGTTTGGGAACTGGGAATTCTAAGTCTAAGGAGAAATGCAATCGGTTGGACTGATAATACCACATACACCTTGCGATCGAACCAAGAAACCTCACGTTAATAGAAAATTCCCTCTTGCTTTCCCTACCCGAGCATTAATATCTGCAGCCAAAGCGAAAAAGCCCATTCATGTTGATAACTATCCAGTACATGATTTTAATAGCGATTCCATCGTGAAATATGATGCACAAGCTCAGAACAAGAGAGGCAGATAATACAAGTACAGTACAAATATCAGGTGTTCAGCTGCATATGCGGGTTGGCATCGGCATAAAAGTTGAAAGATTTGTGGCTTTTCGCAGCGCTGAGTACCTACCTGTCATCGATCATCTGATCTTTTGGCGGCTGCATTTCTGGACTGGGTAAATACCTAGGTAGACGTCGTTATCGATAGCGACATGAAGTAAAAAAAAGCGCAGATGGTGCGGCTGGAAGAGCAGCTAGCTTGTTCAACAGACGGCGGGCGATATCGGTAGCGGGGGGGGACGTGGGAGTGTGCTTGCAAGGGAAAGCTTATATTACATCAGCGCGCGATCAATTGTGGTATTGTCGCACAAACATTACCCGGAAAGAAACCTTTCTCTCGATCGAAGCTCTCTTCGGAGGCTGCAGCGTTTGAGGGGCCTTACAAGGCAGTCTTTGGAGATGCGCGGATTCATCACGGTGACGGGATGGGATGTGATTAATAATGCAGATGGGAGATAATTATAATCATTCACGGCTTCAGCTGGCCAAGAAGTTGGATAGATTACGTGGAGGGAGGGACCGACGGAGGAAAGGCGCCCAAATGCAAATGCAAATCTCAGATGCAGCCCTGCACATCTATGACAAGGGTGAGAGTACACAGACAGATGCATCGGGAATACGGTCGCGATGCGGTGGAAGCGGAGTAATATGGGCATGCATATGGCATCACCGGGTTCCCTCGATCGAGAGGGCATGGCACATTGTGTTCTTTTCTACGAGAACGGCATAGGATCCCGGACAGATACAAAGTCTGATATGGCGTATCGCAGCGTATCGTCTTGTATGACAGCCACAGCAGCTAGGCGTTCTTGTGGTCCGGTGGCTTGAGTCGACGGGTAAGCTTTTGGGGCGCAGCAGGCGGGGGATCCTGGAAGAAGACAGAGAGCGAAAGAGAGACTATCTCTCCTCTTCCGACAGGTCCATCGAAAGGGAAAAAGGCCGGGACGGAGTGGAGGGAAGGCAGTGCAGCAGTATGTCGACGGTTGAACAAGGAGACATAAGCGTAGCGGAGCAGCGGTGGTTGTGGTGTAGCAGTGCGGTGCGGTGGAGGTGGAGCTTTGTTCAGGACTAGCGTGAGAGATATTCTTTAGGAGTAGTTCTTCAGGGTGCATCGATAGGTCAAGCTTCTGGGCCTTGCAGCTGAGGTGCATTTATATTATCCTTCTGTCCGCACTTGCATCCCATTCGCATCGAACCTCTCCAAGTAAAACACCACAGTCCACCTCCATTCCATCTCTCTCTTATCCATCAATCGTTTCATAACAACGATAATATACTACTTGCTCCGTCCAAACCTACCGTAGTCTAGTCCTCACTCATCGAGTGCAGTGCACAGCTAGTCATCCTTCATGATGGCCGACACTGCTACAGCTCCCGCCCAGGCGCAAGCTCATCAGACATCGCAGGGCCAGACCAGCGCTTCTCCGAACCAGGCTGTCGGACCGACACAGGCTCCTCCTCCTCTGCCTGAAGGATGGGTATGTCCATGATGTTTATTTTCCTGACCGTATTTTTTTTGATTTTTTTTTTTTTTTGCTTCTCAACACTCGGTTGTTGCTACTCATCGAAATACCCCGCTAATGAGCTGACCACCCACCCCCTTATACATATACAGATCGCGCAATGGGACCCGACCAACCAACGCTACTACTTCGTCCAGCCGTCGACCGGCACAACCCAATGGGAAGTTCCCACCGGTACCCCGATCACCAATTTTAGCGGAAACGCCGTGGGCACTCCACAGGCAGCAGGCACCCCGCAGGCCGGCACCCCGCAAGCCAGTACCCCAAGCGGGCAACAGCAGCCGGGTCAGCAGCCCAACACCTACTTTGATCCGAACGCCAACCCGCAGAACCAGTATACGCCGCAAGCCGGCACCCCGCAGACTGGTACCCCGGGACAGTATGATCCCAATGCTCCGCAAGATCGTGCTGGTGGGCTCAGCGCGATAGGCCAGGTTGCCGGCTTGCTCGGTGGCGGTGGTAAATCAAGCCATGGTGGTGGCGGCGGTGGTTTTGGCCAAGTTGCTGGTCTACTTGGAGGAGGAGGAGGGAAGCACAGCTCTGGAGGAGGCGGTGGCCACGGATCTGGTGGTGGTGCATTGGGACAAGTTGCTAACCTTGCCGGAGGCCTTTTGGGAGGGGGCAAGAATAAGCAGAACCATGGTGGCGGTGGTGGTGGCGGCGGCGGATTAGTTGGTCTTGCTTCTGGGATTTTGGGCGGCGGGAAGAAGCAGAACAGCGGCGGTTCTCACGGAGGTGGTTCAGGTGGTGGATTGATGGGGATGGCATCTGGGTTCCTGGGTGGTGGTGGACATGGAAGTCAACCGGGTCACAACCAGCAGGCGGGTATCGCGCAGCAGTACGGTCACGGGGGAGCGGGCACATATTCACCTCATACCCAATACGGCGGACAGAATCCGGTTCGTATAATGCATGCTTTATTCCCGAAGCGATTGACAAGGAATGCCGGACTAACAACGATATTGCATAAATCTAGACATATCAGCCGCCAGGAGCACAACAAAACTACGGCGGCCAGTACGGCGCTCCGAGTCCATATGGTGGCACTCCGCAGGGGCAATACTCAGCACCTCCCCAACAACATTACGGTGCCCCTCCTCAACCATATCAAGCACCAGGGCAGCACGGTCAATCCCCACAGCCGTATCAAGCGCCGGGACAGCACGGTCAATCCCCACAACCGTATCAAGCGCCGGGACAGCACGGCCAATCCCCACAGTCGTACCAACCGCCTGGGCAGCAGCAGTACGGCGCTCCCCCACCGCAGGGATATGCACCACCCGGCCAGCAGCAGTATGGTGCTCCTCCTCCGCACAACCAATCTTATCAAGCTCCGGGAGGAGGATATGCACCACCTGGAGGTCAACAGGGCTTTGGAGGTGTCCCTCCTGGCGGGTATGGACCTCACTAGACGGGTGACATGGTCTAAAATATGGTGGATAAGATAGGTTTCTTTTATCTATGAATTGGGTACTTTGTTATTTCTTTGGTTGCACGCGCTTAACGATGAATCATGATGCTCATTTTTTTATGACATTCCCAAACGCTTGATGTTATCTGACATATTTTGGCTCTTTTCGACTTAATAATTTGGCGGGCAACTGTGTTCAAAAGAAGAAAAAATCATTCCCCCTTCTATACATGCAAGATGCAATAATGAGCCTTGATGATTTGGTTATTAGATACAATGTGAAGTCTAGTGATACAGAGAGAACGATGTGAAATCCTCTAGTTTCTTTGATAAATAACTTTTTTTTTTTTTTTTTTATGTCGACTGCCTAACGATAGATATGTACAAGTCTATGATAATAGTAAGTATACAGAGTGGAATGCAAAAGTGAGCTTGCCCAAGCCCTGCTTTAGTGAACGAAGCCCATCTTATTTCTTGATCGCATCTTCCCACTTGGTATTGTACAGACCGACTAGCGGCTCCGTGCGAACATCCCAAACGTCCTCCGAGCTCGGCCCACGCTTGTAACGCAGCGCCTCCTTCTCCTTGTGGTACTTTACAATCATGTTCTTCTTGGCGAGAGGGCCGTACATCTTAGTGCGCATGCAGAACCAAAAGTCTGCAGACTTGTCAGAGCACTCGCGGTAGGTGCCGTAGCGGTAGAGGTTCTTAAATTGACCACCGAGGGAGTAGCAGTAGTAGAGCTCGTCGAAGGCTTCGCGGCAGGACATAGAAGTTGGATAGAGGGTGTCTTGGAAGGATTCGGCTGCCTGTTGCTTCTCATGTTTACGGGGATCTGCAGTAGAGGTATCGGATTGCAGGTCTTTGAGGAGGAGGGAAAGCTCTTCTTCAGCTACCTCGTCGCGCGACTTAGGCGTCGGCATCGGCCGGGCCCTGGCGGAGTCATTGTCGTTGTTGTGAGTGGCTGCAGAGGCACCGGAGAAGGGCGAAGGGGAGTCAGGCGCCGCGACGGGCTTGCGAGTCCACCAGCCCATGCTGTGCTGCTGCTGTTGCGGCGGTGGTGATGTGGGCCAGTGATGCCTTTCGGATTGGAGAGAATGTCGATATGTATATCGGGGATAACACTATCTCCGATAAACTGGATCTGACTAAGCGGGCTTGGCGTCGCCGATTGACCTCGATCCTTCCCTGGCGTGTTGTGTGATCGCGTCGCTATCAGACAGAAAGCGGCGGCGGGCTAAAATGGCCGGCAAGGAACCTCCTACCGGCCTCTTTCTCCATCTTCCCTCGACTTCACTCTACATTTCTCTCGCCGGCGAGCACCCTCGATACGCAAGGCCAAACTACAATAGCAAAGCCAGAGGCCCATTACCGATACATCCTACTCGACGAAGACTACCATGGCTTCTCGCACTCGGCGCTCAACCGCAGCCAAGCCTTCTTCCGCCTCGGCTGTCGTAGTGAGCTATACCACGCCACGCCAGTCAAAGTACCCGCCATGGACGCAATTGCCCTACCTTATCCTCCATGAAATCTTTCGATACGCTGCGACAAACTCTCAGAGCAATTTGCAGCCAATCGATCATGCCTGGATCCTCGGCGCAGCGCTCACCTGTAAGGCGTTCTACGACCCGGCCATAAACCTTCTCTACAGATCCCCTCCTACAAACTCACCTCCACGCCTCCGAAAGCTCTTCGAGGCCATCAACGCAAACCCGCAACTCGGCCAGAAGGTTCGCAGCATAGATGCTCAAATGTTTGAGGTGGTTGACCCCAAAATTGTCCGCTTCGAGCTCGACAAGCTCATCCGCCTGACGCCGAACATTCGTGACGTTTGTGTTTCCGGGGGACCATTCAAGCCTACGCCGCTCATTATCCACCCTAGAAAGTTAGAGATGCCGCCCGTTGTACTTACAACAATCGAGGAGATGGGCATCCCTTTGAGGAGCTGGACGTGGGACGAACGGATGTGCTCGGCTATTGCGGCACAGTACGATCCGCGCGAGGATTCATCGAAAAAGCTACCACGGGAGAAGCGGGGGTTCGGGTGGCTGGATGCCGTCCATAGAGACCTCGGTGCTTTCAAAGCACTGAAAACACTAACGATGGTCTCTTTCGACATCCCTCATAGCTCCAAGTCTAGAAATGGCAATGACGATGAAGACACCAGGCTAAAGGTTGATGCTGCAACGCTCGCCGGTGCAATCGGCCGACTCAAGTATCTAAAGAATCTAGCGCTAAAATACTGCAGCATCGTCAACGGCTACTTTCTAACCCAGATTGCGGGTGTTCATCAGCTGAGGAAGCTGGTGCTAGAACGGAACAACAACTTCAACAGCGGCGACTTGCAGGATTTTTTGCGTGTAGGCGGCCAGCAAATTTGCGAGCTGGAGGTTGTTTACTGCCCAAACGTCAGATCAGGATTCCTAAGCACCTTGGAGACGGCGACACCCAATCTAAGGCGACTACTATTCGAAGACGTTCCGGGACAACTAGATGACGATGATCTAGAAGTCTTGGATATCCCCGTGCCACAGTGGCCGGCTCCGCTTGAGAGTTTGGTTTTAAGAAGCCTGGGCAACTGGAAGCTTACGGACTGCGAGGTTTTCTTGCGAAGTCTTGTGGATACTGCCCGCGAGGGTGGATTTATGTCACTCAGAGAGGTAGATGTCTGGTGCATCCTTCCTCGAATTGGTTGGCGCGACCGCGCGACCATGAGGCAGACATGGGGCGACGAGTTTGCCATGGCATTCCTGGACCGGCATGGGGATGCCTGGAAAGAATTTGTACGCAAGAAGAAACACGATGGCGAGAAGGTGAAAGATGACACTTATACCTCGGAGGGGCTATGCCAAAAGGTGCTCTTCCGGTTGGATGACTCACGACCAACGGAAAACCAGCTCCGTGAAGCGGATTTCTTGGATTTGACAACTTCTAGCGGGGGTCTAGGTGCTAGAGTTTCTCCGAAAAAGAAGAAAACTCCCAAGGCAGTCGCAGGAAGTAGTTCCAGCACTGCCAAGGGGAAGGGGAAGGCTAAAGCGAGCGGCAGCAACACGAAGAATGTCACTCCGAAGAACGCCACTCCGAAGAAACGACAGAGGACTACCGGAGTGCAGAGCTTCGTGGTGGGTAGAAAGCGTGCGAGGTACAACAGTGACGAGGACGCAGACTTCAAAGTCGACCAACTTGCGTACGAAGATCCGGACGGTGATGATTCCAGTTGGTCGTACGAAGAGGATTGTGAGTAGTATGGGTAATTATTTTTCTAGCCTTTTTGCTTTATAGATACCCGGAGAAACCAACTGGCGCAAATGGGTTTTATGTCTAAATTGATAGCACGCTATTGTGTTTCTGGATTCATTTAACGTTTTTTTACGAGGATCACAGACTGTTTTCTCTTTTTAACATTATTTCTTGTACATTTTTGTTTCGTGAAAGGTTGCGATATCCGGCGTTCTTAGTTTACGAAGCATTGTATTCTCGGGTGTATCTAGAATTATGCAAGCGATGACAAGCTCTACGGGAATGGTATACGAAAAAATTGTAATATTAATACATTCAAAGAAACTTCCCAAGGATATATCTATGCGAAGGAGACAAAAACTTTTTGGTACATGTGGGATATTTACTCGTCAAACAGGTCTTTCAAACCTGCCTGCAGCTCTTCCCAGTCTTTCCCACTACCGCCACCAACACGGTGCCGGTCGAGCCGTAGAGCCTTCTTCTTGATTTCCCTGCCGACCTTGGCGGCCGAGCGGACATTGAACTTTTGCGCGCGGCGATTACGGTATTCGGCGCGTAGTGCGTTAGGAGAAACATACTCCTTATTCTCATAAATGATAGGGCCTCCAAAGGAGCCTTCCTGGATGATGATGGGGGTGAGGACAAGACGGGGACCGATTTCTAGCAGGGAGATCTCTGTTTGCGAGCGTGGGGTCTTTTTGCTGCTCTTGCTCTTCTTCTTTGCGAGTTCTTCCTCCTCCTCTCCCCCCTCTTCTGCGGAGTCCTTAGTTTTGCTAGTAGCCTCGGCTTCGCATATCTGGTAACACCGGATCCAGACCTTGCCGTCGGCGACTGTGAAGCTCATGACGTGGTCAACGAACGGCTTGCTCTTCCGCGCGCCACGAGGGACGCCAAAGCTGTGTATCATCAACTCTTTTATCACGCCTAGATGCGGAGCGGTGTCAAAGTTCGCGTCAAAGCTGAGCAGTGGGCGAGAACCCTTCAGGCAGTTGCCGGTAAAATGCAGCTCGTCCATGGTGTGTAGGTTGTGAACGTGGAATTTGACGGTAGGTCCATTGGGAGGCTTTGATAGCCAGAGGTAGAGGTCTTCGCGCTTGCGGGCCTCGAAGAAGAGAATGTTGTTGCAGTTGTAGAGGTCTGCGAGCTCGTTGAGGTGGTGCAACTGGGATTTGGTGTCGAGCTTGGAGTCCTTGCGGCTGTGCGGGAGGAGGGAGGCGAGGTCTTGCAGCAGGTGTCGGTGACGATATGTGACGCCTCTGGAGGAGAGGATGAGTACTCGCTGGCGGAATTTCTTGTCCGGGCCGGACTCTGCGTCGGTTGCTTCTTTGGACTTTTTACTGCGAGCGTCCGTGACGGACTTCAGGACAGCGGACATCGCGGCGGTGGCGACGGTAGTTAGTACAAACTGCCAATTGAGAGGCGGTCTATTGCTGTAAGGTATTCGCGACTTGAGTGGAAGGTTTTTAGCAAGGGTTTGGTTGTGCGGATGTCGACGTTGAGATGTCGAGATGGTGGAGTGTACTAGTGTGATGCGTCGCAGAAAAATTAGTTTGGCTGCGGGTTGATGTTCTGCGACTGGCGCGCAAAGCGGCGGCGGGCGAGCTTAAGCGAGCAGACCAGATCCGGATCCCAACAGCATCAACACCGGCGCGTGAACCTGTTACGAGCTATTGCTCAATGCATATCATATCATATCATACGGGTATCTGGAAAAGTGAACGGTTAGGTATTTTACGAAGTCAAGTACCTATTCTGTAGCTAGCGCTAGACCCTACTCTAAGACGATTTTCTTAAGCAAAATATATTTGAATACTTTGAGTAAGTACTTAGCTAATACTAATGGCGAATTATATATTACGGCAGCACGAAACTTTAGAGTCTAGTATTCGCCCAATACTGGCGCTCACCACTGAAGCCCCTTATGGCGTATCAAAGGGACAAGATTTCTAATTTAAAATTTTTTTAAAAGAAATTCAAAGTAAGTCGACTGGGTGAATTTCACCAAGCCAGCATACTTTTTCAGCTGATCAAAAGTGACAAGGGTGGGTGATTGAATATAGTATATGTCGCAAAAAATTGATTTTATGTGTGAAATTGTAATATTTGATTACATTACAGACTTTTGTACCTTTTGATACGCAATGGTTCCTAACTTACCCTATAACCATAGAGATAATAATAAAGCTTGATGTTCTGCTAACTTGTCAAACTCCTTACGTAGGTAAAGGTACAATATGTCGATACACCGCATCATTTCATACTATAGCAGCCAAACATTGCAAATTACCCGGGCCCGAGTCTAGAGAATAGTGAAACCATACGCTAGCAAGTTCCTTCTACCGTGCGCCACGTAGAAATATATATCAAAGTCAAGCTGCTCCGCGCTCGCCTCCGGATATTGCCATGCGATACGGCTGACGGCTGGCAAAAGCACCGGGTAACACGTTTTCTGAATACGCACTAGTTAGTAAATGAATATAACGTATATAGCTTGGGTAATTGATATCGGCGAAACCCGTAGCAGAAGCGACCGAACTAATTAGATACCAAAGATGTCCCCGTTTCGATTCGGAGAGAATAATATTTGGGTTACTGGAGTATAACGTAATAACAATCCCTAGGAGACACTCTACTGCTATCGAAGTGGTGTGCAATATTCTAATCATTTTGCTAGGAGGCTGGAGATCTTAAGTGCCATGTGGGCCGCAACGAGAGAAAAAATGACTCGACCGGCAGAATATCTCAAATAGTAGAATGCAGGGCTCTCTATCAGTTCTCGTATCGGGTCCCACTATGCGTAACGCGCAACGCTAGACACTATCCCGACCTTCCGCTCTCAAACCCGTGATGCGAAATTGGTAGATTGTCAACATCGGATGAACATAGCATGCGAAGTGGAGCCGGACAGACCCTTCCTCGCTTGGCGAGTAAAACATGAGGTCGCGACATCGCTGGGTAAAGCTCTTTTTTCTTAGTCCTTCTTAAGATCTCGTTTGCACGCGGAAAATCGAATGCAGCAAGCGAGAGAACAATGCGCCCCGTCAACATAATGTTATTATAGCAAGCACTGGCCAGGGCTAGGTAAGTAAGGAACTATTCACAATTGTTACACTGTGATTGATGTGCCAAATGCAGAATAGACTTTGTGACAATGCAAAGTCCTGCACCAATCAACCAAGTCGCGCTAGTCATGTTCGAGGGCAAGAGCCGGCCTCAAACGCGGCCCATGCGCTCTGTCCCTTGGCGGGGTGGGAGAGGACCGCAGCCGGAGTCCTGATACCTTCCCGTACGCTTGCTTGCTAGACCAACGAGAATATCGATATCGGCACTTTTGTTGTTCCGAAATATTTTTATCCCTCAGCTCTGTGTTCAGTGCACTACACTGGTGTGGACGCACGGATTTCGCATTCACATTCGCATTCGCATTTTAGCGTCAGAACTCAGAACCCAGAACTCAGAACCCAAGATGAAGATGCAAACTGCCTTGGCCGATGAGCGACGATCGTCGCGTCGTTTTGCAAAAGCGAATTTCAACTCGGCTCTTCTAGGATATTGCATATCAAGTCGATTTGGGAGTTGCTGACCAAATGGGGACTACTGCACCCAAGAGAAATGCAAACAGCGATGCCCTCACGTCAATGCCTGCTTAACCCAAGGGGTCGTCCAGGGTGCGAAGTTTTGTTCCTGGTGTTGGTACGCTTCCGTACCAGCTTAGTACCTTGCAGGCGAAGGGCCTTGACTGTGGCTCTAGCTGGCTGCGTCCTTGTTCTTAAATTGTAAACCTAAACCGCTCATGGGTGATCGTGTCAAAGCACGATCGTGAGCGCTGAAGCTCGGTACCGAGAATGCGGGCCAAGACCTTCATAATTGGTGTTCTCTATGATAACTTATTGTGATAATTGTTACGAACATAGGATGTTCAATTCAGCCTAAAGCGCGAGAATGCGATGTCTCTTCAATATGGACAGCCCAGTCGTGCCTTGCTCTGACATTGCTGACTCGAGGCCATCACAGCCGTTCGTCGTGGGGGACCGATATAATAATATCTGCCCTCTTAAGGCTTTAAGGTTTTCTTGCCGACAGAAATGGCCTGATCACAGAGTCGGAGGGTGCGCCCAAAACCTGTTTCGACCGAGACATACAAGTTCCCCTGCCCGAATCTGAGGTCCGCGATCGTATTACCGGATATTGTGGAACATGTAGTTCCGCCACGTTGTTGGCGATACACCTATACTTCACTCCGCAATGCAATGTTGGATCCATATGGCCCGACTGCCTGAGATGCAAGGTGCAAATGCTCTGCTGCCCGGCGTTTCGGTTTTCGCTGCCTGTTTGCGCCTGCGCGCTGAATTCAACAATGAGATCCGGAGTCAGCGAACGCTCAGGCCGCTCGGATCATCGCCCGAACGCTAGCCTTGCACAAGAATGATCATAACCCCACACTTGTCCCAAACCGATACTTTGTACCGAAACCTTCAGCTCGTTGGAGAGCCCGACGTCCGACAGGTTTGGCATATGCCTGCATCTGACTCGCGATCGATGCACCGTTGCCGCCACCTGTCGAAACCAAGTTACTCGTCAGGGCTACTAGAATGAGGCATACTCCTTTCTCGAATATCATCAAATTGCGGAACGCATCCGGGGCCGCCTGTTAGACCCCACAGGCCGCCAACATGCACATGTTTTACATCCGAATGCAGACTCTTCGAGCCGTCGGCGACGAAAGGTCGATTCTGCCCGTTAGCCGCTATGGTGTCTGATCTTTGGGGATTCATCAACCAGAATCACGAAAGCAAGCAGAAGCGGAGGCGGTGGATACCAGGTTTTTGGGTGACCATCCGGCCCACTTAAGTGGTTCATATCTGGCAAGGCTTTGCCTGCTATCTACCCATGGAACCTCTATCTGGTTAGCCCGCCCCACCGAGAAGCTCGCCGGGCCAGGTTCTCATTGTATCCAACCCTCGCAAAAAGGCGCACTTCCAGATTATGGGCCTTTTGAGGTTGTGGGTGGGAATGCGGGTCTGCAGTGGGCGATTTGCATTTCTACAAAGTGGCTCCCAGCTGCCAGACCTGCTTGAAGGATGGGAATAATTCCTCTGCAAATTTTGGGCTTTTTACCCTTTGAGACCTTCTATCACGAATTCGCAACGACCGATCACGATTAGACCGACATTTTGACATTTTGGAAACACCATCCCCGGATTCTCGATAAAAAGGACTATCAACTACGCTATGTGCTAGAAGGGGGAGGCCAGGAAGGCATTTTGGTGGAGGAAGGGGAGGGATTCACTTTCTGATAACCCTCAAAACAAATATCTCGAGCTTTCTTGAGCGACCTAACACGCCAAAACATATATCGGTCAAGCTGTCGCAAATACGGGACTCGGAGGGGAGCAGCCGCTGTGGTTTTCCACGATGGGCTGGCCGCCGCATCCCCAGACGGACAAAGATCGAGACGTGCTGACGGCGCTGTTTCCTTTGTTCAAAGCCTTCCCTCCAAATTTCAAATTTCCAATCGTTGCCGATCCGAATTATATACCACCCATCAACTCCTTCTACTGCCTTGTTTCCGGTGTAATACTATGCATTATCACAACCATAGTGGTGGGTCTACGACTGTGGGTGAGGAGTCGGGGCGTATTTGGGGTGGACGACTGGGTAATAGTTCCAGCATTTGTATGTGAACTCTGTCCCTTAGTGCTGAAGGACTACCCTGACCCTCTGAGCCAACCTTGGTTTGCTATCCATCTAACTTGTTGCGATTTGTAGCTGTCCTATTGTGCTTTTAATTGCGTCAACTTGGTGGGTGAGTGTTGCGATATGTTGTGATTTGGTTCTCTTCTGCATATACGAATTTGAATGACTGACATCCTACTAGCCGTATTGGGGACTGGCCTTGGATACCATCTTTACGATCTTTCTATAACAGACATAGAGAATTTTCTTCTCGTAGGTGACCTTTGCTCAGTTTCCCCCCCCTAAGCTATTCGCATAGTGCTTGTTGAATCCGGTATCGATCTCAACACGTAGATGCCTAGACTGCAATCCGGGTGCTTCTGTGCTACGGTTCGATATATATATATCTATTATATTATATACCACGAAGCATTTGCGTGGAGGCTTTCGCAATAGCTGTGCAGGTATGGCTAATGAACATATTCTGGTAGATGCAATTCCTGCATGTCATATTCTGGTTCTGCTCGTTACATCTTTGCAGATGTTCCATCCTCCATCTGCTTCTCCGCCTCTCGCACCTACAATCAGATTTCCAAAAATGGTACCTACGCTCCGTTCTCACATTATCTTACGCCTTCCTGCTCGCATGCGTGTTTGTGCAAATATTCGAATGTGGAGTGCCGATCTCTCGAAATTTTAAAGTCCGGAATGTATTCGATGGCACATGTGTAGGCACAACCTCCGTCGCCGTCTACGGCGGGCTCATCGCAGGCCACATGGGACTGGACGCCCTGACAATCTTCCCGCCACTTCTGGTCCTTATCAGATTGCCCCTGGCTCCTGGAAAAAAATTCAACCTCGTCTTCCTGCTCACCCTCGGCGTATTCACCATGGTGTTCAGCGCCGTACGATTATTCGTCTTCTACAAGATCATGGTTTCATCCTTCGATATCACCTGGCATGCGACAGCCGTAGCCTTCTGGGGCATACTGGAAAGCAGTCTGGCGGCGATAATTGCGTGCCTGCCGGCGCTCAACCAGGCGATTATCCGGGTCGTCAAACGGGTCTACCCCAGTCGCGAGGGTACCGGGGCGTCCAACGGACGGGGTATAAGCTTATTCGAGCGCAATCACATCTACAAGGGGCCCGCTAAGTTTGTAAGCTATTCTGCAGATGCAACAGTATCGGGAGGGGGGACCATGCGAGACTACGTAGAGCTAGGAGATCTTAATTCTGAGGAGGCCCTAAGGAGCAATGCTGTGACCGCGCCGGTGGAGCGGAACGCTACGGACTCGTATCCGGATATTACGGTTCAGAGGAACTTTTATGTGATTGAGGAGAGAGCGGAAGACCTGGAGGCACAGGAGCAGGAGGAGCGAGAGAAAAGGCGGAAGGAAGGTGAGGCTAGGTTGCAGGAAGCGGTCAGTTTGGCAGCTAGCTTGGCGCGACCGGCGAGAGCGCGGCTGTTTGGCGGCGGCGGTGGTAGTAGTGGTCGGCGGTCGTCTCCCCCTAGCAGTACCGTGGCTCCTGATGGGAAGGATGCTGTGACGGGGGTAAGAGATGGCTAGAGATCTGTTTTCTGCATATTTTGGTTTCAGCTTCCATGTTCATCTTGGCGTTTTTGAACGGGTCCCCTTTCTACCTCTGCATATATCGATTTCAGCGAGTCTTTTCTTTTATTTCCTCTTTTCTTCTTTTTTTTTAATGAGTCTAACGACTATCTTTCTTTTGACTATATACATTTGGCAGGAGGCAATCTGGGGTTTACCGGCGCACAGAATATATGATGGGAAGATAGGAAGATCATACAGCAAGATCTATCTATATGCATGTACGTTCGCAGATGAGATGTATCGGTGTAATTATAAAGGAATGGGTATATCTTTGCTTGTAAATAAAGAATCAACAAGGTGAATTATATTTGCACGATGTATAGCGTCTGTGGCAGTAGTTGCTTATGGCTCCCATTCGTCGTCTCCGATATTCTTATGCCACCCACCTAGTGCATCGATGACTTGTTGCTTTATCGTATCTCTTTCCTTCCAGCTTTTCCCAGCACACTTAATGTCAGCATAGCGCTGAGCGTTTACTATGCAACTCTTTAATTCGTCGTCGTCTAGAAGTTCAGCAATCGAGCGTGCGAGTTGCCACATCTTCTTCCGGCACACGACACTACCTTTCCTATCATTACGCGAAGTTGAAAATTGACCGTTACCCTGCTTCACACCAGAGATAAGGGCTTCTGTTGTTGCAGCAGAGGTACAATCTGATAGTGAAGAGTGGTTGATGTACAGTGCGGATATATTTGATGCCTTTGTCGTGGTGTCGGATGGGGGTGGTTTAGAATACAGATAAGTGTTGCTAAATGCTCGGGGGAGGGTGGTGATGGTGAAGGGAGAGAAGGAGTATACTCCTGATTTTGAATTTGGATTGTTAGCTGTGGTAGGAAAGGTAGCTAGTCTTCCTGCAGTGGTGAAAGCACGGGTATACCCTTCTTCATTGTATTTGTCCGCTGGCACGATAAAGGTGGATATGTAGGCATTTATGGGGGAGATGATAAGTGCGGAGAGCGAAGAGAGAGCAGATGTGAACTGTTTGAGAGTGAGCTTGTCGGTGCAGGACTTGGAGAAGGTGGGAGGTGCATCCGGGCGGGAAGGTTTACGGCGTACGATGGACAGGGCAGAGAAATACGAGCGGCCAGGTAGGGGAGCTGAGAGCTCTTCTTGGTCCTTTCTGGCATCGCTTGGAAACTGTGGTGATGATGCATATGGCGTTAGGGGAATGGACCAGGGCGTAGCGTCCAGCTGAGCAGACATGATAACTTCCATGCTGGCATCACCGCAGGGCGCCTCAGTTGAGAAGAAGTGGATGGTGAGAGCAGGGTGCAATTGGAATGGGTGCCCAAGGTTCCCTGAATTCTGAGTCTCAGAACGGATCAGAAACGGTGACGCATAGTCGGCATCCATGAGGAGGTGGTGCGCTTCCTGAAGTAGGAAGCGGTTGAAGGCGCGGAGGGCAAGGATCTCGGAGTGCGAGTCATGGAGGATCAAACCCAGCGTTTTGGGAAGCAGGTTTGCTGGGAGGCACTTGGAGCCCGTAGCCAAGGCTGCTAAGTGCAGAGTCGGCGGTGAGATATCGCCTGGATATTGCTTCACGGTTAGTAATCCTCGCCGTCAATGCTGGTGTACATTCAGTCCAATAACCAATGACACATAACGAAATTTGTTCACTGAAAACTTCAGCCCCTACCCAGTCTGAATCGTGGTAACACGGTCCGAGCTGTAACAAAAGTATATCGCAAGGATAGCTACTTACTTCGCGCAAGGACCACGGCGCTCATGGGAATCCATTCTTGGAGACCAGACTGAGGATCCATCCGAGGCTTACATCTCTCAGGCAGGGCATCGAATGTGTCGAGCGCCAGCCGGGCTACCCGCTCAGACAGGCTTGCATCTGGCTCCACCATTGCATCCTGTTCTGGACGACTAGCTGTTCTGAGGATAGTCGACGGGTTGAGCGAAAGCGTTCGTCGGCACACGCGGTCTGGATCCTTCCAACGCGGACGCAGGCTGCCAAGAGCTGTTGCATTTTGGGCGAGGGGCAGAAATTCGCAGCTGTGGCAAGGTCAAGATGCATGCATATGGCGGGGCACAACTCGGGAGGACGGTAGAAAGGATCTCGCAATTACGAAGCAGCGCTAGAAACGGGCAGAATAAAAGAGAATTGGGGGCAGCTGAAGCTTCTCGCGATGTCTCGATGGCTGGGGCTCGTTCCGTGGGGCACCGAGCGAGGTTGGTGTTCTTTGTTCTTCGATGGGGCAGTCACGTGATCCAGCTGCGTGGTGGGGCGCGGAATGATGTCGATGTTTGGAACCTCGCAGAAGCGCATAGAACACCACTCGAAAATTCTGCTGGCTGCTCAAAGGAACCGTCGAGAACCTGCCACCGGCTTCTGGCATCAAACAAAGAGCCTGTATAAATCTGTCCCCTCCAACGCCCTCTCCCTCCCATCTCTCTCTCCTCCTTCCATCATCCAACCAACTTGCAAAGTAATAGATAGATCTTGCATTCATCTCGCATCTCACACGAGAAGAACCAGCATAATCCACAAAGTAAAGGCTTGATTAACTTCTCAGCTTTTTTTTCGAAAAAAAAAATACTCGCTTTCTCCTCGTCGAGATACCCCTCTTCCTTTTAACCCTCCCTCACAAATTTCTCTCTACACGCAAAGATGGCTCCCGCTATCGGTATCGATCTCGGAACCACCTACTCTTGCGTAGGTGTTTTCAGAGATGACAGAATCGAAATCATTGCCAATGACCAGGGTAACAGAACGACACCGTCCTTTGTAAGTACCAATACATACCTCCCAAACTTAGAGAACCTGCAATAGTTCTCTGGATCTATAAAGACAACAGTAGATGCTAACATGTTACTTTCTATTATTAGGTCGCTTTCACCGACACCGAGCGTCTGATTGGTGATTCTGCCAAGAACCAGGTCGCCATGAACCCCCACAATACCGTCTTCGATGCCAAACGATTAATCGGCCGGAAGTTCGCCGACGCTGAAGTCCAGTCCGATATGAAGCACTTCCCATTCAAGGTCATCGACAAGGGTGGCAAGCCTATCATCCAAGTCGAGTTCAAAGGCGAGGAGAAGACCTTCACCCCAGAAGAAATCTCCTCCATGGTCCTGACCAAGATGCGTGAGACCGCCGAGTCTTACCTCGGTGGCACCGTCAACAATGCCGTCATTACCGTTCCCGCCTACTTCAACGACTCGCAGCGTCAAGCTACCAAGGATGCCGGTCTCATTGCCGGTCTCAACGTCCTCCGTATCATCAACGAGCCCACCGCAGCCGCCATCGCCTATGGTTTGGACAAGAAGGCCGAGGGTGAGCGGAACGTTCTCATCTTCGATCTTGGTGGTGGTACCTTCGATGTCTCTCTCTTGACCATTGAAGAAGGTATCTTCGAAGTCAAGGCCACCGCTGGTGACACTCACTTGGGTGGTGAAGACTTCGACAACCGCCTCGTCAACCACTTCGTTCAAGAATTCAAGCGCAAGCACAAGAAGGACCTTACTTCGAATGCCCGTGCTCTTCGTCGTCTGAGAACCGCTTGCGAACGTGCCAAGCGAACTCTCTCTTCCTCAGCTCAGACATCTATCGAAATCGATTCGCTCTTCGAGGGTATCGACTTCTACACCTCCATCACCCGTGCTCGTTTCGAAGAACTCTGCCAGGATCTCTTCCGTTCCACCATGGAGCCTGTCGAGCGTGTCTTGCGGGACGCCAAGATTGACAAGTCCTCCGTCCACGAGATTGTCTTGGTCGGTGGTTCCACCCGTATTCCCAAGATCCAGAAGATGGTCTCAGACTTCTTCAACGGCAAGGAGCCGAACAAGTCCATCAACCCCGACGAGGCCGTTGCTTACGGAGCTGCCGTCCAAGCCGCTATCCTCTCTGGTGACACCAGCTCCAAGTCCACCCAGGAAATCCTGCTTCTTGACGTTGCTCCGTTATCCATCGGTATCGAGACTGCCGGTGGTGTCATGACTGCCCTCATCAAGCGCAACAGCACTATCCCTACCAAGAAGTCTGAGATCTTCTCTACCTTCTCTGACAACCAGCCCGGTGTGCTCATCCAGGTCTACGAGGGTGAGCGTGCTCGCACCAAGGACAACAACCTGCTCGGAAAGTTCGAGCTTACCGGTATTCCACCTGCACCTCGTGGTGTCCCACAAATCGAAGTCACTTTCGACGTTGATGCCAACGGTATCATTAACGTCTCGGCTGTCGAGAAGGGAACTGGTAAGACGAACAAGATTGTCATCACCAATGACAAGGGTCGTCTGTCCAAGGAAGAAATTGAGCGCATGTTGGCGGAAGCCGAGAAGTACAAGGCCGAGGATGAAGCTGAGGCTGCCCGTATCGCTGCCAAGAACGGACTCGAGAGCTACGCTTACTCGCTCCGCAACACCATGAGCGAGCCATCTGCGAAAGAGAAGCTCGAACAGGGCGACCAGGACACCCTCAAGAAGGCGATTGACGAGGTTGTCGAATGGCTTGACGGCAACACCACTGCCACCAAGGAGGAATACGAGGAAAAGCAGAAGGAGCTAGAGGGCGTTGCCAACCCGATCATGATGAAGTTCTACGGTGCCGGCGGCGCCGGTGGCATGCCTGGCGGCGCTCCTGGTGGCGCTGCTCCTCATAGCGGCGGCGGTGGCGATGACGGCCCAACCGTTGAGGAGGTCGACTAAATGCATTGTGGAAGACACTTCTGCTGCGCCCTTTCTCTTCTGTTTCCCATACTTTATAATGAAAGTGGAACGATAAAATTCTAATCGAATTGTATATCTTTTCCTTATTGTTTCCTTTGTTCATTCCCAATATCTTTTACGATCGCACGTTAATTTCATGATAAAAGGAGTTTATATATGGTTTTCTTTGCTGCAAAAGGGGGTCTGTGTTCCTTTCCTTTACACAAAATTCACTTCCTGTTATCATTATCATAATTGTGATAAATCAACTTGGAAACAATCGTCGTCTTAATCCTACTTTCTACTGTGCCCATGAATTCCGAAAAAGAGCCTTTCTTCATCTTGTCCTTACCAATGTTGTCCCTTCCTTGTTTCAAAGGCTTTGTAGGTTAGTCGATGGCGAATGAAAATCATCTTCCAAGGAGAATACTTTGAACCTAGAGAATACGCGTAAAGCCCCGTGACACCAAGTTTATAGATCGTTTACATTCGGTCCCAAACTGAATACAAAGATGCAAGAAATCCTGATGGATGTTGAAGGATTCAGCGTCTCCGAAATGACACCTGGATGCCGTGTTGTTGCGTTGTGTTGCAGTGCGTTTGTCGCTGTGTTTGTCACTATATACTTGCCATTTCAGGAGCGTCTCCTCTTTTGAGTTGCTTCCTCGAGCTTAACCGGCACGTCACTACTTCTGATTTTTTCAAATAGGTTGGATTGCGACGCCGCGACAAAGCAGCCTTATCTTCATCGACCCGCCATTTCCTCATCTGCTCATCTCTTCATCCGTCCTATATAAGTTCGACTACCGTCCAACCACCGATTCAACATAGTCCGCTATCGTGCCGACTTATCCCGAACCCTCCGGTATGTCCTCATTCGCAAGAGCGAATGCTACCTTGCGCCTTGTATACTCGTTCCGCTACGTTCCCTGCGCGGCTATTGGCGATGGGATGGGGGTGCTGACATGTCCTTCTGAACCAGTAAAACGTGCAAAAGCTGCGGCTCGATCCACCGACGAATCAACCGCTATAGACCCCGCTAATTCCGTCGCTGTTCTCTTCCGGCGTTTTCTTCAACTGTCCCCTTTCACATTCATTCGCCACTAAGCTTTCCATTCGGGTTTTGCGCTTTCGACGACTCCAACCGCCCCGACAGGACTTTGATTTCTAGTTCTTGCGCTACAACTGGAATCCCAGCGTTACGTTACACTCTATATCCCAACAAGCGCCGAGTATTCTTCTAGCTTTGCAAAGAAGGTTCCGCCACTCCTTACTATCAGCATTGGAATCAGTATATCCTACAGACTCTCAAGCCAGCACCTAGCAACTTCTTTTATAGACCCTCGGCGCTCCTTTATATCTTTGAGTTCCCCAACCCAGGTACGATCTGTCTGTCATTTCCAAAATCAACTTGTCGTCTCCTCGCTCGTTCCATAGCTTTCCTTTACCGTGCGGCAGCTTCTACAGTTCACCAGGCTAACTAATAAATCATGTCTATCTTCAGAGGGGAAAGTGATATATACCATTTTCTTGTGTCATCTCCTTCATTCCTCCTTCGCCTTCGACGATTGACCTACTCCCTTAGTTACGCATCCTTCTACCTGTCCGTCATTTTCTCCTACATTTCTAAAGACTACAAGAAGACGATAAGAATACTCTTCCTATCTCGCTCGTGGTTTATTGGCTTCTACCATTTGCCACTCTTGGAGAGTTATCCGACGCGATGACTTCGCGCAAGCGAGCCTTCGCGGACATTCAGGCCGACCAACCATCTTTTGAACCTGACGCGTACGCACAACAGGGACTACCTGACTTGGATTACAGCATGCTCAACCAGAATCTCAACCAAGTCCCTTTTCAAGGCGGACAGATGGTTCCATATATTCAACCAGGCGCTTTCGGAATGCCTCCCAACGGATTCGGTAACACATATCTTGATGCCATGCCGCAAAACACTGATATTCGGGAGGACCATGGTGGCAACGATGATGGCTACCCGGAGGATTTGGAAAAGAGGATTGCTGAGGCTAAGGGGAAAAAGAAAAAGCTCCCACCCTTCGTAGAGAAGGTCGCAACGTTAGTATTGCCTAGTTTTGCTTACTTGGATATCGTTTGCCTTTTCCAAATACTATATTCTGCATGCATTATTCCGCGTTTTGTTTGCTTCCCTTTAAGTCCATGCGACGCTCTGGTGGATTCAAGTATGACTGACGCTATTTAATAATAGGTTTGTGAACGATGAAAACAACCACGACATCATTGGCTGGTCTAATGATGGTGATTCTTTCGTCGTCCGCGATGAAGATCGGTTCTCTAAAGAGCTTATTCCTGGAGTTTTCAAGCATAACAACTTCGCGTCGTTCGTTCGCCAACTGAACATGTATAACTTCCACAAGAAGGTTGGAATGACCGATGGATCATTAAAGGCATCTATGGATGGCCAGAAAGCGCGACTTGAGTATGAACACAAGTATTTCAAACGTGGCCATCCGGATATGCTGTTTCTTATCGAAAAACCTAAGGCAGGCAAGAAGAGTAAAAGCTCCAATGGCAAGAAGCTCGAAAATGTTAAAGAAGAGAGCGACGATGATCTTCTTAGTGACGATGATCATTATGATAACGATAGAGGCACTGCCGCCGCTCCTCGACTTATCGAAGATACGCCCTCAGGCCCCAACAAGCATGAATTCTACGGCGGACCTACCGCGACGCAAACCGGGCCCTCTCCCGTCTCGAATATCAAACAGGCCGTCCCAGCGCAGCCTTACTCCAGCATCGTTGCTGTGGTCGATCATATCGTCTCTCAGATTAACGATCTGAAGAATCAACAAAACATGATTTCTACCGCCATCACCCGACTTCGTCAAGACCACCAGCAGCTAGCCAAGCAAGCCAGCGCCTTCCAAGAGATGCATGACCGTCATGAGATGTCTATTTCCAATATTCTGCAATTCCTAGCCTCCGTTTATAATAAGAACATCGATGGCACGAATCAGGGTGGAATGATGGCGCAGCCTAATAACTCGGTCGTTTCGGCATTTGGCAAACACCCTGCAGCGGAGATAAACACCGCTCGTCCAGCCAAGCGCCGTCGTTTCCTGATAGAAGATGGGCGAGGAGCGAATGGCGGTGGCAAGGTTGTGTCAAATTTTGATGCGCCCAGTGAGGATGTGCGTTTGCAAGACATGGGTCGTCTCCAAGAGCTGGACACACCGACTGACGCGACTACGCCTTCTATCCGTCAACATTCGGCTACACCTACTCCCGCTGTGGTTAAGCAATCGATTCCAAGTACAGCTCTCATTAGAAATGCTGCTGGCGCACTCACTCTCAACAACACGCCTCTCCCAGGGGTTCCTTCTGATCACGAGCTACGAAATCTCGAGCAACATCAAGCCGCTGTTGATCAAGGCTTGAAGGAGCTGCAACAAAATGTTGAAGACCTTACCAATCACGCTACTACTGCCGGGAACTTTGAGCTTGAAAATATGGATGGGTTTAACTTTCCGGATGGCGGCTCGAATTTTGAAAATTGGATAAACAGTCTGTCTCCGGGGAGCCTCCAAAATATCAGCGACGATATGCAGAACTTTGAGGCTGATCCGCTTACTTTCGGCCCGAGTGAGATCGAAAATGGAGTTTTGAACACCCACATTGATAGTCTCAATGGCACACCAGAGCCCGGCCAACAAGTCGATGAGCTCGGACTCAATCCTTTGGCTTCTGGAGTGTAGGAGTTCTAGTGTGGGCTGAACTGGCTGCCCTTTTTAGCTTCATCTCTAGCATACTGCGTTGCCGATTTTCTGCACGACCCCAACCTCTCCTTGCTGTGTAGTACTAAACTCTCCACTTTTGATTATTGCCTTCTGCTTGCCTTACGTTCCTACTCTCATTTATGCACAAATTGCTAGCCGCAAAATGCGATGGTATACTGGTTGACCTTAAAAAAATCCATCGCTCTTCTCCTGCATCACTGGCTTTATTACCTATTCCCAATTTGTAATTCTACTTGGCTCATTTCCTTTTTCTGTGGAAGGCACCGCATCAAGTGATTCTCAGGCATTCACTGGCCTGTCATTATTATCTCTGTTTTGTTTTTTATCATACTAGAGGCAGGCATGTGGTTTTTACGTTCTCAATATTCGATATCATGATGAAGAGTCATCCCAAGCGCTGCACAAAAGAAAAGAAAAAGAACCAAAAAATTGGGGGAACCAGATTGCCAAGTCCTTTTAATTTATTGTTATTTTTTTGTCATTATTTTCATTTCTATACAGGGCGCCATATGCACGAATGGGACTGGAGTTTATCATGGGGGATTGTCGTCTTTTTTTTTNTTTGTCTGTTGGCGAAATTGTAGGAAGAGGGTGACCGCTAGATGGATCGTTTTATATGCCGGAATTCATGACAATTTAGTGCGATAGACCTCATGTAAGAAAAGTCATGTTATAGATAGGAGCTTTGATGCAATACAATAATGCAAAATTGCCCAATAAAATGCTTTAATTTACTGCAGGATGATACTACGCTCGCCTTGAGAAGGGTCCACAAACGTCTTCGAGATGCAGCTAGGGTTTATGCTCTCGCTTAGACCTTTGGACCCGGGACCCTGTGAAACCAATGGTCATATTAGGCCAAAAGCATTCCGAGGGGGAAATTCAGGACAGCCTGACATCTTCGAAGCCCAGCACCATGTTGCAAATAGAACCAGAGCAGGACAAACGCAGGTGACAGTCAAGCTAGTCGGAATAAGTCTCCCACGGGACGCTCTTCGTTTTTCTGCTGCTCTGCGCCGTGGCGTCAAAACACTTTTCTTCTTTAGTCAACTTCATTTCATTTCGCTCAGTACATGCGCCTGAGTTCTGTGAACACGAACACTTGCTATCGAGTCGTGGTGGGATATTGTCAATCATCACATCATCGTCTTCCCCCCACACTGAGACTCCTGTTTGCTGTCGCGTGGACAAACGAGTAAGCGATATCGATAGACGGAATACGCCGCCGGCACTTGTAAGTCTTCTCTCGCCATCTTGGTCACTATCGATAGTAGAATTGACACAAGCGAGCTTCCTTGTTGGTCGTCGTGTAGGTGGGTGTGCTAACCATCCAACTGCTAGGCTATAGGCGCAGGCCCCAAATCTCTGTCTTTCGGGTTTGAAGGTCAGGACAGCGGTGTGAGAGAGTGGAGTAGGTGAAGTGTGAGAGAGAAGGGAAGCTCACCAACAAACACCACAGCTATTCATTGACGTTACGTCTGCCACCACCAGCAACTTCAACCTCCCTCAACACAACCGGCTGCCAGACTCCCTTTTTATCGATACCCAGGCCCTCGACAGCATCCCACCGTCTTCAACCACCCACCTTCTCCATCTCACTATCCTTCCTCAACCTTCCCCTCGCCTTTCGCTTTCGTCTATCTATCAATTAATCCTCCTCGGAACTTCTATCTGCCGCCTGTCACGACCGTTACGAACCGCTCCGCTCCCCACGCAGAATCTTCCAGCATCAGCTGCACGCTCACTTAGCTGCAACAACAACCGAGTGTGAGAAAAGGAAAAAAAAAAAAACAAAGAACTCAATACTACGATATCTCTCGAGACACCCCTCCAATTTCGCTACACGTCTCTACCATGGCATGGCAGGCGCACAATGCTGGCGGCGCAGGCGACGGAGGACCTGCTTCTGGCAATTCTGCACCTGCGGGAATCCACAGCAACCAACAGACGGGCACCGAATACACCTTACAAGGCAAGCAAGCGCCTCTACATCGGCCGTACCCTCCTGCCATAGCCTCCCCTTTTAGTTTCTTCTTGGATGGGTTTTGAAAGCTCCCACAAGCTAACGAGGACGTTGGAGGGGCGTTTGCCTCTGCATGGGATCTTAGGCGTCATGCGTTTCCTTCAGACCGAGTGGCATCGCCACGAGCGCGAAAGAAACCAGTGGGAGATCGAACGGGCAGAAATGAGAGCTCGCATCGCAAAACTTGAGGGCGAGAGCTCTGCTGCGAAGAGGCTGCAACACGGATACCTTAAGAGGGTTAAGATGCTAGAAGCAGCGCTCAAAGCAGAGAGGTGCGTTCTGACCGAATATTGGAGGGCAGGGTGTTTGATTTTTTTTTGGATGGAGTGTAGCTGACGTTAGGCTCGTTTGTAGGTCGAAGAATGCGAAGGTCAACGGGGCGCCACCCGATGAGAAGGATGGCGATAGTAAGAATCTTTGCGCTACACTTTCCCTGCTGCGTATGCTATGTTGAGTAGTAAGGTACTAACGAGCTTCTGCGACAACAGAAATAGACCTTTCACGAAAAGAGTCCATTCCCGAGATACCCCAAATTTCCTTACGTTCTGAGGAGGCGCGAAAGAAGAGTCGGCACTACCTCGACGAATGTCTTAAGGAAATCACCTATCTCCTGTTACCACCCAACCACCCACCACCACCTAATCCACCTCAGTCTATCGACCAACTCGCTGGCGGTTCTTTTCCCACCGACCAACTCTCCTCTCTTCCCCAGTTCCCGCAGCAGTTGCCTTCTCAACAGCTACAAAAGTTTCCAGATTCGCAGCAGCGTGCCGGTGGCCCTGTGGATCTGTCGAGGCCGTTACACCCTGCCCCAATATCAATCCTTCCAGCCCCTCCCTCGCAGCAACCGTTGCAGTCAGGTCAACCGAACCATACGAACTTAGTTCAATCTCATCCCCATGAAAACAGATTCCATGGAAACCATGTTGCTGCGAAGCAAGCGTCGCTGGAAGTTCAAAACGCCACGGGAACAGCTTTGGCTCAACCAATGGCGGACAAGCTTCCTGCTGACATCGATGCTCTAGGCGAGGCCCTAGATTCAGCCGACACTGGACGGAATTCTTCCCAGGTCACCATTGAAAGTTCGGAAGTAGACTCGAATGCTTTTGACGACGCCTGGGATTTTGAAGACACGAAAACTGGAAGCATCAGCATCGCGGAGCCTCCCAAGTCGCCGGGGCCGCGAAGGGACTCGTCTTCTCGAAGGAAATCTATCAACCGCCGGCGTTTGTCTCAAGAATCAGCACTCACCGCGTTGAAGCAAGAGCCAGGTACAAATCACAAAGTTAAATTTCAGCTGAGAGGGCACCTAGATGTGGTTAGAGCGATTACTTTCACGGGAGGCGGATCCGCGGTCGAGCCTGAGATATGTAGTGCTGGAGATGATGGTGTGATCAAAAGATGGACAATTCCCGGCGGATACCTGAACCCTGGGACGTCGGATGTTGATGTCACCTGCAACTTTACTCATAGAGGACACACGAAAATCGTCACTTGCCTTGCATCCTCCCACACTGCTAGTTTGTCGGGCGGACTAAGCAACGACTGTGAGGGCTGGGTATTTTCAGGCAGTGCTGATACGACCGTTAAGGTCTGGCAAAAAGGGCGGGTAGACGCGCGAGCTACGCTTGTCGGACATACAGATGCTGTTTGGGCGGTGTGCGTCTTACCGCTCACCCGGATTGATGATCGTATTACTGTTGTTAGCGGGGCTGCTGATGGGATGGTCAAAGTTTGGACGGTACCACCACCGGTTAAGACGACGCACAGTAGCATCCGCAGCACTCAGTCTAGTTTCCTGAATAACTCGTCTACCAAAGACGAATTTCAGTATCAGCTAGTTACTACCATCAAACGTGATACTGGTGCTTCGCCGACATCCATCACCCCATTGTCACCTACTGGTGAGACCTTCATTGTGGCGTACGAAGATGCAAGCATCATTATCTATGATAGCCACACAGGCGAAGAACTGGCCACCATGAGCTCTTTAGAGTCTTATGATGGGACACCCGCTACTGGGGTCAGCACTGTGGTTGCTACAACTCTCGGACTAAGTGACGTTGATTCAAAGGATGGCATTGAGGAGGAAGTTATTGGTGGAGGTGCAACGGGTGGAGGACGTGACGGGGTGACCGGTGTTATTATTGCTGGTACTGAGGATAGATTTGTCCGGTTTTACGATGCTAACTCAGGTATTTTGTCCAATCACGTTATTTTATCGCACAGCTGTGGAATCTAACCGTACGGCTTTCTGAAATAGGCCAATGCACGTATAACATGCTCGCCCATCCGGCTGCGATCTCATGTCTTGCGCTGCAGACAGAGCTCAAGATGCTAGTTTCAGCTGCTCACGACGGCTCCCTGAGATTCTGGGATCTAGAGAAGCGAGCTTGCATTCAGGAACTACCAGCGCACAGGCTAATGAGAGAGGAAGGAGCCTGTGTGGTTGTCTGGTCTGCTGATGGACGCTGGGTTGTAAGCGGCGGTGGCGATGGAGTTGTCAAGGTGTACGCGAGGTGATAGACATGTTTTCCTTCATCTTTTATATCCTGCTTTCGAATCCAAGACGAACTTTTTTTTTAGCTCTTGATGATGCTGCCTCTCTGGTTCTCGATTTTTCCCTAGCCGCTTCCTTTCTAACTCCCAATGCAGCATCAATGCAACGAAAGCCTACAAGAAACAAGAAATATTTTTCATACAACAAAAAGAAAAAGATAGAACTAATATTTCAGAACCTACATCAGTATATATTTTCATGACGTTTCCCCCAGCCCATCTGTATCTTTCCTTGCGCCTTTTTTTCGCCTTCCCATCTAATGTCCTCTCGTGCGTTGGTTTCATTGTAATATATTGCCCTGGGTATACTTTTACTACTCCTACGCTTTAACAAAGGGTTTGAAGAGGCGGATATGTTTTTTGGTTTTATTTTAGTCGACTCGAAGAGATAGCTTTTTGGATGAAAAGTAATACCCACGCATTTTTGTTACCACGCATGCTTCGTTTTTGTTGATACCGCCTACTTTGACTGCCGACGTGGTTCAATCTCAACGACGGGTGGTTGCTGGAACTTCGGTTCTATATGGTGGGTAGAATGAATTTATAAGATCGAACAGTGATGTAAGGAACAGGACTGAAACATTTGTGCTAACGTTAACGGAGGGATTGCAATTACGTAAAGCAAACGGTAGTGAAATTGGTGGCCTTTTGACACCCCTGTAAGTAATGGCATTCACCTGGGTTGGAGGAGGAAGAGATTACAGTGTTTGAACCATCCAGCGCGCTGGCTGCGAAGGGCGACATCAAGGATCAAGGAAGGCTGTCGTTGGAAGGATCAAAGCTAGGATAGCGAGCGCGCGAGTAACAGGGTGGCGCACAAGGCGGGGAAACGGCGAACCAGAACTGCGATCCCCTTTCTCTTTCTTTTTTAGATGGTGCTAGTAGAGCCGCGTGAATCTGAGCGTGAAACCCCTGAATTGCCTGTCGACACTGTATATCGACCCATAACTCTATTCGGATTTAATTGTCTTGGGTTGGGAGCCGAAAGCGAATGGTTGAGATTGGTCTCCTTCATCTACCAGCTAACCAACCTCGAATATCGATAGACCTATTAAGCTCTCTTTTTTTTCAAACGAGTTGTGATAATTCGATAATTGATTCGATAAGATGGTCCCGCGACCATTTTAACTACTTAACCAGTGTAAAAGGACCAGATAGTTGCGTCAATATATACACGGAATCTAAATATTTTCTCCGTCTAGGCATATGCGCGTGAAAGTGGTCGCGAGGCTGAAGTAGCTAGCTTCCGTGTAAACAAATCTCCCCGTTTGCTGCGGCTGATATGTGCAACACTAAGTACTTAAGTAGTTGTATCGCGAAGATATTATCCTCGAGGTTTTAGCGATATCCACTCAACTGAGAGTACAGCAAGCCACAATATGCACGCCGATTAATAGGGAAAAGCCGTCCCTTTTTGAAAATACGGCGCTCAGGCCTGGCCAACGAAAGAAGGCTGACAGAATTCGTGATGTTATATTTACGGGCTGGATCGCCTCTGTGGCATTTAAGCCCTGATCCAGACAACCTTTTTTCATGTCGCAAACTGCCACCCGTTAACCGTACTCGCGAACAATTTCGAAGGAATCCGTCAGCGCCCTCACCGGGACAGCTCTCTCCACATTTGACCGCAAACCGCACGAGGCAAGCTCCTCCTCGTCCGGCGCGGGGTTTGATTTAAATCGTCTACCAACACACCCTCATACGAGTCGCGAAAATGTATCTATCGGACGGCCGGGTCAGAGTACTCCTCTTCCTTTTCTCACTGCCCATCAACGCGCAAACGGTCACGATAAATTCACTCCCTGCCTTCTCATCGGCGCTCGCATGTGTAACCGTATGTTTATGGTGTAAGGACTGCTACTGGGGGCAAAACGTCGGGAACTTCCTTCAATGTGCAGAAAGCGGCAATGGCCCGCCTCCATACCCAGACGACTGCTTTTGCCGTCAAGACCTCAAATCCGCAGCTACAAGCTATCTTTCTAGCTGCGTGTATACCGGTTGCTCGTCAAGGACCCGAGATGTATTGAGCGCAGTCAGCATCTACGAAGATTATTGTAAAGACAAAGATACCGCAAATGTGCCTGTTGTCACAGATGTCGACAGCACTGTCGTCGTGCAGTCAACGATCGCAACTACTCTTACAACAGGTGTTGTTATGACACTCATCACGGGGACAATAACGACTCGAGTACCTACCAGTGTTACGAAACTCATATACTCAACATATACTACCATCCTCAATGACACGAGTGCAGCTCAGCTGGCGGCCGAATGGACGAAGTCTCAAGGGTTATCCAGCGGTGAAAAGATTGCGATAGCAGTGGGGACCGTGTGTGCTCTGGCCATTTTGTCTTTGATAGCGTGGGCTATCCATTTGAGGAAGAGAAATAGGGAAATGGAGGCTGTTCTGCAGGGCGATGTACCGCCGATGGGTGGTATCCAGACGAATGGAAGAGCGGGCAGGAGATCGCACGCACGGCGGCCTGGTTACTGAAATGAGCACTCGATAACCATTCCACCTAGGCGGTGTGGAGTCGGCGGATAAGATGGACAGTAAATAATAATGTTGAGCGAGTCTGTTGGCTTTGATACGGAGTACTTTATCTCTATTCGACTTTCAGCTGCATTTTGGAGTAAGCAATTTCCTTCTTTACGTAAGTAGTTAATGACTAAATTAATGCTATATACCTGTGGAAGACAAATCCTTAAGAAATTAAACCACTGTGCAGACTTGGGGGCCTTCCCAAAGGAGATTGAGAGAAAAAAAGATCAGCCTAACTGCAGAAATGTGTTTTAGTAGTAAGGCTTATATATTCGGCCACAACTCTGGTTGTTCATATCTGGTTGCATCGATTGTACCCCGAGATCAGAGAGCTATGGTGGGTGTACCTGTTGTATCTTTTGTGTTGTGGGTTAGACGTTACACGAGCAAGTAGTTTCGACAGGGGAGCATGGGCCTATGAGCTACTAGGCATTTTCACAGTGCATAACCAGGTAGGGGCGGACCGTGAACGACATCATAAAAGTAGGGGAGATTTTGTTGTTAATATACAAGAATAACGCTAAAAACCTTGTTTTACGCCTTAGATTTCAGGAACTTGTCTACCTCTTCATCAACCTTATAACCAAATGCCATATCATGAATGCTCTCAGGCGCAAATCTCACTGATAAAGGGCAAAGCATGTCAGTACTATAGGGTTCTTGTTTCTCGCTCGGAGTTGGGCGTGCTTACGGAACAATCCGAAGAAGAAGTCTCGAGATTTCTCCTGCCACCAGCTAAGATTCCTCTTCATGTTTCCAGACCTCGCCGCCACTGCCATTATTTTATCGTTCCTAGGCTTACGTATTGCCGTATAATACTTTCCAGCAGTCACGATCGCTGACTTATAATCGTTTGATTCGACGGCTTTAGTTCGTTGGATTTCGTTCGCTAGTAGTTGTGCATAGACATAGCCGTCTTCAGAGGCAAGCGAAACTCCTTGTCCAGAATGTGGTGGCATGACTTTTGAGCGATCAGTATTGTACACTACGGCTAATCTTTACGGTATAAAATTCGCAATTAATTTATTTAAAACTTACCATGTGCGGAATCACCCATAAGCAAGATTCTTCCGTCGTCGCTGTGGTACCTCTCCATTGTTTGCATATAGTAGTTTGGCAGAACTAGAATCTTCTTGCCTCTTTCCGTCTCACCACTCTCGTGGTGCTGCTTGATGGCAAATCTGTACATTTAACAACTACGGTTAGTTGTGCTGCTGTAGGTAAAACATTATATGAAGCCGGAACCTTGGTATCTACCTGATAATGCTTTCAATTACTTTTTCACCCTGTGGGTTAACCCAATCTTTGTGTCTCTCTAGTAGCTGTTTCTCGATCTCCTCGATTGGAATGTCCCGGTCCTCGCTATCAGACTCGGCCGTGCTCCACCACTGGTACCTGCCTTCATCACCAGTCTTCGAATTGACTGGCGAGTAGCCGAAGAATCCATTGCTGCCAAACGTCATCACAGTAGGCGAGTACTCTGTATTTTTGTAATCATACGGTATCTCTCGTGGTTGCTCGCTCTTCGGAATCGCGCTAGTGGGAATCGTGCTGCCAACACCGACCAATCCCCTACCAAGTCATGTCAGTCCGGGTAAATTCCCACATTGAACTGTCCTCGCACAGCCTTCAAATACATATTTCAGAGATTTGGGATAAATATAAACTGTAGCATATACATACTCAAACCGTGCTTCGACGCCAGGGAACGCCGCTCGACGAACGGTACTCTTGATTCCATCAGCTCCAATCACGAGATCGGCTGTGATGACTTCACCATCCGCAAACGCCACCTCGACAAATCCATCTTTCGGTGTCACGGCGGTGACAGTCTTGCCGTAATGTAGCTTCGCGTCCTGTGTTTCCAACACTCTAAGGATCTCTTCGTATATAGCGGCCCGAGAATGCATCACTTCCCCACCAGTACCCGGATATCTGTCAGGAGACCCGGAGGCCATAAGTCCCAGAACTTTCCCTTTCGAGTTGCGCATCTCGAATTTCGCGCAGGGAAAGCCAGACTCGAGGATACGGGCGTGGGCCGATTCCGAGATTAGTTTTATTGTATACAAGCCATTCGGAGCGAGGCCAAGATTGCCGCCGACGCCTGCCGAGTGGGTCTTGTAGGCTTCGTAGGCATGTATTTCGAGATCTGGGATCAAAGGGCTTAAAAAGCGGTGTAGGAAATGATAGGCCGTTAGGCCTGCTATGCCTGTTCCAACAATTACAATCTTCATGAGGTAGGAATGTGTTGAAAACGTTGCAAGGTTGATAGGTCTTGGCAGCCGATTTACAAGAGAAGTGCAAGTGCTAGTCGATATTTTCGGTCCAAGTTCTAGGCGCGCCTGAAAAGTGGTTGCAGGGGAGAAACTTTAGAGTTCCCTGGTTAATGGGCGCCGGGAGATGTTTTATAGTTTTATAGGTGCTTATTGAAAACGGAATATTGGTGGGTCGACGGGGTCACAAGTGTGCAATTGGTCGGAGTTCCATGGTGGTGTTGGTGCATCCTAACGTTATGTCGGCCGCCTTGGTCACTTCGGTGTCCGTGGAAATCGGGATAGCTGCAGGGGCGTCGTCAGGGCCGCGTAAGAAGGCGTTATGCATAACAGACAGGAGATTGAAGGGATATAAGAATTTGGGGATGTAGATATCTTAGATCTGTTCACGAATGATCATGTGGGAAGAGCGCGTCAGCACTGCACTTTCGTTCCAAGCTAGTGCTTAAATTTTCACAATCCTAGAATCACGGGCCAGTTGTCATATTCTTATCTTCATGTGAGGCAAACAAGGCGAATTAAAACGATTAGGCTGCATTCCTACGAACTCAAAGTTGTCCCAAGAATGGACAGCCAATGCAATGCAATGGTGTTACAATCGAATGTCAACATCCCTCCGGAAGAACAAAACATATAATACATTAGCTATAACGACATGACGACCCGATCCAAATCGAACATGAACAATGGCGAATGAAATCAATATTGCAATCTCAACCAAAATAATTCCAAGGGAGCATGCATGTCCGTATTCCAAAGCAGATATGATTCCAACTTTTATCCCAAGTGAAAGCTCCCTAAACCACCCTAGCTCTCACTAACATTCCTTTCAATGCAAATTAAGGCCCACTTAGAAAAGGATCGTACGAAAGAAAGAAAATTTTGTACATGGAAGATAAGATCTCGCTCCTCAAACAGGGTCGGATAAACATACTAAAGGAAAGTAAATGTGAAAGTATCTTTGTACAACGAAATGAAGTGAAGATATAAAACCCACGAGTACTGCTTCAACGCTACCAATACGACTCAGACCAGCTTGATCGGATGCTTCCGATAACATCACTGTTCTGCCATGGTACTTGGTTTTGCTGTGGCACATACCCAGCCGCGTTTTGGCTGAATGGGCTCGCGGGATTGTTCGCGGTGGTTGGGTCGACGCCATTTACCATACCGCCGTTCAACCAAAAGTCGAAGTTTGCCGATTCAAGGAAATCATAACCTCCTGAACCATATTGCTGTTGCTGCTGGTCATTCAAGGTAGAAAGATTGGCTCGGCCATTGCTATTGTGATTCCTGTTGTCTGAATTAAAAGTCCCATTGCCGGAGATGGTACTGTCATCTTCTGAGATGGATGTCATGGTGCTATCCTCCTGACTATTCACATGGGGCTGGCGAACATCTTTATATTGGTTCAACGGTGAGAGCAAGGAATTGATTGCATCAATGCACCGGTTGGCCGCTGGTATGACGGATTTTGCAGCATGCATGACCCAGAGAACCTTGTCGATTTGCTCTCTGCAGTCCTTCGCATTTGCACTCTCCGTTCCTGGTGTTTCGTTTTCCTCTAGAGGGTCGGCTAGCAGTGACACAAGGGGAATAAAAACCGCAGAGAAGATAAAATAAACCACATACCAGGTGCCACCCTGGTTATGAGGCTGCGTCTTGTAAAAGTTGTGAATGCCATCGATGGACTGCTTCGCAACTTCTCGACAAATATTGATGACCTTCTCATTCGTTTTGTCCGACAACTTACCATCTTTATTCTCACCAACACCAACCGAGGGTTGTCTATTCCCAGACTTGCCCTCCATCACCCGGTTAAAAAAGAGCTGACGATATAGGATGAGCCGCAAATCCCTAGCCCTCCACCAAAATATGCCACGCGGTAGGGCAAGCCAAGTTGGTTCGCTTGGAGATTCATCGACGGCCAGATATGTCGGCAGTGAGGCACCCCACTTATTAATCATCTCATCGAAGGGTTGGATTTCTTCATATGAGGATAGGCTACCGGCTAACAGCCGAGAATGTATCTTTACAGCCACTTTTGCAAATGTAGCTTGCGCGATCAGACAGCTGTAAGGCGTAGGCTCATTGCAAGGGGTGGGAATCATGGCAGCAGATGCGGGGAAATCCTGTGCGGAGGTTATGAGCTTTGGGAAAGTCCATCAATGCAAAGTTTATATATGGTAATCGTGGCAATCAGGGCAGGTTACTAAACGTACCTCATCTTGAACATTCAAAGGCAGCCGAACATTCAGTGCACCGAGAGTGCCCTCTCCGAACGTCACCGGCCTACCTAGGGTTACACAGGCTCCGGCATCTAATACAAACAAACTCCACCACACCCTCCTACGGATCTCCTTTTGCAGGGGAGCGACATTCCAGTCCGGAAATTCTCTATGTAATCCAAGGCTCAGCGCCATGCGGATAGCGATGCCCATGATGATATGGCCTGAGTTCGGTTTGTTTCGCTTTTGGAGGTAGTTTGCCATCAAGGTGAGGGCCTGTACCATGCCTAATCTCCCCGACTCAAAGATGTCAGCGGTAAGATGGTGCCTAGCCTGTTCGTAATAATATATGTCAACATCGTTCGGCGAAGTTGAACTTGTCCAGGATCCGATTGCAAATATCATATTGAGAATCAACGGCCAGCTGTAAGGAATTAAATATTAGTAACCAAGTTCCCTCGCAAATATCTGAGAGAAGTGACTTACGATCCGTCAACGGGACGAGGCAGAACTCCCTTATATTGGGCCAAAAAGGTTGGTTCATGCAGTACAGGGTATGATTTGTGGAAATACGTAAAGTAGGCCTTGATCAAGTCATCCGCGACATGTGAAGGTGGAGTCCCAGTGCCATTTGTTTCGCCAGTTGGTATCATCTTTGGTATTCCAAAGCCTTGTCCATGAACAGAAGGGGATGAGTTGCACGAATCAACGTCAAGTCCTGTCCATGACTCAGCTGTCGACATGGTCGAACTTCCTTGCCTCTTGGACAATTGCCGCGCGATCCGGAACACCGCGGCTCCTGATGAGGCGCCGAGATATGAAGAACCCTTATCGACGTCGACGGATAACGCTGCCATTCCGTCAACCACAGAAGCGATTTCGTTGAAGACTTGCTTCTCATCCCATTCGTACCCATCGCAATGCACCGGGGTCTCTTCGGGAAGTGTCTTATCTGCCACATCTAGATCCGCAGTATCAGTTATGATAGAATTGCCAGAGTACGTCGCAGTCTTGACAGATGCAGACAGTTGTTGAGATATTGAAGATGGCGATGATGCCGAACCGCCTTCCAAGGTGCTGATGTCTATATTTGGCAGATGCTGTTTAACCAAGCCTTCGAGCATGGACACTCGCTCCTCCAGTTCTCTGGTGTATCTGTGAAATAAAACCATAAGCATTCTGATATACGCAGAGGTTTTTGAGATATATGCGATATGGCGTTCTGCGACATCGGAATAATCGAAACATTGTGACTTTTTTAAAGAAAAAGGGTAGAAATTTCTGGTTGAAAATATTTCAAATATTATAGAGACTTTCTACGACTGGTATACCTATTTCCTCATGATAGATTGTCTTTCAGGCCCAAACCTAGCAGAAGCTTGGGTCGAGGTCAAGGTATACGTCCAGCGAAGGCAACACATTCCCAAGAAGGATAAGGAAAAGGAACGGAGAGAACTGTGGGACTGAGACGTGGGGGGTGTGAAGGCCTGCACCAGTATATTTCGGGACGCCCTCCCGAAGCTGCAGGCCAACCAGGATTTCCGGACGGAGTTACTTGGTCCGAAGTGTCTGGGGAACAGAACAGCTATGAAAAAAAGGCTAAAGGTTGCGCAAACTGAATAATGATTGGGAACATGAAAAACGAAAGGGAAAGAAGAAAGAAGAAAAAAAAAAAAAGGTCGCCAAACCAATCAGACCTGAACGCAGTTTAAAAAATATTTTCTTCGTCAAGCCCTAAGCGGAGATTGGGAATAACATGGCTGAGCGTCATAGCTTTTGCTTCAGCAGCTTTTGTGTCGCTTGAGCAAGCGTACTGCTAAAATGAGACTGAATGGACTGCGCAAATCGATGGCATAACAAAGAAACGTTTTGAATATTAAGATAACACTCACTTTTGAGTTATATAAACTCTCTGCCTCGGTTGCACGTATAAGCAATCGTATACTCTATCGTGCGCAATACACTGGCTGCACGGTTTCTTATTGTCGCATTTCACCTGTGCAATGAGGAACGGTTAGCAGAGATATTCATTAAATGGTACGATGGTTTAATTGGAAATCTGCTACTGCCATGCCACATACCTTTCGCTTCCTACATGACATGCAAGCTCCCACCGACGGCTTCTTCACCGATGCCGTTGGGGTGGTCGGTGTATGGACCCCTCCGCTTCCCGCAACTGGTCCAGTGATTGATATCACCGCTGTGGGCGACTGAGAACTCGTGGTCGCATGTGAAGCAGTGACCACCTGGGTATTTATAGGAGTCACCCCGTTCGATTGAAAATGATTATGTGAATGCGAATGCGACGGCTGTTGGTGCTGATGCTGCTGCATCTGATGCAACTGTTGTTGCGGTGGGTATTGAAGATGTTGGTGGATGTCAAACTCGGGCGGATACGGTGCCGCTGAAACAGGTGTGCTGAGAACCTGATACGGCGGAGAAATTCTGCGCTGAGGATCCATAATTTTTCACGTTTATTTTTTTGACCTGTTCCTGGAGCCGGGAGAGACAATCGCCGATATGATAGCGGATTTTGTGCCTGCTGAATTATACCAGTGGAATAATGGGGCAATGGGAAATTTGGATTACATGCGATACAGGAGGCTTTGCTTTGGGGCGGAAGCCCAATGCGAGGAGACAAGACCACGAGCCAGCCCAGCACGAAATCCAAACCAATCAATCAATCGAAGAATAAGAAGAAGAAGAAGAAGAAGAAGAAGAAGAAGAAGAAGAAAAAAAAAAGAAAAAAAAGAAGAGAGCTCGAAGAAAGGTAGATTAGTAGAGCATTCGTGCGAATACGGCCAACCTTTTTTTTTTTCTTAGTCGAAGCGGAGAACCAGATTACAAACATAAAATAAATGATGCATGCCGTCAAAGCTTTAGAAGCAAAAAAACGGCGGGAGGTGTCCAAGGTGGTTGGAACGTCCAGGTACTATAACCCGTCCCTTGAACGTTGGGCGGCCACCACCATCGAACCGTCAACAATAAGACAGACTGACCGAGTCACTGACCGATTGAGAGATAGATAGACCCACAGCATGGCGCAGTCTGGGTGCTAGCTGCATCTATATACCACTTTTTCTTTGCCTGGTTGAGACTCCTGGAGTACCCCAGGTTTAAGTGACTTTACGATTCTGGGGATGTGCGATGCCCTGGGCAATTCGAAACGGCTCGGTAAGCTGGGCTCTCTTGCCTGGGTATCAACTCTGAACCAACCTGGAATTGAATCGCGGTTCCTCCGGGGACCGTTCCTCTTGAATTCACTGCTTTCGGATTGCGCTGCCGACCCACGGAAACGTCAAACGTAATTGATGCGTATTCGTTCGTACACAAGATCAGACATGCATTGAGATAGGATCAAATGTTCGGGCCAGTCATCTGCCAGCTGCCACTTGCCAGAGATAAATGAAGATTCCACCGGTGTCCACACCCCAACGTGGACCTATTGCCATCGATCAGCGGCTTGATGGCGGCGACTAACCGGTTAACCATGGTTCGACGCATGGCGCCGTAATCGACTGACGGAAACGAGCTGCGAATTAATTTACCAGTATAGTATGCAGGGTGGCCTTTCCTGGTTTCTGGTGACCAAGTAGCTAGCCTTTCAATCGGATACGCCGTGAAGACGTGAACATTCGCTCGCTCGTTCGTCCGGAGTAACGATCGATATGCATACCATGTTCGCCTGTCCGGCTCGTCTTGCCTGCTCCCTGTCGCTGGCGGTGTTCAGACAAGGGTGGGCCATGGAAAAAAACCGTCGATGCGCCTTGTTAAAGTTCGATCTGAACATGCATCAATATTTCGGTAAGTCTTAGCTTTTTTTTATATAAGTTTATAATATATCATATTGGTACTAGACTGGTACTAGGAGTGCTTGTATCTCGCTATTGGGAAAGCTCAGCTATCTTAACTTTCAAAATTCGAAGCACAAGCCCGAGCTACGATACTATACTGACTGGAATTTCCTCCAGAACGTCCTCGTTTTTGTGGGATAACAGACATGCACGGTTAAACCAACCACTTGGCTGTCAGACCGCATGGCTCCACCTTCGCAAATTCTTCTAGAAGCACGTCGAGGGCCTGAGCGCAAAAGTATGCCCAACTACCCCACCTCCCCCATCAACTAATCCGATATATCGATATTTCCAACTGTTGGTGCAGGAGCAGCCTAAAAAGTAGGCCCGGAGACGCAAAAATACCGCCCTGGACGGCATGATACTTCGGCTAGCGTCGATAGTTTGCACCCACAAGCACGCTACCTGGCCATACGGAGCACACCTTGCCAACGGAGGGCACTCGGAGGCAAGTGCAAACAAGCTAGCATGCACACTGCATATACGCATGCGCATGCACATGCATATGCACAAATGCAGAGTACGAGACAGAAAGATATTCGTGTTGTTCGTCGCACTGTCCTCTGCAACCGGACCCAGAGTTTTCTACATAACCGTCCCGTACCGCTACCATGGCTTTAGCTGTTCAAAAACGTAGGTACACTACGGAGTATACCTGAGTCTCTAATATTCGCTTCCAGAAAATAAATACGAGTTTCCTGCGTTGCGAACGGGCCCCTTCCGTTATCCCGAAATCGAAATCGACATGATTCTCTGAGCTTCGGCTTTGATTCCGTTTTTGGTATGGGAAACCCTCGGCATAAAAATGTTGCGATATCCTACTCCGCTGTGATACCGCCATGATCATGATATTGCCGGATGCTCGATTGTTCATTCCTTTGGTCTGATACTAGCAAAGGTGAAACGTGTGAGTGCCAGTTAGGTTAGTTTCTAGCTTACCCGCAGGTTTCTCCACCAATACACGCAAGGAAATATATGAAGGTTGGTCCTTGCCCTTGCCCTTGCACCAGATCTAAGCGGTCATTTGATGATGTGAAACTCGGAATTTCTCGCGTGTCACAAAGAGCGATGACATGACCAAAGTGTTCCTGGATACCGCTCTGGACCCATGCCTAAAGATTGGATAAAGACAATACTTTTGATTTCGATATGAATATAAGGAAGGAGGGCTGAGCTCAGCACTCGTACCACCAGACCGAAAACGTTTCTCGGTTAATTTGGATGTTCCGATTATACAGTCCCTACGCCGAAGATGCTGCCGTGTGTACGTATGCCATGATGGACCTCATTTCCGCTTCCCTTGGCGATCCACCCACGTTCACATTCCAAGGTACCTCCAAGAAAGCTCTTCGCCCTTCAGCAGTCCAAAGATATCCAAGACAACCTCTTCGCCAGGCACAATGTCAATTGCGCTGTCGCTCACCCTAATACCAGTTCTCTCCTCCCACACCAATCCCTTCAGCGGTCTTTTGACCGTAACCACAATCTTCCCTCGCGCATCTCTCTTCTTTTTCCCCTCTGGAGCGGCCTCAGGCAGATCAAACTGTACTTTCAGTCCACGGTCCTCGAACGAATGATACTTCAGCGGTTGCGGCCAGTCAACATCCCGCGCAACGACTGCGCCATCAACCCACAACGTCACTGAGAGAACATGCGGCTCTGTTGCGATATTGTCAACTTCTCCGGTGAACACTTTATCCGTAGTCCCATTCGAAACCACCTTGATACCATCTGTGACCAGCGGCTCTCCTACATCCTTCCCCGTAGAGATCGAGATGAATCTAACTTCAAGCTTGCCCCTCACCTCTTGCAGCCTCGAGCTTGTGATCCAGGTCTCCCACTTTGTCTTGGGCAGCGGCCGGGCATGCGTGACGCTCCAGTCCCAATGCTCGCGTTGAATGCCGACGCCGAGTGGGCGGAGAGCGCGTGCGATTGTGTAATATGCCGGCTTTTTGCGTAAGTAGTAGTCAACGATTGCCCAGGATATTCCTGGCCAACAATCGTCAAGTTGCCAGACCAGCGCCCCGCCACAGCGTCGTGAGTCGCCCCATTGTCGCCGCCAACCTCGGTACCCGTAAGCAAGAGCCTCCGATTGAACGAGTTGCGAGAGATGGATAAAACCCTAAACACTTAGCACTAAACACCGTATTACCCAGAGAGGGTTTGATTTACCTCGAAATCTTCTACCGTTCTAAAGTTTTCTACCAAATATGTTGCAATGCGGCGTTCGTGACCATCGGCTTTATTGTGGAAATCGACCGTTGAAGACTGTTGATATCGCTCACTTGACCCAGCCGACAGGAAAGAATCTATGGTCTGGATGTGAGGGAATCCCTCCATGCCGAATTCGCTGTTGAAGCGGCCGCCTAGATGTTCGAATATTTGATACTTCTCCTGAGTTCCATGCCATACTGCGATAACGACGACCATTAGCAAAAAAAAATACCTACAAGCGAGGATATTCACATGAAAATTTGAACATGCCATTCCACTGGTGCATATCCCCCACGGTGCGATCAGAGGTTTTCTTGCCATCTCCCCACGGACTCCCAGGATGGTAAAACACACCATTTCCGTCTTTCTCCACAATTTCTGGCAGTATTTTCTCGTATATGTACCGAGCAGGGAAATCCGTTTTTAGCCAGTTATCTGGGTTCTTATCTTCATAGTCATACGTCAAACCGTAAGTCTCCTGCAGCTGGTAGTCCTCGTTGTTTCCGGCGTATATTACAATTGAAGGGTGGTGTCGCAGTCGGATGACGTTCTGCCGACTTTCGATCTCGACGGATTTTAGGATCTCTGGGAAGGCGGGATAGTTACCGCAGCCGAAGAGGAAGTCCTGCCAAACTAAGATTCCGAGTTCGTCGCAGAGGTCATAAAATATGTCTTCTTCGAAAATACCACCGCCCCAAACCCTAATCATAGCCTGGTTGCCGTGAACCATCATCTCTAACCAATGTCTGTACTTTTCTTCGGTCACCCGTGGCGTAAAATTATCGGCAGGGATCCAGTCGCTTCCGCCACAGTATATGTCGACGCCATTGATTCGAAAGTAGAAGCTCTTTCCATGTATATCTTTTTCCTGAACTACCTCTGCCCTTCGTAGACCGGTTTTCTTGGTGATTGTATCGACGATTGTACCATCGGGGCTAACCAGTTTTACAGTAACGGTGTATAATTTCTGCTCTCCATAGCCATGAGGCCACCAAAGGTCGGGGTTGTCGACTTTAAAAGTAGCAGTGGAGGAGCCGTCTGCGTCAATACTTGCAGTCGATTCTAGAGCTTCGGCAGCGTCGGAAGCAAGTGATATAATGACCTGGGCCGTTGCAGCGATACCTGCATCCTTCGGGCTATCAACATGCACCTTCACCGTCACCGTTGCTTGCTTGTTACCATCTGCTACGGTAGCTGATGCCACGAGGTCGGAAAAGCGGGCCGAGTACTCCTCGAGCCGGATATCTCTCCAAGGACCGCAGGTGATATAGACGCCACCCCAGTCTTGTGTACCCAAAGACACCAATCAGCACAACCCAGCACCCTTGTGTTCGCTAGTTTGCATCGAGAAGCTCACGTGTAGCAAAATAGTTAGATAAGATAACGTACCCCAGCCGAAGTGGTATTGGGCTTTCCTGACAGCTAGTCGTGCAGGGTCGCCGTTCCAGCAAAGCCATTTATGATCAGGGTGTGCTTCCTTAATCTTCGTCGCACGTTCGAAGGCAGGTTCAAAGTGGATCAATAGCTCGTTTTCTTCACCGTCGGCAGCCAGCAGTGCGGAAACATCAATTCGATGAGATATGAACATGTTGTCGCTCACGAGAATCTCCTTGCCGTTGAGCAGGACAGTTGCATATGTATCCAGGCCATCGAAGGCGAGGATGTATGTCTTTCCACCCTTTGATACGTTGGCCGGGGATGGGAATATCGTCTTGTATGTCCAGTGCTTATCAGCAACCCAGCCGACCTGGAGTTCGTTCTTCTCTATGAATGGATCTGGAATCCTAAATCGGTCCTCATTGGTGAGCAGGAGGTAAGATACCCATGCGACAATGGCAAGCGTACGCACTTTCCATGCTTGAGCAGATCGAGATGAATATTCGTCGGGAACTGAGCGACCTCTAGCCAGCCGTCCGCTGAATCCTTCTCTTTAAAAACCCAATTGGACCTGAGGCCCGTAACAGCCTTCTTCGTATGCGTTGCCATAATGTGTGTGATATTTCAATGGCCCCACTATCCAACAGTTTCGATTGGCCAATGGCAATATTAAATGTCGACAAGAACTTGATGAAAGTGAACAGGCGGGGCACAGAGTTTTATAGCAGTCTCGCCGATCTCCTCTTATTGCTGTCCTACCGCTGCTATTGTTAGACAGGTAGCATCGGGGCAAGCTTAAGCGGGTCTCGGGGTGTGGACGCCCGACGGACAGGCCAGGATCCATCCGTCCAGACTACCCGTTTAGATCGTAAAAGAGCGGCCAATGCTCGAGATCCATTCGAGGTTTGATCTCGAAAATGCGGGCCACGTTCAAGCCCGCTTCAAGTTTCTCCGGCGCGAACTTCATTGGGCTTGGCAGAGGCATTATCGATCTATCGACTTGCTGTCAGTGCACAGGTGAAAGCCTAGGCGAGTGCCAATCCGGGGCATATCGCACCGAGAGAGCTGTCCGAGCTTCTTCGTATACTTACTGTAATACCGACTGACGAAAGAGGCAGGTTTCGCAACCAGGCAGATATATCGTATTGGATGAATAGCGAATGGGATGCCTCACCGCTGGCGCGTGTGAGAGCTTTGGGAACTGACCGCGAAGAGCGTGCGGCAGGCAACGCAAGCACAACACACCTACGAAACTGCGACACTTGGCGCGATTGACAATCCAAACCAACCTACCTCGGGCTTCCACTTCACCATTGGCATGGCTCCCGTTGAAGCTCTTGGATACGCCGCTCGCCAAACTATCAGGGCATCTAGATGACGTCAAATGCTCTAGCATGCGCCGAGTCTCTCTTGTCGCCATAATCAGTCGCTCACAACCTCGACTAGCAGCAGTTACCATCCATCTCACACAATGCAGGACGGCTTGACCTCGATGGACGACCGCAGCCGCAGCTGGGCTTCACTGGCAGCTGCCGGTGGCCCAGGCTTGCGATCGAGGTCTCCCTTTTCCAAAGTATTCCTGAGCACGAGGTCTCGCTCGGCGTCCGCTTCGTCGGACTCGACGAGCTCGTCCCAGGACAGCCCGAGTCCCACCGAATCACCGATGGCTCAGAACCTACTACCACCTTTCTATAATCGACCTCCCACGGTATGCGCCTTGAAGGTCCGTCGTCATATTGATGGTTATTTTTTACTGATTACTAGGATTCGGGTCTACAAAGCCTTTGCCACCTTCTCCATCTCTCACTTCCCTCCTCAGACCCCCCTTCACACCATCCCGCCCGGCCACTCCTGATTCGTCAGACAGCGAGGCTGCCAACTCCAGCCGGATAGCACAATCTACACCGCGAGCTGCGCCAAAGGTTCCGACGTATGAATACTATGGCTTTGTACTATACCTCACTAGCACGCTGGCTCTCAGTGAGTCCATCCTCCATGTTATGCGCCTCCCCCACATATACAATTTCTAACATTTACCTACGTTAGTGATATTCATCCTATGGTCGTACCTTCCCGCCCCGATGCTCCATTTCCTGGGTATCCATTACTTCTACAACCGATGGTGGTCGCTGGCAGTGCCAGCCTACCTCGTCGCTACGATACTGTACATCTACGTCGCATTAGCGTCTTTCAACGTCGAGTACCTGACCAAGCCGCTGACGTCGCTCGAGAACATTGTCGATGAGGTGGCCAAGATGGCGGTGGTAGAAGTTGATGAAAGCAGGCACCGGAGGATAGTACGCGGCGTGGATACTGTGAATATAAACGCCACCGGGAATGGATGGACGTACGATGGTGCTACATCTACAGGTATGCTTACGCCGGCACGGTCGCGGCGGCCGAGTGCTAGTCCTACGTTAGAATCAAAGACATGGGAGACGTTGGAAGATGCGGATGAGCGACATGTGCAGGCGGCGACAGTGGTGGATGGTGGCTTAACATCACCTTCGACGGGCGGCGAGAACTTGTCACCTGTGGAGAAGGTAGGGTCTATCACACGGAGGAAGAAAAAGCGGAAGAGCAGGATGGTAGTCAGAGATGGAGTCAAGATGCCGCGGGAGGATGAGTATTATGAATTTGCGGTGTCCGCGCGTCAGCATCAACAGCAGCAGCAAATGGCCTTTGAAGACGGTGGCGGTATCTACTGGAAGGACTACTGGAGCATGGGGACAGACGCGGTAATGGATATACCAATTGGGGGTGTGTGCGAGGTCTTATACGGCGAAGAGAGGGACGATTCGGATCCGCTGACGCTGGACCCGTACTATTAGTCGCCACATTAGATGACTAAACTTCTGTAATCTATAAAACATGCATCCCTCAGATGCACCTACCTGTGCATGCTCTCATAGCTGTACGCCTGAAGCTGAGCTAGCGAACGACCTGCCAATTGTTCTATTGGCGGACATGACTCGCACCCTGCAGAGCAGCTTCCGTTGTCGACATCATCACTGCGGAAAATCTCCACCGGCAAGAGCAGCCGAGCCGTCAACAGCCAATACATGGCAGCTGGCGGTGGAGCCCGGTGCGAGAGCTTACTCGCATCCCAGAAACTCACCAGCGAGAACTGGGGCCGGTGCGAGCCAGCTGCTGACGATGGCGAGCAGCCATGCTCCGTCAGCGGTAGGACCAAGAACCCAGGATCCGCAAACTCTCCGGGTAGCCGTAATCACGGGAAGACCAGATAAAGGAAAGAAACGAACGAGCGAGCGAACGACAGTCAGGCCACGCGAATCGGTCCTGCTCTGGCTCCGACATCGATGCTGAGAGTAACAGCACGGTAGCACAGAGTGCAGACAGCCTAAAAAGACCGCCAGGATGCAACTCGATGGCGCACCCCCGGCTTCCCTCGCCCCAACCTCCATCGCGACCACTCCTACTGGTTTTCTAAAGCAGAAGCCCCCGCCGCCGCCGACCATGTCGCTCTCTCGCAAACGGTCGGCCACGATCCTCCAGGCCTCTCCATCGCCGCCGTCATCTCGCCCGCCATCTCGAGGCGACCCTGCGATCGACCATAAGCGGTCGCGCGTGGCGCGCCAATGGACGACATGTCCCGAGCACGTCACGGCCGCCGAAACCAGCATACGGCTGGATGCACGCGCGGAGAGTGCTCTTGTGAGCGTGCTGCAACCCAGCCTGGATGGATTGACCGGTGAGGGGAGGTTTAAGGAGCTGATTGCGGAGGACAGTCGATTCACGATGTTGTGTTTCTTGGGGTGTACCGCGGATCATTTGCATGCTGCCAGGTACAGAATATCTGCGCTCGTGCGAGAGTAGCACCATTGCCAATCGCACTTCGGAAACAGCTCAACGGCCGTTTGGGGAAGCTAGTTTTGCAAATCACAAAGCTAATATCTATCTCCTCTACCAGCGTCGTGTCCTCTCTCCTTGCAACTTTTAAAGCCAACGTGTTCGGCGTGTCGCTGGTGCCGCCGCCGCCACACATATCCTCATTGCCAATAAGTATGCATGCATGATTTCTACCATCGAAACCGTCATATGTAAAAAAATTTTGTGCAACTGGCTAATTTTGCGTTCTAGTCTACGATGGCACCCGCCAGCTAACGACCTCTCTCGGCCTCCTGCACCCCCTCGGCGGCGGGCGGCAAGCACTTGACGCCATCGTCGTTCTAGACTCAAAGCTACGCCGCCGCATGCTACTGCCTATCGGCTGGGGCGTGAAGAAGCAGAGACAACCTGGATTGGCGAGCGCATACGCAGATGGAGACGAGGAAGGAGAGGTGCTGTCGAGCGAGCAGGAAGCCGAGCGGGCGGTCAAGCGGTTGGTCGAGGGGGTTGAATGGTTGGCGCACGAGGCAACGGAAGAGCATGCGCAGCGGTGGCAGGATGGGGTGCAGACGGCGTGGATACATGGGATGGATGCATTGAATTGATTTGGTTTTTTTTATACGAGTCTTGCGAGCAAGGTCGGTCGGTAGGCTGGCCGGAAACATATTATCATTGGCATATTTTTTTCTGGATATCTAGCCGTAATATTTAGCACCTGGCGTTCAAATTTATCGCTTTTATTTAATATAGACTTTGCGCCTGTGTATTTTTACCAAATTGATCTATTCATCAGCATCTATCTGCCTTGTCCGCGCAGTCGTGGTTAGGCAGCTGAGCTTGCGCACGCATCCCACAAAACTCGCCCTTGGCGCAAATGTTCCCACACCCCACCAGAGGAGATATAAATTATATTTACACACTCCCCTCCCTTTCAACAACCACCACCCCCATCACAGCAATCACCAACATCCTTTTGATTCTGCTCAACCCTCACCTCCCAGAACCAAGATACAAATATCAATCAATCGTTAATATGGACTTCCCCGTCAACGTTCCCGTCGACAACCCTAACGCCGACACCGAATGGTTAGTCCAGCCCACTCTGCCCCTCCCCCACCATGATACTTTCACCACCCCGCTGACAACCACCATCTCCCGCCCCTGGGGCACCACAGGGCCGCCTTCCTCTTCACAGGAACGATATTCTCCGCAAACACGGCGTAATACCCGAACGCCCGCCCTCGCCCACCGCCCAGATCGAAGCCGCACTAACCGAAGCTGCGCGCCTTGCCCATGAAAACCGACTGGAAGGCAAAGCCCTCGAAGAGCTATCGGACCTCGAAGACGAGGAGGACGAAGAATTCCTCGCGGGATACCGCCAAAAGCGACTAGCAGAGCTATCCACCCTCGCGCACAACTCCCCGCACGGCACCGTCTACCCGCTGCAGAAACCAGACTACGCGCGCGACGTAACAGAAGCGTCAAACACCTACTTTGTATTCGTGCACCTGGCTTCCGCGCTGGCGTCGAACGTCGAGTCTATGCTGCTGACGCGGCTGTGGCGCGAGGCCGCGACTAAATATCCTGATATCAAGTTTTGCGAAATGCGCGGCGATCTAGCGATCGAAGGCTACCCGGAGCGGAATTGTCCGACGGTGCTGGTGTACAAGAATACGGATATCAAGCGGCAAATTGTTACTTTGAAGAGCATAGGTGGCGAGAAGTGCAGTTTGAGCGGTAAGAACTCTTGTCGTGCTATGTCATATCTTCCAGTATTGTTGCTTTGGAGTTTGTGAGCTGACTGATGGGATGCCGAGTTAGATATCGAAAAACTGCTGGTGGAGGCTGGAGCTGTCAAGATGAACGACTTTCGGTTGATCCGGAAGGAGGATAAAGAAGAGCGGCAGAGTTCGATAAAATCATCGAACGTTGGACGGAAGGACGACGATGATGACGACGACTGGGATTAGTTTGCCGCAATGTGTACGCATAGACGGGGTATTTAATATGTAAATGTATTCTATCACTATAATACATGAATGGCGCTGGCATCGACGCCGAAAAATATAACTATATATACAGTGAATATGCTCACGTGCTCTTCTTTGTCCTGACGAATCCCTTCGTCTTGCTGACCTTGTCCTTCTTCTTCTTCTCGCTGTTAGCTTTCGCTACTTTGGCGTCGCCCTCACCAACGTCCTTCTTCGCTTTTGTCCCTGCCTTGGAAGGGTCCGCGCGCGGGTCGACGCCCTTCTTCCGTTTCTGTCTCTTCAGGCTTTTCTCGATAATCATCGCATCACCTTCGTCGTCCGACCATTGGAATGCATTCTCCCCGACCGGCGTCTCCGCTCCTTCGCCATCCTCAACGGCCGCGTCGTTACCTATTATATCGGTATCGCCAGTAGGAGTAGAATCTGGAACAGCTGCCCCCGCGGGACTCGGCCCCACTTTCCTCAGTTTAGCCACGAAGAAGCCGTCCACATTGTACTTGTGTGGATAATATCTCCTCGTCAGACGCATCTTATCATTAAACGTCTTCCCGCGATAGCTCACAAACCCCTCGACACCGAACGTCAGCCCCGTATCCACAAGCCGCACGTTTGGCCGCTTACGCAGCGCATATTCCACCACCCCTTCATTCTCCTCTACCGTCACTGAGCACGTCGAGTACACAATGTACCCACCGGTCCTACTCGCGTGATCGACGGAATCGATCGCTGCGAGCAGCAGCTGTTTCTGCAGGTGTGGCAGACGGAGAAAGTCGGCCTCGGTCTTGTTCGTCTTCACACTAGCATCCTTTGCGATAACACCAGTGCCCGAGCACGGTGCGTCCAACAGTACACGGTCGAATCCGCCCATGACGCGAGGGAATTCTCGTGCATCGTAGCTGCACACGATGGTGTTGCGCACGCCCAAGCGGTGGATGTTACCAATTAGACCTTTGGCACGGGCTTTGTTCGGATCATTGGCGAAGACACAGCCAGTGTTTTTCATGAGTGCGGCCATGTAGGTCGTTTTGCCTCCGGGGGCGGCGGCCATGTCGAGGCAGCGCTCGTTCTCTTGTGGTGCTAGGGCCATGACGGGGAGGAAGGAAGAAGCGGCTTGTAGGATGTAGTGGCCGGCGAGGTATTCCGGTGTGGCACCAAGGGGCACTTGTGATTCGAATATCTGCAAGCCGACTTTGGACCATTTGCCAACAGGTTCGAGGGTTACGCCACGGTTGATTAGGACCTGGGCAAGGTCCCGGCGGTGGGTTTTGAGGGTGTTGGTGCGGATGACGAGCGGACGGGGAGTTTCGTTTGCTTCGAAGAATGAGAGGGCTTCAGAGGGGGCGAAGAGGTGGAAGAGTTTTTCGGCGAGGTATGGGTTGTAACCGTAGTACGTGGATATATCGGTGATGATTTGCTCGGTGTAATCAGTGCGTGAGCGGCCATCTTCGCATAAGTTGGAGAAGTCTTCGAGGACGCGGATGACATCGTTTATGCGGGTGCGAAGGAGGGCGAGGTCGGGTGCGAGAGAAGCCACGTTGGAGGCGTCGTCATTATCAGCAGCACCGATCACAAAGGGTTTTATCTCGCCAGTGCCAATGTTGGTGGCGATCTGGTCCTGTAGTTCGGCTTCGGCTTCCTCGGCCTCGCGGGCGATTTGGAGGTCGAGTTTGCGACTTAGGCCTTCAATGTTAGCAGCAGTAAGCTGCTCTTCAGCGTCGGAGCCAGAGAGGTCATCATCGGAGAATATGGGGCGAGATTCGTCGTCGCCGGAGTCGTAGACAGAATTGTCTGAGTTGTCGTCGAGGTCTGGTTCGTCATCTTCGTCAAGGTCTTCGTCGTCCGAGGAGCCCATGAAATCCACCGCGGCCAATTTCTCCGCCGGCGAGTCGGTCTCATCATCTTCTAGTTGCAGCTCATCATCATCGCCTTCACTTTCACCATCCGAGTCCAGCGGTAGCGATATTGCCTTCTTGCCATTTGTCTTGTCTTTGTTTGCGACTCGTTTTGAGTCTTTCTTCGTTGGTAAAGCAGCGGCTGCAGTAGACTTTGGTTTTGTCCCATTGGCATGCGAAGCAGCCTTAGTTTTGTTTTTTGATGGGGCAGGCGCCGTGGTGCCTTTCTTGTCCTTCTTGTCTTCTTTTGTGCGCTTAGATGGCTTTATATCATCGACATCATCAACCTTGCGCTTCTTGGCAAGGTGAGGATGGTACATTTCGATTGGGTCCGGAGGACCCTGCTTGTACTTGGATCGGCCTTTGCCCATTGTGGCGACTGTGTGTACAGAATTCTCGGAGCCGTTTCGAGGGTATTCTGGTGGTGGAGAGGTCGATGATGTTTTCTCGAGGACGGAGTTGCTGGTTGTTTGGTTGAGATATGCGCTTGCGAGCGAAGATTTGCAGAAAACTTTTTGGCGGCGCAACTCCAAAAATGCCACGCGCAACACATCTAAAGAAGATGAGAATGGCCATATGGAGCCGCATCCGACTCGACGATTGCGCAGTATCCGACGGACTGTGTAGTATAGTATAGCTATAGGCACGATAGACTTGCTTAGTAGTACTCTCCTTTGCGCTCAATCTTTTCCTATCTCCTCGACTAGTTGGCGCGACGGCATATTCTAAAGAAGGCATCTAGCTCTGGATGGTACAATATACAACATTAGGTTGATTCTTGACTGCAACTGCAACTTCTATCAGGAGAAAGTGTTTACTTAAGAATTTTATTCGCCGAGTTCGTTATATGGTAGGCTGCTTTCACGCTTACTGGCAAGAGATTGCGTTTTGCCCCGGAGAAACTGCGACCGTTGCTGACAGCCGCCGAAGCCGAGGTGGAACCTATCTAGACGGTACTATTCGCAAGGACATGGAGGAGATACTGATGAAAGTACAGGTAAGTGGGAGCACGCCCATCTAGTCTAATGTTATCGCTGGTCTTGTTACTGCTACTGCGATTGCTGTTGATGCCGAGGAGAAGAATAGCAACAAGGGAGTGGTGAAGAGGACAAGCATATATGGGCTTCGGGCTATTAGACTATCTGCGAAATTATACTCTTTATGGTATATGTATTGGTATCGGTATATTTATAAATACATACCGACTTACCTACATAGGTAAGTGGGTATATAGAGGTAGGGCATGTATTTTACTGTTTAACTTGAGACCGATCCCCGCCGACCAGGTAATGTCGTGGACAATTCGCAAATATCGTAAATTTGTAAAACGGACAAACAGAAAACACGTAACCGGATACATTTTTTATATATTTTTTTATATATTTTTGTAACAATTCTCTACAAAAAGAGCGATGTGCCGAAGGGCGTCGTATCTGGCTGAGGCGCATGCGGTGGCATGTAGAAAGCCAAGCCCGGCGGCCGCTTGCAGGGACGCGTACGACGGAAAGCGCTGCCCGATTGGCCGGATGCATATTACGTATGCCCTGACAGGCGAAGAAGCATCTTAACACTGCATACTGCTGCTTACACTTACTTACTTATAAATCTAAAAGCATGGATGGAATGGTGATGGTATAATACATAATCGCCCTGTCTCCTACTTTGACAAGTGCAAATAAGTTGTGCGCCATTTCACTCCCATGATATCGATATTCCTGAAGCTGTGGCCTGTGCTACCAAACTGACAGCTGACCCAAGTCGACGACCCCCGGCTAATAGCTAAGTAATCAAACGTCGCCCAATTTGGCCCGGCTGGGCCTGCCTCTTGGCGCGGTTATATCATCATCGCTGATCGGCTGCTGCTCCACAACACCTGCTGAAACAGCAACAACTACTTCCGTCCGAAGGCTGCCACCATTCGAACTGCTACCACTACTCTCCCTCTCACCCGCAAACTGCCATCGCCATCTGCCATCCTCTGCAACGGCCCCGGCTTCATCACCAGCTGATGTAGACTCTACCATATATACCTCCAGCACACCGTCCTCAAATTCCATCTGTCGCAGCTAGCCAGCCATCCCTGTCAAACAAACCAGCCACCCGGCATCTCCATCGGTCTATTCCCTCATCTACCTCATCGCACCATCCATCTCATCTCCACCTCCGCCGTGAAATGGTCACGATCGAGCAGCCCGCTCCCGGAGAGCCCTCCGATCCATTCAGAGCTCCCGTGGTTCACCACCCTCAACCTTCTTTCCCGCCGTCCGTCCCTGCTCTCCCATTGCAATCGCCACAGCAGCAGCAGCAGCAGCAGCAGCAGCCAGGGCCCTACAACCTGCAGCCTCTCCAGGAGGCTCTTCCCGACCACAACCCATATAGGCAGCTGCAAAAGCAGCGCACAGGACATAGTGAAGGCAGCTATCCTGGTTTGTTTCCTTTTCTTTCCTTCCTTTCATCTTGCTCTCGAAAGTAGCTAATTTAAGACACCAACATCCAGGCCAGCAGTCCTACCTCTCCTCCAGTGCGGGAGCTACCGTCGGGCCCCACAGTTCCCCTTCCTTACTGCCGAACCCAAACCCCCAGCTTTCCGTCAGCTACTCTCCGTCGCTACACGGCAGCTACCACGCCACAGCTCCTAGAAGCCATTCCGTCTCTTCTATCGGCCAGATCACTCCGCAGCCGCTACTTCCACCCACTTCAACAACTCCTGCTCCCCACGATGGCATCTTCCATATGGAATCAGAAAACCCGCCGCCCCCACCAGCTGATCCTTTCGTCGGCGATATTCAGGTTCAGCCTGCCCCAAACCCAAACAGCGCCGAGTGGTGGGAATCACCGACATCATCTCATGGTGACTCGCCGGTCAACGGCAGACATCAGGTTTCGCTCGAGGAACAACTAGAAAACGAATTCCATAGAGGCAGAGGTATTATTGCTCAGAAATCGTCTCAACCACAGATACAGCTAGCACCATCACAGCTACCCCCGACCCCGCAGCCACCGCAGCCGCCCACTTCACAGGTCTTCCAGCAACCCATCCCGCATCCCATCCCGCATCCCATCCCGCAAGAGCTTCCGCAGCCTCATCCACAGCAACCTATGCACGTTCTAGGCCCGATGCAGCACGTACCTCCACCGACAATTGCCACCGATCCGTTTGGAGCACCCATAGTCGTCGCAGCGCCGCCACCTCAACTTCCCCCGAAACCTGGCAAGGAGCCGCAGCCGAGCCTGTTAGACATCGACGATCTGCATACAGGGACCCACAAGGAAGTGGTGATCGATCACGGCGCTCAAGCCCCCATCCCAGTTGCAAGTGATCCGACTGCCCAACAAGCAACAAGCTCGGTCCCAGCGGCTATCCCCCTAGAAACATACCAGATCAAGCATGTTCGGTTTCTTGACCCAGTGACTAACAAGCTGAGCCAATCGTCGATCCTTATTCAGAATGAGAATGGGCCCTGTCCACTGATTGCGCTTGTGAACGTTCTCTCGATAGCACGAGAAACCGTGGTTCTTTCGGAAGGTCTCCGAATCCGTGAAACTTTGTCACTAGAGCTCCTCCTAAACGTAGTTTGCGAGGAACTAGTTATCACAGGCTCCTGGACTGGTGATCTCTCCGAGTTGTTCAAATTTTTGATGGATCTGCGGACCGGAATGAACGTCAACCCCAAATTTATCGCGGACGACATAACACCCGAGGATTTCTTGACAAGCAGGAATGTTCAGGAGAACCGGCCGCTTCCGCAGCCGAAACCCGGTGACTTTGAACGAACGAGAGAGTTGACGCTTTACTCGGCATTTAACATTCCTCTCGTTCATGGTTGGCTCCCTGCGCCGACATCCCCAATGTTCCCAGTCTTAGTTAAGCACGCGAGGGACTTCGAGAAAGCCCAGGATGTAATAATCCAGCAACAGTTTATTCTCGAAAAGAGCTCTAGAGGCGAAATTATATCGCCGGAGGACACCGACATTGTAGCTAAGGGGCACGAGATTCAGGAATTTCTCGAGTCAACGGGTACGCAGCTCACTGCATACGGCCTCAATGTGTTACAAAGCAAGCTGCCCCTCGGCAGCTGGAACATCTTTTTCCGCAATGACCACTTCAGCGCCCTCTATAAGCATGCCAAAACTGGCGAGCTGTACACCTTGGTCACAGACAGTGGTTATGCCTCTTACGAAGAGATTGTCTGGGAGAGCTTAGTGGACGGTTCGGGTAGAGGTGGCGCGTACTTCTCGGGTGACTTTCGGCCAGTTGGACATGGGCACGGTGGTGGCAGCGGTGCAATTTCGCAAAGACAATCGGATAACATCTTGGACCCGAACAGAGGGGACGCCGGGTGGCAAATGGTTCAGAACAGGAGGAGCAGCCGGCAGCAAACTGGAGCTGCACCAGCCGCTGGTGGGCAACGGCGTCAGCAAGTCCAATCTTTGATCCCACCTGAAACTGCGCCGATCGTTCCGCCCGATACAACCGGCGATACAACAGATTATGATCTCGCTCTGGCCATCCATTTGCAGCAAGAGGAGGAAGAGAGAGCCAATAGAATTGCGCAACATCGAGCTAATCTCAATCCCACACAAGTTTCAAACCTCAGCAGTGCCAATCAACCCCCTGTGCGCTCTCTTGTCTCCGCTGGAGGACCTCCAACTGGTGTGCGTCCGAGGGCAAGTTCCAACAATTTCCGCCCACCACAGCCCCCACGCCCTACGGGGCGACAGGCGGAAGATCTCAGAAGCGCTGCCAACCGCCACAGCGAACAAGAAGAAATCCCGCCGCCGTATACAGCTGCTGACCCTAATCCTGGAAGGCTGGCTCGTCACCATTCGTTCCCCACTCAGGGCACCCCGACTGAAGGCGTAGGAAACTTTGCTCGACCCGCTCAGAGCAATGCATATTCACAAATGAACAATATCTATGGTCAGAGTTCTGGGTCACAGTACCCCGGCGCTGGGAGAGGCAGGCGGACAAGCGGAGTAGGGGCCGCCGGCCAGCCACTAGGTGTGAACGAAGAGTCTGACAAAAAGTGTTCGATCATGTAGTACATTCGACAACTCTTTGCAGGGTGTTTCGGGACGGTGAGTAGCGATGGCGATGGGAAGCGCTGATTCTTAGTTTTTGTATACATTTTCTAAGATATCTTGATTGATTCATTATCTCTTTCTATTCAATTCTCCTTCTCCTCTTCCTCTTTTTTTTTCTTTTTTCCTTGCTTGTGAGATGTTTTGATTCCAATGCCAGAGGGTGTGATATTACGGCGTTTCTGGGGGCGCTTTCCTTTTCTTCTTGTTATCGGCCTTTTTGTCTCTTTCTTCTTTTCATTTCCTAGCTTGTACCTGCGCCGGGCGTTTTTGATTTTAATATATCGTACGCCAGCTTCCCTGCAAGGATTTGAATTTACAAGTCTATCATTGCAGACGAGGGTGTTTTCACGCCTCGAGGGACTAGTTTCGGAGCTGGTGATATATTATACTTGCCACTTTTGAAACCCTGCATGTTTCTGGGGAGTCGAGAGATGATTACGTTGAAGACACATTATTAGCTAGCGAGATGTACTATAATCCAGAACCAATACACAGGCATTTGTATTTCCTCTCACGGAGTAGTGGTATATTGATAGCGTCGCATATTACACAAATGTTTCTTTAGGCTCAACCATAATAATAATAATAATACAGTATAAAGTGTGACCTCTAACGTGGTTGCCTACTCCCATGCAAGATAAATTCTCGTTGAAAAGAGGACCAATCTACAAAAATCTATCCTCAAATATAATCGATCAATCGATTAACATTCCATCTTCCTCTGTAGACTTTCCCACAACCTGGTCCCTCTTCCCCCTCCCCTTGTTCTTATCCTTCCTGCCAGCGTTATTGGTAGTGTTGGGAGCAGTAGCAGCAGCGCCACCTTTTCTTTTATGGCTGCTAAACCGCCCTCTTGCCTCCACCTTGCCCTCCAGGATCGGGAAAATCTTGGTCGCATGCAATACGAACCCTTCGCTACCGCCTCTGCTGGTCATGAGCGGATGCGTCCGCCCCGGCAGCGCCTGGAAACGGCGGACTCGACTGGTGTGAATCGTTGGCGCGAGCAAGTTGGTCGGATCGACCGGGAAGTGCGTATCAGCGATATGCACCGGCAGCTTTGGCAGAGTTGCAAGAGTTGCCAACGTTTGCGCATCGATATCTGAATTTACGCATTCTTGATCCAGAGAGCCCTTGTCATCATCGGTGGCAGCAGCGCCGTTTGCGGAGGGGGCCTGTTTGATCCGCATGTACTCGTTGCGCCGGAGCGTGCTGCACCAATCGGCTACTTCTGCCAATGGCTCCACGTTTGGTGAAAACAGTACCAGCTGCCCGCTGCCCCGCAGTAGTGGTATAACTGCATTGATCACGCCGGAGAGCTCCATGGTCGTCGCGATTATAGCGGCATCAAACCCCCCACGACGTGTCGCTGCGATAATGTTGAGCAATCGCTCCTGTCGCCGGCACTTACGGTGATAGGTGCTCCTTTTGGCAGACTTCATCGCGCGTAGGTTTTCGTCGGGGATAGGCGCAGGTCGTTCGAGCGTTGTGTCGGCCTCGGGACAGAGAAGCTGTAGGAAGGACAACGAAAGGAGGTTGCTGGACAATGGGTGCGTCGTGGTATTGACGAGGTTCGTGGCGTCAAAGTTGAACGGACGGAGGAGGGAGAGGTTCGGCTGGTCCTGGGCGTGGAGGAGCGTTATGGTGTTTGTAAGAGGTACATCCGTCTGCTCATACCCGCTCTTCTGCTTCGTGGGCGTCGCCGGCCAAGCTTCCTCATCGGCGTCTTGCTCCTTTTCCTTACCGTCTTCTCCTGCGTCGACCGCGGTGCTATCGTCATCTTCGTTGCCTCTCTTGCGTTTCCGCGTATTCGCTGCCACCTTTTTCGGCGCTCGTGCATCCTCCCCAGCCAGCAGGCCCATCCTCTCCGCGACAGCAGCGACGATCAACCCGCCTGTGTCGTCGACGATGAGGTATCGCCCGCCCCACCGGACGTCCGCCCAGCTCATCAGCAGACCTAGCGCTTCATCTCGCATCTCCAGCATCTTGAGCGGCTCCTTTTCCGCGAGATGGTAGTTGGTCAGGTTGGGCACATCGGCGGGAATGACGCGAATACGCTTAAGGTATTTGTTCGACTTCCGTTTTGTGTATTTAGCCAGTGAGAATGCCGTCTTCTTGTCGATATAAGCATGTGATTGCAGCAGCCGCGCGATAATTTCCTATAATCTCGACTCCCCTCTCACCCATTAGCCATGCTGCACTCTTATTATCTCGAATTCAATTGACAATTCAAATCAACCAGTCAATTCTGCTGCTCTTCCAGTCACCACCGCCACCACGTAAGCGGTAGCAGCAAGAATGTAGAGAGAGAGAGAGAGAGAGAGAAAGAGAGCGAGGGATAGGGCAGTAGTAAACCAAACATGTGTAAGCTTTCAAGAGACCTTTCCACTACCTGTACCACCGCTCTTCTTCAACCGCTCGATCTCCTGCCACGTCATGCTCTGCGCCGTCTGGTCGTCCCGAATCTCCTGGTTCGTCTTCTTCTCTCGCTCCCACTCCCGCTGCTCGCGCTCCAGCTCCAGCTGCAGCGTGCCAGCATCGAGCGCTACGTCTTCATCTTCTTCCTCGTCCTCGCCGTCCTCGCCCACTTGCACGCCTACCGCGGTGTCCTCGAGCGTTATCCCGGGGCTATCGGCGGCGCTGGCGGACGGTGTCGGCTTTTTCGATGAAGACGATGCCTGCGTGTGCGTTGCTAGCTTTTCGCGGTTAAGCTCGGAGATGGGGACGAGCTCGAGGCCAAAGTTGTCGCCATCGAGAATAGCCCACGTGAGGTAGTACGGGCGGCCGATGAGGCTGTTGGCGGGGAAGGCGCCGAATTTGCCCAGGCCGATAATGCTGTTTGGATTGTACAAGGTTAGATAGCGTGATCGTTGAATCACAAGGCCAAGAAGGAGGGGGGGAAAAAGTAGAAAACGTACGAATCCGGGACGACTTTTACCAATTTTGTCGTTTCCGAGGGCAGTTGGATGAGCACTTCGTCGTGCGGCTGTATTAGCTCCATTGTGTTTTTGGAGGAGCGTGTCTGTTGTGGAAGCTGCGATGTTGAAGTTGACCCATAAGGTTTTTTTTTTCTTCGGTTTGACGAAAGTCTAGTGGGTTTACAGTTTTAAGCCGCAAAGCTTAGATTTTAAGCCCCAGCGCGGGCGCTTCTCCAGGTAGATTCTTGTCAAACTCTTTAGATTCTTTTGATACATCCAGCTACACGGTCAAGAAGGTATATAAAATAGAAAAACAAGCGAAGAATAAAATAAAAAAATAAAAATAACCGCAGGCAGAGGAGAAACGAAAATAGGCAAGAGTATTAAATGCTACAGTAGTAACTTTGAGTTTATCGGTATAGCTTATGACTAGATAGATATGGAGAAGCATAAACCCGTCATATCATACGTCGTGTCGTCATGTTGAAGAGAAATATACCTAGGTAATTTTCTTTTCAACCAGTTTTCCATAGAAATAAAATGATAAAATCGAAAAAGAACAAGCCGAGATAAAATAGTGCCACGGATTAAATAGAAGAGATAAATATGACAGACAATAAATGAAGTTAAAAAAAACACTACTAACAAGCACCTTTTTGTTTATTTTTATTTGCACCCTTCCTTCTCCATACTTTACTCTACGGCAATCTCAACGGATTGTTGTTGTTGACCATCAAGATCATTATTCTGTCTGCTCTGCAGGCTCGCCTGTCGCACGCTTCCTCGGCCAAACCCCACACTTCTCTCTGAATCCGGGCCGCGTGGCTGTCTGGATGGCAGGATCTGGGACCCTCTATCGCGCTGGTCATCGAAGGTTGTCATGCTAAAGTTTCGTGTCGATGTCGTCTGCGATGGCGAAAGTCCACCGATCGCGCCGTGCATTCCGCCGTCCGAACCAAGCAGTCCACGGGCATCACGAGGGTCTCCGCGCAGGCTTCCGCTACCAATACCTAGGCCACCTCCCAAAGACACGCCAGCTAGGCCGTTCACCAATAGGGACTCATTGATGCTGTTAATATTGCTAGACGCTGTAGGCGTTAGACTCGGGGTCGTCGCCGAGACGCTGCCGTTGGTGTACTCTTGCTGTTGCTGCTGGTATTTAACAGCGTTTTGACTTAGGTGGATAGGGAAGCTTGCCGATGTTGGCACCGGGGACGGCGTATACGATCTCAAGTCGGCAAATGATTTGGCTGCTCGAAGATTGTTTCTGCTTTGAGCATCCTTGCCGGTAGGAGAGCTTGGAATATCGAGTAACCCACCCTGTCTGCCAATCGTGGAATAGATTCCCACACCGCCATCTGCGCTTCTGGTCTCACTAAAGTCCATCGTTGTTGCTCGGGCCAAGGTCCTACGTTGCTGTGATTCGACAGGTATAACGGTAGGGATTGTGGGGGGCGATATGCTCTGAACAGACTGACTGTGGCGGAAAACTTGCACCTGTCGGTTCTCACCTGTGCCTCTCGAGATATGCGCAAGCGACATGTGGTGAGCAAGCGTGTGCACTATTCTTCTCTGCGAAGGCGATAGTGTTGACGGGAATATGAGGGCCTCTCGAGTAATATCATCACGGAACAACAAAAGCTGCGAGTAAAATTGGAGAGTCTGAGGATTGTTCAAGTCGATCTCTAAAACTCGGCAGACGCATTAATACCATGTCCGTTTTTTTCAATTTGCTACATTTTCGGCTTCTGCTTACCTTTCGAAGCTTGGGCGGATGATGAGGTCGGACGAGGAGAAAGGCTCGGTAAAAGGTTTTGCATAGAGGACTGGTGCTGCAACTGTTGTGTCGCAACATTCGGCCTGTGCTGTTCCTCTAACTGACCTCTCCGTTCTCGCTTCTCACGCTCTATCCGCTCACGTTCAGCCAACGGGAGCATCTTCTTATACTCTACCCTTAGTTTCCGCCCTTGTAGTTCGAAGTGGTTCAAAATATTGATAACGGCAGCCGTTTCTTCCGCAGTGGTAAAATTGGCGAAGGCGAGGCCCCTAAATACACCATTGTCGAAATGGTAATTGAAGGCGTATGGAAGCGGAAGATCCAGGTCTGTCATCAACTGCACGAGTTGCTCCTTCTTAACGGCAAAGGGTATATTCTTAATGACAATGGCCGTTGGTATCAACTCATCTTCCTCGGATCTCGCATCGGCCCCTAGTGACTGAGGCCCCATGGATAGACCACCCATGCCCAGGCTAACGCCCGGAAGGGTTGCGCCATCAAGCCAAGTCTAAACCCCAAACAAGAAATGTTAGCAACAAACCCAGTAAAAAATTACGTCCAACCAAAGGTAGAACTAAAAAAAGTCTAACCGTAGGTAAGGCACTCCTCTGCCGTGCCACGCCCTTCACTCCTCTCCCAGGGAGGGACCCCACATTATTCACAGACCCAAATGACTGGGCGTTCCAAGTTTGCGCAGTAGCGTTGTCAAAACCATAGCTCACAGACCGTGTTCCCACTCTTGCAGTGTCGTACCGGGCTGTATCGTATCTCGCAGCATGGTCCTCGGCAGTATACAATCCAGCGTTCGCGGGAGCGTACTGTTCAAATTGGCGGGATGTTTGTCGGTGCAGGGTCTGGACCTGCGGCTGCCGCGAATTCGGCGAGCGACCATTCGTCATTTCGTAATATGCATCCGGATGGGCCATGGCGAAGGAGAAATATGACGCGATAAACCAAAAAAAAGCCAAAATAACGCTCGGTATGCTATATCGTGGAGGGGTGTTTAGTGTATGACTGGTCGTAAAGGTTTCCAAAAAGGTGGCGCGAATGGCCAGTTTTGTCTCGTATTAAAGAGCTGATTAGGGGAGTGAATGAACTTTCGTAGCAAGTCGTTATCTTCCAATGGTCGCGAGAGCTGTCTCCGAAAGTCTTTCAAGATGCAATTGCTGAAGCTCTCAAAATATGCCAGATAAATAGCAAATATGCAAGGTAAGAAAATAAAGTACACAAAAAAGGTGACGTAATCCGTGAAACCCGACCAGAATGGTATATGGAATAGCCGTTGGCGTAAGACACTGTTCTAGAAGTGAAACTCAGACGATCCAGTGCGAGGTGATAAAGGGAACCCCTGAGGTGGCTGGATCAGATGAGGTTCGGTTCAGGGAGCCCGTGAAGGTGCCCAATCGACAAAAGATCCAAGAGAGAAAGAGATGAGAAAGGTTTCGGGAGAAGGACAAGGTGCTTCTTTGTCGCGAGATCCAGTCTTCTAGATTCTTTCGAGTAAATCGTCTACAGTCAGGTCGTCAACAGCGTGGTCTCGTAACGTGGTCAAATTTGGCGTGTAAGTCGTTAACTCGTCATGTGCACTCTTGCTTCGGCGGTATATGTTCCCCGGGTGTCTCGGCGGCTAGCTTCAACTGGAGCTGGGAAATCCCCCCCTTTGAGGATTGCTTTTTGGTCCTCTTTCTCGCCTCACTCTGAGATGGAGTCTGGTTGGGGAAGATGCGGCGAGAACCGATGAGAAGGTAGCGAGCAAGGCTCGTGATATCGGTGAACTCGGGAGGGTGATGGCACACGCTTCTTCAGGAGGCTTGAGATGCAAATAGTAATCTTTCCGGAAGCCTTAAACGAATAAGGCCGTGGGATTTCGTGGGAGCGTCCAAGCGCCTATGTACTCGGAAACGGAGAGGACTCTGGGTTAGCGGGAACTTTCTCTCGGCAAGATGTGTATGTAAGTATGTGACCGGTGAGCAAGGAAAAAAAATTAAAAATAAAAAAATAAGCGGGACTGCATCGACGTCTACCCACCGGTTTCGGGGTGTATGTATGCAGCTCGAGTAGCGGAAACGGAGATATATACAGAAACGAGACTGCGCAGGACACGCTCCGAAGAATAGGCTGCAGGAAGGGAGGAGACAGAGAGTAAGAAAAAAAGAGCTGAACGGGAACGAGAAGGGGGGGAAGGAATGCGGCGGAGAAGAAATTTGACAGGAGAAGAGAATCGTGCAAGGAACAGAGAGCCGAGCAGATACTTTTGGCTGGTAGCGTTGAACGTTGGGTTGGCGGGAGCAAGGGGGGAAGAAATAGAGAGAAATTCTATTTTAGAAAAGAGCTATGGAAAGCGAGCGGCGGTAACTCGGTGAGCTCAAACGACAGCGATCATGGCAGGAAGCAAAATCCGGAGTTCGCCTGTCGCTTTAAACCGTTCCAAGGTTCCCTGCGCCGGGTAACATCACGGGGAGGGGAGGCAGATAGATATACGGATGGACGAGTGCTGGAGAAGGCGTGGAACGCGGGATGCGAAGATGTGGAAGGAAGATTGGTAGATGGTAGATGGGAGTGGAGTTGCGAGGATGTGCGGGTTTTGGGTGTATGCACGAAATAGCAAGTGGACGTCCGGCGGGCGAACAAGGCATCGGTGACTAACTCGCATGCACCACGTCCCGTCCCAGCGCACATGTCTGCCCATCTGTCTGTCTGCCTGTCCGCACTCTGTCTGGGTCCGGTCTGATTCTTGATGCGGAAGTATAAATGAGCATTAGCACGTACCTAAAGTATAACAAGTAGTGTATAGATAGAATATATCCTATCCTATAAAACTGAACGAGCGAAAGGGGAGCGACGGCGACGGCGACGACGATGATGACGACGGACAGACGGCTCCTGAAAGGCGAACCTGGAGGGAAGGAGCAATATAAAGGGCGCGGACAGAACGGAAGAAGAAGAAGAAGAAGAACGAGAAGAACAAGAAAAGAAGCAGCAGCAGGCCTTAGCTACTATATTATAAGGGCGCTGTCCCCTGCAACTGGGCACCCCCCTTCTCTCGCAATAATAATATAAAGTAAGTATAAAGTATGTATGCAATAGCGGGAAGAAGCCTCTCGCTATTGCTATTTTTTCTCCAGGCAATTGCTTGCAAGTTAAATTCGACGAGCTTTTAAATGAGCTACGGGCCAGCCAGGCAGGCGAGAATTAAAGTAGTCAGAATAACCCTGGCACCGTTAAAAGGAAAAGAAAAAACAATAAAATAAAGAAAGTGAAAAATCTCGGGCTTGCATGTTCAGGAAAAGCTTGGCTGGGCTCTAATTCAGGAGAACCCTACCTGGCCGCCCCCCAAAAGAAACCTTGCTTGCACCTCTCTCGCTCCAATCGAATATTAATCCTCTCTCGCTCTCGAGATCCCACCCCCCGTCTGTATCTGTCTGTGGATTTCACCCCGATCCCGTGTCGTTGGATGTGGGGACCCACCGAAAGGCACACAATACACGCGCACATACATACGCGCATGTCATAGCCTATAACACTGTCCCTACGTCCTACACATATATCCCTATATCTATATATACATATATTTCCAGGCCTGAGTACCAAGGTAGGTATATCCTTACTGTGTATATATATATATATATGTATTCACGTTCACGTTAATGGTGAATTCGAATGGCTGGGCCAGAAAGTGGGATGCACGAAACAACTTAGCTGTCGACTGGAAGCTCGCATAACATGATCACGGCCAAAATCACCCGGGGTCGGGGTACATATCGGTCGATTTCCAGATCGACGCCGTATGCGCATGCGCAGTCCCGTACGACAGTTGCAAACACCAGCTCAAAAGGGGAACTCAGCACGGATTGCCCTGAGCAAACGAGCGACTCGTACGTATTCTTTTCAAAACAGCTACTCGGCAGAGGCAGTGTCTGTCTGTCATGTCTTATCCCGTTTTTTTTTTTTTTTTTTTTTCCAAGACGTCGAGGAAGGGAACTGGGGGTGGGTCAGGCAGGGCCAAAAGGGAAATTGGAGGCCATCGGCACGGAGAGGAGATTTAATTATAACCAAAAGACCCCAAATTCCAGCGCTTTGCTCTGCTCTTCTCTGCTCATTGCGCTGCTTTGCATCATGTACGGACACAGTTACATGCGGCTAACCAGAAAGAAAGAAAAAAAGCGGGATGCATCAATTAGCCCCGACGAATGAAACCGTGCAGGCGACTTCTTCCCCATATGCCACGAGCAAGCCATTTGTGTCATCGAGCATCGGTGATATGGTAGATATTACCATTCCTTCCGCTGCGAGCCCGAGATTTTGCACGTAGTCACGGAACAGACAATGCTCCGGATGAGCCTCGTATACGCGTAACCCAGAGAGAGACCCTTGGCTTCTACGGGATGGACTAGTGAGTAAAAAGTTAGCTACCTCCCTCTGCCCGCCTCGATTGATGAGTTAAGGGGTAAATATATGCCATGCCATGGCTATGGCCACACACCGTGAGAAACGGTACTTTCATTAATTTCGGCACAGCTAGCCCAGACGTCGAAAGCCGAGCTAGCTCATCCATCCCATCCTATCCCATCGCATCCCTTCCCTATCTTCCCGGAGCCCCATTCCCTGGCGCGGGAACGGGAGAGCTTTGGCAGCTCCAGCGTCAGCCCCATTGGCCGCGGATCTTTGCGAATTAGTCTTCCACTTCAGGTTGTGATCTCGTTGGCTGTTGTTTCCGGTTAAGGTCACCTTCCAACGCTCTGACCGGGACCTCAGCTATCCTTTTGATCAGGGGGAGGGAATTGAAACTATTTCCTTTCAGCTCATAGTCTGGCACGGCCGTCTGCTTGGCCGTCGCCGATTGTCCGCCTATCGGTCTGTCGAATAGGCCGCCTGCGTGCTCCGGCGATACCGATGGATAGACACTTTAAGGACTCAAGTACTGACTTACCTATTCGAATGTGTTCGAGATTTTGCGGCTGTAACACGGTTGACTATCGGCACGTCCCTAGATAGGATGCGCGCCGTTGTAATATTCCGTCCTCCGTCCCCTCGGAATGGTTCTGCATGGTCAGGGTTCAGCTCGCAGGAATGTCAATTTAGTCAACTCGCAAGTTGACTGGCAGCCTCACTCACTCAACCGCAGTCAACTAAGAAACCGCCCATTTGCATTATTGCGAAAGCCTCACGATCCAACAGGCGAACACGACTGGAACGGGAACATGAAAATGCACCCCGTTCGATCCGAGTCCCCAGCCCAGCCACACGGCGGGCCTGCACAGAGATCGCTCCATAGGCGAGCTGCAAGCTGCAAGCTGCTCTCACACCCGAATCCTGCAATGCACGAGCTGGCTGATCAACTTTCTAGGTCCAACATGTCAAAAGATCCAACCACCTCGCTCGCCCTCGAGTTCTAGGCCCTGTTCATCCATTCCCACACTCGCATCCTCCCCTTGCTCCCAGTCGTCTGGATGGCTGGCCCGCTCGCTATTCGAGGAAGACCCATGGTGGCATCGCAGAAAAAAAAAAAAAATTCTTGACCTTAGCTCTACCCCTTAGCTAGGGATCTATCACATGGTGACGGCAGCCTTATTTTTCTTCTCAGGGTTTCAGAGCCTATCTTCTTCCGGCACGGCTTCTAGAATCCTGCACATGCATTCCAGAGAATACTCGTTCATCCATAGACCGTTCGATTAGCTCTGCCTCAGGGGCACCTGATCTCGAACCTACTCGATTAGCATCTCGCAAAGTACCTAGGTACATTCTCCATGAGTAGATATATGTACAACCATACGAACCAAACTACGATTGCAAATATTTGCAAATCGGCTGATATACACCCAGACACCTACATCTAGGCCAGGCCCCCATGTAACTATTCTCGCCGACACCAGCGCTCGCTCGCAGACAAACATGAACAACATCCACGTTCATCCATGGTCTACTCATGCACGTAGACGTCTATACGCCTGAACTCCTCTTCAACCGATAGTCCATATCGAACTACAGTGCGGATATAATAATGCATGCTATCATGACCTGCCCACTTCCCATCATTAGAACCCCTCCCGGTACATCCTTTATCTACATAAAATTCTTCAATCGAGTGATTTTATACCTAGCTAGAGATGCGCCTGCAACTTCAAATTCTGCTGTGCAACCCAGCCAGCCTGCCGGGATCCGGTCCGTCGACGCTCAAAAGTCAAAATTATCACCCTAGCACCATCTCACCAAGGGCAAACTAACAATTTTAAAAGCATCCTCGCAATCTCGATGCGGAGTGATATCAACAACCTATATATATAAAACCACATCTCGAGGATCACAGGGAACCCCGCATGCATGTCTGCATAACAGCAAACTCACAATAATTAAGTACTCAAGTACCTACCTAGGTACCTTGGTAAGTAACTACTAAAGTAGCTAACCACCCAGCACCAGCACCAGAATGCATGAGCTTCAAGACGATGCTTCAGTCTCGATCGATCGGTGTGCATGAGTGTATGAGGACGGCTGCGCGCCGCAGGGTGGCGTGGCACGCCCACGCGCATGTGAAAAAGAAGTACATGTACACGCAGGAAAAACTGCGCCGCTGGTAAAACAATCGATGGTATACGCACACACACAGGCAGTCTTGAACGCAAACTGAACCAGCATCACCTATTGATTGTGTCTATGTAATATATGTACGACCCTGGTAAAAAAAATCAACAAATCGGGCCCGTCACGCATATGCACGTACGGATACAATCACAGGTGGCTAGGTAGTTGGAATAAAACCAATACGAGGCAAATATATACGTGTGTTAGATTCGCTACCCAAGCCCAGACAATGCCGATTTATGTTCGAGCGACTTTACTTTCTTCACGAATATCATATACAACCCTTTCGAGCACACCATGTTTGACATGCATGCCGCAAGTTTGGCAGTGTTGGCCTGCAGCTTGATAGTTGTTGCTCTGCATTTGGTCTTCCAAATACAAGAGAAACCGCATACGAATTTGAGTTTGTTCCTACGATGGCTCGGGACCGTTGGCTGTACAGAATCTTGGCTTCTTTTTTGCACTTTCTTTTCTGTTTATTTGCATCCTCCCTTCTTCTTCCGGGTCGTCCTTTATATACTAAACCGAACGACCCAGCTTTAAAAAAAACCATCAGAGTGCCTCACGCGTAAAAAAGAAAGGGAACGAAGTAAACCTTGAACCAGCTCCCGAAAAAACACGCATACAAAAACTGTTGACAACAGAGAACCCGTGCTTCCTAGGATCGAAAAAAGCTAAGGAAAAGAAAAAAGTACCAGTAGATGTGCTGGTGAAGAACAACGTAAGAGGAGAGTAGTAAAAGGATACACTCGGAAATCTACCCAGATATCCGATAGGTTATCAGTCCCGTGTCATAAGCATTAGAATGCCGCCAGAGAATGATGTGCGGAGGATGTGATAAGGATACACAGAGATCTATGGGGGAGAAGGGGCAAAGTTTCGTCACAAGTAGCAGGGGTATCCGTAGTGTAGAGAGTCAACTTCAATTGATCGTGTGCAATCAAAAGAAAAAGTGGATCCGACAGATAAGGTTCAAAATATGAAAATCGATCCAAAATAGCGGCGTAGCATCGATGGCAAATCAAGACGATGTAGAGGCTGTGCCCTTCTTCTTCTTCTCGACCTTGAGCAACAGGGCTCTGTTGATATGTGGCAGAACACCACCATTCGCGATAGTGGCGCGGATAAGAGTATCTAGCTCTTCGTCTCCTCGGATGGCGAGCTGTAGGTGGCGCGGCGTAATACGTTTGACTTTCAGATCCTTTGCGGCATTCTATATTGATAAACGATGAGTCAGTGGATAAGATCCGGTATAGAGCGGGGCGGGAGGTGAATCGTACGCCAGCAAGTTCAAGGACCTCAGCGGTTAGGTATTCAAGGACAGCGGTGACGTAGACGGCGGCTATGTCGCAACGCGTTAGGATCAGGTCAGTAAAGGCCACGAATTATTTTGCACGATCCAGTAAAGAAGGAACTTGTCACGTTACCTTTAGCCCCCACTCTCATCCTGCCCTGAGTATCTCTCTTCAAGAAGCGTTTCACACGACCGCATGGGAACTATACGACAGAATCGCGACCGCATCATCAGTAAACCAGGCCGAGATAGTAGCTGTAGCAAGTAGAAGTGAGAGAATGCAATCAAGTCGAAGGTGGAAACGGTCCAAAAAGTCGAGTTGGTTTGCTTGTTGTCGACGCAAGATAGCGATCAAAGTGTGGGGAAAGTCACAAGTTTTGTAGCGTGGTCGATGGGACGTGATTGGTGGGACCCCGGAACTGAGTCGCATGCGAGTGATATAGAGGACAGGCGTTTGTGTGCCAAAAGACACCCATCGACGAAACTATTTGGCTGCATCGGATGAAGAATCAATAGATTTCAGAGGATCGTACCTGCAGACCAGCTCGCTGCGAATGCGAGATTTGTGTCTTGTGGCCGGCCGTATCTCCACCGGCCTTTCCGCCAGACTTGCCTCCCATGGATTTTCCTTTGCCGGACATCGTGGTAGCTTTTGTTTTTTGTTTATTTATTTTATTTCTTTTTAACCGGGATTACTTGAGGTATCGGTCAAGATAGTTGAGTGATGTTACTGCTTCAGCCAATCTCTCACGCATGTTAGCGATCTAGGCCCGCACGAAGAAAAAAAAAAAGTAGTTGTTCAGAGAATGGGACAGGATGACGGTGGAACTTGGGTTGCGATGGGCGGAAGAATCGAGAACCCGGCCAAAAAGAAAAAAATTTGGTTGACATGTCAGAGGCAGGAAATATGCGAAAACAAACATCCAAACGGCGGCGGACGAGAAAATATCGCCAAATGAAAACAGCGGCTCAAAATCTCTCGTTTTCAAAAGATGAAGAATTGGACATATTCTTTGTCGCAGAAAGTTGGAGCTCGGGCTATTTACCTTGCGCGATGAGTGCGATCAAACTGATGGAAAAAATTTTCTTTTTCTTTGTTTGCTGCGAGCTCAAAGTGGCGATGGTCGATGGCGGCGATAGATCTTATAATCTGGCGCGGTGGGTGAGGTGGGTTGGAGGAAGGGAAAAGGTTGATTGAAGGGGGAAAATTTGGAGGTTGGTTTGCTGGCTGGCCTTTTCAGTGCCGTCCCCTCTCCCGCCACTTGTTGTTGTTGGCGGACTGATATCACTCCAATAAAATAATAAAAATAAATTTAAAAGCTAAACCCAACCACAGCACCAGCACCATATTTTGCGCATACAATTTTGAACGAAATTTTTTGGCTGGGGTTCTCTAAAATCAGCAACAGGCGACTACTACAGACGGTACTGAGACCCGGCCATTCTGGATCCTGATCCTACGTCACAGGCGCGATCCTTTGGCAGGTACGCTAACTAGAAGCTGTCTCCCAGCTGTACTGGGCGGCTTGGAGCCAAACCCATTGATAATCGGCACACGGCAAGTCTTCGAAATGAGTTTCTAAAGAAGAAGGAAGCTGTATCGACATTACCGAGTATCCACAAAACCTCAAATGAAACAGAAACAGCAGCAGCTCGCAGAAATGTACCAGTATCTTTAGAACAGCCCTTTTTTTCTGAGATGGAATGATGCTTCTCGAATGACAATGGCTGCGACAGGAATAGGTTTGGGGTAGGACAAAAATGGAATGAGAGTAGACTTGGAGATCATCCCAACGAAGTAGGGGGTATAGTATCTATCAAAGTTCGAACGAGGGTGATAGGAATCCTTTGCTGATCGGTTCTGATGGGATAGACACAGTAATGGCAACGCCGATAACCCTAGCCTCTCTGAAGTATATTCAACGTCCCTTTGAAACTTTGTCTAGAACGGTCTCGTAGGAAACTTCGTCATAGTCGGTGCCCTGGACCTCTGTTGCAATGCCGGCGAGACTTCGGCGGAGAGAATCCTTGGACGAGGCATAGACCATTTTTTCCTAGTATTCAGTCATCAGTTTAAATGTTTGCGCAAACCGTAGAAGTTAAAACCGTGAACGCGTATTTGGCTCTCTACCTTAATCTTAGCACCATCTGGGTTCCAGGTGAAAAAGATAATCTTGTTTCTATAAACTCGTTTAGCTTTGCATACTGGTACAGACTACCGTGGCGTGCAATTCATACCGTTTACCCTCGTCACCCTTATCATACTCAATGTCGTAGATGGCCCAGCAACATTCGCCCTCCTTGAGCTCTTCTAAGAAGGTCTCATAGTTCGAGTCGCTGCTTGTCTTTTTGACAACTATCGCGGTCTTCTCGGCGTTGAGACCGAAAATGATATATTTGTACGCTTTTTTGAGCTTGAGGTCGGTAAAAGCCGTAACACATTCGTCCGTCACACCCACACTACATGCATAGACGGTTATATAATTAGCAACTGCTTTATCCGCGAGAATTCCGTTGAAGGTCCTTTGATCTCATGAGCCAACGTATGTAATGTGGGTCTTCTCCCCAGCGGTTCATTTTACTTGATGCTCTCTTTCCCACCCTTCTACTTGATGTACCGTTACGACGTGAGGGGTAGGGAAGAGGGCCGAATCGGGTATCGCAATCAACTCACCCTGAACTCGAAGACTGCGAGATAAACGGATTAGTAGCGGTACCAAGAGGCGTGCATGAGAATCCAGGGAGGGGTTTTACCATTGTGTAAAATTTTCTGAATCAGTTGTTAACCTAAAGTGTACTGATCTAAGAAGAGGTTTCGATGGTAAGCTTTTGGAAGCGAATGAGGGGCTACTGCTAAAAGGGCGCTGGTGGACGACAGACAGACGGTCGCAACTCTTGTATTTATAGCCAAGCTCTAAGGGAAGAAAAAAGAAGAAAAGAAAGTAAGTTAAAGAGCAGTCGTACCTGAACCAAGGGGAACTGAAGATGCCACGCGGCGTTGAATCTGCACTTCGGACGGAAGAATGGGTTTGGGGGATGATGTGATGCTAGAAGGGAGGGGCGTTGGAAGGATATGAGAAAAGCTTGAGCTGGTCAAACGAGCAGCAGCAGGGCACACAGCAGGTAGAAAAAGGGCGGGAGAAAGAAATAAAAAAATAAAAAATAAAAAATAAGATTTGTGGTAGCAGCAACGACCACCGCAATTGCCCCCTGCTGCTGTTGCTGCTGTTGCTGCTGCTGCTGCTGCTTCAGAACCCCACCGAAGAGACTACCGTTTCTTATTTCCCCGAGCCAGGCCCAGAAAGTCACTTTTTAGGATGATGCATATCCCAGTGCAGCCGGCCCCGGGCGCCTAGCAAACCCGATGGTATGATTTGTAGTATCACACTGTCACATTTAAACTTCCACTTTGACTTCCACTTCCACTGCCTGGAAAGCAGTATACGTGTGTCTTTTCTTTATCTGAGCAGCTCAGCTCTTGGTTCAGCTCGGTTCATCTCATCTCAGCCCAGCTCAGCCTAGCAGCTCAGCAGCCTGCACTGCACCATCTCTTGGTACAATGCAACGATGATGTACGAGCAGGCATCACTCTGAAATGATGACGTCTACATGGATCACTATGTAGGCACATCGTGCTACGAACAAAGTGCATACGATATCAATCCTATATAGGATCGCTGCCCTTTCACCACGCTCAGCTTCCAGTCAGTTGCTCATCCACTATCGTATGAAGCTTCGTATCTTTTGAAGCTGTATCACAACATTGCTAAATTGCTCAATTGCAATGATGCACGAATTCGATGCCCCACCGGCAATCTCCACTGCAGCACGACGCGTGGGCGTTGAGCAAGCAGAGCAGAGCAGGTCTCCGAGCTCCAGCCGGATCTCTTCTTGGGTATCTCTGCTCCCAAGCGCCATTGCCGCTGGCGCCGCGATAGGAAATTCGCGATAGGCAAACGCTCAGACACGAACGACCAACCCACAACACCAGCAACACGCCAGCCAGCTGCCCCGGCTCATGCTATCAAATTTTTTTTCCTTTTCTTTTGATTCTGCGACATTCCACCAGGCCGGGTTGAAATTTCTCTCCACAAAAATCTTCTCCCGCTCCCTTCCTCCCTCCTTTCCTTCATCGCATCTCTACCTCTTTGATATCCTTGCATGCAGAAGAAGCTTCACTGAGAGCATTCACTGCCATAGTTTTTGCTTCTTTCTCTGCAATTCATAGATAACAAGACAATCTCGTACGCATCCAAAGCCGTTCACTGTCAATATGCAGAGGGCTCTTGCATCGTCGGCGCGGGCTTCCCTGAGGTCTGGGGCTAGCCGTCTTCGCCCGGTTACGGCTATCCAGCCGAGTTTCCAACAGAAGAGATATGCACACAAGGTATGCACATCGCAATCGTCGTTATAATACAAATATCTTAAGGCTAACCACTGCCCCACCTTCGACTGCTAGGAACTGAGATTTGGGATCGAGGGTCGAGCTGCACTGCTCGAAGGTGTCGAGACCCTGGCAAAGGCAGTCGCTGTCACATTGGGACCTAAGGGGCGGAATGTACTGATAGAGAGCCCCTATGGCAGCCCAAAGGTATAGACATATTTTAATCCAAACTGGTTGTCATAAAACAAACCTCTAATACGGACATATTTTCGAATAGATTACCAAGGACGGTGTCACTGTTGCAAAGTAAGTTACCTCCATGCTAAAGCTCATCCCTAATCATAGACTGACTGGAGCACGTTATTAGGGCCATCACTTTGCAGGATCCCTTCGCAAACCTGGGTGCTCGTCTCCTGCAGGATGTTGCCAACAAGACTAATGAGGTCGCTGGAGATGGTACCACCACTGCCACCGTCCTCGCCCGTTACATCTTCACCGAAACCGCCAAGAATGTCGCCTCTGGTTGCAACCCACTGGATCTGAGGAGGGGAACCCAGGCAGCTGTCGATGCAGTAATTAAATACATCCAGGAGAACAAGCGGGAGATCACAACCTCGGCGGAAATTGCCCAGGTTGCCACCATCTCTGCTAATGGTGACCAGCACATCGGCAAGCTGATTGCTAGCGCCATGGAAAAGGTTGGAAAAGAAGGTGTCATCACTGTCAAGGAAGGCAAGACTATTGAAGATGAGCTAGAAGTCACCGAGGGTATGAAGTTTGACCGAGGATACATCTCGCCGTATTTCATGACCGACGCCAAGTCGCAAAAGGTCGAGTTCGAGAAGCCACTTATCCTTCTATCCGAGAAGAAGATCTCTGCTGTCCAAGATATCATCCCAGCGCTTGAGATCTCCACGCAGATGCGCCGACCACTGGTCATTATTGCTGAGGATATCGATGGCGAAGCTTTGGCTGTTTGCATCCTCAACAAGCTCCGTGGCCAGCTCCAGGTTGCTGCCGTCAAGGCTCCTGGATTTGGTGACAACCGCAAAAACATCTTGGGTGATATCGCCATCCTAACCAACGGCACCGTCTTTACCGACGAACTCGACATCAAACTCGACAAACTTACCCCGAATATGCTCGGGTCCACTGGCAGCATTACCATCACGAAGGAAGACACTATCATCCTGAACGGAGAAGGCACCCAAGATGCCATCGCACAGAGAAGCGAGCAGATTCGCGGTGTCATTGCTGACGCGGCTACGTCTGAGTACGAAAAGGAAAAGCTGCAGGAGCGCCTGGCTAAGCTGCAGGGCGGTGTTGCCATCATCAAGGTTGGAGGCGCCAGCGAGGTTGAGGTCGGTGAAAAGAAGGACCGTGTCGTCGACGCTTTGAATGCTACTCGTGCTGCCGTCGAAGAAGGTATCGTCCCTGGAGGTGGTACCGCCCTCCTCAAGTCGATTGCCATCCTTAGCGACCTGAAGGGCAACAATCCAGACCAAACTCTAGGTATCAACATTGTCAAGTCTGCCATCACTCGCCCAGCGAGGACTATCGTTGAGAACGCTGGCGAGGAAGGCAGCGTCGTCGTCGCCAAAGTTATGGCTGATCCTAACTTCAATATGGGTTACGACGCTGCTAAGAGCGAGTACACTGACATGATCGCTGCTGGTATCATTGATCCTTTCAAGGTCGTCCGCACTGGTCTTGTTGATGCCTCTGGCGTCGCCTCCCTGCTTGCAACCTCGGAAGTGGCAATCGTTGATGCACCAGAACCGAAGGGTCCTCCCGCAGGAGGCATGGGAGGCGGTATGGGAGGCGGCATGGGTGGTGGCATGGGCGGCATGGGCGGCATGTTCTAAGAGAGTTAACATCTCCGAACATGTAACGACCGTTAACTGCTTTTATGCTACCGCACCTCAGTCAGTTTAGCATTTCCATCCGGTGTTCGATATATTTCCTTATAGCTAGTAATTTGGATGTCTATATTCATGGAGTTGAAGAGTCTCCCTTTCCACTCTCCCTCCACCATTTCCTATTGCCTATTTTTTTTTTCTTTTTTTTTTCTTACTCTTCATTCTACCCTGTGAATATTATTTTCCCTCTCAAGACGACTCTGCTGTATGGAAATATCTCCGCTCTCAGGCTTTCTTGTTCCTGTTTGGTGTTCATACCGGCGCAGATAGATGTATTTACTAAAAGTTTACTTCTCATGTACTATATTATTATCATGAAGTAGATACGCCGAAGAGCAAAGCCTTGCATTCTCTGAAACCCTAGACGCTCTTCTTAAGTCAATGTGCCTTTTCTTAATTTAATCCCACCGACACTTGGTACTCAGTTGCCTCGACGTCAATCTCACATTGCCTTCTGCGTTGCTGCCACACCCACGTCAGCGAAGCTTTCGCCGCAGCTCTAAGCTTCACCCCACCATCCAACCTCATCGTCACCACCACCACCACGGCGTATCTGGAAGATACAGCCACAACCCACCATGGCGACCAAAGTCTCCGAAATCGACTTTGCCAAGTCCATCCTTCTGAACCTGTCCTCAAAGCCTGTAACGATATCGCCCGATCATGTCGAGGACCCGCGCAAGCTGCCCGCGAGGTCGCTTGTAAGCTACATATCCTTTCTCCCCTAATCGCTCGTGCACAATGTCATGTATCACCACAGGTTTACCCTGCGTATTCCCAATACCTACTTATCTATCAATATAGCTAGTTAGCTTCTGGTCAATCCTTTTAGAATGAAGTAGTAAGAACAACAGGCTAACTCGTACTGCGATCACACAGTTCACACTCCCCAGGCTTCCCAACACGATGGCTAAACCGCGCGACCCCTCCATCCCACCCTCCGCTACCGTCCACCTAAAAACCCTTCGCCCACCACAGATAATCAACGAATCCCTCCCGGAAACTCCACTCTCCACACCAATCCAGGCCATCAAAGCTACTGTCGCCTCCAAAGCCAACATCCCCGCCGACAAGATCCGTCTGATGATCAAGGGCAAGATCCTGGGTGACGCCAAGACACTCGGTGAAATTGTCGACGACGGCGGCGAGGTGACCATCAGCGTTATGGTCACCGGCGGGTATACCCCCTCCGCTGCGGCGGCGACAGCGGTACCTGATGCGGCGGCGGTAGCAGAGAAGGCGGAGAAGGTGGAGCGGGCAGAGGATGTGGTGAGCATGGAGGTAGACAGCGAGGTCAGAGATGTGGTCAAAGTGTTGGAGGATGATTCGTTCTGGCAGGACTTGGAGGTATTCTTACGGCCTAAGGTAGGGACGGAGGAGGTCGCGAAAGAGGTCGCCGGGCTGTTCAGGAAGGCTTGGGGGAACCGACCGCGTTAGACATGGTGGGGATCCTAGAGAGGAACGAAACGGAGTGCCGCATATAGAATGGGAGGGTCGACTGACGTGGATTGTTTGCTTAATATTGTCAGTGTAGTATCGCCATATAGTAATACGTAGCGATGAGTGAACATGTGTCATGGCATATATGCTGGCTGCCTTGTCTGCAAATGCATCTTGGGTATACTATTGTACAAATTCATCTAGCTGATGCAGTGCCGTGCACAAACCACTAGCCAACTTGGATTAAGCAAATCATATAAATCATTACTACGTATATATTTTGCACCCGGTTGCACCATCTCTGCTACTGTCCTCTCCCCCTTCTGCTACCTCTTCTCTCTACCTCCACCGCGTCTGTCACCATCTCTATCCCTATCTCTATCCCGGTCCCTATCACGTTCTCTATGACTCCGATGGTGCCCATCGGGCCTGAAAGCCGATGTTCTCCCGCCCCTTCGGTCGTCCTTCCGTTTCCTTTCATCCTGTAAGACCTCTCTTGCTTTTTCCCGCGTATCGATCACTACTAGCTCCTCTTCATTCTTTTTCTTCCACGTCAAGTCCTTCCCCAGCCGATCGCGCTCAAACGTTAGTCGATGTGATATCCACGAGGCGTCATTGTTTTCTTCCTCTTGACCCTCTGCGGTGTCATGCCAGTTGCAGGACTTGCAGTTTGGGATGAAGTGTAAGTCACAGACATTCTGCTCATCCGCGTCTGGGTCCAGACCGCCGCTCTCGGCCTTAGTATCATTGTCGAGGTCCATCACGTCTGCAGGGAGTTCATTGTCGTTTGAGCCGCTTTTTGCGGCCTCTGCTAGCCTTGACTTGAAGTTGGACATCGCAGCTAGCAGGTTGTTTTCGTATTCGACATCAATGTTGTTCGCACCGCGCTTGCGCTTGCGCGCTGGCACAGATGTCGCCGGCAACATGGACGCTTGGATGGCAAGGAGGGAAGTCTGCTTTTGCTTCCCTTTCGCGTCGGGTGGTGGAGTCCCACGTCGTTTAAGAGATGCGCGGACGGCCTCGATCTTTTCTTTCGTGGCTTCCAGCGCAGCCTTCTCAGGTTGTAGGGGCGGTGACGAAGGTGAAGGCGAGCGGGCAGCCAGTGCTTTCGATCGTTTCGACTTGGATGCTGCCGACTCCACTACTGGTACCGGCTCCGGCTCCGGTTCCCGTTCCTCTGCGATAGGCTGAACAGTCGGCAATTCCTCTACATCCAGCGGCTTCGATACAAATCTCGGATCAAACTTTTTCTTAGCCACAACCGGTGCAGGTGCCTCCTCCTCCTCGCCATCGGCGAAGGACAACATCTGCTTCCCCTTTGGCTTCTTCTTCTTCGCCACTTTCTTCTCTTCCTTCCCCGCAGTTGACACGCGCACCTCCCGTTTTTTCACATCCTCAAACGGGTTCACCAGCACCTCGCTCCCAAGGATCTTAGGCGGGTACATCGGCCGCTCGCTCCCCGCCACCTCTTCCAGCTCCAACTGGCCCATCTTCATAACGTTGTACAGGGTATCCCCCACGACACGACCAAAAATCGTATTCTTCCCCGTCAGCTCGGGCGTCTCGCCAAGGGTGAAGAAGAACTGCGAGCCATTGTCGTCCTTGCGCCCGCTATTGGCCATGCCCACTAGCCCACGCCGGTTGAACCGCAGCCGGGAGTTGAACTCGTCGGCGAAGAGACCGCCATCGTATATCGCTTCACCGCCGTGGCCGGTGCCAGTCGGATCGCCGCCTTGGATGATGAAGCCAGGAACGAGGCGGTGGAAGATCGTGTTAATGTAGTAGTCGTCCACACATAGCTGAAGGAAGTTGCGGCAGGCGAGCGGACATTCTTTAGTCCATAATTCTATTTCGATATCGCCGGCGGAGGTCTTGAGAAGGACTTTGCCGCTGCAAGTTTGGCGAATGAGAGGAAGACATTTTGCTGTTAGCATGTGAGTGCACGCGTTTAGGATTGGATGAATGAGTGAGTGAATGAATGAATGAATGGATGTGGGAAGATGGTGCTCACGTTGGCTGCGGCTCTATACTGTAGCTTGAGGCCATGCTCGGTGGATCAAGCGCAGGCGTTCAGCCGCTGCGCCGAAGGGAATGAGTGAATGAATGAATGAATGAATGGTGGCTGAGTGCGGAGTTTTGATGTCGACGAAGGTTGCGTCGCGACTGGAGGCGCCGGGGCACACGGCCCATCGATTGCCGTACATTTGGCCCCGAGACCGGGTTGCCGTTTCGGGAACAGCAGCTGCCAACCTCACCGCAACACACTTTCTGCAACATCCTCATTGACGCTGCTGTGTTGGAGCATTATTGAGATGGCAATGGCATAAGGAACAGCAGGTCTAATATTATGTTCGTGGGTAGTATAATTGGTTCGAGAAGTATAATGAAAGGCAGTACTGCTAGAATAACTACAATTGTGGAGCAGTTCGTTATCGAGATTGTACAATTACACATGCAAAACTCCATACAGTTGATGATGAATGTTAGCTATGATGCTGAAGCTGGATTATATCTATAGAGATAATCGTGGATGATGTGATACAAACTCCATTGAAGTCGTAGTTTGTATCGTGAAAATATAATTGGAGCAGCAACAATGTCATCAAAATCATATTGTATCTTCAAGAGCAGTCACACAACACTCCAAAAACACGTCGAACTTCACACCAATACCTGCATCACCAGATTTTTTTCTCCCTCTCATTTCTTCTTCCTCTTCCTCTTCTCATACCCATCTTCCTCCTCTAGAAAAGCTTCGCAGATAAACCCAAAAAGCCATCAAAAAAACAAGTTGAGTGAAACCTACCTATTAACTGACAATATTTGACTCAATTGTAAGTAACGGCGGAGACTGATTGATAAAAAAANAAAAAAAAAAAAAAAAAAAAAAAAAATAGCAGGCCAAATGGCATCAACTTCCTCTGTCTCTTCCTCCTCCTCCTCCTCGGCGGCGCCGACCACCCCTGCTTCGGCAGCGGGTCGTCCGCCGCACGAATGCGACACTACCAGTACCGACCCAGCCCAGTACGTCAGAGAGAAGCACGTCGCGCATCTCAAGTGGGTCTGGTGGAGTAGCCCCTATTGCTTTGTCACCCCGTCGGGTGCAAAGCTCAACTACCATGACGTTTACAGGTACCGCATCGCCGATAAAGGATGCCTACCTGAAGGCCTCGACCAGGGGGTATATTCCCGATGGCTCGCCGATAAAAAGGTGGTCCTGAAGGAATACCCAGGTGGTACCTTCAATATTGCACCAAAGGGGGCGCCGACAAAAATGGACGCGCCAGACCGCTGGGTTGCCAAAATGGCGACGGGTTCGTCCCGAGCCGCTCAGACCACTCCTGCCATCGCCAGAATTCTCGGCGGGAGACCTCGGTCTGCCAAGCCCAGCGGTCACCTTTCCGCTAACACGCCCTCGGCACAGTCATCAGGCGCCGATAACAAACCGGCTGGGGAATCCCAGGCAACAGTGCCTGGTCCTAGCGCATCGCCAGCTGAAGCAGTGACTGTAGCTGCAGCTATTCCGCCCACGCAGAAACTTAGTGTTCCTGGTGCTGTTGCGGAACAGCAGCCGCAGCAGTCGCAGCCGCAGCAGAATGGTGCGCAGGCTGGGCCTGTCAATGCTGGCGGATCCGCAAGCCAGCTGGTTCAAGTGACTCCAGCACACCCAGTGGCTCCAGCCGCTGCCAATGGCATTAGCTCTTCGTTGGCACCGGCTGTCGCAGCCTCGGCCAGTGCACCACTTGTTCCGGTCCCTGCGCCTGTTACTGTGCAACAACAGCACACAGTACCTCCAGTTCTAGTGACTGTTGGTGCGCCAGCTACTCAGAGCAGCGTGGTTGCCCCCGCTGTCTCTATTCAGCAGGTTGCACCCGTCACGGGTTCGGCCCTAGGTACTGCCCCTTCTGCACCCCTAGCAATAACCCTCACGAACGTGCAGTCGGGGCTAGCTGTTGGAGCTCCACCAATCTCTGCCGGAACCGCGAACGCGGCCACCCTGCCGGCCCAACCTGCCGCTCCGGTGCTGTCGTCCACTCCGATGGACTTGGCGTACACTGGAGCAGCAGTGGCCCTGGCGGGTTCGCCGCCTGCAGCGCAACCACAGCAGAGTACACTGGTGGAGGTCAACGCCAATCTTCACACGTCCACGCCTCTGCCAACCTCAATCCCACGACAGGATCCAACGCAACGTCCAGAGGCTATCGCTTTCCTGCGGCAATGGATCCTGGGATCGACTGGACGGTGTGACCAGCACGTCGTGCATTCGATAGATCCGACAAAAGCATCGCAACTTCGGGAAGCATGGAATACCCAAGTTTACCACATGTTCTGGCCTCATGAGTACCTCTGCCTCTACTTTCCTAACTCTAACGAGGCGGTGGAGTTCTTCTCTGAGGACGAAGAAATGTGGGAAGATGCACCCAGAGACGCCACCGGGGACGTCATTATGGGTCGAATGTGCGAAGCTCCATGGACGGGGTGCTGTGCTTCTTGGGCACCCCCTGGCAGGTTCTGCGATTAGATTAGCTAGTCCAGACCTGAGATTGGAATGAGGGTCGTCACTAACGACTTTTGCCAGTGCCTTCAGGCATTGCTGTTCTCTAAAGTCGTGAGTTAGCGGTTCTTCATATTTTCAGTTGTTGGGATAACGAGTGCTCGCTCCTGTTATTCGGTTAGTGGTAGAGCTTGCTGTATCTCGTTATCATCTCGGCTTGGTCCTGATGTAGCTCGCAGCATTTGTCAATTCAGATCCTGCTATCAAATTAGTGGTCGATCGCCCTTGCTTGCACTGAAGGACCTCGGATAGAGGGTAATGGAGGGGAGAGTCATGAGATCTACTTTCTTCGTTTGCGAAGATCGCAGCTCGGAGACAGGAACTTCCGCTGCCTCAATACGCTGCCTCCTGGTGGTGTATGTCAATATCCTATCCGGAGATATGAAGAATGGTCGAGTGAACGTCTGTTATGACAACTAATGATAGGGTGCGAAACTTGTCGGTACTGGTAGTGTACGCAGTTCGGGGTGTATCGCGAGCCACTCCGGTAAGCCCCACGTCCACCTTCTCGCCGTCTGCTTCCAGCTGAATTATTGCTAATACACTCGACTCATTATAGAGAAAGCAAAAAACGAAAGAATCGCACGACGGCGGAGGCCAGCCGAGAGGGCGTCTGGGGATGGGTAAGAAAGCTCTAGCTTCATACCTGCATACTGACCTTTGATATGAAACCCACCCACGCTAACATGAACTGCACAGGCTGCGTGTGATTTGCAAAGCATCCTGGTCGACGATAGAATAGGCAGCGCACGCAATCCTATCTCCAGACGCCCTCCCGGCAAGAAGTCGAATGTCGTGCCCGCTGCGTCAGAATGAGATCTTGTCTTTTGTCTTTTATGGTTTGCTTTTTGTTTTGCTTTTGCCCTTTGGTTTTTTGTATTTAGCATTGTATTCTATATTGCATTTTGTCCATTCTTTGCTTCTGCCTTCGCAGTTCTAGATCTCGGAGCAGTGTCATCGTCAGCTTCCTTACCGCTTTCCCCAGATGTCAGCGTGACCATTTCTCCCGGCCGTCCTTCCTTCCCTCACATTCCACCACGCGCTACTCAATCACATTAAGTAACATCAAACCACTGTCACACCCGGCCTACGGCAGCGCACAGATCTCCTACTCCACACCTTCTCCAGACCCCAATTCCCCATATCCCAGGGAGTAGAATCACATATCTTGAAGCTCTCCCCAAGCTCTCCCCCGGCCACTTTTTCCCTATCCCACTTCGCTCCTTCCCTTTCCCCTTCCCCTTCCCCAAGCCAGGAACCAGAAACGCACATCCATGTCGGAAGACAAAAAACACCGATCAACGTTTGCCCCGTGTTGTTTAAACGTGTTTTGCTCGCCACCAAATTGAGCGGTTCGATTCATGAGCTCTTGTTGCCTAAGTACTTATTTTAACACACTCTAGTAGGTAGGTAGGTAGGTAGGCAGGGCAGGGCAGGCAGGGCGAGAGCTAGGTAAGTCATTTGGGCATGCAAGACTGCATGCATGAATCGACTCGACTACTCGTCTTTCTATTGATGCGTGGGGGGTGGACTACCCTTGGGTTTATTTTTCTTCTTCTTAGTTGTTTTTTTTTGCAAGCTTGCAAACTACTAAACTAATAATAAGAGCTCGAGGGTGCAGACATCATGTACTATGTATGTATCACTGCTGCAGCATGTGCATTCACGTATGCATGTACATGTATTGTACCTCTCGAATACCTCAACCTGGTAAACTAAAGGTAACTTGCCTTGGTGGATGTATCTGTCCCGCTGAAGCGACTCCAAACAGCGGGAGGCGAGAGTGAAAGAAAGAAAAGATGGCGGGAAAAAAGCAAAAGAGTAGATCTACGGCCATCGATTCTAGATGCGACACGTCTCGGTGTGGATATACTGTGGAGACGGCGAAGAACACCCCCCAGCGGGCGATTGGAATGGAGGCTTACAGATCAGGTATGCTGGATGCTGTGACCGCGAGCGCCGACGATGCAGTTCAGTCAGGTAAGGAAGTAATTAATCCCGCGGTTGCAACCCCGTTGCAATACCGACACGTTGAATCGATCTTGAAACTGGTGGGATCGAAGATAAGTCGGAAACAGGGCTAGCGACGAGATCAGAGAACTCAGCTTTGAAATATCCCTCAAGGCAAGCCAGCGTGTGTACGTCGACATGTTTCCGACGATAACTGGACAGACGGACAGGAGGCAGGAAACCAACANAAAAAAAGGATGCAAAGAATGCATGAGTAGAGAGTTCCTATAAGCTTTTTGATCCAATGATGGATAGATGCAGATGACGATATCAGTTCGTAATGTTTGAGCTCTTTCAACCGAGACAAACATCTCGGGAGCAATGTACCTACATTACCATGCGCTTCAATGTCAGGTACAAAGGCCGAGATGTTGAAGAAAAATGGACATCGATGAACATGGATAAGGGGAATGCTCCCAGATCGGATGATGGTGAAGTGGGATGTCATGATATGGTATTAATAACATATTGTAGGTGGGGGGAGCCCGAAGCGAGTCCTTGCCCGTCGCGGTCGTCGACTCGAGCGCCTTAGTCAATTGGTACCAACATTCGCTTGCAGAAGCTGGAACCTGCCGGGCAGGAATTCCGAGGACTTGAAGAGCCAAGGCTAAAGTACCCGTGCCTTCCGCCCGTCGACGACGTTTGGGCGAGACACGACTGGCCCGCTAATGCACAGCTGTCGTGAAGGGCCATGTTAGGCCTCAGGCCTCAAACCAGCGCTCGGACTTGTTTGACGGGACAATACATCAAAGGACATGCACAAGAATGAATACAACAAGACTCCAACAGGGACCGGCTCATGACACTCGACATATAGATATGAACCACGTCATCGGGAAAGCAATAAGACTGGTTCTATCTATGCACTTGGGTGCAAGCCCGTCGGTCTCGGAGGGCCCCCCCGTCCTAGCTGCCTCTTCCGTTCGGTTACGTTGTATATGCACATATCTTTCACGTTGTCACGGTGCTTCCTGCTTTCACATCTGGGGGAAAGACCGATCACGAGGACATCTCTGCTCCCTGTTTGGGCCCTCTTTCATCGTCGTGGACGGGCCCAATTGACCGGATTGTTTTCTTCTTGTAGAACGTTGCTTCTGGGGTACATGTATGTGTGTACTCCATTCGCCCTAGTCGATCGATGCAATGGACATAGCCGGACAGTTTTTTTTTTTTTTGCTGGCCCGTCGACCATGGGGAATTTTCAAACTACCTGCCGTCCTTGCATGTTCCACGACATGATCGACCTTGCTTCCCCGACTACTTGCTGCTGGCAACGTCGAAGCACGAAGCTGAATACCATGCGACGAAGAGTAGTGTTATTTCGTGTAATATGAGCAATCAGGTCGTGTGCTAAGTTTAGCTAAATTCGCGGGTTGTTTCTTCAGAATTGGGAGCGAAAAAAGAGAAAAAGAAGAAACTGTCTCAAGCACGTAGACGGAGAAGTTCGCGATTCAGGTGGCATGTGTCGAGACCCGAGAATTTCAGAACCTCTTTTTTTTTTTTTTTTTTTTTTTTTTTTTTTTTTTTTTTTTTTTTTTTTTTTTTTTTTTTTTTTTTTTTTTTTTTCTTTGCTTCTGCCGGTCTTCTCGACTTTTTATGCACGGCGCTGTTCCTTCCCTCCAGGGATGCATGGCGTCTCCATGGGGGGCCACATATGTTTCTTGGAATCTGCAGCGTTTGTCAACAGGATTCCAAGCGATCCAGGCAGTGATCCGTGATATCCAATGATATGCCGAAGGCTAGGAACCTCAAGAGTGCTATCACATCGTATCCCCGTTATGCATATGCGGCGCCGCGCCACGTTAGGGATCGTGGAATTCTGCTTGCTTCCTCTTTTGCCATACGAGATTGGATAGTACAGGCGGTACTCTCCCTTTCACCAGAGGTATCATGATTTCAGATTGATTGATTGTGTCTTTCGTAGACGAAACTTTTCGGCAGGAAGACGCAAGGGAGGCTGAGGGTAAACCAGTTAGACGCATGCAAGTTTCATTATCAGGTGAGGCGTTCGGATTCTGGATTCTGGGTCCACAACTCAGCAAGCCAGCCCCGGGGATACATACATACATACATACTTACATTACAGGAACATGAACATTGGCTAAACCAGGGGATGGTCACCGAGTTTCCGTGACGGGAACTTCACGAACCAAGGGGTGTGCGCGCGTGTTTTATATAAAGGCCTTTCCTCTCGCTGGGCAAACGGAGTAGCTTCCCTTTTATCATAGGCAAAATAAGATCCCAAGATCCACAAGACTCTTGTCCTATCTCGTTCTTCTGGGGTACTCCAAGCCCGAAAATACAAGTTCCACAATTCTAGCCGTGAGAGCAAGCATTGGCTGGGTATCACGTTGTCTGCTGTCGGACATCAGAAGGCGCCGACGCAAGCCCGTCTGTATTTAATTGCTCCCGCTGCCGTCGTCATCTACTCGGCCTCTCGGGTCTTTTTTTTTTTTTTTTGATTAGAGAGGTTCACTCTATTTCTCATCCTCGTCTTACAAGCTGTCGGCTTTTCGGTCGGGCCGGACACGATTTATCCCCTATTCGCGGGCTTCTAAAAAAAAACCTACCTGTTTGACTTTCGTCATTTTCTCGAACCATCCATTCGTAATAGGCTTCGTAGGCCGCTGCCCGTTTACCCCTTTAAGGATAGAGTAGCAAACGGCTCGGGCTTCGGACTAGCTCTTTAAGCCAAGCGGACAAGACGTTTGCGACTTTCCTAAAGCCGGCTCGTTGTTTTTTTTTGACTAAGCCCAGTTATATCCGGGAACAAGGGCTAAGGCGTTGGATACACGGATATATGTAAGCTGCGTCCACTTCTTCCCGGTGACTTACCTTGGAGGCGCCGGGATTATATATAGAACTCTAGAATCCTCAAAGTCCTATTCGGTGTTCAATTGGATATCAAGAAGCTAAACAATAATCTTTTTTTTCTCTCTTCATCAGTCCTGTCGATATTTCAGCTACAAATCACAAGCTACAACTTGGCAAGTCTTTACGGTTCGATCGTTTCTTCGGTAAGCCTCGCTCAACCAACCTTCACCCTTTCTCAACACAACAAACCCGGTCATATAATATAACACCGGAACAGAATCAACGAACCATCTGCGCCGCGTAGATAAAGGAGTATGCTAACTCTTTCTCTTGGCTTCAAAAGCTAGGTTCAGGTCGTCCTTGATTATTTCGCAATCAAATCGATCTCGAGGTCCCTTTCATGCATTACAAGGAAGGCAGACCCGACGTTAGATTAGACTATTTGGCTCCGTCAGCCCAGCGCCCGCCCTAAAATCATTACCACCAGCTTCTTTATCTTCAAACAAACCAGCTTGATCCCTTCACTTTCCGAAAGCAGCTCTATCCCCCGAGTAGCTTGGCGTGAGCTTCGTGTTCTTGCAGATTGTCACATCAATTTTTCTCTCCAAGTTTCTTGGCTTCTCCAGGAGCGCACATTTGCAATGGCTGCTGTCTCCATTAAAACGTTGGCGATGCCCGACTTCGAACGGCCCATCCTCATCCTCAACCGCGATCCATCGCGTCCACCATCGTCACACTCTTTGCATCGATCGATGAGCGAGGAAAGCCTCAACAAGGTCACCTTCCCTATCACTCGCGAGGTTCCATATTTCTTAGGCAATATGCCACCGTCTCCAGCGCGCACGCCTCCTATTGGCCCTGTCCAAGCAGAGCAAGCTCTCCTTTCCGATCAAATACTACCGGTCAACATTTCCATCACCAATTTGCACCAGCCCGTCCGAACAGATGACGAATCACCAATCGCTAGCAAGGACGATGTAGAGGACTACATCCAGCAGACCGCAGATATCCTTTCGACAACGATGAAAGAGCTACAGAATCTCGGACTGAACGAAAGCGGCGGCATAGAAGACATTATCGCAGCCAATCTTCGTCTGCTGAAGACCTTGAAGGACCGCCATGCAGCGCTTGACGTGGTTGAGCAAGAAGTGCGCAAGGGCAGATCTCAGTCTTCAGGGCCCTACACTAGTATCAATCGATCGGTAAGTTTCCTTGATTCGCCCATCCTGGAAGACAACTCACCACTATTTTCCAAACACCAAACCGCTAACACTGGATAGATATACTTCGATACACCCGAGTTCACACCTCCCCATGCCTCGCGCATCACTTTCAAGGATACCCGTCGCAACAGTGATGATATGGATGGTATTAGCACTATCTCCATTGAATGGACTGAGAGGAAGGAGGAACGCCTTGCTGAACTGGAGGAGAAGCTCAAGTATGCTAACCGCAACTGGAGTGAGGATCAGGAAGAGTACTTACAAGAGGTATGTTGCGCACCACCTAGACCACAAAAAAAAATACCGCAAGCTAACATGTCATCTTTCAATGCTACAGCTCGAGCGACTTCAAGATGAGAAGCGAAAGTACAAGAAGAAGCTCAAGATGGAACGACGAGCTAGTATCAAGATGGAGAGGACACTGTCACAAGAGAAAGAGCGTGAGCAGCGTCGAGCTAGTGCAAGCTCCAGCCGAGAGAGGGTAAGTCTACAAAGCACTGCCATCGCAGAATAACTTCCATCTGAGACACTCCAGGCTAACTGTTCCCCTTAGGCATCTTCCTCTGAGCACAAGCGTCGTCGTTCTCTGGGCTTTGTGCCCAAGCCCTTGTCTCGGTCATCTTCTTCCAGTAATTTCATCGAAAGAATCTTTAGAGTCGGCAAGTGAGCCCGGGGCTCATTTACCCAATTTTTTTTTTCTTCACTTCCTAAACACATCTTTACTTTTTACGTCTTTTATCTGACGACCTGATGATGAAAAAGCACAGCGCTTGTCTATTGCCTGAATTATTTGCGGTCTGCTTTCATTTTTTATTTTATTTTTTTGATTTGCTAGCACAAAGATACCACTGAGGCGTGTTTGGGATTCCAAACGATGAGCTATTTTCATAGTTCTTATTGTCTAATTTCTATTACCTGTTTTCTCATCCCCACTAGTTTATCATTATACCGCGCACCGCCGGCATTACCAATCTGTGTACGAACATCCTGAGTTTCAATTGCCTACCAACTGTCCGCCTTGGACGGAGTTTCAATTCGACTTATGCATATCTGAATATACATCCCTCTTTCAAATTAGCTCTGAATTCGTACTCGTAGTCACCCGTGCTTACAATAAAATCTGCGTTCATTAATACGTGGTTCCACGCGACAATGGTTTGATCATTCGATGGCGTCTTCTAATGTGATAGATACTTACTCAAGGTTTCGTACAAGAGCGCTTTCCATGGGCAAGAAAAGGACGCTCAGATCTGTGCCACGGAATTCCCTCATCTAACAAAGGATCAACCACTTACTTAATAAACCTGTTGATTCAACCAACCGATGATTTTAACGCGGTAGTCCGCATAAATTGATCAAATGATCAGAGGCGTGCAACGAGATATTGCAGCAGAACTGCAGGGCTGGTTCGGCATAGGCCCGAATTAAGCCACGACTGCAACCCCAGACTTTTCGTGTAGTACAATCTGATGTTAGACTTGGGGAATTACTCTACCTTTGCAAATATTAGATGTATACATTCAGTATACAACTTGGGTACTTTGATAATTTCTTAGTCATGTAAGAAACGATGAATACACACCATCGCATAATACCTCACGTTGCACTAAAGGGAAAAGGTGTCGCGTGTTTATTTGCTGGAAAACCATGCAAATCCAAAGATGCCAATTTTTGTGCATCTTTTCCCTATTTCCTTCTTTCATTTCTTTCCTTTTTTTGGTGGTTCTCTTTATTGCCCTCAAAAAATTTTTATTCCGGAATACCGGTTTCAGGTATGCACATGCCGTGTAACTAAGTGGAAGGAAAACGGGCCTGCGGTGTTATCTTTAAATATCGGAGCGATGCCCGCTTCGGTAAACGGGATCCTAACCGGCTGGTATGCGGCTACGACAAGATAGCTCCGACGGGGTAGCCAAGCGCTGCTAGGTCGGCCGTCGGCTGAGGTGCCGGTGGAAATCATCGTGAAACCTGGTAGTTAGCGCTGTGAGGCTCAAAGTTGGGCGCCGCGTGGAGGTTGGAGATGTTTGACGGAACGACTCAAAACAAGTACTTTGTGTTATCTTGTTTTAAGAGAGAGGAATGCTGGCAAAAATTAGTTCTAATCAGCAGTAGTACCGCCCGCACGTGCAGGGTAGAGGTTAACATCTAGGATAGAAGATAATGTGAGATTCGGAAACTATATGCTGATTGGGATAGCCCGGCAGGGAGATAGAGAGGGAAATAAGAGAGAGAAGATCAGGGTGGAGGGTGTGTGTGAGAGAGAGGGAGACATGATATCCGTCATTGCTATTCAGGCGAGTGTTGTCGGTTTCGCGTTGGCTGTGGTTCCATCGGACTTTACGACTCCATCATCCCGTACCCGACATCCTGCTAGAAGCGAGCACGAGCATTAACCAAACGAGGCAAGCCATTGTACCTCATCTGCAGACACACAGCTGCGCAATACGATCTCTCCGGCAGCCAAGAAGCACTAAGTAAAAAGCATGCCCGCCACCCGTTAGACGAGACGATGAGCTTGAGCTGACGATCACGTGTCAATACAAATTTTTTGGTGTAGTTATCCAAAGTCGGATGCAAGCCCCGTAGTTCCATCTCCAAAGCTGGATGCTCCTTGGAGACCAAAGGAAGCATGTGCATGCACTATGACTACAACTCCGGATAGCTGGATACTACGGCATCTGTCGCTTACGTGATGATACAAAGATACAAAGGGCATTCGCAGGCCGCTGAAGAACAAATCTGGGAATTTCAGACGAGCACTCGCCCACCTGACATCTGACTATGCCGAATTCGGGGCCGACAGCGCGGGATGATAAGCAACCGCTGGTACGACAAGGGAGGGGGGCAAATTTTGGCCGATTTGAACTTCTCCTGAAGCTTCATTAAATTGAACATAGGGGATCGTCTGGCAGCCGATGCCATGGCGGATGCCTGCCCATGATACTTAGACCACGAAGCCTGCATGTTTGAGGATATGTTCAAAATGGCTAGCTGCCAAGCTAGTAACGAGAATCTTCTGAGCCTTCCCACCAGAAAACTTGAAAGGAGTCTAGTTGGTGATTTTCAGAGTTGTGTGTGGGAGACAGAGAGGAAAAAAAATGGGAAAATCGGCCTGCTTTAGTGGGGGTCTCTGGTCTACGCACAGATATCGGCTTCCCAATCGCTGGCTACTCTGGTGATCGAAAAAGTCGCCCCCAGCTAAAAGGGAGATCAGAAAGTGCATTCGCTTTTGTTACTGGCAACCCGAACAGGACTTTCTCGTGAGAATTGAAGCAAAAGAATATAATATATGCAAAAATTATTGCATTGCTTTGGGAAAAGCGGGGATGCGTCCTATATTTATTTCCATCCAGCCTTAATTCTCTTGCGCTTCCTCTTGCCGTTTCTTCATCTCGACTCTCGTTAGCGGCTTTCTCACTCACCCGATAACGTGGCACAATCATTAGCTTGCCGGAACTCGCATTAGAACTCGAGAGGGGTTTCCTCCTTTTGACTCCTCCTGCTTATCTGCCTGTTGGTCGCCGTCCTTTCATGATCGCCGACCACTCTTTTCAATTGTTACGCATCGCTTTCTCGAATGACCCAAGAAAATTCCTGACAGTTTAACGCACGTAATCCCGTTCGTTCCCAGGTACCGTGAGGCTCTGGACAGGGTCTTGATTCAGATCTGATTCCACACCTGGCACCACCTACGCTTGGTCTTAAAGTTTCAGGGAAAAAAGAGCTTGCACGTTTACCCTGACGGCCGCGAAGCTGAAGGCACATAGACGATCACGGAACCTTCTCACAAGACCGCTTTAACTCCACAGAAAGGCGAGCCTTTACAACTAAATTGAACCTGCCATTCTTGACTAAACCCGTTTGTCATTGAATACTTGTTCTAGGACGTTTGATCCGATCGTGAGGTAGGTCGCCTGAGGTCCTCTTGCACGTTACCATTGCCGATGTTTACAGTAGCCAACAGTTACTTGTACGTAACAACCGTACTAATCACCCAATCGATTCATTTCGCGCAACAGCACATCATCATCAACCTATCGGTTCCAGAACAATTCCCCTACCTGAGAGTCGATATCTTTAGTTATCCGTATTGTGTAACATCAATTTGTTATCAGCGATAGGTCGGATTTAGCGCTTGCAGCGTCAGGGGAGTTCCGAGGAACAAAGGGCGGTTGTATTCTTTTTTTTTCCCATCCGCCTAGGAGCATCGTATCATTGTGCATACGGCTGGATAGCCCGTTGCAAGGTGCATGTCAGGTCCTCCGGGGCAGACGCCTACTGAATTTTCCGTTCCTCAGAACGTTCGATCATACACGATGCCGGACTTCTCGCAACCTGTCGCAATAGCCCAGTACCAGAATCTTCAGCTCCATCAGCAACCTCCTCCCCCTTCTGCTGATCTCTATGACGAAGAAGATAGTGGGCCCCACGGATACCCTGGCTCAGCCATCGGCGTGCTGCCTACTGGCTTGCCGGCTAATGGAATGGGCTATCCCTCACTCCCCTTAAGATCCAACTCACACCCCGGGATTCCCACCACCACGACAGAATACCTGATATCACCGCAAAACATCCCGCCAACGTCGTTGTTCCCCCAATCTGCGCCACTGCCGCCTACCCAAACGATACCGTCCTCGATCTATACGGAAGGTGGCGATGTAATGCAAGGTGCGGTGAAACTCGAAGCGTCACCTCCGCCTCCACCCGGCCCTGGGTCACAATCCACCACGTCTAGTCAACAGTATCTACGGGTTGCAAGATTTGTGGGTCCTCCCCCGGTCCCCTTAGCTTGCACTGAGTGTCGAAGTCGTCACCTTAAATGCGACGCTGGAACGCCGAGCTGCGGAAGATGCGTGACCGATCGACGGGAATGTGTGTACGTGAAGAGCCGAAGAGGATGGAAAGGAAGCAGAAGACGGTCGGCTCAGAACCGGTCGGGCAGTGTTAGCGGGGGAGAAGGAGGGTTTGGGGTTATGAGTGATGGTGGTGGCAATGGTACAATCTCCCATCCTTCTTGCACCACCAATCTTCATGCAAATGCATCTTGTTTTTGCTTTTTTAGGGGGGTGTATCTTTGACTTCAAAGTGCGAGGATTCTGATCAAACAGCGAGTGCCTTTTCTCTGGAATAACACTGCTCGAAGTATGCTCAACAGGTTACTAACATTGCTCGTGCTTATTTCTTTAGAACGAGGTTCAACATCAAGAGCATCATCTCAGACACGACAAACATCCGTTTCAGCTACATCAAATACCACTGTCTCTCCTACTAGCTCACCACCGTTATCGAGAAGCCAGCCTAGCGTTGGGCCTCCGGCGCCGAGTGCGTTGGAAAATGTTCGGAATCACTATAGAGGATCTACAAACTTCGCATCAGTGCACGACCATATCCCGCCTCAGCCGACTGCCAACCTTATCCAGCTTTATTATGCCTACTTCCATTCTGCTCACCCTTTCATACTGCCGCCAGCATATCTTATCAAGACAGCGGCAGCCAAATTAACCCAGCTTTTACCTGTTATGCGATTCATTGGATCTTTCTACGCACCATCTGCCCCGCATCAGTCCTTCCGAGATGCAGCGGACTTTACACTATTTCAACAAAATGCCCCGCGAAACTCCTTCACGGTACAGGCAATGTTGCTGTTTGCGATAGGCCTGCACGCAGACAACATGCAGGAGAGAAGTGGCCAAGTAAAAGACATCGCGACTGAGATGGCGCTAGAGCTTGGGATGAATTTGGAAGGATTTGCAGAAGCTGCTGGTGAAGGGGACCCTGTGATTGAAGAGAGTTGGAGACGAACATGGTGGGAACTGTACTTCCTGGACGGGATGTTTGCCGGTGTCCACCAGCGGGACTGCTTCCGGTTGTGGAGTGTGGAATGCACAGTTCCGCTACCGTGCGAAGAAGCGGAGTACCTCACCAGCAGGATACCGCCAACAAGGTCGTTGGTTGATTTTGACGATCGCTATTTTTCGGAAGATACTAGGCCATTCTCATCGTATGCGTACCGAGTCGAAGCCGTGAGGATACTCGGGCAGGTCCTTGCGTGCGGCGGAAGCGACAATCCGGACGATCCTAGAGTTGACTCTGCAGATAACAGTCTGGTTAACTGGATGCTGCACCTACCAGCCAACAAGAAGGAATTAGTTGACAAGGATGGAAAGGTGGATGAAATGTTGTTCCAGGCGCACATGGTAATAAATGCGTAAGTACAGTTACTCGGCCTGTGATATTTAGCCTATTTTCCCTAATCGCGTAAATCTGCAGCGCCTCGATATATCTGCATAGACCGAAATCTCACCTCGCTATCTCACTGGTCCCGGATGAAACATCATGTACACCGCCGACTCAGTGGACAACGACGTCCAAGCCTGTGGCTTTCCACACGACTAAAGCCATCCGAGCTGCTGACGCGATATCAAAACTCGTCACGCTTCCTACCCCGCTCATCAAACACACGCCGTTCTTCACATGCATAATCACGTTGAGTTCGATTGTACACCTCTCAGCATGCTCGTGGCTCTTATACGGCGAAGAAGGGTATATGGCGAAGGAGCGAATAAGGTTAAGTGTAGGAGCGTTGAAGACACTTGAAGACATATGGCACATTGCGCAGTGCGTGCTTATGCAGGTAAAAATGGTTTCGCGGGAGGTTTTCGCGCTGCCACGGCCCGAGGGTGCCAGAGGAGGTGGAATCCTCACTGAAGAGGGGTTCGCAAGGCTGATCGAGGAGGAGCAAGGAATCGACCTAATCGAGGGCGGCGAGATGCCATTGCAGTGGGACGGGCAATAAGGTTTGACCGGTCGACCACATCGTGATAAAAGGACGGTGAGGGTGTTATAAATGAATAACGAAAAGGGAGGAACAAAACTATAGAGGACACTCTCCGACGACAGGCGGCCTTCAAGTTTTTAAATCGACTTCAGTCACAGCGTTTTAGAAGGCGGCATAATACTGCTGTCATGTCTGATGACATTTCACTTGTGATCGCTTTCTCAGGATCGATCGATCTATCGGCCGGCATTGATAAAGTACTTGGACATAGGTGGATCATATATAGCTCATTCTTTTAATATTTTAGCTAATATAAACCGTCAAAGTTTCATGCATTTGCTTTCTTGCTACTTTTCCGCATCTCCTGAATTTTTTTTATTTTTTTGGTGCTGTTCTTAGTTGATACCATGTACTTAGCGATGGGCGTGTAAACGCGGTTTTACGCATGCAAACCCTTTTACCATGACACCAACCCGGTCGAATTTACGTAATATCAATTACGAGAGTATACGCCGACCTCCACAAGAACCATAACCAGTTGCTGGATCATTCCACCTGCTGCACTCCGGGCCGAGATTGCTCGACCGTGCTTCGTATAAAGTATACACAATATAACTAATATCGCAGAGCCAGCTCCGCGGAGAAAGACACCATCTAGTTGTTCGAAGACGCAACCATCCCAGTAGATCGCGAATCCAGAAAACAAACCAATTCGACCAAAGCAGAAGACTAACAAAAACACGGGACACCCATATCCGTTTCATGTGCCGCTGCGTCATCCAGATCATCGTCCGGTGGGAACTCTGTCAACTCGAAGAACTCCTTAACCCCTCTTCCAAAATTCTCGCTCGCCCGCTTCAAATCTTCTACATTCACGGCCGCAAAGGATAATCTAAGATACTTCCAACTATCCCCTTCGACAATTTCCTCCGTCGGCCCAAAATACTGTCCAGGACACACTAGACACAGCAGCTCCGACCCCGCTAGATAGCGGAATAGCGCATCCATAATCTTCTGCCCATTCGTGCCGTCGTACAGCCTGTGAATCTCGAAATACAACCTCACCCAGACAAACATGCCACCCATGGGCCGCTCAAATTCGTACAATTCCTTAACAGCTTTATGAACCAGACTGTACTTGCCGCTGGGGCCCTCGATCACATTCCCGTCGTCGTCCCGTAACCGTATGTTCTTCAAGTGGATGATAGTCACCTGGCGGGATTCTTCGAGCGCGGCACACATTATGTTTGCGCGCTGTTCGTATTTTTCGCGGAGCAACGACAGCCAGGTTATCCAGCCGGACATGCCCCAGGCGTTTAACAACAGCTTTGAGACAAGTGCTTGGATTGCGCCGGAGGGCATTTGTGTGCTGACTTCGGTTAGGCGGAGCATTCGTTCGATGAAGTTTGGGTGACCGATGCTAAGAATTTTTTAAGTTATGACGTTAGTATATCCATCCGCATGCTCCGGTCCATTCTATGAAAAGGTGGAAAAGCAACGTACACCCAGCCAAGCCTGCAGCCCGGTGCCATTGTTTTGGAAAATGTGTCGAATCGGAGCACCCGGCCGTCGGTATCGATGGTGATGTATGACGGTGTCAGAGACGAAAGAAAGTCTTGGTTGGTTGGGAATTCCGGGAATAGATTGTACTGGAGAAACCAGTATGGGTCGTCCTCGAGGATGATAATATCGTATTGCTGGCATAGTGCGTATATCTCCCGTCGTCGTTCTAGACTTAATACACCCGATGTGGGATTCTGGCCCATTCTGTGATTGATATGGTTAGTCTGAGGGACGTATTGTGTTATATGCGAATCTGCAAATGGGTGGTAGTGCATACGTGACTGTATACATAAGGTGTGGACGCGGGCCGCCCCTGGCGGTATCCCAGGATTCGAGAACCTCTCGCAGTCCGCCATCGCCCTCGGCGAGCATGCCTTCCCGGTCAATTTCGACAGGAACACAGTCAATCCCCAAACTAGCAGCTCCTACGCCACTGGGTTAATGATAGCTCCGAATAAGATTAAGCCCTCAAGTCAGGGAAAGGGCACTCTAAACGTACTCTGAGGCCCGCCACCATAGATATATTTCTCAACCAACATCTTATCTCCTCTAGCTCTATCTCCCAGAATATTCAAGGCCTTGGATAGTCCATCTGTATTCCCACAAGTCATGATGACGTCAGGCGCACCATATGGTATTCTACCCTGATGCTGATAATTAATGGCGAAGTTCTTGACAAATGACCGCAGCGCGGGGAGGCCCTCGCAGGAGCCATATTGTAGCGCCGACGCAAGGTATACATCGTTCAAAGGATCGCCCTGCGGTGGATTGAACTTGGGTACGCTAATGTGTCGGGTTCGGTTTGTGGATTTGAGCATGGAGAAGAGCGATGAGTTCATTGATTCGGTGAAGCGGTCTGCAGAGGCGACCGATGCACTGAGCGTGTCGAATGGAAAGAAGGTAGGGTCCGGCGTGCCGCCGGCCAGGTTGACCATACCGGGTACTGAAGATACACATATCTCTTAGCGCTAGTGCCCTTAGGTCGGCAAAGGTCGACGTCGTACGTCTACATGCATATATATTTCTAATCGATGAAGAGTTTTCACAAGGGGTTCTCACCTTTCCCATATTTGTAGAGACCTTTCAATTTAGATGGCTTAAACGACCTCGCCAATGGCGACAAATGATGGGATAGATCCATGGGCTGCGGCTTTGGCGGACCCGGTGTCGGAGACGGCGCGGGCGAGTCGTCCATCTTCTCGTGGACGAAATGTGTTGGGTCGCACAAGCCTTGATCGACGTCTGAGTCCGTGCAGCGATAACACTTTTCAGGAGCCGGGTTGGACGCCATTGTTGTCTTTGGCAGTGGAATCGAGAACTGGGTACGGGCGCTGCTGCTGCACTCCACAAAATGCTTTAAGAAGAAGGCGAGGTCCTGGGAGACAGACATTGCGTCCAGGGGGGGCTTCGGCTCGGCCTAATTAAGTACTTAATTGTTCTTTCGATTTCGAATTTGCCTTAATAATCAATATCTTTCTGTTGATGCATATGTGGGTTCCTTATCGCAAGCCGCGCGGTCACGCTCACGGTGGATATCAGATATCAGTCCGATTCCGACTGAGAACCAGGGAAAAACCGGGCCGGAGAAGAAGGAGAGAAAAATCGAAGTTGGATTCAATCCTTGGTCGAGTAGCTAAACTTGCTGTGTGGTTTGAAAATACATATATTCTCATAACTGAAGCTCTTAGTGAAGAGATCCGGCCAGCGGACGCCTTATCTACACCCACTGTGATAGTGGGATGAGTTTGGCAGCATACAACGACACGTCGACTCGCGGCGCTGACATCGTGTCAATGCCCCAGACATCCGCATCGGGTCAAATATGTAGAACTTCGCTGTCATGAATTGACTGGGCAGTTTTTTGAGTTGCCATGCCGAAGCCGAGGCATAAGCTTGCGTGCTGTTCCGTCCGCACTCCACATTCTAATGCAGGTGTCTGCTTAAGAATCGTGATTGTGATTGATCAAATGGAAAAAAAAAAAACGTGACGGAGAGCCTGGGATGCACCGCTTTAGAATGTGTATCGGCCTTGTGCATGACGGGTCATAGTTCCCATTCCTGCTAAAAGGAAGCATCCATAAACTGATGAAATTCCGACAGCATCCATAGAATCGACCAATCTCTAAAGTGATTGAACAACTCAATAGCGCCTCGTTTACCAGCGTTCCCTGCTCAAAGCCTTTTTTAAGTCCATGTCCCCAGTCGCAAAATATGGATAGGGTTGATCAATTAAGAAAAAAAAAAGAAAGAAAGCGATCCCTCGAACCAGATTCGAACCTAGGTCCTTCTGTTAGCAATATGTTTAGGAACATATGAGGTATGAGCGCCCGTCGACTTACTGGTGACCTGCAGGTTACGATTTTCAGAGGTTATCTGAAGACTTTTACAGCCTGTTGTGATACCAACTACACCATCGAGGGCGGGTTTATTGATAAGAGCCGCCCCACCGGTTGGCCCCTAATCAACCAATGAACCAGGGTGTATGCTTCGTTGGTGGCTACTTCGACACCAACTGGTAGCCAGGTACTAGTACGCCTGCTTGAAGTCGTTGAGATATTTGAAGCGAACAACGAAAGATTGGGATTCGAACGTTTTAAAAACAACAAAATTCAGAGAGAAGGTAAGCACGAGCTGCGCATATTATATATGCTTGTCGAGTGTGGTTGCGCCATGGCACGGGCGGATGATGAGAGTTTGGTTGCCTTGTTGCATTTTAAGTTGTAACGCAGAGTCTACAGACTCTCATGGTTTTCGGTGGTGAACCGCTATGGTCGGTATAAATATACCGCGCTTCACACTTACTATTGCATGCAAGCAATGTTAATTTTTATGTCACCATAATAGAAATCACAGCTAACATATGCGTAATATGATCCAGTCCTAAATGGCGACCAGCATCAACATCTCCCCACCCCTTCTAAACACCTCCTCACCCTGGGCCACTACCAAGGAGGATCTCGCGAGGCTCTATGCTCTCCCATCAACAGGTGCCGTAACCACCCGGACCTCCTTCGTGGACACAGGCTTCCCAGATGACCCGTCGATCCACCAGCATGCCTTCATCTCCCCATCCTCTTCTCTAAACACTTACGGCTACTCCCCGCACCCTTTGCAATACTACCTCGACTCCATCCAATCCGTCATATCCGCTGCGGGTCTACCACAGAAGAAGCCATTTATCATCTCCGTCACCGGTACGGCGGCCGAAGTGCGCCGCTGCGTGTTTCAGATCTCCCAATGGGCGAGAGACAATACCGTAACCGCGTACGTGGAGATCAATCTCTCCTGCCCCAACATACCAGACAAACCGCCACCGGCATACTCGTCGTCTGCGCTGCAGGAGTATTTTACAGAGCTTGAGAACTTGGGAGCATTACAACCGGTGCCTGTCGGAGTCAAAACGCCACCATACACGTACCAGAATCAATTCGACGAGCTGATATCTGCACTCGAGAGGTCTCCGGGCCTGATATCATTCATAACCGCCACAAACACGCTTGGGAACTCGTTGTTCCTCTCGCAATCTACTGGAAGTGGCGACGACGGGGGCTCGTTGCTTCCAGTGATAAATTCGGCCTCTGGGACTGGGATTGGTGGGCTTGCTGGTGAGAGCATACACCCGTTGAGTCTGGGGAATGTATTCACTATCAGGAAAATGCTAGATAAGAGTGAGCATCAGAAGATGAGAGATATAGTTATAATTGGCGCAGGCGGCGTGAAGGACACGGATGGATACAAGAGGATGAGGGAAGTTGGGGCAACCGCTGTCGGAGTCGGTACAGCCTTTGGCCGAGATGGAATTGCTATTTTTGACAATATATTAGCAACCAGAGAGTAGACCTCCTCTTCTCCATGCTGGCATTCGGACTCTTTGAATTGGGCTGAAATTTAAGGACTACACGCTTGCATTCAGCAGTTGTCAGAACCCCCACGTATATCCATACTATATATGCCTATGCCTACATGTACCATTTACCATATACATCATTTCATCAACCCTTCGCGATCATCTCAGCACCAGTTTTCACCACTCCCGCAAACCCAGCGGTCTGGATGCTTTCATTCCCACCAGCAGCCACCCTCCCCTCAATTTCCGCCAACCCTGCCAGCCACTGGATCCTAACCTGTGGTGCCACCTCCAACCTACATAGCTCCTCAGCGACTGCCTGCATGATATCCGTCAGTGCCAGTCCCTTCAAGGTCTTTATCCTCGTAACTGTCAACAGCGCAGTTGTCATGTCCTCCGTCAAAAGAGTGTTCATAATCGCCTGGATATCCTCTGGATGTGGCGCCGCGACACACTCATATATCGTCGTCTGGGTGATTAATTCTTTCTGCACGTCTGGCCCCGTCATCGCAACTCCATTCTTATCCAGAGGCGTAGACCCAGCAAAACATGCCTGCAGCACGTTCAGCGATCGTCTCATATCTCCACGTGACAAATTTAACAGGGCTTCCACAGCTGTATCATCGATACGCACGTTCTCCGCCTCAATTACATGTTCCACCCGCCGCCGTAGCGCGGGTATGGGCAGCGGCGAGAACCGGAATCGCGTGCAGCGGGATAACAGCGCGGCATTGAGCTTGTGCGTGTAATTGGCGATGATGCAGAATCGGACGTTGGCAGTGTACTTTTCCATGATTCGGCGCAGAGCGTTCTGGGCTGTTGATGTCATCGCGTCAGCTTCATCAAGGATGATGAGCTTGAATTGGGCCATCGGCGACGAGCCGCTGGATTCTATTTTTTTGGAGAATATTTGCTTTGTTGAGGCGAAGGTTTTGATTTGCTCGCGGACGACGTCAATGCCTCTATCGTCCGAGGCGTTGAGCTCGAGAACATGATGGCGAAGGGCGGCTTCGGATTTGGTATTGTAGATTCGACGGGCGAGGGCGAGGATTGTAGACGTTTTGCCGGTACCAGGAGGGCCATAGAATAACAGATGTGGGAGTTTCTGGTGTGCCGTAGAGGTTAGCACGCATTTAGTTGACAATGGCGACCTCTTAACGACATACATTCTGGTCAATGAACTTGTTTACTGGATGAAATTGGTATCATTAGCATAACTTCAATGGTTTGGAAAGATATGGTTTGTGATATCAGGTATATGAACACACTTGTCTTCAGAATATCCTCATGGCCAGAAACGTCGTCCAGACTCTGCGGTCTATACTTCTCGACCCTAGCAATAATCTCATCAAGTTAGCACCTAGGTCCAACAATTGCCACGCCATTCAGTTCATACCAAGGTAAGGAGTCGCCGACTTCCACCGGTAAATTTGCCGCACTTCGTTTGCCTTTGGCCTCAACCGATGAGAAAGTTATACTGGAGTCGACGGGACCGTCGTCCAGATCCATCTCGTCGTCCGACATTTTAACTAGTGTATGGTCTTAGAGCTGATGCTGTTAAAAAGGGACGCTCTCATGTAGAATCGAAGCTGTATACAGGGTGCTTTCTCTTTGCTAGAGGTATCGTTGTCATAGCATAGGCGAGAGCTTCACAAGCGCGAACGCCGAAGTTGAGTTTGTGGGAAGACGCGTTGGCTTCGCGGCAACACACGCTCTGATAAGTGGACGGACAAATGTTTGGGAACCTCTATCTATTCACAGCATCTATGCATCGTATTCACACTATTGAGAGAGTCGAGCTTTAAATAAGCAAAGCACAATGGCGTGTTAACCGTGAAGCTAGAATTCGCCAGTCCTTCCAAACACATATCTACAACAGCTCGCAATTGAATTCCAAAGTTGCTATCACAGGAAAATAATAAGAATAATAATAAGAAAACATTAATAATCTCGCATCACAAGGCTTTCTGCAGTTAAACCATGAAGGAACCAGGAGAAAAAGAGCGAAAGAAGATATGCACGATATCTGTTCATTCTAGTCTATTCCTCCTTGGCACCACCTCTGTACTGCTTCTCTGCCTGCTCCACGCTCTTTCTATCGCTCTTCGTTTCGCCTCCCGCAGCTCCCATGAACCCACCAGCCTTCCACGGCCTCTTGAGATCGCCGATGGCGGCCTGGCCCCAAACGTGGATCTTGACCAGGTTACCCTCCATGGCGCCTTTCAAGGGAATGATGCTCTGGATTAACAGCGGGTTCGTGTACTTCATATACAAATGCATGAATCCGACCATTGCCATGCCGGTCAACTGGGACTTGTAGAGCGATTTGAGTTGGGATTCATCGTACTGCGAGATCGTGGTGGTGACGAGTTTCGGTTCTTCGCCAGAAAGTGGGGCCGCCGGTTCAACGTATTTGAGGGTTGTCATGTCTGTAAGGGTATCGCGAGTTAGTCTTAGAACATCACCTGCAAATCCCGGCCTTGTGCGGAGGGGCCCAGCCCGTCAGACCCGAGCAATCGTGGATGAGACGTACCATTCTTCTTTTTGATCTGTTGTCCAACGTAGAAATAGAATGCGAAGATGACGAGATTGGACAGGATGTACAAGCCGCGAACTCCCCAGAGGACATTAGGATCGTCAAAGGGAACCTTCTTCGCAAGTTGCATCATCCCGAGGACCACGACGATGTTTGAACTGCGCAAAATAGAAACATGTTAGCATATGATGTTGCTTGATCCGATTCCAAGCGTCGGGAAGGATGGTGGGGCTTACACTTGGGGGTTTAGGCCGAACATTGTGTCTACAGGGTTTTGTCGGATAGCGTGTAGGTTCCAGTGGATGCGATGACGAGGGAGAAGAAGCTGGTTCCGTAAGGACGAGGGACGTTTGGGGGGAAAGGAAAAGGGGACCCCGTTGCTTGACGGCTGCAGTTAACACGGTTGTCAAAGGGAAAAAAATGAGGCAGGTGGCGGCCAGCGCTGGACTTAGCGAATTCTTCTAGAAGGTGGCCAAGTTACGCAAAAACCCGCAGCCCGCCGGTCAGGTCACGTGCAAGTCAGAGAAACACACGCAAGGTCTATCTACTCGGCTCTATCAAGGTCATTTTACCAGGTTGATATCGGACGAACATCACAAGGCGAGGAAGTGTAATTGACTGGGTCTTATGCACTACTAGAATTATACCAAGAGTTTTAGGACAAAGCCGCATTTGAACACCAACAAAGGCCCCATACATATATCTGATTCTCACAAGTTCTTTCCCATAAATTTCCTCTTTGTAAAGCTTAGCCACCACTATACCATACGTATTGAAGTGTCAGCAACCCTTCCTACTTGTGCCCAACACCACACAAAGACGTACCTTTGATGGCACAGTCGCCGATTCGAAATAGATTCTCGACAGTAGCCTTATTGTCAGCTCCTGTCTCATCTGGCTAATGTACTGACGTAGCGTATCTGCTTCGTTCCTATCTCGAGCTGGTGCAAATAGCGCATTCAACGGGAAAGTCGGATCGCCTGGTAGCGCAAAGTGCTCTAACGCAAGAGTATTCAACGCCTATAGGATATACCCACAATGGCATGTTAGCGTCTTCTAGAGTCTTGTATACACCCCCACCTCCACGATTGGTGTCAGCTGTAACCACCTTCTCTGCCTCTCGACCGCTCATATTTGGCTTGATCTTCCCCAAACACTCGCTGATGAACAGTATCCCATAGATGAGCACCCTGTCAGCAGGCCCCTTGATCTCGAAGTTCCGGAAGAGCGTGTTCGCCCGAAACAGCACCAGGGTTTCATCGAGGATATCGTAGGACTCCGACTCCGGGTCGACGTGGATATCGTCCGCATCGGCAGCCAGCAGCGGGAGGGTATACGCCGGTCCTCTAGTCCTCGTCCGCAGAGGGGGGAGAGCAAAGTTGCCTATGGTTCCCGGGAGGGAGCTGTGTTAGCATACGGTGCCTTTGAGTGGTAGCTGATTTGCTGCTTACCTATTATTCGGACATCGGTGTCGCTCAAGAAGCTGGAGTGATAGGCCTATAACGTATTAGCTCTATGGCACTAACAAAGAATTGTGCCATGCTCCGCAGATGCGGTCCGTACCGGCATATTGATAGATGTCGTATGCTGGCCTTAAGCTTGGTCGGGAGTACTATGTTGTTGACATCAGCACAGTGAATCTGGGAGCTTAGGACTCGCGGCTAAGCCAGTTTGGCGGGGCACTGCTCCCAATTGACCGCTCAGCAACACACTCCGGTTCACAACACATTTACTCCAACAGCAAACACACAGATATCGATTCTAGATATCTTCTTAATTAGCTTAAGTACTTAGGATGCTAGATATTGCTCCAGTGCAATGGCAAACTCTTAAGATTAATTGCAATGCAATGCAATGTCCCACGGCTAAGGCCCTAGTAGACTCAATAGCTCAAAGTAGCCTATTTCGAGATAATTCACCCGAGAGCCTCGGAGAAAGATGCCGGTCTTTAATATCAACGGGGTCAGCAGAAACCCGCCACGCTATTTACTTATTATCACTAATGAATTACCAATTCGTTACCAGGAACAATATTATGCATTATCTCGTCGCGCCGATAACAGGCTGAAACAATATAAGTCATGGCAGAAAAAAATCGCCAAATATACGCAATTATAACGCGTAACGATACTTGGAGCCCTTCGCACAAGCGCCAGACCCGACCAATCTTCCAAAACCCTTTTTATTCAAATCATCTGACAACTTCGGGGACTACGACCCCTTTCGTCTCAACTGATTCAGGAGCTGCGATCATGCATCTTCATGCATATAGTGACCTAATAAGCCCTCTGTAAGCCTTTTATCTAGCTAGCTGGAATGGAATCTTGAGGACGAAACCGCTATGGAAGAGCCTCTCCGCCTAAGACCCGCTATTCCGGGAGCTAGAAGTCAGGCATCGACTATTCTACTACAGATCCATGTTAAATAATAGAAGGGGCAGGCCCGTGGTGACAGCGTTGCCATTATCCTAACCATTTCGTCGTTCAAACAAGGCCTTGATCGATATAGCTAGGCCATTAGACCGTTTCGTCGCGCGAGCCGTGACCTTTTGCTAATGTTGAGTTTTAAACTTATAATGAATGATATAACGAAAGGCGGTAGGATACACTTATAAACATTGTTCGAGTCAATTATGTCAAGGATCTTAATGGCCTGAACCTAGATCCTTATCGGTATATTGTAATCCATCTTGATATGGAGACAAAAGCAGCGAATTTAGGCCCGAACACAAGGCCTCCTCGTGGAAGCCTTGTGCTGCATGGGTATATTTCGTTCCATCCAGATATATTCATGGCAATTAATCCGTGCCGGCCGCGTAATTAGGGCCACCATTCCGCGAGATAGCTTCAGTCGCTTTGTTCATTGCTACTAGTCTCAAGCGTCGCTACAATCGAAGAGCGTTCCATTTCTGGAGAAGCGAGCTCGCAATTGTTGAGGCTGTTTCATGACGAATATTATGTCAGCCAGAATGATATCCCAGCTTTTCCAAGTCGTATCAAAGGTATAGATAGTCGGGTTGTCTAAAATAAACATATCAAGCGTCTTGAAGGGTTTCGTGGGGGCAGATGAGCTCCGTCATGTTGTGACAATCTGCAGGTGCCGAATGCCCGCTGCCCGATGCAGTGAGACTCGGTTAGCTCTGTGAAGTCAGCTTCGCGCGCAGCTTTGTGGGCCAACACCAAAAGCTTGCTTCAAATCGGGACGCCCCGCAGATGACTAATGGCACTGCTTCGCTATTTTCAGATAGCGAATATTCATTTTCACAAATATAAAACTTAAGGGGGAAAAGGGTTGAGAGCCAAACCAGATGAGATGGCTGTTGTTGCAGGTACTTCAGTGTAAGCGGCGTCGCTTATGCTTGACTCGACATTGGCACACAGTCAGACCATTGCATGATACGGCACGGCAACTCACATTATCTGCAAGTTTACACGAATCGTTCCAGCTATTATTATTGATACGTATCGCAGTTGTTGTGTATCACAAACAATTTGCTCCAAATTTGATTAGTAGAAGGGCGGATCGAATTCCGTGTCTCCATCCCGCTATGAACCAACTGTTCTGCGGGCCAGCGAACGAAAGACTGGCAATTAATACCGGATATCATTTTCAATGTCGAGGCGAAACAATCCCTGCGTAGAGCAACCAACCCCTCACAACATGGAATCCCAATTATGTAAGAGTAGCGTGATCTTTTTGTTCAATTGTGGGGATGAGCTAGCGCGCTGGAGAAAAACTGGGGATAGTTGACCGTTTTGCGGGGAGACGGAGAAGTTTTGGGTTGAGCATTCAGGGAACAACAGCCAAGCCAACGGCAAGTTAACCATCTGTACCATGCGATCACGCATACCAGATTGCATAAAAAACTGCGGATAGAAATTGCGATGCAACGATGCAGGCGACGCCTAGCCGCATACAGGGTCGGCTTCTTGTTGGAGGCACCAGGTTTTCCAGTATTATCTGCTTAGGTGGTGCTTTTTACTTTTATACCCAATGCAAGCAAAAGCTTGTATGTAGCTAAATACGTGATCGCTTTATGCAGGTCTCCCCATTGGACATGTGCAGGATGTCAGCATCCGCTTAGAGAGTCGGATAAACGTGTGATTTGCCCGCGGCTCGACTTTCGGACTCCTGGATGGACGGATGGGAGTCGATTCAATTTTAGAATACAGAAAAAAAAATTAGGTCATCAGTTCTGTCAACCTCCTAGGTGAAACTAAATCGTCAGACCTGGTTTGACTCCATGTTCTATCATGAAAATACCCCCCAAGATAACTGGAATGCCGGCACATGCATGCCTCCGGCTCGTCTACCCCCCTTCTCTTTTTTTTTTCTTTCAGTCAGTTTATGCGATGGGATCTCCCAACCCAATTTCAGGCTCCTGCATCGAAACTGAAGGGGGCTCCCTGGTACCTTAGACATGCCATTTCGGCACCCAGAAAAGATACCGGATGTCAGGTCGGGACATCGCTTAGCCACCCTGTCACAGACATAAAATTTTAAGCCAAAGGCGAGCTGAAGTTGAAGCCAAGACATGCATCCACGCCCTGGAAACACAGAAGGAGTGAGTATCGAATGGGAAAATAGAGATCCTATACTAAATGCCTGAACTAGCAATGGTTCTAATTGTCCAGAAAAAAAAGAAGTAAACTTGTGCCATGAAAATGGCGGTTGGCCGGATAATACTTTCCCCACTTATCACATGTGGAATACTGGCGTGCGCTGTGGTAATAATCGATATGCTGTCCCCACGGCGCACAGGCAGCACGCAGGCAAGTGCAGGGAACATGGTTCGTTCGAGAATGCGAACGGGTTACGAAACGCCATGAGGCGGGCAGTCTGGAAGGGCCAAAAAGAGGGTGTGCTGCGGACTCTTCGATTCCGAGCTAAAATGTGCTTTTTCCGGGCTCTGGGCTTAGAGCGCTCTGCGGCGTTGAAACCACACTGCTCAACACGAAGTTGACTTTTTTTTTTCTTCTGCCGGAACCGCTAATTCGGGCAGAGTTACGCCTGCATGATCCGGGTGTACATTTGATAAAACGAACCCCATTTCGATCAGTCTGCCTTATTTAATTTTACAGGTGGTGGTGGTGAGAACCTGTCGATGGTTCTGGCTGGGACAGGCCCGCATAGCGTTCGTACATCCAGGGATTGCTGGGTGGTTTTACGCTCTGAGGAGTCAACCACGGGGACCAGCAGACGCATGTTCCTCAAACCTAAAATGTCTTCACTCAACTTGAATAAGCTTGCCATAAAAGTATATATCTTGGCCATACCCCGACCTTTCCCCATGCCGGCCGCGGGGTCAAGCTTATGGTTGTGGATCTACAAGGTCTTTTTAAAGTTTCTCCAATCCCCTTCGAACAAAGCTTCTAGCCCTTATTGTTTCTCACCGGCGGGCCCTTTCGGCAGACTGTCATCACTTGGATCCAGCAGTACCAATCCAAACCTTTACATCTTCTGCTAGTTTAGACCCAACAGCTTTATACCACCTAAATTCAACGATATATCTCGAGGCTCTGCGACCCTGGACATTTTTGGCACCGGCTGTGAAAGAGGATATCAGGGTCACGCTCACGAAGCAAGAAGAGATTCAAATGACAGCTTTGTAAAACGAAGAGAGGGAACATATATCTCTCGAGACAGCGTCGCGCTGGCTGGAACTCATCGACAATATACTACCCGGAACCTAAAGATACGATAACAATGGGCCACCAACTAACATCATCCGAAGTCAGAGCCATAGAAGGAGTGCAGAGGACGTCCTCTGTATTATCCATCATTGGTGCACTGTTCATCATTATAACCTTTGTGACATCACGAAGATTCCACAAACCAATCAATCGCCTAGCATTCTACGCTGCTATTGCGAACATCCTTTCGACAGTTGCCACGACGATTGCAAGGGCAGGCCCAGCGGCTGGTCAAGGCTCTGCGCTGTGTAATATGCGTGAGTACGAACCTGTATGCTTACCGTCTAAAAGTACATGTGAACTAACAAATATTTATTTATACAGAGGGCTTGTTCATTCAAACGTAAGCTCTATATCAATAGCCGAACATTTGTTTTACTAGGAGTGAGGAGAGTATTCTGACAAATACATTAGATTCTTATTATCCGATGCTCTTTTTATCGCATTTATGGCACTTAACGTGTACCTCACCGTAAACTTCAAGTTTAGTGCCGCTCAACTGAGAAAGTTAGAGCCATACTATGTTGCAGTTTCATTTGGCATCCCGTTGATACCCGGGCTCGTCCTATTATGGGTTCATACACCGGAGAAAGGCCCGGTTTATGGTGATGCCACCCTATGGTGCTGGATTGACGAGAATTATGATGTCCTGCGGATAGCAGTATTCTATGGGCCAGCCTGGTAAGAATAAATATATTGATATAAAAATGTCGAATTCGGTTTATTCTAATCTTATGCATGCTTTAGGCTCATCATTCTCGTCACACTGCTATTATATATCTCCGCTGGAAAGACCGTATTCAAGATGCGAAATGACCTTCGCCGCTTCGACGAAAAAGCTCAGTCCGGCGCTCACCAACCTCATCCATCTTCCAGTCAAACCGAATTATCCAGCTTTGCGGCCCCCTCGGGAAAGACTCCGGTGACGGCTGCGGCTATCCAGTTGACAACGGTCACGCAGATTGACCATGAAGACAACCTGGAACCCATTGGAGGCGTCTATTTAACACGTCAAATCGACCCATATCAATACACTGTCACTATACAGGCCGGGACATCCGGGCGCAGGTCTAGTGTCGGTAGAGACAACGAAATTGATTTTGAAGAATTAGCAACTGAGGCCAGGCAACCGCACAATGGCAGCGAGGAGTTTATTGTGCATGATCGTCCGGAATCAGCTGGCTCCCACAGCGAGACGTCTTCATCGTTTACTCAAAAGCGGTCTGTTATAACGGATAAGACCAACTCTGCCAACGTTGTAATCGCCCCTCCTATAGCAGCTGTGAACAGAAGAGCTGTTGTTGCAAGCCGAAGGACAATGAAGGCAAATGCTGCTGCGTGGGCATACACTCGCTGTGCCTTTCTTTTCTTCGTCGGTTTAATAATTACATGGGTATGTATTATCTTGGGGGTTTTGAGTGAGACTGATTGTCTCACCTCGTATTTTATAATTCCTCTCACAGTAGCTAATTACCGCACTTCAACAGCTCCCAAGTACTTTGAATCGTGTATACGGATTCGTTCACCCTACGGACCAAGTATTCGGTCTTTATCTCGCTGCGGCCATAGTTCTCCCGAGTCAGGGCCTGTGGAACTTTCTCATCTACCTTACAACTTCATGGGGAGCCTGTAAGCTCATGTGGAGGGACATCAGCCTTCACTTTGCGTGGAGCTTTTTGGGCAAAAGGCCATCTGCAGAAAGCATCGAGGTCGATCGGACAAAGCCGGCTGCCTGAAGTTGAACCCTACACTCGAATATTTTGATTTTGATTCTAGTTCTTTGCTTTTATGACGAGGATATCGGATTTGCTTGCAGTTATTCTCGGTCACGGTATCTACTGGCGTATGGATACCCCTTCAGCTTTGGTTTAGCTCATGATATTTAACTCATAGTTTTTTTTTTTTTTTTAAACCCCAGCTTCTTCATTTCTGGTGTGGAGTAAAACTGATCACAAAAAAGGAACCAATGGAAAAATACCCTTTGTCACGAATTTCACGAAAACGGTTTTAAACCGCACCATAATGTACTTAATAATATTGTATTTATACCTTACGACCGCAAATCCACAAATTTTGAATCGTAACTTAGCGATTGCTGGCAGCGTCTGACAGGAATACCCTTAGGAACAATGTAATTAACTGGCGCTTATAACTCTTAAACTGGGTGTCATTTGTGGTATTATCTCTTTTAGGGTCAGAGCTGAAAACCCCGAAAACCGGGGCCCATGCGCAGAGAGACCCGCCCGCGATACGATTACGAGTTTTTTTTTCGCGAAGAAATTCAGGATTGGTTGTATTGAGCCGGTGAGCGAGGGATTTCTCTGCATGTCGACGCGACAATAGACTATGCGAAGTATAATATCCTTGGTCTATTGATTTACCCCTTTTCTCTCCTCCAAGAGAAATTGGCAAAACGTGGATGATCTGAGGCAAGGAAGTTGAGGCCGGGAACCTCACTTAGCCTAACGATGTTACCAAACCAAATGCTTGGGCAGAGATTCCGTTGCCAGGTTTGGCCACGCGGTGTATGCCGGATCAAGGTGCGTGGCGATATTTCGTTACGGTTACGTCTAATCCCTTCTTCTAGATTGATCATCCGAAGTCATCCCGCTCTGAATCTCTCATTGTTCCAAGTTGGTGGATCTAGTCAACAAATGTTGCTTCTCCACTGATTTCTTTAGCCTGTGTAACCCATCTCTCCCCAGAAAATCCACTCTTGGACTTGCGAACCAAAACCCCAAACTTTGCCTCGATTATCTCGGCGCCGAGCAAAGGTGGTCTCGTGAACTGAATGGTTGAACTTGTGGCTTTTCCCGGTCCAAAGATACTTATATATATATATATATATATTGTAGACAGCAATCAATATAAACTTTGCCATTACAGCGCATCGTCGTCAGTGCGCATATGCGAAACAATATTACAACCGCCGAGTTAACCTTGGTTTTGATCATCGTTTATCTGTCAAGTTCATTGGTGCCTGATCTTATAAGAGATCAATGCACACACCTGCTGACGGGAGGAAATCTTCCGCCTAAAGCCTCCCCGATTTCCCACCATTTATCCGGCAACCTCAAGTCCAATCAGCATGTCTGTTTCCCTCGTGCTCGAGTCATTTTCGCTTCAAAATCCCATAGGTTATTCATAGCCGAATTTCTCCGCTCCTGTCAATATTAATCCGCTAGAACACAGATATATTCTAGAAGCATTATTATCGAATTAATCGAATTCTGGTTGCCCCAAGGTCTTTACACCCGTCGAGGCAAGACAGCAGACGAAGTATAAGGTATATCGACGGCCCTCCTGAGTTGCACATATTTCGGTCCGTCAGGAGCTTGGAAGCCAAATAACCTGTATTCTATCACCGCAACTGCAAAGATTCCACTAGCGCTTGAAAGGGCCTTACTTGTCCGCCACCACTCTTCGCTCCGATCCCCACAAGGCGACCCACCAGCTTAAACTTTTTATGATTACATATAATTTGATTTGAGATTTGATACCTGAATTACCTCAGAAAGCCCCACAACTAGTGCACTCAGGCTCAGGGCCACATTCATATCTTTCTCCTAGCCTCTTTCACTTAGACAGTGCCTCGGAAATAAACCTCCAAGAGGAATTTGATGTTATTCTGAGCCAAAAGCTATAGCGCTCGAAAGCTTTCCAATGACCCGAAACAGTGAACTTTTGTCTTTCTATTATAATACCAACAGCGCTATAGCTATTGCATCCATTCTTCCACCCGCCATACTCCGCCTTGTATAATATCCGATCCCCCCCCCCCCACACACACACACAAGTCATGCTGCAGACTCGACTGCTCCACTAAGAAAAGTTTCCCCGGTAGCCCGCCGCCCGTGCCGTGAGCAACCCCTTTCCCCGGATAGCAATACATGCAGCAGAGCGCATCTCCAGCCAGTCCAGCCAGTAGTGTGTCACAAAGCCCTAACTCGTCCATTTATCCGAACACACGGCCATACGGCCGACGGCATCGCCGACAGGACACACAGCATGCCGAGCCTCGTATTGCCGTCCCAGCGCTGCACGTCAAGAGATCCGAGCGGGTGGTTTACACATTGAGCATGGATCTTTTATAACAGCGCGACGAGTTGTAGATAGTGATGCCTGCATAGTTACAACGCAATGCATCGCTCGCAGTATTTGCATATGCATATATATACGCAGTAAACCATATCGCACACATTATAATATCCAGATGTACAGCCTGCGATTCCCCAGTACATGTCTTTTTTTGTGCATAGCGTCTACTGACACCTATATTATAGGTCGATAGCTATATTGATGTCCTATCACGCACGGATCCTGGGGTATCTCAGCTTCCCCGGGTTTTGCATACCTCGCAAGCCTACAGCTTTGACTTAATTGAGAATATTAACGTCTTGCGCACGCATCAGATATTGGTATCGATATCCCCGCAACTGGTCTCCAGCCTAACCCGCAATCACAGCTGATACAGACGGGACACTTGGCAATCCAATTCCCCATGGTCTAAAATTGATAGCGTGTTCCGGACATCACGCCATTGTCATGATATATTTTTTTTGTTTTCACCCGTGTACTACATATCGCAGGCGCCCGTGATATCAAAAACGTCCACCCGCGGAACGTTCGAACCTATTGAACGGCGCCGACGGCACCATCCAATTCAATCAAGTCGTACAGAAAGAATTTCGAACCCTCAGTTTCGCCGACTCTGCGGTTGCTTTGCATTTATTCCTCTTGGAATATATTATTCTGTAAACACGTATGATGCACACTGACACTCTTGGCTTCTGAAAACCAAACTTTAACACGACGCTACCATTCTTGGATTTTTTTTTTTTTGCATATTCCTTACCGAATTGCATGCACTCCTCGATTTGCAAGAATGATCCAATCAGACCACCGAGGCAGAGTTGAATCATGTGTTCATCCCTACGGAACGGAACATACGAGTGCATGTTATATCTGTATGCTTCAATTCACATCATGCGTGTCTTGCACTGCCAATAGGCAAATATACCCCAGCCAAACTTGAAGGCGTATTGAGAAAGTGGGCTCCCTATCCTGGGAAACCGAGAGTCATGAAACTACATGATTATTGCTACAGAGAGTGCCAACCTATTATCTGCGAAACTCAAATGAGGTGGCGTTTTGTTCGTTTCGGTAGACAATGCCGAACGACATCTTGGTTCTCACCAGCGATATGACGGCCGAGCTTCGTCTACTCTTCAAGTGAATCTTGGTGGCCTTGGAATCCTCAATATGACCAGACCCACATACTCTCAACCTGGGACATATTGTGGTGCTAAATTGTAATAACTCGTTTCATTCCATTTATCCTACACGTTGCTGTTTTCTCATTACTCATTCTTGTGTATCACGAACAAACAAGATAAGAAAGAAATTCAAAATAGGAAGAAGATCAAAAGAGACTATGCAGACTCCAAAACTATGGTCTTGGCCAGTTTAGGGGATCCTAATCGTCAAGTAAAGCCACAAAAGAGAAATAAAAGGAATGCAAGCTGAAGTAATCAAGGGCTATGTACATTTACAAAATGAAAAACTAAACCTAAGACCCAATATGCTCCTTTATTTTTGTTACCAGAAGGAAAACAATTATCGACTGCCACGTTCATGGCTATCCATTTGCCTAGGTCGACTATTATACTCATAAAAGCCGCCTGGTGGTAGTAGCGATGGTGGCGGTGGCTGTATCTGCGGCTCACCAGGCCGGACGGGGTGGTATTGAGGTGGCGGAGGTGGATATCCGCCCGGTTGTTGCGTCTGAATATGCTGCGGATGTTGTTGGGCCATTGTCCTATCAGGATGGATTCTTTCAATTGGCTCACGATGTATCGGTGGAGGAGGCTGCGATGTAGGTGGCTGGTAAGCGCTCTGGTAATTAGGTGGTGAGAATTGATGAGGCCGTGTCGCGTAGTGTGTGTAAGGATCGCGTGGTTCCCGTGGATCGCGAGGAGGTACGTGGTGCTGGGGTGCGTGTTCGTGGTATGAATGCACGGATTGGGGAACGGAAGATGCCTGAGAGTGCGGTGGTGGTTGCTGAGGTGGGTAGTTGGGATGCGATGTTGATCGGGGTGGAGGCGTGCGGGTTTGAGCGGGTGGATGGCTATATGTTTTCTGGAAAAGAGAACCAGATGGCGGAGGTTGTGTTAACGGAATTGAAGATGGCGGCCGTTGACTATGGTAGAGCGGCTCCGATGGTGTAGGCGAGTGCCTGCCGAAGGTATGAGGTACGGCTGACGAAAGGCTCGGAGAATTGTAATGCGAAACTGTCTCTGGTGGCGGTCGTTGAGTGACTGGCGGGTCTCGAGATGCATAGGACGACGTTGAGGAGCTTCCTCCGAACCAAGCATCACTACTGGGTCTTGACGGGCGAGGTGTGTCTTCAGGTTCGCTGTTCAGAATAGAAGCAAGACTGAAACCGGCCGATTTGGATGGGGCTGGCGGTGGGGGAGGTGGTGCAGGCTGTGAAACCGGGGCTGGTGTAGCAGTGGGTGGTTGCTGGGTTTGGGCAGGCGGCGGGTACGTTGGACGCGAAGATGCAGCCCGAAGATGTTGCTGTTGGGGTTGCTGCTGCTGAACCTGCTGCTGAACCTGCTGCTGAACCTGTTGCTGAGCTTGCTGCTGAGCCTGCTGTTGTGCTTGTTGTTGTGCCTGCTGTTGTGCTTGCTGTTGTGCCTGCTGTTGTGCCTGTTGCTGAGCCTGCTGTTGCGCCTGTTGCTGAGCTTGTTGTTGCGCCTGTTGTTGCGCCTGCTGCTGAGCTTGCTGTTGAGCAATTTGAGCCTGTTTCAACTGTTGCTGGGCTAGCTGATGATTAACTGAAGCCGGCTGTGATGAAGACTCTTGCCTCCTATGGCCCGAAGAGGGATGCTGCTGGACATGCAAAACATGCTGTTGCTGGATGAGGCTTTGAGGAGGAGCTTGTTCAAGGGGCATCCTTGGAGGAGATCGATCGTCTTTGTAGTTTGTAGCATGCAACATTTTTGAGACGACGGGGTCTGAGGCCCGCGGAGGAGCTGCCTGTGAGGGTAACGGCGGCGAACGATGCCTAGGCATAGGAGGCGTTCTCGGCTGTTTTTCCTCCTGAAAAGCGTGCGAAATAGGGTGCTGTGCGAGACCGGGCATAGGGACAAGCTTTTCTCCACTTAATCGGCTTTCGCGTGGCTCTTGTTTTACTACTAAATCCTGAATTTGTGACGGCTGAGCTCGATACGGGTCCTGCGGGCGAGGATCAGAATATCTCGAAGAACCTGGCTGCTCTTGGATCAATATCTGGGGCTGGGCTGGCGGAGTATGAAGTGTTTGGACAGATTGCGGTTGTCGAGGAGGCTGTTGTGGGGCCAGCTTGGTTGCCTGTGCAACTTGTTCCTGTTGACGTAAAAAGTGTTCCTGCTGCTGTTTAAGCACCACTCGAGCATCTTGCAATTCGTGCTGTCGTTGTCGTCTTTCAAATTCAAGATCAATCGATGCTCTAGATTGGGTGTGACCAGGAGGGGGACCAGCAAACGGCCGAGGAGGCGCTTCCTCAACGTCGTTGATTTGTATAGCTTGGGAAGGCGACTTGCCCGTTGGTTCAAGCGGGACGCGCGGGGGGATAACAGGCCGATAATCTTCGATACCACTAGCACTCTGCACAAACGGCGGGGCTGGAGGTGGTCGCGTGGAAGGCCTAGACTCCTTGAAAGTTCCAGGTTTTGGCCCTGGTTTGGACTGTATTGGCAACTGAGCCGGAACCCTGGCTTCCGGGCCAACCGCCACTGTCCGATTTGGTGTGAACACTGTGCCCTGAGGTGGAAGTTTCTGCGCCTGTTTCCTTGAACCTGAATCCATCATCTCTGTATCAGGGTCAACGGCCTGAACTAGAGCAGCGTTACGGCTGGCCTGTGATCCAGAAGTATCATATCTCCTCTTTGAACTTGGGGCAATGGGAGGTGGCGGCTGAGGTACAGGCTCGCCACTTGATATTTTTCGATTGGCTTCCTCTGCGATCTTCTGGTAGTCCTTGCCTTGCTCACAACCTCTTTGGTAATTATTTCTTACCTATATTGAAATTAGCACGTTTCTTTTGGGATATAGAGGGGTTCGGATGTCACAACATACCATAGTAGTGGTCTTGGTTCCAAGATGTTCGGCAATTGCTTCAAAGTTTGTACCAAAACACGCCAGTAGTTGGGGGAAGTCTTGCGTCTCAGGAACAGACCAATAACTTGAGGTAACCGGAGCGATGACAACGCCGTCCTCGTCGACTATTGGTGCCTTTCTACCCCTACCGCCTGCACCACCGCCCCTCCTTCCAGGCGCAATTGCTCGTGGCGGTACAATCTCGGGTTGGGATGGGGCTTGAGTCGGGAGACTAATTCGTGTATGGGAGTCGAGATACGGTTGGGCGACAAATGGTGGCTGCAGCCTCGGCATATCCTCCTCGATTTTCGTCCCAGGCTCCTGCTTTAGTAGAGGAGCAGACTGGATTATATCCTGCGCAAATCCTCGTCCAGATACGGGACCTGCCATAAGAGGTGTCGAGCTCATAGTTGCAAGGGCACCTAAGGCACTCAGTTCCTGTGGTGTTTGTAGCAGGTCTGCTTTGTTTTTAACCGCCTTCTCCGTTTTCTCGCTCGCAGGTGTCGCTGCAATAGGTGTGCGGCTCCGAGATACACTCTTTTCCTTCTTTTCTTTGTCCGCTTTAGGACCCCGTTGTCGCTTACCTGCAGGTTTGTCGGCAGGGGTGGGAGTAGACGCATCCTCAACAACAATGGATGGTTTCGAATTGCCACTTTGGCGCCCCTTACCAGAAGGTACGGGTGTTGCATTGTCCGTATCAACTGCGTCTCCGCCGAAGGTTGGAGCGGCTGCTCTGCGAGGCCTAGTCATTGGTGGAGCATCCTCAGAATCAACTTCCTCGTCTTCCAGAGGCGTATTCCGTTGAGCTCGTGTTAGTTCATCTAGCGCCGAGGCTCTAGCTCTAGTCGTACGGCCAGCAGTCAACGCGACACCCCGTCCGCGATTGTTGCGACGCCTGGTAGCTTTAGCTGGCCTGACAAGATCCTTGTAAGGCGTCGCCTGTTTCGTCTGATAGTAATGAAGAATGCAAGCCTTGTAGTCTCGGTGTTCAATGCCAAGAGCGATTTTACCCCACTGTTTTGGAAACTGTGCAAATCTCTCCTTGAAGAGCTTCTGTTCTTCAATCGTCCAGTTATCAGGCGGCCGCTGAAATCTGAAGATCCGATACACATCGGATTTGTCTGTGATGATGCAATTCGTGTCGACATATTGTAATCTCGCTTTCTCCTCTGGGTCAAGGATCATGTCTGGAACGACCGCTTCTCGCGAATCGTCGTATTTCTCCTTTGCCTCTGCTTCTGCCTTTTCAGCCTCCTCTTTTTCCGACAGTTTCATGATCCTTTCAATTTCATATTCAGAGGTAACGAAATCACTTGAGACGCCTCGGCCACTCCTACGTCCAAGGCTGGCTGTTCCAGAAACCTCGAGAGCTACTGCTGGGGGTATATTTTCGGCAGGTGCAGCGTCAACCGGTTCTGAGTCAGATTTCTTTTTCCGCTTCTCTTCGCTATCCAGTTTATCGCAGTCATGTCTCCACATTGGTAGCCCATCCCGGTACTCTTGTCGTAGTTTAGTCACCTTCTTATCAACCATCATCTTTTGTTCCATGATATGCTTTGCAATAAGATCCTCAACATTCCGGTACTGGTGGATATTGGCGTTCCAAAATTCATATTCGGCCGGCTCCCGCTGCGGCCCGGCGCAGAAGTATGGCAAAGATGAAGTGTCGTATTTCTCTTTCGTGGATGAAGCATCGCCGTCCTTTATGTCCGTTACCATTGCATCCTCGTCCTTAATTGAAGCGACAACCTCAAGGCCAGTCTTCGGAGTGGATGGTTGCTCTGGCTCTGGTGAGCTCTCTACCGGTCCCGATGGCGCTGGTTTATCCTCCATAGACTGTGCAGCAAACTCCGTAGCAAGAGTTGGTGAGAGACTGTCTTGTTTAGTAGCATCGTCTGACATGACTTCGTCTTCTGTAGCAGGCTTGCTCTCGGTGACACTCTTCGTCTTCCGTTGCTCCTCCATTCTCGCTGCAAGTTCGGCCTCCCTTTGGTCGATTTGATCCAACTCTGCCTTCTTTGTCTGCTTCAACGCACTCAGGTCTTGAAGATGAGATTCCAACATGCCAATCCTATTATCAATTTCTTCAATTCGTTTCGTGACATCGGAAGAAGTAAGCGCATCGTCCTCGTCTTCGTTTGGAGATTCAGTTTTCAATTCCACCGCAGAAGATTTGCTATCGACCGGACTCTCTTGTTTAGTGTTAGGCTCCGTAATTGCTGCTGTTGGCAGATTTTGCGGGGCATCCTGCATTTCGATATCCTGCGACAGCTGTAATTCATTCGGTCGTCTAGGTTGTTCCGATGTCCCCAACTCTAATGCCTTTGACCCACTGCCTTCTTGTCCTTTCTCGGTTTGGCCGCTAACGTGGTCCACGCTGGACGCTCTTCCTGCTCTCAGCTCTGCATTCGTCAGTTTAGGAGATGTAAAAGGCTGTCCTGGTCGATTAAAGTGGCCGGAGGGACCAGATGGCACATATCCAGGTCTCCCAGGTGGACCTGTAGGTAGATTCCCCCGCCCAGCACTCCAGAGGCCCTGTCGTCGCTCGTCTTCTTCTCTTTTGTTGGGATACGGAACAGGACTTATGCCTCTACCAAACGGCCCAGGTGCCATCATACCACCTCTACGCCCACCCCAAAATCCACCCCTTGCAACTTGGTTTGTGAATTGCGCCCTAGGACCTGTGGGAACTGAGGGGGGTAGATTCTGTGATGCAAGAGACGGAGACGTTGGTACAAAGTTGGCAGGCTGAGTAGGTATTGTCGATGATTTTGCTGTTTCGGTAGAAGGTGAAGAAAGTGGAAGATTCCTAGAAGTAGGAGATGCCGAAAGAGAAGGTTGCTCTCGGAGAGGATTCTCGGTAGATATAGAAGGGCGTTTATCTTGCGGTGAAACTTTTGACTCAATCGTTTCTTTGGGGGGCACTTCTTTGATAGGTTCCTCTTTAGAATGCTCTTTCTTGGTTTCTACAACTTCTGTGGCATTAGAAGATGCAGGTGCGCTTAGAGCCTTCTCAGGCTTCATCTCTGGCCAAACTGAGTCCTTTCGAGAAGCTTTGATGTCTTCCATTTCCACGTCATGTCGATCACCCATAACCGACTGCTCATCCCCACTGTTTACCACTTCACCCTCTTCAACCGGGCTCGGCTCGTCAACCGGATATTTGTCGTCTACAGCCATACGATCTTTATCGTAAGGCTCTTCTTTGATATGGGCTCCAGGATCATCTTTGTCTCCATCCTTCTTGTCTTTGTCCCATCGATCACCTTTAGGTCCTGTTGGAGCTACCCTGGGCCCTGTTGGAATGGTCCTAAGCGAGGTATTGGACAATGCACGGGGGCCGAGCGGAATATCCCTAAAGGATGGGACACTTGGAGGCGCAGGAGACGATAAAATCGGCACAGACGGTGTTGGTCGGGTTAGATTGCGCTGGAAAGTGCCGGGTGTTGTGTGCGGTAGCGGATGGGGGGTTTGGGAGACTGGGGTCGAAATCTGACCGGATTGATTGTCACCCTTCGCGAAGCCAGAATCCGACGCGCCCTTATCGATATTCCGATCCGACAATGGTGGGGGCGAATTTGTAGATGGCGATGGGTTTGACGTGTACCGTGAGGATGCAGTATGAGGAGGCGAGTGCGTCGAGATTTGGTGCTGATTCGCAGGGGAAGGCGACCTGGTATGGGTTGAGCGTTTCCTCTCAGGGAGATCGTTGGGGCGAGAGCCAGCCGTGCGACGTTTCTTATACCTATAAAGTTTTTAAGGAATGTTGTCAGTCATCGACTAACCGCCAAGTTCGCTCTCAGGGGTCACATACTCCGCAGCTTCTCGCTCACGCTGTTCTCTAGCAAGTTTGTTAGGATCATCAACGGGCGATGTAATGGGGAGCCCTTGACTGCTAACGCTCGGTCGATGATGAAATTCTCTGTTGTAAGGCTCTCGTGGCTCGGGTCGATATGACTGGGAATAAGGGTATTCACGCTCTCTAGCATCTCGCGGATGCCCCTCGCGTGGATAATGCCTGTCATCTCTTGCACCTCTGAAGTAATCATCCCGAGCGTCGCGAAAGTCTTCTCTGCCATATCTATCTATTCGGTCGTTCCATGCCCGTCGTTCTGGGGGACTTCTAGATCTCCGTGGGGGAGACGTTCTTCTTGGATAGGATCCTCCCATAGGCCCACCAACAGATTGTCGTCTCTCCAATGCGCCAGGTGGCGGCGGTCGAGGCGGTCGATTGCGATACCCGTCGTCGTATTCACGCGGCCGTTCCCGAAAGCCGTTGTAATTTTCGCTAACTGGGCTCATACCTATCGGAGTTAAGAAGAAGAAGAAATGCAATAATATGTAAGCGTCTTGTAACTTTTGTTCGCGATAGAAATCTTTGGGATGTGAGAGGCTCTTCCGATCAACGTACCAGTACCAGCGGTTATAGTTCCGACAGATGTGCGTGCCCTTGGCCCGAGGGGAGGCGGAGAGCGTCCTCGTGGACCAGGAGGCGCCCGTGTTCCGTATGCATTGTTTCCAGTCGTACCGGCGGGTGGGCCGCCTTGATGCGACAGATAGGCCCGCGGTCCCTTGGGCGGCTCGCGTGAGAAATCCGGCGACCGCTGTCTCTTGTGAGGGGATATTGAGCGGGAAGAATTCGATGTTACAGAAGGGTTCCTGTTGGGCGGCGGGCCTGAATGCGGGGGAGGAGACTGCTGCGAAGACATCTAATCGGGTTGATTTCTGGTGGTGATTTGTCGCGACAGAGACGGACGACAAATCTCTAAATCCCAAATCCCAATCTCAAAACTTTGTGCTGACTGGCTGGCTGGGCTGGCTGGTTTGACTGCTTTTGGTTGGCTTGGCTGTCCCAGTTTGATTGGCCAGCGGCTTTTGCTAATCCTCAAACCCAAATCCAAACCCAAAACGCTGCTCTCCGTTTGGGATCGTGGAAATCCTGAGCAGGCAGCAGAGAAGGGAAGACAGACAAGCCTGGCTAACCGCCTCGGCTGGCCTGGACGAATGAACTCTGTCCTGTTCCCAAAAAGGATTTTGATCTCTCTTCGAACCGGAATTCAAAAAAGTGTCAACCTTGCCGGTTTTGGCCAGCTGAAGGGGGGAGCCAGTAGAAGATAGCAGCCAGAACAGAAGGAACGAAAGGAAGAAACGAAGGGAGAAAGAAGAAAAAGTCGATGCTGCAACGCCAGGGCCGGTGCTGGAGGATGATGCAGTCGAGATGTCGGAGGGATGATGATGTTGGTGATGATTGATGATGATGGTGTTTATGTTTGAAGCCAGGTCCGACACGATGCGCAGCGGTGACACGGACAATTAATTCGACTCCTCGTCAAAATGAATCCGCCAGTCAATCAAAAAGTCGTCAACCAATCAACCAATCAATCAATCAAACAGTCAGCCCTGTGGAGGCTACCCAAGCGGGCAACAGGTCCGATCAACCGCTAAACGGGATTTTTTCTATGGCTAAACAGCCCTGAAGCGACGGTCTTCGCTTGCGAACGACGACGAGTGGCCTCTGATCAGAGGAGAGATATGGGAAAATCGAATGAAGATGAATGAAGATTCTGTCGATGGGAAGCAAACGAAGGTTTGGTTGGTTAAAAATCGATGTCTCGAAATTGCTGAATCGTGCTGCGGGTTTGAGATTTGCGGCCTGGTTTGGGAGGGCACTTGCATCCACCAGACCCCATTCGGCCTTAGTCGACGCCCCGTCCAGACACATGTAACATGGGGGCATTTGATGGAGAAGAGTAATATTAGCAGCACCAGAGCAATTCACGACTGTAGCTTATCAGGAGTTTATCTGATCGATCAATCTCAGGGTAATTTCCATCGTCATGCTACAAACGCAGTGCAGAGTCGGCCTCAAAAGAAAATACAACATCCACAACACGCAAAATCCATATCGCTTACATTACGGGACGATACGGAATGACAATCAATTCAATCAGGAACCGTCCACCGGCACCGTGCTAGATGCCACATCGGAGGCACCGTCAATACCCTCATCAGCCGCTTCGATAACTGTTCGCTTCGAAAGCCCCTTCAACCCAAACCCAAACCCAAACCCACCACCCTGTAGATTATCAAGCCATCTCAAGTTCCCAGCAACTGGTCCTTCAATGTAATACGGCTCCTTCATTCTCAGAGCATCATACCGAAAATCCGGGGTAGAATGTTCTGCAAACCACGAATCCTTAATTCCTGCTTCCTTCTCCCCCAGCACTTGACGTTGTTCTCCAGGAATGAATCCACCAGTAAGAGTTCCCATGGCGCTACTCTCTCCAATCTGATCTTTCCCTTGAGTAATTGCCTTTACGCAATAGCAACCTACCAAAACGAGTTAATATGTGGTTACAAATTAAAAGATTCTCAACCATTAATTGCGTCAACTGGCCCCACAGGTCTCAGAAAAACTACTATCGTACCGAAAATCCTCTCGCACCGCCGAGCAGCCGCCTCATCTGGACAATGCTCGCTGCCCCTCCGATAATGGAGCTTATTCGTTTGTCCATATATTGCTTCTGTGTAATAAACTAGATCACACGAACAGTCTTCCTTACACTGCCTTTGTCGGCTTCTAATAAGTGAATCCGTCCTTTGAACGCCCTCCGTATTGTCCAATAAACGCCAATTAACGCTGCCTGGGAAGCTTTGACGATTGTCTAGCATATTCCTATGCATTTGACGAACATCATTCGTCGATACGCACTCTATTCCGAATCCCTCTGTGCTAAATTCAGGCCCTGCGCGTTTTCGGAGGTGGAAGGGCGTAACAGGAGCCTTGATTCCGCCCCCGCGAGAAGCGCCATTCTTCTTGGAAAAACCGACATTCGGATACTTAGAAGTTATGATCGAGTCTATCTGTCTTGCAACCTTGATCCCATTGTTCGCTCTACCTCCGAATGCCGCTATAGATCCAGAAACCCTTGGTATGATAAGCAATAGAAAGCTGAATAGAAACGATAGAAGCATTGCTATGTTGCCAAACGGGTGTCTGAGATTCCCTCCAGCTTCGAGGGAGCAAATACGCTGAACTATGCCATATTTAAGGACCCATCTTCCCAGGACCGGAAGTAGCCGGTTTAACCAACAAGTGCCATAAATCACTGATTTCTCGATCTTTGTTATATACATTATCCAGCGGATACCTACGTGGCAAGCGTGTAATTTCGAAAAAAGCCAACTGGGCTATCTGTGCATTTTTAACATCAATCATGGTCACACGGAAAGGTTAACGGAGAGCTCCGAAATTTCGATACACACGCCCGAATCTTGCCTTGTGAGCCAGTCGTTAGTCGCGGTGCCGGATCTGTAGAGCTCATTGTATCACCACTTTTATTGCTTCAGTAGAAGCTGTCCCATGAATATATTTAATTGATATATATATGACCCCGAAGATAGACGAACTAGACCTCTGCCCTGTTGTATCATTGACGCGGTCCAATAGCGGTATTCATTGATGAAACGGCGCTATGGAAATATATTTGGGTTTCGAAGAGCCAACCGATCTTCGTGAAATCTTGTTGGTATTTGCCGGATGTTGCGGTATGCATGTCGCGACAGTTTTACAGGCATAAGCGGACCCGTCGCCTCGTTGATTGATTGCTTATCACATAAATACTTGGCCACTACGGCAAAGTTTCGGGATGTGCAAATAACGTGCGCAACCGCTGCGGCAAGGCTGGCGCCTAGGCTAACTACATACGATCGAGTTCGAGTTGTAATACTGTTGGAGCTTTGGTCGGGCGAGTTTAGAGCGGAAGTTAACTAGTTATTCTGATATTATACATTCATTTAGCATAATCAGTAGCTACCACCTCTAGAGTCTAAACCCTGATTGCAAGTCAGGTGGGGTAGCTCCTAACAGATACATGTCAACCTCGAGACGCAAAGCAGGCACAATAGCTACGACCTTGGCACGATATATATACCCATTTTCTGTTGGATGCGGCATCCAACATCTAATTCTGCGGCTCTCATTTCAAAAGTAATACACCACCTCATAAACAGCACCTTCAGTTTCAACCTCTACTAATCACATAATATTTTCTATACCCGGCGCTCAGAGGATATTCGGTTTACTTCTAGTTCAACGGGCTCAAGCGCGCTCTTTGCGAATTTGGCCATATAGCTAGGTTCGCATTTCTTGCACAACTTGTCTTCAAAGTTATTATCTGTATAGCCGCTTATATAATTATCATCCAACTGGACATCTCGAGCCCTCTACAATTAGACTGCATGCTATCAATCAGGCCACTGTGCAACACACGTCTAAATGTGGACTCGCACCAACTACACTACACCATGAAATGTGGTCCGTCTTTCTCATTAGTTATAAATTACATTACGCCAAGTTGGCCACTAGATACTATAGTTTTTACGAATATAACTCGTTTGGTAAATGATTCGAGCTTGTATTCACACAGGCATAAATGTCGTCTCATAGAACCACCCTGCTGACTTTCGCCAGCAAAGCTGGACCGCTGTAGTAAATATACTCTAATTAACAATCTTCAGGTTTTAGACAATCTAGAGATCGCGCGTGTATTATGGTACTTGGACCCCTATAATGTCCCATAGTTCCAGAGGCTTCAAAGAAACAGTGAAACATAAACATCCAGCAAAATATTATTCAACAAATAGTCATTCTCCAATCGATATAGGCTAAAGTAATCTTTTTATTGTGACACCAGATCCAACCCGTCGGTTTCCTGCAACATTCTTGTAGGCGGGACCAAATTCAATGCTACAAGACGCTTCTCGCTAATCCCGGTTCGTACGCCGGGTTCTTGGAAGAACGTGTAAGCACACGCGCCTATTACTTAAGTATCTAGTCAGATGACAAAATTCTACTTTAGATCACAGTTACTATGTGACTATGCAATTTGTAATTCGATAACTCCCAATGGTCTTCAGGAATTTAGGCTAACAGCTGATAATATTCTAATGGGGAAAATGGCCCAGGGCGCCTACCTAGTACTGATATCGGTGACATGGAGGCAGAACAAAATGGTTAACTCCTACAGAAACTGCACGCACTCAAACTATAGAGACTCCTGTAGTGAGAATAATATTGCACATTATTTTCTAATTTTCTAAACTATATACCTGAAAATTTTTAATTTCATTTTATTTTACTTTTCGCCAAAACACCAGTACTGGTCTCTTTATAATGAAGTTTGACCCTATCGCAAAATTTAAATGCGATTTGCTGCTACCCCACATTCGAGTTCACTACTACTACTACGATGTATTGCAAATGACACATATGTCTAGGTAGATCAGGCTAACCATGCATGTGGGGGTTAGTATACAATCGATACCGATATCACCTATATCTTCGTATAATTACCTGATCTGTTAACAATTACTTATCCAGCTGGAGCCCGGGGACCCCGAGCCAACGCGGGAGATAAGACAGCCAGCTGACAACAATGGAATTGGGGGTCAATGTCTACTCCGGGTCTGCTACTTTCCGGATAGGCGGATCGGCACGATAGTTTGGTTCACGCGGGGATATAAGTGGGGAGAATAAACTGCCTTGTAGTTTAATTGGAAAGCGTTCGCTGGGTAGTCTTTTCGTGTTAGCCCTAACTAGCTCAATAATTTATTATACCTTGTCTAGGTAATTGCATCCTAATGCATCTTTGCTTATTCTGTTTTATATATTCTGTTAGCCTATTCGAATATTTATATGTATCCTACAAGTCTCCACCGGCATTTAGACTAGGATATATCAGGAATAAAGATACTAGAGCTTGTCTGGGAGTCTGTTACTAAAAGGTTATACGCATAAATGATGCAGATTGCTTGAGATATATACGAACAAAAGCTGCCAGTAACCAAATCCTATAGCATATCTACATCGTCAATAGTTACTTGCGATTTCCCTATAAATATCTCTACAAGGAGCTACGGATTATAGATTCACCCCTGCGTAGTTATCTAGCTATTAATTGTAGTTTCCTAAATTCGTGGTCACATAGGCGCTTCCGGAGACATGTAGGCTACCCTAGTGAGTTAACTACAATGCCTGTATCCGCAGCCACACTACCAAACTATCTTAGCTTGATTGAATAACTGGTTGTGTAGATCTGTCAAGGAGTCAAAGTGGACATTAATTGAAACAATTATATTATTGTATTCGTGGACACGCGGACGTGGAGGCTAGTTTTCTCGTAAACTAGACTGCCATAATTTATCCGGCAAAGCCATAACGCTGCCCCCGACATGAAATCAGTGAACCAGTCCCTCTTACGAGATAAGGAGGCAGTTAGGCTACCTTGCTAGATATTTACAGCACCTGTATACACGCATTACAGGCCTATAGTAGTAAATTGTCTTCATTTGATTAAATGACTGATATATAACAAATTGCAATTGCATTCGTTATCAACTTATCTCCGGTAGGTATTTATTGAAATAATCCATTAATCATATCATATTCGTTTTTTTTCGCATTTGGTGCGACTAGAACCGAGCTTAATGTAGAATTGATAAACCTTCAATTGTACAAAGCTTCGAGAGCTCGAGAGTGACTGTCCCCATGTCATAGTAATTGCAAATCTGTGAAGCTTGGGGACCAGCTGTTGAATATAAATATAGCTTTATAGCACTAGCTCACGCCTTCCTACTTACCTAACTGGAAACTAAAGCTTTAAAGTACTACTAATTTTCTGAGTAAATAATACATCTATATATAGCAATAATACCAAACTTTCCGACTTGATCGAATATTTTCATCTATTTTCCCTATTCTGCCCCAATAAAACCTCTATGATGATTTTCATCCACATTGCCTTTGCGATTTTGTACGCTGGTATTAGCATAGTCTATGCGATACCAACTTCAATCGAGCGGACTAGCTGGATTAGCTCCAAACCTGCCAGTAAGTAGTATATCCACGTCGCACAGATTAACAGCCGTCATTTCACCTGCACGAGTCACATATCCCGCATATAACTTGGCAGCAGCCACAGTTTCACCATCGCTCAGATATGTCCATGTATACTTGGTGCAGTATGATTCATCCGAAGCCTGCACGACATTGCATCCCTTATGCCTGATCCCTCTAGCGTTTATATAGCGCCGGGTCCTCGGAGAATCCATAACTAACAATGTTGTTACAGAAATTTTCAAACGCGATCAAGTTTGCTTCCATGAAAATTACTGTTACTTCAAGGATGTCGACAAAATCACTAAGGACATGCAGGCGAGGGGTGACGAACGGTACACTGTAACCGGAGGCGACTGGACACGGCTCTACTGCGGGCCTAACGCATGCCTGATCAAGGGAAAGCCTATAGATGGAGGCTCAGCATCAGAATCATTGTAAGTTTCTCCTAAATAATGTTAGAGATACATACCGTAATAGGAGGCATAGCGGTTCAGTATTTAACAAGAAGGTCTAGTAAAAACATTGCGATCTACAGAGGTTGCCGTTAGGCATAATCCATGAAGGGCATGGAGTTCAATCCCGAATTCCAAACTAAAGCACGCCGTGTCAAGTTATTCGCTCCCCATACGTAGTTATTATTTAGGAAACCAAGTGTTTCGCCCTGTAGTTTATATTCAAATTAGTTTGGGAAGGTGACAATTCTAGTTTTGTAAGCCACATAAAGAATGCTTGGCCACTAGGCTCGTTCGAGGGTTTAGAACAAAATACTTTCTATTACTAGTAGCTATTTCTCAGCCCTACTAGTGCGAGTGACTCGAAGTCGACCTTAGCGGGGCTCTCCATCTTCGCTCGCCCAATTTAGTCTTATAAACTTATTTCCTACCGCATACCAGCGCTCTCTACCTCGCGCAATATGTAACCAGATAGTAAACTTAAAAATATATATACTGACCTACCAACAATATTTCATGAAGGAATATTGGTGGGTGGATACGCTCCGATGTACACTCCATTATACCTCTTTCCTCCTCTTTACAAAACTTGGTCTATATAGACTCGATAGAAAGCCCAATGGATTAAATATCTATCCAGATAGCTAATGCTATCTCTAGGTTTGTAAGATTGAAAACAAAAAAGAGCGCCGTTGTTCCAAGCTTTTGAGCCTAGCACCATGATCCGGATGCTAACGGCGACAGTCCACGGTGTAATGAAACGCCCCACCAAGTGCATCACGCTTTGTAACCCACACTTAGCACAAAAAGGAACCAGAGGTTGAATACAGAGTAATATGAAATCAGACAAGTAGTATCTTGTAAAGCTACAATAAAGCAAAACGTACCGCAACAGTGGATAGAAGAAGTATTGCGTAATGTTCTCGCAAAAATGAAAGGGAGTAAATCCTATTACCAAAAGAGCCGAATATATATAAACTCCAAGGCTATATCGTTATTAGAAGAATTTTTGGCATACAAATGATCGAACCTTCGCTAGTTCCAATCGTATACGTAGACTTTTTATGCGTCTACTTTAGCGTAGAACGAGAGTTTATTTTACACTGCTATCGATTAAGTAGTAGCTCAGCCTCGGGGATGCTAGCCCCATCTATCAACTGCAGGAACTGATTGCCCGATCGAACCTAGCGGATAAAGTAGCTAAACCACTACATCCGTTAGCCATACCTACTCAAATACCACATTACTTCTTACATACTTGCGAACAAGCATGCCGACAGACTGCCCTCGGGTACATGCCGAAACTAGCGGACGTGGCCGGCAAAGTGATTGACCACACTGCACTGTTGTATTTTTGTAGCCAAGGTGTTGTTTTGCGACAAGCACATGCGCCTGCTCGCACCCAGCTCGAGGTTCCAATGCGACTGATATCACTGAATTTGTAAATGCATACTCATACAGTTTACAGTCGGCCAGCGTATATTGCGCTCTCTTAGTATTGTAGTAATTCAGACTGTCTAATTTCCATAGAGGGACATACCAAAACTCACAGAGCTAAGAGTGATATAAGGTAACCCCGGCGATAATATGAGGAGTGAGATTCTGAGGGGAGAATGTATGCAATTACGGTAGACCAGAGCTAGAGCCAAACAAATTGTCTCACCAGGACGGTCCGAACCTTGATTACAGCTAAATTCTCTGTGCATAAAATCACGGATCTCTCAGCTCCTGCCAGGAAAAGGAACGAGCTACAGTCTACTCAACTATCAACTCCAAAGTTCACTTCCACGATACTGGTCCGACTGGGACTATCAATTTCGGCTTTACACTTGGAGTTTCTCAAATTACCTTATCCTTGGAGCTGGCCAGTGCTGCAGAATGGTGGATCTATAGATTATGGCCTTTGAATGCTTTCGAAATCCGGCTTAGCAAAAGCACCTGGAGTTTTTGCCAGCCTTCGGTTGTTTATTCGCCTTTCCAGCTAATCATGGAGTTCGTTCGACATAATTATAAGCGCTTCATTTCGCAGATATTGTTATCAAAATTTCATGCAGGACTGGGACAGCGATCGACAAGTTGATATGGATATTGATGTATGATAATATAATATCGGACTAATGCACCTTCGGCCGGCCTTCCTATCGCGGAGCTCCCTGCAACATATCGCGGGCTCGGAGTTGCAGCCAAATTTAACGCACATATCACCACAGCGTGACTACAAACCTGCGATACAAATATATATATCTCAGGTGTGCCTAGGCAAAAACAATACGGCATCGAGTCCCATGGATATACGATATAGAGCTCCACAAGAGTGAGCGCCTTACGTACAGCGTAGGTAACAACACAGTCATCCGCCCTGGCTGAGGTGTTGCCAGCACGTCGACGGCTTGTGATACCTCAACCGCAAGGCCCGTATAAATTACCTAAGGAATGTACGACGCGGCCACATGCGAAGGATTCACGCTTTTCTGTGCCTGCAGATGCCAATAAATTATAAACACAGTAAAAAAATTTTAACCTCTTCACGACATCTTTCCGATGATGCCACGACGCTGCACGTGTGACACCGGCAGAAACCGGGCGCCACAGCTACTTTTCTTCACTTAATTTTTTGTCATTCGGCACCGCCATTAGCCAATTCATTACCAAATCTGAGCTCACTCTCCGAATCGCGGAGAAACCTTGTTCGACCAGGCGGCAATGAAAAACAGAAAAAAAAACTAGAACACACACAAAAAGAGAGAGAGAGAGAGAGAGAGCAAAACCAAAAAAAATAAAAATAATAAAAATAAAACCCGGTAGCTGACAAAGGCTTTCCGTTAATTTAAATGTTTATTGCCTTCTCCCGGCCGCACTTTAATTACCATCGACGTACCTGCAGCTGGCAAGACGTCCCTGAAACGAGGAAACCACGGAGCAGGTTGAAGAACCATGTGACGGCACTGCGCGTCCGCAGCTTGGCTGATAGGTAGTTTGCCTATCGCCCATGGCCATGCAGCAACGCTTCCGCGGGTGATAGGGTAACGACTTCCTGCAGTCAGCTAGGCATACTAGCATACATTATCCTACCTGTTGACCTCCTATCGCAATCCCGATTTATTCTCGGGCGGGCTTCCTCCATGTGTAGAGATAAGAGTTCTTTTTTAGTCGAAAGCAGCCCAAAAAAAGAGCCCATGCATGGGGCCAAACCCGCTGAGCGCAAGAGAAGAGTTACAATGGGGTAATCGATATTCCGGTTATCAATGGAACATCCCAACCAACACGACCCTCACACGGCACCCTACTAACGGAAAAGGAAGCATAGCGAGCAAGTTTATATAGCCCAGAAGAAAAAAAAGTCTTAGCAAATTTTGCCTTTTGTTAAAGAAAAAAAAAAAAAGCGAAATCAAACGACGACAGGGAAACAGACGGAAACAGGACCCAGGGCGATTTCGGAGATCACATTTTTCTTCTTCTTAATCCCTCTCGTGCATAGGGTCATTGCATTAAGCAATTACGACCCTGGAGCATGAGCTCACCAGCCAGCCATCTGTTCCTCGCAGGGTATTCAGTATACACCTATATAAGAACCTCGAGCACTTCAGCTACCACCCTCTAACTTTCTGCGGTGGATCAAATATTCCAGTCCGTCCCAATCTCAAGTGGATCATGCAACGTTCGAGGGAGCAGCTCAAATGTAATGTGTATCGGCTCCATACTGTAATCCGATACAAGCACTTTTGCCGCAGCCTAGTCTCTTGATCCATCGATATTCTACTATTCTCATACATTTATAATCTATTTCCTAATTTCCGGGTCAGCAAAAAGCGATTTTTTTTTTTTTTTGTTATTGATATATATCGAGTATATACCCACCCCAGATTATACCTGATACCCTAGATATACAAATACCATATTCCGGGGTAGTCGGCTTAAGTAATTATTCCCGCATCATCGAAAATGGTTACCGCATCATCGAAAATACGGCGCGAGAGCTTCGTCGAGTACGAAGAGGCCGTAGCTGAGTCTCGCGTCCTTATCATCATGACCGGTATGTGTTGCGTCATAGACCCAGCATCGGGATGCTGATATCAAACGTTGAATTAATTGGGACGTGAGGGACCGAAAAGAGTGCTGACGATCCGACATTTTATCAGGCGGGACGATATGCATGCGCCGAAGTCCGGATGGTTACGTACCAGTATGTCTACACCAGCTCCATTAGCCTATCGATCGCAACAACCAGGGCCGAGTAGATCAACATGCTAATGTGTATAATTTGCAATCACAGGCAGACGGGTTCTTGGACTCGTGCCTCTCTATCCGACCGTCCTTCAATGATTTGTCGCCGGCGAAGGAGCTGACGGCGCGTACGGACACTGGTGAAGAGCTGGTGTTGAAGTCGCTAAGGACGCCGTTGACCAGCTACCATAAGAAGATCCGATACTGTGTAATGGAGTTCAACCCCCTGCTGGACAGCAGCAGCATCAACGCCAAAGGTTTGTTGGAAATAGTCTAGCATATGCCTGATTCGGAGAGCGACGATACGAAAAACAACTGCATTCAATGCTAACTCGGGTTATGGCGAACATGCAGGTTGGAAAAAAATCGCGTTTACGATATACAACAACTACAAGGAGTTCGATGCTTTCTTAATTCTCCATGGCACTGATTCGCTTGCATATACGAGTTCCGCACTTAGCTTCATGCTGCAGAACCTCGGCAAGCCGGTTATCCTAACGTAGGTTACACCACGCTAATAATATATCGAATATAACTGGCTGCTAACATGTTGAGTAACCTGCCATAGAGGATCGCAGGTATGAAATAACCTCGTCGAAGCAGTTAGCGCTTGGCGTCAGATACGTTATATTCGCGAATTTTAGTAACATGTAAACCATCGATATTTAGACGCCAATGTCAGAACTGCAGAACGATGCAACCGACAACCTCCTCGGGTCGTTGCTAATAGCCGGGCATTTTATGATCCCGGAAGTCTGCCTGTTCTTCAATCACGAGTTATATCGCGGAAACAGAGCCACGAAGGTCAACGCCACAGCTTTCGCCGCTTTCCAGTCCCCCAACTTCCCGCCTCTAGCTACCGTCGGAATAAACACTACAGCCCGTTGGGATCTGATAACCCGTCCAAACGCGATTGAGAAGTTTAGGGTGGAAGAGAATCTCGACGCTCATGTTGCTTGTCTGCGGGTGTTCCCCGGAATCCTGCCAGAGATGGTGGAGGGGGTTCTAAATCTCAAGAACCTCAAGGGGCTGGTCCTAGAGACCTTCGGCGCTGGAAACCTACCTGAGGACGAGCGACTGATATACGTCCTCGGGGAAGCGTGCAGGAGGGGAATCATCATCGTTAATGTTACACAATGTAAGCTTCCCGTGTTGTTATCCCTCATCTTCTAGGTTTGCATGTCGCCGAGCTTCAGTGGCCATCATGGGTGCTGGATTGGCGCATGTCTTACGATGTCGGTACCTTGTTCTTTCGTGTGATCAGAGGTTGACGTTTTGGAAATAGGTTTGACTGGCACCGTCAGCCCATTATACGCACCAGGGACAGCGTTGGGCCGAGCAGGCGTAGTCTTTGGTCATGATTTAACGTCTGAAGGTCAGTTCTCTTCCACGCTCCGCACCCGACCTTCCGTAACCATCAAGGTTCCTGACGGCTGACACCCATCCTTGACATACAGCGGCGCTCACAAAGCTTATTTGGCTACTGGGCAAGGGCCTTACGGACCAACAGATCCGCTTCCAAATGTCGCACTCGTTGCGCGGCGAGCTGACAGAACAGTCGCAAACCCTCTTCGAGCACCCGGGCCTCTCGCCGAAGATGGAGTCGCTGTCGCGACTGGGTTATGCGATCCGAGACGGCGACCTGGAGGAGATCGAGCGGGTGCTGGCCGCCCAAAGAGAATGGCTACTCAACGAGGTGGACTATGCGGGGCGGACTCCACTGGTAAGAGACGAGTCTTTTTTGTCTGTTTTTGCGCCATTATCGCTTGCGCAGTTCGTTTTTGCTCGGCCGTGGTAGAGCTAAAGGTCATATTTTGTGGTGGTTGTGGTCGCCAGACCGAAGTTGTGGATTTGAACGCGTCGAGTGTAGAGAAACAGCAGCAGGAGTGGTCTGCGAAACTTGAACCGTATGGCTATTTGTTCAGGCGCACAGAAGGGAGGCAGAGGGGTAAAAAGTTAGTAAAACTTGGTTGTTTTTTGTCTCGAGTACCTGTCACAAACTTGCTTCCTTTTTCGAATCAACCGTCTTTCCTTATAGTCATATTGCCTTTTCCAACTTCCCCATGAGCCTGTGGAGGCTTTGCCCCGCGTTGCGCAGAGTCATCACGCATCCCATCTTACTCTCCCCTCATTCCAGAGTTCGCATTTAAGCTGCTGCATCTGTCCACCACCAAGACCCAATCGTTGAAGTTTGCCTGCCGAAACCTCATGCTGACGTGCTTTCCCCGCATCTAGCACCATGCTGCCGAGCAAGGAGATAGCAAAGTCCTACGCCACCTCCTCTCCCGCGGGGCCTCAGTCCACATCCGTAATCGCGAAAACCACACTCCGCTCTACGTCGCCGCTGACGCAGGCTACCCGGAGAACGTCAAGCTACTACGCGAGGCCGGCGCTCACTTGCATCCAGACGAAGTCGAATTGGCGGAGATGCTCAAGCAGAAGGCCATCCGCAGTTCCACGTCAAGCATGTCCAATTCGCCCGTAGGTGGCAGTTCTGCAAATAGTGGTGGTAACGATGGCGTGACGCTGAAAGTGCCCGAGGAGAAGCACGGCCTTGCTAGCTCGACGACGATGAAGATTGCGGATGACCCGGGTGGCGGACCCAAGGCGCCGACGGCAAATGGGGCTAGAAACGGGATTGATAGCGAGGCAGTTGATTGCTGGAGTTTGGCTGGCGTATGATCAAAAAAGCGGTTTTCTGTACAACATCTGATTCTTATCACCTAATTAACCAACTGAGTGGAGATAAACTGGTTGAGCGTGCATAGCCTTTTGTTTTGTTGAGAAAATTTTTTTAAAAAAATTAAAATAATTCCATCATGTACCATTTTCATTCTTTACCATTCTATTACCACAGCTATCGAACAGGTTAAATGATTCCAGCGGATGAATTCTACGGGGTTTCCAACATCGAATGTCGCCGTGGGGGTCACTCTCGTGGGTATTTCCATTGGCGGTGGGCAGCCGCCTGACTCCGGTGGTAATTTTCGGCCAGAGCCCCTGCAGTTGAACGAACTCTTAAAATTTAAAGCTGTCGTTAAACTCTCCCTGCTGCCACGCTAGCTCGGATCAGACAAGCCAATCTGAGCAGCAGCAGAGGTCACACATCACTGATACCCATATAAAGCACACCCCATGGCATGGGGTTTTGTCCAAGCTAAGCAAAAGAAGGGAGATACATGAGTATCCACAAGGCTATTTGATGGGACGGGGAATAAACCATTCGCCGCGCGAGCTTCCATTGCATAAATTTTAGGTAAAAATAAGCAAGGCCTCATCGAGGCTCCATAGAACATCACTTCCACGCGTTCGGCGGCACTCCGTAAGCTTCGTGGGATGACGTCTAGACACCTTTGAGAATTCTTGACAAGAGCTTACTTCTAATATTTTTTTTTTCCCCCTTCACTCCGAGGAGATAGATGATGATGGATGGTTGTACAAGGCTCATATTCGGCCACGTATTTCCTCCTTGTATGATCCCTACATACACACTGTGAATGAGAACCAAAAAGTTTGCAGATAGAACGCCAAACCGCTTGAATGATTTCGACCTGGTCACAGGCATGCAGAACAGTAGCAAAAGAAAATAAAACTTTTTTCGTTTGGATGGTAACTTTTTTTGCTGGGATGGAGTTGGTCGCAAGTGGAAACAGAGAAACAGGAAAAAGAAAAGACAAAAAAAAAAAAAAACTAGACTCAATGATAACCATGAGATGTCGTCAGAGCAGCGTGGTGGTTTTTTTAAAAGTATTTTGTGTTTATTTCTTTATTTCTTTTTTCACCCCCGGTATTCTTAAAGCTGAACGGGTTTTTTCCGTGGTCCTCGGTACGCCTGAAAATGTGTCGATGATGCTTGGATATCGTTGGGTGATCCCCATAGCAAGTTCATAAGATTTCGTTAGAAAAGAAGCAGGAAGAGAAGTAAAAAGCTGTATGCTCCCGGTACGCCGATAAAATGTACCTCAGAATCAAGTTTTTGAATCATTGAGGTAGATCGCAGAATCCTCATCTCCAACGACGGTATTCTCGGGACTTCCCGCGATCTCTTCATCATCAAACCCTTCGTCACAACCGTCATCATCCATGATATCCTCATCGTCTTCGTCAGCATGCATCCAAGTCCTGCCATTGTATGCCTCTTCGATAGGGAAGACCTCCCGGGCGTATTCCTCCAATCCTCGCCAGCCACGCCATATTTTTCTTGCAGGGCCTGGAGCCGTCATTCCGGGGGGAAAGTACTCCGCACGATGGGTGCCAAAGAGTTCACTTATGGCAAGTACTTGCGTTAGGTAGCCGTCGGGCAATTTCGCTTTAATTTCGATAGCTGTCTTCTTGTAAGTGAAAGGTTTTGACAGCGCTTTAGAGAATACCGCAGCTATCTCCTTCGGATTTAGGTATTCGAACGCCAGCGGGATCCTTTAGAATAAGAAGAAACCAATATTAGCACCGCATTGTGAAACGCGGAGGACAAAAAACGGGAAAGGCGTCCAGCCTACCTTGCTCCGTTCCACTTATGGGGGCCGTCCTTGAGTATTTGGATCACAGCAGGTCCCGTATCATGCTCTGCGTCCAGGAACGGCATCTTATAGTCCTCGTCAAACGGTGCGGACCAGATGAACCCGCCACCCTCCTTCTCGTCCAACTGTAGCTCCCACAGTGGAAGATGGTGAAAAGTCGAAAAGTTGTTGTTGTATATACCAGCATAGACGAAGGTCGTAGGCATGTCCTTTAGCAGGTCGGATCTGATGTACTCCTCCACTTGATGTTTTGTAGCCCAGTAGGGTAGATGCGGTAAATGGTTGCCCCAGCATTTCTTGTGGTCCGTCAAGCTGGAATAGATGTAATGCTTAATCCCAGCCTCCTTCGCAGCCTTCGCCAGTGCCTTGCCAATGGCAGCTTCGTCTCCCCAAAAAGTTGTATTGATGAAAGCAACATCGGCGCCTTTGAACAAGTTGTTCACGATATTCGGATCGGCCAGTGAACCCTCTACTAGCTCGACGTTCTGTAGCGCAGCTAGTTCTTGCGCGAGCGCTACTTTAGGTCCGGTGGTCGCCGATCTTAGTTGTGCTCGAACTTTATATCCCACTGCTGAAGCCACTCTGATAACGCTCGATGTCTGCCGGCCGGTCGAGTTCACCACGACTAAGGTGCCCCTAGTCACGGGCATCGCGGGCATCGCAGGCATCATGTAGATTTCGAAGTTTGGAAGCCGGCTGACTCTGAGAACGTATGAAGGTTGATATCAGTTGTTGGACTGCGTTGTTGGTTTGCCCTAGTTGTTGCTACCCAGCCAAGAAAATCCGGGGAAAATGATGAACGGCGAGGTTGGAAGGGAAAAAAAAATTAGGAAGGAAAAAGAAAAACGGTAGCGAGCGTTTATAGATTGCTGCGTGGATATATAAACGCACGTCCAGGAGATTAGGGTGTTCGAGGAAGGGAGAGTGAGAGAGTGAGAGAAAAGAGAAAAAGAGAGAGCTCAGCAAGATTTCGGTGATGGGATGATATCTTGCCAAGCGCGGATAGAAGATTATAGAATTTGAAAGGCTTCAGAGAAAAGACTCCGAATGGCTTCGTATCAACCGGAGCGAGATGCCAAAAAGCTAATTAATCACAAACCTTTCGAGTCTGGAACGAGCCCGAGATGGCGGAGGAGCAAGCTAAAGAATACGGCCTTATCTTTTAATATCATAGTTTCGCGTCATCTCCACAGAAGAAAAAAATTTTGCATCTCCTGTAAGAGGAGTAGCATAACATTGAGCATGTCCGTATAAAATGCACTATCTCATTTTATTCTGTTTCTTTTTTTATTTTTCCTGCTTTATTCCCTCTTCGGTCCGGGTTTCGTGTTCCCAAACCCGTAGTCACCTTCAAACGGGCTAGCTTTCCTCCTTGATATGGGGAAGTAGATGGAGCCGGAGCTACAGGAGCACCAGACCCACAACTTTGATCTTACATTACAGAATGCATTACATGTAATCGGTGGAGGAGTTCATTGCTTTTTATCGTAAGGTCCGGCCAACCCTGGTTCCGGAGCCCTGTCCCTTATATCTGCTTGATCCTGGCGAGAGGAGGACAAAATCCACAGTCATCGAGGACGTATCATTAGAATAAGGATCCAACCGTTGCAAACCTTACTTGGGAACTGCCCAGCCAGAAAGGTAACTATCCAAATGCCGGAGGAAAATCAACGAGGGCTCAAGAGGAAAAAGAAAAGAAGCGCAAATAAGAAAATTTACGAGCGTAGATCAGATAATATCAAAGATAGATAACAATCTCAAATTGCTGACGACTGGTATCGGAATCCAAGAGCTATAACCGCTGAATTCGACTTATCAAACTGGAATGCCTAGACGTAAGGAAGGAAGTATCAACAGCGCGTACCTCCACTCTCCTGATTTACTCCATTCGGCGCTTCACGCTTGAGACAAAAAAAAAAAAAAAAAAAAAAAAAAAAAAAAACCATTCCCTCGAGTGCCGAATAACATCCACGATTCGAGAAGTCATAAGAACACACTGGGGCGAATATATCGCCTGGTTTGACCAAAATGGTGTGATAACCTTTACCCTATCTGATGGCGTGAGAGCTCAGAGATAACGATACCCACCGCGCCTGCAAATCAGAACGCTCTCTGAGCTGCACCTATCTATCGGTAGGCAAGCGAACCCGGCGGCATGCGTTATCACTCTGCTTGGAGGCTCCTGGCTTGGTGATGGGGTTTCGGCTGCAATGCATAAGCAGGACGTACGTTTCTGTTGGTGGTAAGGGAAAAGGCCTCATGACCACAACCAAGATTCGGACAATGCAATGCCTGTATCCGGAACGGCCCCGACAATAAAGCCAGCGACGCCCAACGACATGGACAAAGAAATTATAATATTCCATTCGATAAGGGGTAGCTAGGAGTTCCGACTCCTATCGTGGAAGCCGTATGCATACGTCTCGCGGTGTGACTCCCAATGGTGCGCCGAATAATATAAGCTCATTGCTCTCGATGCGTCTCCTGCGGAATCGGAAAGCTTCAACTCGAGCCTCAGAGCTAGGCGCTCCCTAGACCACCACGTATCAGAAGGACTAAATGGAATTTTACGTAAAACAGGACCAAGCAAAGGCCCGATTTTGGCAGCTTCAGCTAGCGGGCAATATTCTATCTATCGTTTAATTTCCTGCCTCGCTCACGAGCTGACTGTTGCCAAATCCTTCGGTCAGGTGCATGCATACATCCCAGCTAACGTTAGGACGACGCATATATCCATCCGCCTGGGTAGCTGACGGCTTAGTCCACCTCTGGAAAGCGACCTGCCTACACGTGGCGATGAGCACGGCTAATTAAAAATTTGCAAGCCAAATCACAAAATTTGTGCTCTCGCGCTCGCCATAGATATCAATACACCCACCTACCGCAAAAAGCAACCCGAATGGCAACGTTAAAGATACCTCTCCAGCTGAAAAACCCTGGGATTTCGTTGCAAAAAAAATATTGCTATAAATTCCCTCGATCGGACGAATAACAAATCACTCAAAGATTCCGGATACCTGCCTTCCGACGCCGCTATCTCTCCAGACTTTTCCACAATCCGCAGGCTCCGATTCCCCGTGACAGGATGCAATTAAGCGATAGGATGTATTGCATTTAGCCATGCTGGCACCCAGCCGCGAGCCCGGACTAGCTTGCTGCTAGCTTAAATGAACACGAAAGAGCGAATGATGGCCGGCAATGTGCCTGTCCCAGCCCAAGCTTCCTGCTTCGTGTTTATGCATTACCCCGGATTTTCATACGGAAGCAGATATAGTGAAGGGCAAATGAATTCGGAGCCAGAGACAAACACTTATCATCTGGAATGAAACCCCATTGAACACCCTGAGTTTGCCGCTAGCTGCCGGCTAACCTACATGAATTAAACCGCCTGCTCAGCTTACTCCACGTATCATACGAGATACACAGGGCTAGCAAGCCGTAATACATGATCTGAAAACCCTCATGTATCTTTCTCGAGATCTCACAAGTCGGTTCAGCACTCAACTTGCAAGCAAGCACCTCTGCACATAGATACCAGTGACTGTTAGCATCTGACGTGACGCACTTTAGGCGCCAAGCTTGCATCGAGCTGCGTAGAATAGGTAGTACGGCTGGATCGCACACTCCCACGCATGCCAGAAGTCCAGGTGATACAATTGCGAATGGAATGGCAAGGACGAGTCACCATCATGGAAATGGCTTGCTGACCACTTGAAGACGATTAAAACATGATACCAGATTAGCGTTAGGGACCGTTGAGTTTTTCCCACCAATTAAGGTCCGCTGCTGCTGGGACGAAAAGAAAAACAAAAAACAAAATTTTCATTGTAGCAAGATCGAGAACGGCTATAATAATGCGGGGCAATGGCTTATCCTTAATGTGCCGTCAAGCATTGATGTCGTGTAGACTATTCCTTGTTTAACCCGTTGTATACGTCTAAGTACTGACATGCAAGTTTAGTTCTCCAACCTCCTCTATATCTATTGCCACAACCTAAATCCAACTATGCCCGGAAAACTCCAAATATAGACATTTTCAGCCTTGCTCCACCTGAAGACTTGTCGAACCCAGCAGCAATCAGCGTCCTGCTGCAATGCGTACAGTACATGGGCTAGAAGAAGGAACTGGATGCAGCTCCTCTTGTAAAATTCGTGCATCTAGGTCGAATTGTTCCCATTAAGATAGCAATGTCTCCGTCTGTGGTCCCCCATGGCCCAGATCAACCCTACAATATCCACCGCAAGGACAATCTAATGTATCGGGGAGCCTCGGTACACCAACTTTAGGGTGCACGAGTGCGGGGATAAGCCCTTCGAGTGAATTAGCTGTGTACGGATATGTTGGTTAAACGGGACAGAAGTCGCCGGCCTTGTTGCGTAGGCCGTAGGCCTTCTTACCACAAGCATCCTTGATTGACAAGCATGGGACGACGGCGGCGGCGAGCCACACAAGGAGCAAAATATTCGCGTTTGAGGGTTTCATTTTCGCAAAATGCTAAGACGGTCCGAACTCTGGAAACTACCGGATGTGATGCATATGGCTTAGTTTAGCTGGAATTGACTTCTGTTATCTTCGACTACGAGGTCCTGGCCGAGCGGTGGGTGCACAAAGCTCAGGAGTTTTCCCAGGCCCACTGACAGGTGGAGGGACACAAGATATCAATCTTGGCGGTCAAGTTATGGGGCTCTGAGATTCGGACCTGTCCGGCTTTTCGCGCTCGTGGGTACGGAATTCGAAAAATTAGGTGGAATTGTATTGATGATTAATAGAATGGTTATCTCATGAATGCTTCTGCGTATCACGGAAGTAAAATGATTGATGGGGACAGGATCAACCGCGCCTTTGACGACAGGACGAAGCCCCTTGGGGGTTAGCTCACCCAACCAATCTCTTATCATCACCAAATTTGTGGGTAGTAGTAGCACACGCTGCTCGAACATACATCACAACGATTAAGATGGGAGGTATCATCGAAGGAATCGCGTGATTCTCAGTCCAGTCCCAGAGATTTTTTTTATCCAGGGCTAGTTTCGGAGAGCGCTGTCGCGTCGCCCGATTCGGTTATTAAACAGCATGCTGAATATGACGAAGGTTGGGGACGATGAAGCCTGAACGCCAAGCAACCGGTCTCTGGAGCAGCTTACGACAGCAAACGAGTGACATTACGCCGCAAACTGACTAAATTTGGGGTTTGGGCAGCCCTGACGCGTCACCGCCATACCAAAAGTGCAGTGAGGTTTGTCAACCTAGAGCCAGTGGCTTGCAAAAACTCCACGGCCGACAATGCCGTTGAAACAAGCATCATGAGAGGGATTGAGAAGATGTAGGAGTCGACCTTTTAAGCAGGCTGGTGCCTGCTCTCAACAGCGTCAGAACTCACTGTCAGAAGAACTTCGCAATCTCATCTCTTGACGTGGATCTCAGACCGTCGCCAGGCCTCCCTAAAATAAAATCACGATCCTACGCAAACGGCCCCTCGTCCACACTGCCTCAATCATAAAAGGGCAACTCAATTCGATGCCTCTACCTTCGCAATAGGCGTCATTCTCTTTTCATCGGCTGGTGCCTTTTAAAGAAGCGACGAAGCCATTCCGAATCCTGCAAACTCAATTGACGACTCGAGGTGGCATATTTGGCGAACACTCAAACTAGGGCCTGAGCCATAAGCGCAAGGATGCTAGAAGTTTTGCTCCCGAGTCTCGCCCCTCACCCCGCCACCCTCAGGAGTCACAATGTGCCCATCCTACACCAGAGATCAGATATATTTTACCTCCCCAGTCTCCTGAGGAAAGAAGAGATCCTCCCGATCAATGTCAATATCAAAATGCTTCCAATACCTCGCGACAACTCGGCTGCCAACAAGGGCGTTGAAGGAGGGTTGAATGGCTTGAGCTCAACTGAAGAGGGGCGGCCAGCCTCGAAAATCATAATTCCACAGAAAGAGAAATTCTTGATGGGCTTTAAAGGATTCGATGCTCCGGTTGGTTTACCAGAGTCGCCTACCGAATACGCATTTTCGGAAGCGGATGGTTTTCCAATCACTCCATCCTTAAAGCGATTCGGGTCCGAAAACCTCATAGGCCAGCACATTGGGCAACTACCAGGCTCTGTGTCGGAACCACAGCTCAGTCAAACATCCACAACGGAAGATTCTGTTTATGTAGCGGACGGGTTCCGCCCCAGGGCAGATTCTACACAAGGGCTGCCCTCCTACGACACGATATACGGCGCTGTCGGCCAGAATGCTGCCAACACGAATACAAGTCCAGGAGAAGCGGCGCCCCTCCCCACGAAACAGTTACACACGGTCCCATCAGTATCGATGTTTAGAACCGCATCCACATCGTCTCTCAATTCTTCCCCTTCAACACCGGTCTCCACTCCATCAGGGCCACTCTTATACGCTCGCTTCCCAGAGTCGGCACCACCACCGCGGCGAATTCCTATGCCCGCTCGGGCACCTTCCACCCCCGGATTAACACATACCAATAACGAAATGCTCAGAATACAACTTCGGTCCAGCTTTGCACAATTCTTCAAAACCATGCAATTCACATGCAACGACACCGAAAAATGCCTCATATACGGCTACTCTGACGCATCATCCATGAAAGTACCATGGAACATTCCGCTTGAACGTGCTCTACGGCAGCTCTGGAAGCAAGTCATGGAGTATGACGCTGCATGCGAAAAATTCAAGCCGGCGTCCCAGGGGAATAGGGAATTGGCAACATACCAGGCCGTTGCAATGGGGCTTATATCGTCGGACCTTCCCAGTGAGAGATTATGCACAATCTGGGATAGAAGTTTAGCTTTCTCAACACCCGGGCGACGGGAATGCGTTCAAGGGTGGCTTAGCTTTACAGAGTTTGTGGCAATTGTATGGATGGTTGGGACGGCTGCGACGAACCCATCGTTTTAAAACTGGCAGCTGGCGTTATATAACTTAGGGCGCTGGTGCTGGAGGTTGCGATTTTGAATTTCATATCCTTCAATGCATTGGGTAACACCATCCATTCAGCGGGCGTTTTATACGGTTTTTGAACTCTTTGCTTATTGAGTTGTTCGATACCAGGTTTTGTATATAGAACCAGCGTTGTATTCGTCAGAGTACTGTAGTATAGTTTCGAATGCACAATATATAGCAGTATCTTCGTCGTCTCAAACCTACGGCTGGCCGGAGCGCCAACCTCAGTATTCTTGAATAAAAGGAAATCCCCTGTTGTGCAGTGCGGGCTTCTTCCGATAAGTGCTTTGTTAGACAGCAGCTAAGTTTGGATGTATGAGCGTGATGACGACGCACACGGGATCCTACCCCAGATACTAGTAACCGTTTTGTGCAATCCTTCTGCATCGCGTGTAACTACATAAGGCCCACAATGATAACGTTAGGGATAAGGTCACTAAGCGAGGTCCGGCAGACTCTATCCGTTTACGCTTTCCATCTTGCCTTTCCTTTCCTTTCAAAACTAAATAAGTGCTTACCTACTTACCTACCTGGATATCAGCAAATTCCGCTCGCAGCTTTAAAAATGACTGGTTTCAATTATAAAAAAGTCCTAGTGACCGGGGCCACCAGTGGCATTGGCAAGGCATTAGCTGAAAAATTCATTCAGGAGGGCATTGCGGTTGTCGTTACCGGAAGACGAGAAGACAGGCTCAAATCGTTCGTCGAACAAAGCGGGGGTGATTACGAGGTTTTTGACCTCAGTAAGCTCGCCGACATTCCACAATTTGTCACAAAGTAAGCCATCTATTTCTAGCGACCAATCGGTATAAGCATCGGCCATTATCGTGAAATCTCTCTCTTTGGATAGTGGCCGAGGGCCCCGCACCTAAATTCCAACAGCACAATGTGTTGACGAATGTCTTGACGTTAGCGTTACTGAGAAACACCCAGATATCGATGCTGTGATTCTTAACTCGGGTAACTCCGTCATGCATATCCCCTCTTTTATATCTTACGAATCTTAAACAATTATTGTCTTGGCAGGTATCCAGCGCGGCTTTAACTTCACGAAACCAGAGACCGTCAACCTCGATGTCCTCAATGAGGAAGTAACGGTGAATTATCTGTCCTATATTCACCTAACTACCGCTCTCCTTCCCTTCTTGCAGAAGAAGGAATCTTCTGCATTGGTCTACGTCAGTTCCGTTCTTGGCATTGTGCCAGTGGCCCGGTGCCCGAATTATTGTGCGACAAAAGCTGCACTGCACCACTTCGTGCTTTCGCTTCGGAACCAGTTAAAGGACACGGCTGTACAGGTCGCGGAGATAATCCCAGTAAGATTGATAGTATCTTAGTATAGAACACAGATTACGCATCTAACGTTGGCCCATTCCTCGACAGCCTGCGGTTCAAACCGGTGCGTAAAACCTCAATGCAGTGTTTTTCAGCCGATACACCATCTATGCTATGCCGGCGTGTACCAAGATTGCCATAGGATTGTTAACTAATGAACATCTAACCCAAGAACTCCACGATGAAATCCATCAACCTGGTATGCTTCCGTTGTGCGAGCTGCGTTGAACTTCGTTCCACGTGCTAACCGTAGAACTGTTAACCTAGATCTCAAAGACGGACGCAAGATGGGCATGCCAATCGACGAGTTTGTTGAAGAAACTTGGAAAGCCCTGACGACAGGGAATGAGTACAATGGTATAATACTGCACGATTACTTGGTTTGTACCTGAACGGCAAGTACAAGTGGGCTTACGTTCGGTGCTTAATTATTCCAGAATTCCCCATCAAGTTCGCAAAGGCGGCATACGACGCGTAAGTGGAACCCCACATCAATTGGTTATATTGGATACAGCGTCGGTGGGACGACGTATGCTTCGAACCTCAGTACCCACAGGATACGATTAAAACAGGGTTCGTGAATTACTATCTCAAGCTAATCGCCGCAATACGTACAGGGTCGAACCGATCCGAAAAACTATAATGAATAAATTTCCCCAGGTGCCAGCAGATACGTAGGGATGAGTCGATACCGACCCCTAAGACATCTCAGGTACCGATAAGAACTCGTTGTTACATTGCATTGCATTGCATTGCATTGCAAGAAATCCCCATCGCTAATCTCTCCCTAGCAGCATGCTGTCCCTGGTATATATGTATACACATGTCTTTGTTTTCTCGGTTTTATCTAGAACGCGCTCGTCCCGAACATCTCGCTTCGAAAAATAGTAGATATTTCTAGATATGTGATCTATTATCATTTACAGGCCTCAAATTGTATCAATTCCTCTAATGTGGTGCTCCAAGCTCCAACAGGGCCTTACCCAGTGCAGTGTTTGGTTTACCCGAAAATTTACATAAAGATAAGCCGTGTCTATATGGATATTGTCATCCTCGTGCGAGACCAAATGCCCCTGCATTGGGTCCACAGCTAAAATCATGGGTTACGTTATTGTCGACCCACAATTTTTCCTCACAGGAATTCTTTGAAGCCAATGGGCTGGCTCAACCGTAGGCCATATCCGCGCGCAGCTAGTTTCGACAGCAGGGTGGATTAATCCCGAAAACGGGGGGTGGCTGACTAATTTCCACCCCTCAATATTAGATACTTCTTAAGTATTTACCACGAACGTCGATCAACGTTGCAATATAATATAACCATGTGAATGAATTAATAATACAACGTGGCTTAGGGGATTGGTTGCAACCTCAAGTACAGCCGGTCGGACGTGCTTGCGTACTACTGCTCAAGCTTTCTTAGTCGCTGGTAATAAAACTTGGCGGCTCTTTGCAAGCCCTGAAACCGCCTAAGCCCAAGACCACCCCTGAGCTCTTCCCAGAACTTTGCTCAAGTTTTATTTTTATTCACAAGTACTGCTTGAGCAGCGTCCCCAAGACTAACTACACAACTGGGACCAGGAAGTGGGGACTTGTTACGCGTATACGAATATATCCCCACTTCCTTAGAGACTTCGGCTGTAACCGTGCTTGTACCTCAAGCTTGTTAAATAGCTAAGTAACTAAGTAAGTACTTGCCTAAGTAGCTGCTGTTGAGGACAGTTTTGGATCACGGGATTGGTAGCTTGTTGCTTCGCCTTGGTGAATGATACACGGCCTATTTCTGCGGGTTTTGACAATAAAAAAACTAACCAGAGAGGGAAATAACATGGTAACCGAATCGGCTAGCGGGCCTCTTCTGCGCCTCTCCGGCCTTAAGGTCTTGCTGTTTCATCTCGCAAAAAGAGACTTGATCGAAAATCTCGCCGCACGTCGAAAAGACGATACATCCTAGATGGCGTTCTGGTGTGTATGCAGAGTCCCGTCCGCCAACCATAAACTTTAAAACAAGCCAAACATCACAGGGATGCACAAACCTTTCTCCATGACGTTCGCCCTACTTTTGTTTCCAGAATGCGACGTGCACAGCCGAGCGATGCCCATGCATCACGCATGTAACACACCTCATACGGACAGGATGCCTTCCTCTCGGAGTCGGACTAGCATCCTTCCAGCAACTGTACTCGCGTCAGGGCAACTCGCTTGTTGAAAACAAAGCGGTTGTTCCGTAAAATTTCGAGTATTTTGATAGCCGTTTGAAGTTCGGGTTAACGGGTGGCTAAAGTAGGGAGCCGACAAGTATCTACGTTCCTGATTCCAACAGCTGTGCTGCACTGCATCCCGTCGGCCAATTCAAAAAAAAAAAAACTAGCAAGAGAGCTCAAAAATAGACGGTGGAGTTTCAGAAGACTGTTTCTCTCTCGAAGTATCCATTCACGTTAGCAGTGAGAATTTAGACCAACAGCGTCGCCGAGACTAAGCCTACAAGGATGATATTGCAGCTCGATCAGGCCTAGTTTTTTCCAACATTTAAGTGGTGTTGGCTGGATGAGTGTTGGATAACTTAATCAGATGCTTGAGAATGGCTGTGGTTTATGCCTCCGCAAGACAGCGAAGGAAAAATAAATTGGACGGGCGAGCGGGAGCTCAGGATCGCATAGATCTTTTAAAAGAACACTGCTTTCCAAAATCCTCGAAACGTCTTAATAAACTGTCTCTATCGTTTCTAATTTCTCTAGCCATTACTTCCGCGTATCTGGTTGCCTGCATAAATCCCCCCCGCCCCAGCGTCGCTGCATTGCACATTGACATCTGCCACTTGTTACTTCTCGAGAAGACGAACCACTGGTCACATTATTTTCCGTTGTGCTGTCTGGCGTTTCCGCCACAATACTAACATATTCTTCCAACATGCCCCCTATCACGTTAAATCGAAGAGCGGTTCTCGTTCTAGTTGGCAGCTTTGTCACCTTGTTGATACTGTCAGGTGCGATCACACATCATGTCCGGCCGGACATAATACGGAGTCACTTGCCTGCTAGCTGGGTCTCCGAATCGCTCCTACCGCCTCCCAAAGAAGAAGAGCCTTCGCCGGGAGACCCTCCCCCACCGCCGTTCCAAGAGGAGATCTTCCCTCTCGCAAGAGAGGGCAAGATACCCAAGATTAATCCCTTGAACGTCGTTGCAAACAACAATCTAAAGACCCCGTTGTTTATCGGATTCACGAGGAACTGGTACCTGCTTGAGCAAGCCGTTGTTTCATATATTACTGCAGGATGGCCGGCATCGGAGATTATTGTTATAGATAACACTGGCACCATGGATTCGAATGTAGGTTTCCCTCAGATCTCGGTCAACATCCACCAATTGGGTTCAGCTTTGGAGCTAATATTGTGATATGTTATTCTTGAATCATAGCTCCGTGGGCTTTTAACACCTCGAAACCCTTGGTACATGAACTACACCCGGCTTGGACAGCTCGGGGTCACAGTCAAGCGGACGCCCACTCTTCTTACATTCTCCCAGCTCCAAAACTTCTACATCAATTACGCTGTCGAACAGGACTGGGAGTACTACTTCTGGTCTCACATGGATGTCGTCGTGCTTTCCAAAGAGTACATTACGCCGTATACATCGCTCTACGCTAGAATCCTAGAATCCATACGTCAAATCAAAGAATCGAAAGATAAATGGGCGGTCCGGTTTTATGCTTATGACTGGTTGGCCTTGATGAACACGGAAGCCATGAAGGATATGGGCGGATGGGATACTCAGGTACGAGCTTTGCAAACGAGATACCCTTAAGTCTTGAAATTCGCCCATCTTGCTAACGTGACCCGCTTAGATTCCATATTACATGACGGATTGTGATATGTAAGTCCCCCTAGTTGCTAGTGAATTGACCCCTCGGACCGGAAATCAAGGATACTAACTGTAAATTCGTTAAAGGTACGAGCGCCTCTACCAACACAACTACACAGCGGATACGTATGACGTCGGGCATATCTTCGACATCGCAGGCTACCTGAGTGACCTATCGGTCCTATACCCAGCTGAAGGCGAAGAATCGGCCCTTGACACACCACGGTTCAAGAGTTTGAAGCTTGAGCTAGAAAGGATAATGAGCATTAAATATGGGAACAAGGGTGACAAAGGAAGGAATACCTGGCAGTCACACCAGAACGGTGGACAGGGTGAGCCATTCTGGAGGAGTCGTAAGTGCACCAATCAATCAAAACTTGGAGGAATCGAGGATGTGGTTGCGTTGCAGATTTGCTAACATTCGTCTCATCGTCTAGCGGAAGGATTTGAGAAAGCGTAAGTGTCTTCTAACCCAGAACACCTAGTTCTATATAGAACTTGTCACGTGTTTATTTACATATTGGTCGATGCTAACATTATCTCGTAACATAGTGTAAACTTCTGGATCATAAAGGGCCGCGAGCTCTTCAGTCTGAAATGGAACTCCGGAGATTGCAATCTCAGAGGTGTTGGTCGCAAAGCCGGCGATGAGTGGAACTCGTAAAGGCATCGACCAACTGCATTAAAACCTGATCGATATCGGATCGGAGTAAGCCTCTATTCTACGGACTGCCATCAACAGCAGCAAGTGACATCATTGCGCCAAACCCGGCAGTTCATAATATGCTGCACCGACACTTTAATTCTTATACATTTACTGCGCTCGCGGGCTTGCAACGACCATTGGCCAGCGGAGATGCCAGTTTTATTTTTTAAACCTTTTTCTTATATTGATACACTTTGATCCAATTGCGCACAGCTGGAGTGTGCGCTTGGCCGTTAGATGACGTTAGCACATATTTGGTTTCCGCTGGAGGAAGTTAACTTGTAAAATAGCGATTCACTGTTTTGGGAGTTTTGGATTATCCGAGCATTATATACCTTTGTTTCTTTTTGCCCAACTATCTTCATGGATGTATGTTTGAGCAATGATTTTTGTTCAGAGCTACTGATTGCACAGTGGCTTTGCAGATGCTGGTTCATAAACCACCTGCTAATTCTTCAAATTCGCACCTTCCTTTAACGTTTTACGATGCAATCCCGATACGATCAGAGTCTAAATAAAGGCGTTGGTGAGTCAAGCCCACACGCGTACACAGTTCGAAGGTACGCGATAGTGCTAGTGCTCACGGACCCCGCGGATGACGAGCTTGACGACCTGTCGCCGAGAGCCAGCTTTCCGACGGGGAACACACAGCTGAGCCCGTCCCAGGACCGGATTCCGTTCTCGTGTCACTTGGGCATCGGATCCGAGCCGTGGAGAATGTTGGTGTATCAACATCGGCGACGTGTAGTTGCATGTAAGCTTAAGCTTATATAAGCCCGCCTACCTATTCGCAAGTCCCGAGAAATATTTATCGTGATTTCCAGACAATTTTACATCCAGGCAAACTACACCAAAGAAATGAGCGCTATCCTATCTTCAAGCTCAAGAGCAGCAGGCAGGTTATCAAGAACTCTGTTGCACAGACCACCAACAACAACACAGACACATTCAACCCCATCGTCGGGCCTGCGTCCACTAACGACACCAAGGCGCCTCGATTCCAGTTCACGTATCGGCGCGTACACGCAAACCGCATCGGCTTCCCACACGGCTCAAACAAGCTTTCAAAATGCTGCTAAACCTATCGCTACAGCTACGATCCCAGAAGAAGGCGAATTGGCTACCCTCACCCTCCCCACGGGCCGCAACATAACGTACCGTTGTTATGGCCCGCCAGGCGGCAAGCCATTGTTCTATTTCCACGGCACACCCTCAAGCGCTTCTGAATCAGCGGCCTTCAAATCCTTTATATACTCGCGTAGCATCCTCGTCATCGGTACAAATCGCCCCGGATATGGCCAATCTGATCTGCAGCCTAACCGCAAGATTTCAGACCATGTATACGACGTCCTTGCAATTGCTAATTCGCTTGGCATCGATAAGTTCAAGGTTATGGGAGGTTCCGGCGGCGGGCCGTTCGTGCTCGCCTGCGCCAACTTGATCCCCAAGGAGCGTTTGACAGGGGCAGCTGTAGTTGCTGGTGTGGCGCCGTGGCATCTGGGAAGGGAGGGGATGGACTGGCAAGGATTGGTTAGGTTCCACATGGCAAGATATGTGTCGTGGATGTTTCCTTCATCATTGATACGGCGATACGACAAAATGTTGAAGGAGAAAGGCCACGATGGGATGGTAGATCAGCTTAGGAAGGAGTTAAAAACGATTGGGCGCACCCTAGGAAAGAAAGATCAAGAGGCGATGGCGAATGAAGAGGTTATGAACGATGCTATCGCTTCGTTCATCGAAGCTTATGAGCGTAGTGTTTACGGCGCTGTCGAGGAGTCGAGGATGATTTTACTTGACTGGGAGTTCAAATTAGAAGACATCCCGTATGAAGGTATTAAACTCTACTACGGAACTGACGATAAGGCGACGCCAGTGATTCCTGCCAGGAAAATGCAACGACTTTTGAAAAATGCGAAAATGATGGAGTTTGAAGGCGAAGGCCACTGGAGCATCTTCTTAAACCGTGGGGATGACATCTTTGACGATTTTATGAAAGAGGAGGAGGAGTAGTAACGGTGGAAATAGCTGCTCGTATTAGATTCGTATTGTATCATCACCTCACTTATCGGTAACCTGGTATTGTAAATAGTATAATTTTTAGTATCCTCGAATACGAGATTACCTTTTGCCCAATGCATGCACACACATGCCCAAATTAAAGTTGCTCGCGTGTTGAACTGCCCTGCCAAGCGATCTGCCTCAACTCGGGCGCATTCTCGCTCGCGCATTCGCTGGCCAGTCTGCAGTCTGTGGACCGAGATCTTTATATGCAGAACTATAAGAACATCTGAAGTTTCGCGCCCGCGCCTCCGATGTAAAACGATACTCTATCCATCAGTCCTTCGTTTCTCACAACTATTTTTTCACTCAACACGCGACGTCACCGCCAGTTCCCCCGCTAACTGCCGCACCATGCTTCGCTGGTAAGTTAAACATTGCATCAATGCCAGGGTCCTTTCCTCGATATATTGATGCTCCGTGCATATACGCATTGAAGGCGCTTGTGCCAGTGGGCTTGCAAAGTTCATTGTGCCGGACGAAATTTGGTTCTAACATACTCTTCAAACCTATGTTTAAAGGTACCAAGCAAAGCTAGCTAAACGGCCCGTCCTCACGCAGGTCGTGACAACAGCTGTATGTTCCATGACCGCCCCACCTCCCACTACATAAATTCTAACATGCGCACCACAAAAGTTTCTCTTCGGCGCCGGTGATGTAACTGCCCAACAAGCCGTCGAGCGCCGCGGCGCCGCAAATCATGACTACCTGCGCACCCTGCGCATGACCGCTTGGGGTGGCGGCTTCTTCGGCCCAGTCGTCGTGCAATGGTACAAAGTGCTCGACCGCGTGCGGCTACCTGGCCGGCCGAACCTAGAGCTGCTGGCCCGCGTAGCAGCGGACCAGCTTATCTTTACGCCGGTGAACCTGCTGTGCTTCTTTACGGGAATGACGCTGCTGGAGGGCGGGAGTCCCGCGGATAAGCTGCGCAGGAGCTACTGGTCGACCTTGCAGAACAACTGGATTGTTTGGCCGAGTAAGCCTTACCCCGTTATGCGTATCTGGGAAACAATAGGGGTGGCGGAAGCATGCTAATCTCTAAGTGTGAAATTTATTACGGGTCTTAGCTGTGCAATTCGTGAACTTTAAGTTTGTTCCGCTCGAACACAGGCTGCTGCTGGTCAATGTTGTCAGTTTAGGTAAGGACGCCATGGTGCTACCCTGCCCCACTATTCAGTGGATTATGGCAAATGCTAATCGATATGTTTATCTACCACTATAGGTTGGAACTCATACTTGAGCTATGTGAATACGAGAAAATCTTAGATCCATGCACGTTGGGGCCCACGCGGGAACAGATCTATCTCGGTTTTTTGGTAATAATATAATCTGCACCAGATGTACAGAAACGTCAGAGGATTTGTAGATATGGCAGAGTAGAAGAATGAATGGATTCATGCATCTGTGCACCAATCATAAAAGTCGGAATGTTGTTTTGTGGAGGTCGTCTAGAGTAGAAAAGTACATGTAGCAGCAGTAGTCTCCATTACATGCCCGCAACGCCAAATGACAGAACCTTTTGAGTGCTCCCTCCAGATACAAAAGAAGGAACAATGAGACCTTCGCGAGGGGAATATATCGAAAAACTTTATGTCGTCTTGCCATCATCGCCTAGTAAGAGAAAAGAACAAGAAAAAAAGCTGCAAGAAGAAAGCGTTTTCGATAGGGGGGAAATTAGAAGGCAAGATGAAGACCTGCAATGAGCGTATCAAGGAAAAGCGTGATCAAAGAAGATGGGGAAACGTGGAAGAGATATCAAATATGATATCCATCCCATATCACAGACATTCACTTTTCTATACAACAAACTTGGCCTTCGCACGGGAGCTGCCAGCATGGGCACTGTCGCTATGGCCAGAAAATTCGACTTGTTCCCGTTCGGCAAGCCTCAAGACCTCCTTGAACCTTCGGCCGATTTCCAGCAGGGATTCACGCGCCTCCTTGGAGGTCTTCCCGTCACTGCCGGTGCCAATGGACCTAGTCCACAAGCCTATTCGGTAGAAGCCCTTGCGGACATTGACCACGACGCCCATAACCTCGCGGTCATTTTCCTTTTCGAGGGTTTCGCCGATGGCAGCAAGCATTGTATGGAGCCAGAGTTCATCGATCGGGACGGCTCGCTTATCCTTAAATTGGTAAGCCCACTTGCCGCCATTCTTGTTAGCAGGGTCTTCCCACTCCGGACGGATGCCGGCTTTGAAAAGGTGATAGTCCGATTTTAGAGCGAGGTCTGAGGTTTTTGTGATGTTATTCTGCGTGAGTATGGTATGTTAGTCACGGATTATACGGGACGGCTCGACGTTTGTGAGTTAGAACTTACATATATTCCCCAGAACTCTTCAACCGAGTCGAAGGTGACGACCTCCTTAAGCGAATCGGCCCACTGGTTGTCGCTCTGCATTTGTGTCGTCGTCGTCGTCAGCATCTAGGATTTCCTTGTTGGGAGCGGGGTGGTGCATCCATCCATGCAGATAGCCATACCTTCGCGCCGCTAGGGGGTCTGGTGAACCACAAGGTCCATTTATTCATCAAAGGATGCTTGACAGTAAAGTTCTCCGGCGAGTGGAAGACGGTCAGCTGGTCTCTGATGTCCTCAGCTGATGGGCCAGGAGCTGAGCCGTCTTGCGGGAGAGCCGGGGTGAGAGGGACATTGGAAAGATCCTGAGGTTCTGTGGAGAGTTCTGTCATGGCTGCTAACGCGTCTAGTTGGTATCGGGAATGCGATTTGGTTTCAGGGAAGCAGGTTGGTTGACGTGGGGTGGTAGGATGGTGACGATGGTGATGGCGGGTCGCTGACGCTGGGAGGGGCTGTGGAGACGAGGTATCAATAAGTCAAAAACTCGTTCTGTCAAAGATCGAGATTGAGCAGAAGGTATAAAAGGAAGTCCAGACTTCCGAGTAACGTTCACGCTCAAGATGAAGATGAATGCGGGTGGCTAACGGCGGGAGAAGCGGTATCGACGCGGGATTGGCAGTGGTGGTGGTGGTGGTGGTAGTGGTGGTTATCGGGCTTATTTTTATTTATGGTTCGCCGGCTGAGGGGAGCGTCTCCATGAAACAAAATTCACGTCGCAGGATCACCGCGGCTAAAAGCCAGAATACCACACAAACATAAGCGACGTAAGCGCGCCTGCGTTGCAGTTGGCGAGGGAAGTCCTTGGCGATATCGAGATATATTTATAAATCACCATCTCCGAGGCAGTCAGTTAGGACTGGGGTTGTTATATTTCGACTTTCTGAAACCTGTTGGGCCTATTTATAATAACAGGGGAGCTACTTGCTCCAATACTCAGCTGTATCGAAGGCAATAATATAACACCAACCAACGTTCACGATCATCCACTAACAGCTGACTCGCCATCACTCAAAGGGTATTAATCTTGCCAGACGAAACATTCGAAACCGAAACGCCAACCGGGAAGCTGAAACCTCTAATCCCCCCACGTGGGTTGGCGCACTCGCATGTAATTGTATACTAAAGTCCTCACGTGGATTACGTATAATTATATAATGTGCTTACAGAAACACCACGCGCGCACGGAGTCGCCGGCCTGACGTCGACGGCTGTTACATCCATGGAATTGGATCGTCTCATGGCATATCCATACCCCGGAATACAGATGATCAAGTCACAAGCAGATTAAATGAATGTCATGAGAACGACCAGGCCAGGTTTTCTTTTCGAGATCGCGTGTCAGGGTTGAATTCCGCGAACTCGTTTGAACCTAACCACCCCCCAGCCTCACCACAGTCAATAAAATGCGACACTCGCAAATAACTAGGGAGACATGCAGAACTTTTGCTCGGCACCGTTTTATGCTCCAAATGAGATAGGCCCATGTCTGCATTGTTGCCGTGTTACCAGAGCTCTGCGTACGGAACCTTGATAAGGGCATCAATTGCAACCGATATCATTATGCCAGTAACTACGTCATGTCGCACGATTCATCGCAATATACATTGCATTGTGCGGCAAGTTATAGATATACAACCTACCAAACTTGGTAATACACACCCCGGGGAGGCCTCCCAGACCACGGAGGAGCTCCCCTACGCTACTATTGTCCCGGGCATATGTCAAGGCATGCCTGCGAGTAAATCCAGTTGTAATGTACCTATACTTATACTTGTACCTGTACATTTAGATGAATTCTTGCAAGGATCTTACTGCATTAATATAATTCTAAAGGTACTTACTTAAGTATATATATATATATATATATATATTGTCGACATTGCATGTCAGCGCCCAGTGCCGCATCCCAGATGATCACACGCTCTCAATACGGAAACTACTTTCGGCTGCGCAGGAAACCGCGTAGTCATTGAGCTCGTCACCATCGATGTCTAGGTAGAGTTTGACAATTTGAATATACATATCCAGCACAGGATTGAAGATTAAATTCCGGCGCTACTGGTGAGTTCCATGCATACGGTGTAACTTGCATAGCCTGCCCACCTAGTGTACCAGGTTTCGAAAGGAGTATGCATCGGGCATGCACAAAAATAGGCAGTCCGTAACACTAGGACCACGCAATGGTATTTCTGTGTAGCCCCTCTCGTACTGAAGATCGATACATCTATCTATCGATAGCCAAGTGCGCACGAGACACAAACAAGCCTCTTACGTTAGGTCCCGACTGAGAGATCCGGATACTGCCTTAATGTCTTACGCATCCAAACTAGGACTATACGCAACAATACGGCGACTTTTTTTCTTCAATGGTTATTACTTTCAAATATACTGCACCCATGGTCAAAGATCACTGATCATTGGTGAATGCGAAACCGTTTCAATTCCATTCAACCGGTAACCGACACTTCAGCTCCACAGAAACCGAAAAAGACCAGAAGAGGTTGCCTGATCGTACGTATCCACTCTCCTGCATTGCGCCGTTAGCTCGCTGTCTAACGCTGCAATATCAAGCCTCCAGTATATATGCCGATATCAAACGGATGCCCAGTGCCCTCACGCAACGGCCAATAGATAGGCGCAAGAGTGCGACTTTCGCCTTCCTTAGCCTCGATCTGGACTAAGTCGAGACAATGCAAATGCCGTCAGGTACCCCGTCTTATAATGTAGGCCGTACGTAGGTATTGGCTAGAAAACCCGGTTCTGGCCCGTTTCCACCATCCGGTATGCCCTAACGCTAGTGCGTGGGCCCTAAGTTAATGGAGATTTTTGATTCTAGCTTTTTCCACACGGCTGCCGCGGAGATTTTAGCCCCTTCTCTCTGGTCTGCGCGGTTTAAACGGTTTAGGGCAGGTGTAAATGTAAGTTGTCTGTCGGCGCCGTAGGGCTTAGCAGTGATATGATATAATTGATATAGCTAATACATAATCCAATATAGGATCCATCCTCTTTGTTATATGATGTAGGAATCGCGTATGTGCCTCGTCGTCAGATTATGCACAGTCCTGCTGCATTAGGCAGTTGGACTGAGCAACTGTCGTCGCAACAACCCGCGCGGGCCCCGCTGTGCAGCTGCGCAGCAGCCCACCGGCGAATGAAATCTCAGAATCATATTCATTTTGCCTTGCGGCACCCGCGGCGAAAGAATTGGCTGTGAGGACGAATCCAGCTATTGGTTTCGATTTTTATTCTTACTTTGTTGCGCAGCGCAGCGCCATTTCCGATATAATATCGATCCCCGGGTTGCATGTGTAGTCGCCGAACTTAACTACCTGGCCTGGCCCAAAGCTCCATCCCATCGTGCGCTCCTCTCGCAGATGATTGGACTTCAACTCGGCCGCAGAAGAAGCCGGATTAGGTTCAATGCCAGGACATGTGCGCAAGGATGCAAGGGCACAGCAACATCACATCTTATCTTCGATCGACACCCGGTAAAAGCCTCCGTTCCTGATTCGAAGAAGTTCTGTTTGTCTCTGGGCTTTTTTGTCTTTAGCCAACTCGGTCAGGTGAGATGGATGCAACGTCCACCATTTCAGGCTCGCTTGGATCGAATTGCTGTTTCATAGTTGGAAAAGTCTCGACGTCTTAGGTAACTCTAGAACATTACAACTTCCCCACTCATCCACATCAACTCGTTCGTCTCGCCCCAACTCGACCGCCAACCAGGCCTTATCATTGGAACAGGTCCCCGAGACATGTCCCGGATTCGAGGAGAATTCTACCAGTGGTCAGCTGGTGGGCGGGAAGATGGGATTACGTCGGCCAAGCTTCGTGATTCAACCGACTGTCACGCCATCTATCACACGTTCCACGATCGACCAATCCCACCGAATCGATTCGACGGCCCCCCCGGAGGCAGAGATCCCGTGGAGCTCCGGGGCGCGAAAGCGAACAACATGACTGGAGATCGGTGATAACGTTAGACAAATGTTTAGCGCCAAAGTCTCCGGCGTACTATCACAATCTTGGGCAATCCAGCGATCCGAGGTCCGAAAAGGATGCGAGCCCGAGATGTGGAGAATGGTGGTTTTCGTTTTCGGGAAGACTCGAAAATGTCTAAGGAAGTACTCATAGCGAAGAAAAGGCAGTCTAGTAGGCTCGCTCGGCCTCCGGCACCTTTCCTCAATCTGACCAAAGGAACGCGAAAATGGTTTGGACGGAAGTTTTCAGACGGATTTCACAACACCGTTGTCTGTCTGTCTGCGTTTGCGCTATGCCAGGAATCCTTGACGGTAATTACTGTCTGTTTGGCTGAGCCAATGTTGAGAAAAACAAGCGAACTCTTCCAGGATTACGATGCAATAAATGGATCCTCGCGTGGGCCCCATCGTCATATTCATTCATGATACCTGCATCTATTGATGCTGCCAGGTGGGCTGAGTTACGCCAGAAACGAAGCGAGCTCTTCGAATTTTCTTCGAACAGCATGCAGCTTCCCAGGGCAATTTGCAAGGATTCGGCACAGCGAAAATCCCTGGAGACGATTACAGATCTGACTTATCTTGCATATCGCACAGGGGCACGAAATTTGCCCTCAGCACGACATTCTTTTCTTTGGGAGTAACCCGGGTGTATCAGACCTTCTGAAACCATTGAGCCAATAACTTTCTAGTTTTATAGCTTTCTTGCCTCGAAAAAGTTTAATGGGAAATCCTACTCGTTTCTGGAAGCTTACTTAAAAATTCGCTGGACGAATGAAATTACAGCTGCAGCAGCCCAAGGGCTCCACCGGGAGGCTAAAACCTACGCACGAGCTGCTGCGCATTGATATTCGTAAGATTCTCACGATATCCTTGCTCTAGCAAGTTTCTAGATGCCATCTCCACTGCCCAGAGCCGTTCGTTCCGTGGTTTCGATGTACCGGGGAGAATCCACCAACAAGTACAGGGAAGAGCGCTGTTCGAGACGTCCCCCTCCGATATCTCACTTCGCAATCCAAATGTGACGCAAATTAAACGGCAAGAGAGCGCGAAAAGAAAGAAGAAGAAAAAGAAAAGAAAAGGAGACAAAACAGGAGAAGATGAAATACCAGGGTTGTAAAGCTGAACGAAAGGAATATTCCTGAATCGAATTGGAAAACAAAACGTGGCAGCCACATGGGTGTTTTCGCTGATACAGCATCCATTCGATAATTGTCCTCCAGATATATTACCTGTGTACCAGGAATACGCAGGCAACCGGCCGCTGGAATTTTCCGTGTGAACGAGCTCCAGCTCAACGACCTAAAAAAAAATCAAGAAAATAAATTTGATTTATAACACTACTACATTAGAACTAAGCATGAGCTCGTTCCGCTAGATTTGGTTTAAGAAGCATCATTTGGGTCTACCGTGTGATCGATCTGGCTGTCGTCAACATGATGCATTGCATTGGATGGAGCGCAAGCCTCTTAAGCTACTGATGTGAGGTGAGGTGGCGTAACCCTAGTGAGGGGAGATTACCAGAACTTTACTGCATTGAGATATCAGGACCATCACATGCATCTTGATCTGATCTGAGAAGCAGCGATAACCCCTCCCGGAAACCGGGGCAATTAAGCTTAATTTGCATTGATTTAGCGTCGAACCGGGTGAGCTGAGCTGTTCGTCGTCTGCTGAGGGCTTTCAGCAGCGCTCAAGTAGTGCACAGATGAACTGTGAAAGGACAATTCGAGTCCGCGTGTTGATAATTTAGTTCAACCTGGTGGTTTGATGGTGTAGTCTGGTGAGCACTTCACTTATGCAAGCGAACAGATTGGGGCATGTCTCCCGCACCCTTTTCGGGGCCGAACCCTGTGTCACCATCAACCTATCTCTCAATAGCGCGTAGACTAGTCTCGGTCTCCAGGTAGCTTTCTTTAATTTCAACATCAAAATTAGTCTCTCAGGCATCGAAAATATCCCGGTAGGGATTTGACATAAGAAACAGACCTAGCCTAGGAGCTCAGCTGTTATCCATTTCGAACTATTTGAAGGCCCGTCTTACCTATTCAGACGGCATTGCATTAGTTGTTAGCTATTAGATTGGCACACCGCAGCCAAAAAGCGTCGAGGAGGTCAAGTTCCGCTCTCGCGAACAAGGGCTACAAACTCGCACATGCCTGTTGAACTTACGTTGCACAAAAAAAAAAAAAAAAAAAGTCAACATGCGCATGTACGTAACAGCCAGCAGACCTATCACCGATTGATAATTGCGCAACAGTTGNTCAACATGCGCATGTACGTAACAGCCAGCAGACCTATCACCGATTGATAATTGCGCAACAGTTGCAGGGGATGAGATACATTGCAGCATGGGAGACGAGAAAAAGCGCGTCGTGCCCCCCCGATCTTGCTTGATGCATATCCCCCATCCTGAGCCCGAAGGATCGGTAAGTCGTGCGAAATAATAAAGAAATGAAATGCACCATGCGCCTGCACACCTTTCCCCCACCACCTCGTCGGCCTTCTGCATCTACCCAGGGAGGGTTTTTACACGAAAAAAAATTAAAAATTAAAAAATTAAAGAAGCCAAGGCTAGCCCAGCTGCAAAATTGAATGGCTCCCTATGCGCGCGCAATTGAACGAGCCACATCACAAAAAGGTGATACGACGTGCATGAATTAAAAAAAAAAAAGGACTCGAGGCCCATGGAAGTTCAACCTTGAAACCCCGGCCTAGGTAGGCCTCGTGATCCTTCATGCTGGAATTCAGCGCAGCGCGGCCCTCGCTTGTGAACGTGCACTGAGTCATTTACGACAACGGAACAACAGCGAACGACGACGACAACGACAACGACGACGGCTGGGGGGAGGGTTCAATATTGCCATTCTGCATTCTGCATTCTGCCCTGTAACCGACGGGATACCCATGGGCATGGGAGGCAGAGCAGAGCAGAGAGATGTTGGCAAAAAGTGGGGTGCACACATCGATTCGCTCCATGTCCTATTCTGCCTTGAAACTTTGAAGCTTCCTTGACTTAACTGATAGCCGAGTTAACCCGGTATCCCATGGCCGGCAGCTGGCAGCGATAGCGCGGGCCTAGCTTTCCAGGCTGCATGATGGGGCATGCAGATATGTCTGTCTATCTGCATGTTTGTCGGAGGAGGGGGGTATTGTTTTTGTCGCCAGGCCATGTAAGCCTCCTGTTCGCCGAAATTTAGCCCGCCGATAACTTATTTGAGTCTAGATGTTAGTGTGTAATGGATACAACGGGCACTAGATTTGATAGTCGTGGAAGACTGCATATTTCGTGATATTGACACGAACTCCTCCTCTTCGGTTGGTTGCCGGTCGGTTGCGATGTCACAATTGCAAGCGGGGTAGACGTAACTAACCCCTGCTGGGTGAGTGTTTCGTTCTGCAGGATCTCTCCATTGAATCGACGGTATCGTGTCGTATCGATTTGGAACTTCGTATTGCCATTCACAGCCCTGTTGACGAAACACAACGAACCCAAGTAAAAAAAAAAAAAAAAAAAAAAAAGTTGAAAATTCTACGGTTAATGTCACTGTATGGATATGGATTTTGGAATGCAATGCAGCCTGTGAAATCGAATCTATTTAAAAATCAGGTGATATCATGCATGCATATTTGTGCAGGCGTGCTTCCTTTATCCAGACCGGGCTGGACAGTCACAACGAAAGAAGGACTCAGCCATACGGTTTCGAATTCACGGCACATATATTTAGACGACGACGGATCTCGTCGACTTGAAAGAGCCAAAAAACAAAAAAAAGTGGAGCCCTATACTAGAGTGCACAAATGCCTTCGCACAAATAACTGCAGGCTGGTATAGAATTCTGCACCCCTTGACGCAGTGGGTCCGTTCTGGGGGGTGGTGTCCGTCGAAAAGGATACAAAACTGTAGCCGGAGCACGCTGGTCTGGTCGAGAACTGGGACCCGAACAGGTACCTTTAACAGAGAGAGGTATTGGTACCCGTCGACAGAAACAATGTGACAGATGTCGCTTCCTTTGCAGCCTGCGTGCTCGACGCCTTGGCTGGCTGGCTATCTATAGAACAGCAGATATGCGAGACGACGTGGGAGATCATACACAGCGTAATTGTCGACCGAATTTCGAAGTTTAATGGTCCTCGAGACGCGAAGCACCGGGGTTTAAGAGTCTAGCTTCGCCCTAGTCTTTTGACCAAGCTGCAGAATCCGCCCGAGCTCGTCCATTCTGATATATATATATTGATATCTCCGACCTATCACTGCAGTCCCATATTTGCTGCTGCACATCCGTCGACAGCAACGTCGCGTAACTGATTTACCCCAATTGCCCACTTGTAATATATCTGCGACTCAGCTAGCGGTGGCTTTTAGGTTTTGAAACCCCAAACAGCCTATTCTGCTAGTTTGCTCTGCAGCTCTGTCGCGAGGGGTTGATTGCAGACGAGAGAATGTATTGATCCGCGAATAATTGCATTCCAACAACAAGAGCACGCAACGCATTCGGCAAGAATCGGCCGATATCAACCCCTCGGATTTCAAATTGCGCATATGCGTGACGTAGTAGTATAAGAATACGATACTCTAGCTCTTTCGTAGACACGGCAAATCGGCCGTAAGCCTTCTTTATGTCCATGATATCTCCAGTTGTAAAATCCGCAAAACGCAGCGGCTGGATTAGATGGAAGCCAATCAGAACGGTTACACTAATACATATATCTAGATATAAAGCGACTATGCTATGCATGCATGTAAACGTGATGACCTAGTGAACGATCAGGTAGCGATATCAATATCGATAACAATAACAGAGAATCTACGCAGGAGACTCATCGGAATTGAACCCATCATGCATACCGGATACCATGCCCGCATCGGCGTCGCAGCCGACATCCCCATCACGCCGAGCAAGCCAGTCATTTCTTTCAGTCCCGTAGTTTTGACGACTCCAGACCGTCCCGTCAACCTCGAGCTCCGCGTGACAACGCCATCGACAGGAGACGCCTTGCCGATAGTCCTCCTCGCACACGGCCAAGGTGGCAGCAACTACCTTTCTTCGCTAGAAGGGTACGCGCCCCTCGCCGAGTTCTACGCCGCGCATGGCTTCGCAGTCCTCCAACCGACGCACCTAAGCTCCTCTTTCCTCGGCCTGAAGGCTCCCGTCGGACAGGAGATCTTCTGGCAGGAAAGAGCACAAGACATGGTGCGCGTGCTCGACCACCTCGACAGCATCGAAGCCGCCGTGCCAGGTCTTAAAGGCCGGCTGGACCGCGAGCGAGTCAGCGTCGTCGGTCACTCGGCCGGCACATTGACGGTCACCATGCTGCTAGGCGCCAGCAATACCGATCCTCGCGACGGCTCCGTGTGGTACAAACCCGACCCCCGGGTCAAGACAGGCGTTGTCCTCGCGGGCCTGGGCGCCGCTGGAGCCGACATTTCGGAATTCGGCAGCCGACTAGTCCCATTCTACAATCTGGAGTTCAGCAAGATGATTGCTCCCGTACTCATCGTGTACGGCGACGACGACGTCAGTCCACATTTAACGGTCCGCGGAGCCGATTGGCATGCGGACCCATACAAACTCGCCGACGGACCGAAGGACTTGCTTACGCTCAAAGGCGCGAAACACGGTCTCGGAGGCATCAGCGGGTGGGACGCGGGCGAAACAAAGGATGAAAGTCCGGAGCTGTTGGCGGTGGTACAGAGGATGACATGGGCGTACCTGAAGAGTCAGCTATACGAAGGCGACACTTCTTGGACGGAAGCGTGTAAGGCCTTTGAGAAGCTGGATCGGATTGGGATGGTGGAGAGCAAGAAGTAAGCGGGGTTTGTATGTAGATAGAGAAAGGAGACAGCCTTGGGGGGGTGGTGTGAGTAATAGCTTAGTTGTCGGGCTCTGCCTATTTCGTCGCCTTCGTCCGAAGAAGCTGTTTGAGGTATTCCAGGTGTTGTGGTCAAAGACTCTCAATTCCAATAAAAGGCTCCTTTGCCTGTTGTGCCACAGAGCTCGTAAATCAATCATGTTAGCATCCTATACCATGTCTTCCTTTTTGGATCCATGTCCCGAACTGGCCTCCCACCCCAATCCTCTGGTTGTTGAACGCCGAGCATAAGGCGAGAAAGTCTGCATGCAACTACACCAAGAAGGAGAAAGGCAGACTTGCCGTGATATCATAAACCCGTTGATCGGTAAAGCAAGTGTGCAAGTTGGAAGCAACCAAAAAGGGCTGTAGCAAGAAACAGCAACCGCTTCGGAACGGGTCCGCCCCAAACCAGGTTATACGAGGCTAACTGCTGCACCGACTTGATACCGACAGCACATCGATCAGCAGTCTTCGCGCAGGTGATATCCCAAGCTGCAGGTCATCCTTGCAGACGAGGTGCATGAACATTCAAAAAAAATGAAAAGCAAAGCAAAATCTGGATATCCGGCAAACGGGGATGTCGATGGGGGCATGCAGCATGGTGATGGGTCTTCCGCCAAGTAGGTAAGCAATATCAACCTCATCGCCTCGATCTCGACGGCCGTCGACCAATTCAGCAGCTTTGAGCAGCATTGCAGCTAGCTACCCGTCCAAGATTGGCAATAGCACGTAGATTAGCTTCAACAACAAGCAAGATGGGAGTTTCAATGGGGGAATGGGATGCGCGGAATAATTGCTTTTCGATGGGTCTGGCCATGGGATGTTAGCATTAACAGCCAATTCCATCCCATCAAAGAGGAACGAGGTAACGAGCGGACGGACGGACGGACGGGATCCATCTAGCTCTCTTTCTATGTCTGTCTCTTTCTTCGCCTTCTATCGTCTTTCTACCGGGACCTGTTCCAACCGAAGCCTACGAGCGAGTAAGACTGACAGGAAAAAAACACGACCAAGAGCGACGATGATAATGACGGAAGGAGAGACTTTGCTACCCCTGCGAAAGCCTCCCCCAAACAAGAAAGCAGCAAAGCAACAAAGCAACAAAATATCATGCGTGTGGTCCTGGAGAGGGCTTGAGATGCTCTGCCGGTCTCTACTTTGGTGGGCGGGTCGCGGAGGAACCTTTAACTTTTAGCTCCTTTTTGCCCGCGCCCTGGCTTGACGCCTGGCGAGCGGGATAGATAGATGCAATGCGAGCCTAGTCTGTCCTGTTGGAATTCACAGGCTTAAGGCAGGCAGGCAGGTGGTAGCTATTCGAGCGACGGGGGTGTGAATATGGAAGAGACATGTCGAAAAAGACAGATTCGATCGCATCGGGTCAGCCCACCACCACCGCTCGAGAACGCAGATACCTGAAACCCCAACAGGCTCGCTGGGGGAAGAAAAGGCCCCGCCGATCGACTCGACTCGTCTCGAATCGAACCCAGCCAGCTCCGCCGTTGCATCGGGTGCCTGTGTTGGTAGTTTTAGTTGCCCCAGGCAGTTGGGAGAGTTTGACTCGTTTGTGAGCCGGCGCTGGCCATGACGAAATGCCTTGAGAAGGTGCGAAAGGAAAACAGAGAAAGGGCGGGATCTCATGACAAGGGCGGCAGTGGGCGAAACGGGGAGGAATGGGATGGGGTTTGCTGTTGAGTGTTAATCGTGATGTTGCTTCGAACAACGTAGCCTCCTTCCCTGCCTTAATTGACTACTGGGCCAGGCACACACAAGGGACCAAGGCCGAAGAGCCTTAAANCCTTAAAAAAAAAAAAAAAAAAAAAAAAAGAGAGAGAGAAAGAGAGAGGCCTACGCTGCCGAGTGAGAGTCCAAGTTGGAGCCTTTGTCTATAGTCTGCAAGCAGTTCCGTCTGCATTCCAAAAGAGGACGATCATGCAGGCAACTCTTTCACTATCGAAAGAACTCCGAATCCCGTGAAAAATGTAAAAGCACGCCCGTGATCTGATAGAATAGCCCGAAACTGATTACATAGACTAGGACGAAGAGGAAGATCTCATGATCTCACGGAGGTTTTCTTACGTATCATGCCATTCTGCATGCATATATCTGCAGATAGCGTTTCAATGGAGCGAATATGATGATGAATGGGCAATAACGCAGTTGCCCATGGAGTTGCGGTTAGTCGTCTCGAGGTAACACGGCTGAGCTGGGCACTAGGCAGGCTGCATCCTTCATTGAAAGCGGCAACAGTTGCGACGAATGTGCCAATCTATCGTGTAACAATGGCACAAGATGTAACGAGTCGACTGTCAATCGAGCTGTTTTTTTTTTTTTTTTTTTAAATTGCTAGGCTAGGCTAACAAGTATTGGCAAGGGCAAGGGGAAGTTCAGTTCCAGTTCAATACAATCAAGTTCAAGTTCGTCTTGCTACGGATCTGCACACCGGCTTTAGAGATCTATCACAGATTAGGTGGAAAGTGGCTTTTCTTCGGAGAGATTTTCTCGTTTATTGGTTTTTCCTCACGGTATGGCTTGCTGCAGCTACTGCAAAGTATTCGATCAAAAGAACGGTTGAGGACGGACCATAATTACAAATTGGTAAGGACACGGCTGAAATGGAAAAAAGGAACAATGCCATGCATGGTATCTCTAAAGCGTAACCCCGCAAAAAAATAAATATATAAACGAATTTATCAAGTATGAACCAGAAAGTAAAAACCAATCAATCAAAGCACCCTAAGAATAGGTAGAAACTTCAAGCAGCGATAATAAAGAATCGAGTGGAAGTGACTGCGATCACATTAAAATATTTGGTATTGAGACGTGAGAAACCCCATTGTAGATAACCCCGTGTAAATGCTGCCAAGATGTCCCAAACAAAAAAGAAAATTGGTTGTTGATAAGCAAAAAATAAAACCAGCAAAGACAAGGAGATAAAGGCTGGCAAAAAAAAAAAAAAAAAAAAAGAGAAAAAGAATTCCCGAGAGAAAAAAAATGTAGTAACTTTTTCTTTCTCTTCCGTCCAGTTTATTGATCGGCCGTGGCATTTTCGTCGTTATTCGGGGAAAAGGGCAGCCGTAGTTGCACGTCGACGCGCAAGCCGGTAGAAGTGAAGATGGCGGGAGAGCAGGAAGTGAGGGTTGGCTGTGCTTCCGGTCGAGTCGGGTCTCGGGCCATAAGATTGAATGCAGTATTAAAATATCGTATATTGAGGTCGTAACGCTAGCTGACAGAGTATTATGCGGATATGTATGCGTTTGGAGCCTAAAACAAAATAGTAGAGAGTATATCGAGCCGGGGTTTGGAGACCATGGTGAGGGTCGAAAGCTTCCTGCTCTGCCGTAGTTGTGGATGGGCGTGCTACAGTTCGAGATGTCTTTTTCTTCAGCCGAATTGCTCTTCGAACAACGATCGAAGGCTATCGGCTACTACCAAAAAGCATCCGGGAAGAGCTACCGTGGGGGCCGTGATTAGATTGCAGGCGGGAATGTCTCGAGTGTGATGAGAGATATTTCTCCGCTTATTTCGACGGAATTGGTGGGAGCGGCCTGTTTGGTGGAGGACCCGGGCTAGGCGGGATGGGTCTGGTGTTCTGGGCGCCGTTGCAGGCAGATAGCGAGGAAGAATCGGCGGCCATTGTGAGAATGTATGTGTGTAAGTTTGAGGATGAAGCGGAAGTCTATTTATATGGGGGGTATATGTATATGTATGTATATGTATGTGTGTATATAAGTGAGGAACGAGAAGTGCAAGTATGCAAGTATGAAGCTGTAAGCTGGTCTGGTGTAGAAGAGAAGAAGTGTCTTTGGATGGAAGTAAATAGCTGTTTGTGTCTGGATGGAACAATGGAATCTGGAGCGGATAGAAGGGGGAATGCGGATGGATTTATATTCGACTGAGCGCAGTCAATCACTTTTTCGTTTAGCTCACGTTTCGTAGGCTGCGTTTTGGGGCCATGCTCAGATGAGGTGCGGTGGGCCGCCGCCGGACTATCTTTTGTCAGTTGGTTCGTCAGACTGAGCGAGGACACATCGAACAAGAAGCATGCTTTGTTTTTTTTATTTTTTTTTATTTTTTTAGTTAGTCTTCTTCTTCCTGTTATTTTGTATTTTGTTTTTCTCAGTTCTGGCGTCCGTCCAGTTCTGATATTTGCTTTCTTCTGCCTTGGGCCAGGGGAGAGGAGGAGGAGGGGAGAAGAGATGGGCATCCTGGAGGAGAGGCAGATTGGACCGCTGCAAATGGTCGGGGGGACCTGCCGGGGACCAGTTGCAAGACATGTTCAGATTCATTGCCCATTACCTTTTTACATTTTACATTATTACTCCAGAACACTCTCCTCTATCCTTTCTTTCCTTTTTCTCCCTCGAGCTTGTCTTCCTTCTCTTCTCTTTCTTTCTTTCTTTTTTTCTTTTCCCATCGCCCTCGGGCGCTTTCCCCTGGGGTCCTCAGAATGGTCCTGTGCGGGTTATTTCTTTTTCTCCACTCCCCTGAAGGAAGAAGAAAGAAAAAAAGGAAACAAGCCGGCTACGTGTGTCTGTCTGTTCTCTGTGCTGTGGTAGCAGTGCGACGAAACCAGATGGATGCCGCCCTCATATCCTCATAACTCTTCTGTCCTGTCCTCCCCTTTTCTTTTTCCCACTCCTCCTCCTTCACAGCCTAGGCCCTTGCCCGAACTCACACTCCTCGATGTCTCTGCCTCTGCAAGGATTCTGACGCTGACGATGATGCTGATGATGCCGATGATGCGTGTTGCCATTATTTCCCCCCCCGCAAAAGACATCTGAGAGTGCCATTCTTTTGCGAGGAGTTCCAGGCGGTGAACTAACTTGTCCGGTTCACTGCTGCTGCTATTTCCATGGCGATGTCTCTGTGGCCGCACGAAATCTTGATTTACATGCGCACTTTCCCGGTTAGAGTTATGTCTTGCTAGAAGTCCAATTTGGTGCTTCTCTCCCCTTTCCATTCTTCTTCCATGCGCTCTTCTTCTACCCTTGTTCCGAAGGAAAATGGGGAAGTTTGGTCAAAATGACGATAGTTGATACAAGTATAGCCCAAAGTAAACCGCGGCTTTTTTTTTTTTGCCCGCGAGCAGCTCCACCTATCCATGTCAGGTACAAAGCAGCTATTTCTCCCTCCCATTCCGTTGCAGGTTCCTGTACCTGATCATGCGAACGGCAATTCCTGCTCATCCCGTGTTGCTATCTCTCCCCTCTGATAATAATAATAATAATAATACATTAGCGATATATGTCTTTTTTCCACTAAATTTTCTATTTTATTTTGGTCCGACAAATAGGACACCTCGTCTACAGCTGCTGGATTCCTTTTCCGTTAGGGTTCATTTCACCCTCTCGGCCCACCCTCTGATTACCGCAGGGACAAAATAGACAGACGGACAGACAGCCGTTAAACGTTTGAAAAAAGCTTAACTAATAAGGACTTAACCATCCAGGCAAGTCGGGTCCGTGGCTGATCGTGCAACCGACACCCTTGCTTTGAGTGCATTTGCATTTGGCGCGCACCTCGACTCGCGACTTGGGGGTGGACTTCTTCCTCGAGACAATCCTCAACCCCCCCCTCTGCTCCTTCTTCATCATATGGAATGTGGAGTTAACCTGAACCCGAATCTGAGCGCGTCCAACTTTGATACCTTGTCAATCCATATTTGTGTGATATATTTGAGTGCAAGAGCTAAACTGCTTTCACCGGACATGCGTTGCGCTGCCAATATAGTATACCCCCCCATGTCCGCCCTGGGCTAATCTCATCCGCAGCTAAAGAATGTCGTCCCTGTTCCTCTTGATACTAATCATATCACCTCCCCTTTATTAGCTCCACGTATGTCAGTAACGTATAGGAACCGGACTAAGCTTGCTCCTTGACTGATGAGACTTGTAATGTAATAGCTCGACAGCTGGGGGGAACCGGTCCTGCGATGCGCTGTTTGCTCATCATGTCATATCGTAATAATCCTTCATTGATTCACTCATTCAACCCCCTTGTTGTCCTTTCCCTTGATGTTATTATTACTACCTCGACAATTGAGCGATAGCTTGCTTGCTTACTTGTTGGCCTGGCTGCTTGCCTGCTTGCCTGTCTGCTTGCTGCATTCCTTTCCTGCGGGATTGATAAACACGCAAGAGATGATATGTATGCACAGCCAGCATTGCACCGCGAGCGCAGTCAGGAATTCGAAATGAAAAAAAAAAAAACAATTCATGTACAAAGGACAGAACTGCAAATGCAACTGCAACTGCAACTGCAACAGCCGTGGCTCCCTCTCGCTCGCTCGTTCGCGCACGAGTGGGTTTCGTATAGACAGAAACCATGAAATAAAACAATTGTTAGACGCCGGCTGCGTCTTTTCGCAATCAGGAGCCACGTGAACGCTCAGACCTCCGTGCGCACCATGGATTTGGATGAGGCGAACCGGACCAGTATAGGAGTTATTATTGCTCGTCGGTTCACAGGCTTATTACGGGTGAAAAAAAATATATTTATTATTAACGTTATACACTATACAGTCCACGCAAATATAACTGCTATATTTAAGTGAGTACTCATCTACTTATTTATATCAATCCGCATTCATCTACGCGTATATTAATACCAATATATCCGCGTAGCACGAGAAACGAAACCACCCTTTTTTTATTATTTTCTGTTTGACCCCCGAGCTGTTACAAGCGGGGACAGAAACGTCCGGGAAGGACCAAATTGGTCGGCCGGGCAGGCTATACTTAGCTAGCCCTTGCATCCAGTCCCTTGTCCCAACCTGTCGTGACCGTCCGACCGTCAACCGGACTGCCTCTTGCATGCCCTTCTTTTTGCTGCACGACACGGCGGCGGCCATGCCGAGAAGATGGAAAGAAAGAACAGAAGGGCGCAGAAATGGGGTTTACGTTTGTTGGAGGCAGGGCCACCAGCAGAAAGCAGTGGTGTGCAATCTCACTTTCATTTCCTCGGCGCAACCCACCGCTGCGAAAGCTGAAACACCGAGCGAAGGCAAATGGCTGAACGCATCACCCCTTTATTTCGCGGAGCGGTGGCTTGAAGTTATCTAGGCTCCTTTTCAGCTAGCTTCAGGTACAGAAGCATCAGAAATTCAAATCCAGTCAACGCTTGCCTAAGGGGCTCCCCTTTCGGCTTCGGGAGGTCTCCTTGCCGAAGATGGAAGTCTCACGGAACACGACTCAGCATGCTTCTAGAAGAGCAGTAATATCCACGAGAGACAGCAGCATGAACGTTTTGGCCCGCCGAAACTGCGAAAACTGCGAAACCGTGCAGGTGATCGTGGGATTCCGCGACACCGAGGACATGCAATCCAGCGACCCGAGTCGGCGCACGCTTGCGGTTCCCTCGGGAAGGTCGCATCCAACTGCTCACATCACCAGCTGCTGTTTTCTGCCCACCGCTCGCCCTCCGGTGCCCCATCTAGCTGGTTGACGTGACCTGTGGTGCATATCGAGCCTCCTCGAAAGGCTCCGGAGCTTCCTATCACCACCGTCCACTATCGAAAAGCATGCTGCGCTGGCAATTAACGTCCGAGGAAGGCAAAAAAAGCATGGGCATGCAATGCAATGCGGTAATATAAGATATCAGTTGCTTTCACAGACGTGTCCGAACTGAACACGCAATTACAATTGCCCATCTGCGTGCCTCGCGCCGAAGATCAGTTCATGTCGCTGTTCGGCTTCAAATTTAAAAAGCCCTTCCTTCTAATGTAGGCAAAAGTGGAACGTCCGAGGCGTTTCCCGACCAGCGAAACACCGGACCAGCGTCTCTCCGATTGTCGCATGTTCCTTCTGCACGATTGCAAGAAATGGCAAGAGACCCGTCCGTCCATCCGTCCGTCTACAAACGTTTGCCACGCAGTAAGTCAAAACATGAAACCTTCTAATCAACGTGCATAGACACACACGAGTGTTCTGATACATATGCTATTCTCCCCAACATGATCTCCACCTCCTTTGCGCTCACATGCACCCGGAATTCCGACGGTTGGCTACCTAGATTAAACGGTTGCTCGAGCTCCCTTGGTCAGAAGGGGGGGGGATTTTTTTTAAATCCCGAGCAATAGTAGCGGTAATAAGATTTTTGCCCGACGGTCTTACCGTCGATGAAAAGAGTTAAAAGAGATTCGTATTGAAAAAAAAAAAAGGAACGTATGTTCCGTGCACGCAAGCTAGTTCCGTTGGACGAATTTAATTGTCTTGATTCAATTCAAGGATAAAATATATTAAATTGGAAGCTGCAGCAGGCGTGCAGCAGCCTCTTAACTGAATCGGTGGAGATCCACATCTGCACCCTCGAAAACCTACCACTAGAGCTAGAACAGTTGACCGCTGCCGTAGACAGGGCGATACCGACTGTGTGGAAGCGGGGCGGAAAATTACAGGTAGCAGTTCATCCATCCATCAAAAAATGTACATTTATATCACAAAGGGGAAAAAATTGCGTGACCTTAGCCGAATTCACTTTCGACAACGTTAGGCGAAGGAGGGCAGATGATTTTTTTTTTTTTTCTTTTCTCTTTTGCTTTCGCCCTTTTTTGTTACATAATCGTACATCATATATTTTTCTGTTGGAGGGCGACTGGTTGGTTTTTCTTACCAAAGCGTTTCCTCTTTTTTTTTTTTTTTGCTGTTGTTCGGCTTCCGCCGTTTGTTACTCTGCTTGCAGCCGCCGAACGGGCTATCTCCACTGCGAATGGGCTGTTGGCCGAGGTGCGTTTTAGCCTTCCATCGATGCAACCGCAACAGTTGCGTCTGTGTCCCCGCATGGCAAAAAAATTAAAAAAAATTAAAAAAATTTTCATCCTTCTTATCAGACTCACCACTCATCCAATATCCAGTATTCCTTCACAGCCTTATCAAAGTGCGCCCTGAAGATCACAAATAAGACACAAGGCTGTCCTGAATGGCTACTAACCCTAGGCTTACGAGCATGCGCGCGTATATCCCGAGAGTGACAGGAACCCATTGGCCGTCCCATGTCTTACGAACAAACGGGTGTGGTGATGTTGCACCATTCAAAAAATAAGTTCAACCGCGCGTCGATGAGGTCACCGACCCGATAACGTCGACGCTGTCCAAGTGGGTGTCATTGCCGGTTCTGATATCCGAGGAAATGGTGTTCCAAGACCAGAACTAGCCCCAGGTCGGTCTGCCTGATCTGGGGGCCCAGAACCGCCCAGCTGCACACCGGGGTCAGCCCAGGATGATATCTCAGGATCCAGCCTGGGTTTCGGACGGGAAGACACACACACACACACACACACACACACACAACCACGTGGACGTCCACCGGCGCCGTGCCTTTTTTGTGAAGGCTGGCCAGACCCACTTCGCGACACACTTTTGGCACAGTTCCCCTCTCCCAAGCTGCCACTGCCTCGATTACAGCCTCAACATGCGACGATCCCCATCCGGTGGTGTGATAGGTTGGCAGCAGGGATACGCCCAGCTGCGAAATCGAGCATTTCGTCTACGGCCACCCAGTCTTTTGGGAAAAACAAGCGGCGGGCGACTGCGGACGAATGGGCCATCCTGAGTGGTCGACGTCAGTACTGGTACCTGAGATGCCACACTGAGGATAGCAGAAAAAAGAAAGAAAGGAAGGAAAGCAAAAAAAAAAAAAAAAAAAAGTTGACGCTGTGCCGAAGTCTCTCTCTCAATGCTTGAAACCCGTTTCAGGAGAGAGAGAGGTCACGGGTGGGTCTTGACCAGCCCGCGAACCGCATCATGAATTCGTAACGCGTTACTACCTAATGAAACGCTGACATGCACAGCTATGACCTGCCCTTTGATCTCCAGATCCTTTCCCTCCCATTATCATCCGACAATGATTCGTTCTTTCCAGTCTGTGGGTCTCACGGATGCCGTTGGGCGCTTGATGACGACAATGTGCTCGAAAGTTAAGGGCTGGCTAGCTATCACAGCTTCCGTCGCAAAATACACCGATGATGATGATGACTGCGTACCGCGGCCGGGCAGACACAAATTGGGCCGAAAGTGGATTGATGCCGCGAAGGTCTAAAACCGTGTATTGCATCTGCATTCGGTATACTGAAAATGCTTCAGGAGGTCCCGGGGCGGCATATTCATTTCCCCAGGCCCTTATCATATCATCTATAAGAAAGTATACCACAACGGACAGAAATGGCGAGATTGATGGATGGCGCAGCTTGATCCAAGTCGACGACGGTGTCACATGCTATTCATGCACTCACTCTCACTCGCTCACTGGCGTTGCCGTCCCATCTTCATCCAAGCCGCGCTCTCCGCAGCGGAACAAGGCGAGCCAATGCAGCCTAGGATGACAAAATAAGATGCTATCAATCATGAGAGTCGACGGCGAGGCATTAAAGCCCAACGACGGCATCCTTCGGATCTTGCCTGAGTGAGCTGCGAATCGAGGTTTCTGCATGCAGACGAGGCTCGCCCTAGCCGTTTCGGGCCACCTACCCCATCTTCCCATGCGCTGGTGTTCCTGGTTCCTGGCAATCCGACATGGGTCCAGACACCACCCTTTTTCACTATCTCACCAAATCCTGCCCGCAAAATATGATAGGAGCAATTATTATCTTTCTTTCCTTGGAAAAGGAAAAAAAAAAAAAAAAGTTGTGATGCCACTTCGCAATTGTCAACCGTGAGCGTCCAGAAAGAGGAATCAGGAAAAAAGAAAAGAAAGTGGGGCCCGTGTTTGATCGTGAGAGAGGCGAGGAAAGAAGGCTCACACTGAGGATCCACACACCCTGCGGACCATGCCCGGGCTGACTACTGTTATATTTAGAATGCAGCGTCGAATTCTCAAAGAGCGGGATCTCAAATATATTGACTCGAATAGATTGATCAGCTGATTAATCCTATTTACCCACGTCGAATTGAATACGAGGTATTTTTTACATAACTTCTGCCCAGGCCAGGCCGTGTCAAAAAGGTCTGATGGTCAGAGGCCGCCTTGCCGCTCGTTCGCGCCCTGGTACCAAGAACAGAACCGACATTTTGCCATGCCAGCCGACGGATGTCCATCTCGCTTTTTGCGAAACAAAACCACACCCACACCCACGCACACACGCACACCCCCAACCGATTAATCTACAAAAACTGCTGAAGTATCTATCCCTCGCTTGTACCCATGCAACAATGCAATGCCCAGAGGTGAAAGACGCGGATGACCTCTGCATAACTTGACTCCATTATAGACCAGGAGTCAGCGTCGGCGAGTCGGGCCCTGCTCGAGCCAAGCAGGCCTGTTCGACCAGTCAGCTTTTTTCGCTTTGGTTGCGACGACATGTTGCGATTCGGTACATAACTACATGCTTACATGAGCAGCAAGCAGCAACGGCATGCCATGCACATCTGATCAAAGGATACGAAATGAATCCCACTCCACCGATGTCAATCAAGATCGATGATCAGGATGATATATATTAATTCCTGTCCCAGCTGGAGAAAGTTTGCAAGCGTAGCCCAGCTGGAAACCCGATCATCGTCTTTCGCTCGTTTGAGAGTATGCACGGCCGGCATGGATCTACATTTGCACGCGAACCACGTCGTCTCTGTAGGGGGTTCGGATCGAATCGATCACAGGTCCAGTCCTCCAGGTCCTTGTCAATTGAAAAAAACCAAAAAAAAAATAATGATGACAATTGCAATTGCACAAGTTACAAGCCACATTCTGTGGGTATCCGCGCTCGAGCAGATACATAGACGTGACTCGACGCTTCATTTCAGACTGCTGCTGCGTCCTGTACATGTGTGCATGCAACATGGGGGGGCTGCGCAGCGTCTTATCTGCCTGTTCGCCCGGGGTAGCTGGCATGGGGGGGATGTGCATGGACTCGAAATGTCGGTAGCCCCGGATAAGACCACCTTCTGATCGATGATATTTCCCAAGCCTTGTTCTTCTGCACGCTGCTCGGCTGCGGGTTCCATTCTCAGTAATGAGGTCGCTGATCTTGAAAGGTGGACCATGGGCAGGCAGGACGTGACCGGCTGGGCCCTGTTGAGTCTCAGTGCTGTGGTATCGAGAAACGACCCAATTGCTGTTACGGATATAGCTTTTCCTCAATTGTCACTAAACTAACAGCGTAAGCAATTAAAATTTCAACATTTAGTTTGGTTATACGAATTAATAATAGATGCTCACACACGTCGGATTTTAAAACATATTCCGGCTGCGAGCGGAATTACCTCTTCAAACATTATAAGATTACAATGCCATTAGAGGGAGAGAGGGAGAGTAAAATTTAGTACAAAAAATCAGTGCGCAGCGAGGCTACGCAAACATATTGACCATAAAGTTCGTTACAACGATAAGACATGACATGATTTGGACAGACAATCACTCAAAGTCTCGAAGAGAGGCCTGGCCTGGGTCTTTCTCTAAACCCAAGCGCATAAATTTCGAGTCGGATTCGAACAGAGTCCCTTTCTACTATTATTATCCGGGGTCATGTTTGTTTGTTTCAGGGATTTTTTGCTGCTTTCGCTTCCCCATGCTCAGCGAAAGGCTCCTTCGCCAAGCTGAAACTTTCAGACGATGAATCGGCCAGCGGCTTGCACATCTTCACCGCACGCGGAGACCTGGCAGCATCTTTTCCGGGTCGCTGAAAGGGTCTGAGGCCAGCGGCTTATCTAAAAGCATTGACGGTAGTGGCCAGAATACGATCCTTCTAACCTATCGCGGAGGCCTGCCAACTCACAACGGCTCACGGCTTGAATCGCGCGGCTCCTCGCAGGCTGGGGAAGCCTGGCGAGGAGGGAGGAAGAGGTCCGTGTGTTCGTGTATCCTCCCGGCGTCAATTCAACCTGCGACACCAATGGATTGAGCCAAATATTCACAGAAGTGATATCTCATTTCTTCCTATCCCCATTGGATTTTTAATTTCTGTCCCGTCAACGGGAATAAACGAGCGAGTGAACGGGATGCGTGTGCAGGTGTGTGTGTGAAGAACCAAATGCGCAAAAATGAGGGCCTGTCAGTATATCATGAGAACACCACGGATATCAAAAGTGTGTCAATACCAACCCGCATAATATTCGGCATCCTGCAGGTCTGATCACGCTTACGCGTATATGCAGAGGGAAAGGTTTTTCCCTGCTGCATTCTGCGAGGTGACTCGCATCATGTACGTTCCTCCTCTCCAAAAGGTCCCAACAGGTCATGCTTGCCTATCTGCGTGCGTGCACATGTAATGTACGATCCGGGGTTCAAGCTCGACGCTCTCTCTCTTGTTCGTCCATGATCCGTACCTACGGGTCGACTCTCTGCAGAGCTACCTACCTTACCTACCTGCCCATGCAGTTTGCGCCGTTGCCAGTGTTCTGGGAATGCACGAAGGGCTAGCAAACAATGCTAGCTAGCTAGCTAGCTGCCGGGCTGGTTTGCTGCTCGCATGCTGTAGGAAACCTGGTATTAGAAAAAAACCGGATTAGGTGTTATATTAAAACAAAAAGTCCTACGGTGATGACGATTTTATTGATTTACTTGATTGCTCGTGCCGAATCTATTAGAGTTTCACGTCCGCAATATACTGCTACTATTCGGCTCTCAATTCGTGCTGTAATTGAAAATGACGGATTTGTATAATAAAAAAACCTACACGACAGAAATTAGATGATGCATATGCATGCACGAGCACCTACCCCCAGACTGCCATGCGACGAGGTTGGAATAGCTAGGTTGGTTGCTAATCTCTAATTACCTGACAAAGCTGTCATGTCTGAATGCAATCAACTTTGATACAGGTATCAGATGTGGAACGTATGTGCAGGGCGATGCAACAACGAAAACGTGCATGTTGACGTTTAGTCAGCTATAGCTATTGTTTCTGCAATTTAGCCGCCCAGTTTGAGAGAGCATTTCGGTTTTAACGTTTTTTGTTTGGGGGGGAAAGCTGAAGCAATATCCGGGGCTAGTTCGAGCAAATTTTCTGTGCATGTCGTGATATTTGCGTTAGCTTAGCTTGAATGTTTGCATGCAGCAATCCGATACCTCAGCTGAGATCTAGATCGCTACCTGAAAAATGAAAGCGATTGATTGGGCAATTGGGTATTTTTGGGAAATTTCTACGGTGCTTCGAGATTACTTCTCGAAGTGCGCAATCTGTATCACGTCTGCGTACGCTTGCATCAGCTTGCTGCTTGCTTATATCTGACGGATGTTATAGGCTCCTTCTATGTATATATCTCTGGTCGGGCCGCGACAAAACTCGGTCGTTTGGAGATGCCGCAAAAAACAAAACGCCATGGCCCCCAAAATATATCTTCATCTGGCAAGAATCCGTACAAAGCAAAACGTGGCTCTCTCTCATGCACCAGCTCGCTTGCTAGTTTGCCTCCAGCAAATTTAATTAATCGATTCCCAAGGCCTCGGGGGTGGTGTCTACCAGCCAGTCAGCTCTCTAACCTTGAAGCATAAAACGCTGTGACTTCTCATGTCATTGGCGCGGGACCACGGGAGGCTCGGGAGCCAGCCGGCGGGCGCATCAGCATGTGGGCCCGGGAACCTTAACCGGGAAATAGCCCCTGGGGCCCGTCCCGGGTTCCAGGCCAAGAACAACGCCCCAACCCTTTGAAACCTCACCTCACCTCGTCTCCTCCATCCGCACAGGCCTCACCTCTCCCTCAGCTAATTAGGACCGAAAGCGCCCATTTTCAGACAGCAGCAGCACCACCGTGCATTTCCGCAAATTGCAACTATTCCTTCATCGCCAAAGCTAATCGTCGACGCCACCAACAAGGGTGAACGTTAGAGGGAGAAAGGAAAAAAAACTCACTACCCTGCTGAGAATTCTACATGCGTCTCTAACTTGTATTGCTTGACGCCGGGTACATACAGCTACCAGTGCCTCAGAAACTGCACACAGACGAGCTGGAGGCCAAACCTCATTCTCACCAATTGCGACTCGTGGCTAAACGAGAAACACTTCCCTCAGTGCGAAGCTTGTCGAGCCCTCAAGCCTCTTTGGGCAAGGGACAGGCCAGCTACACAGAACGCCACGGCGAAAACGGATCCCAGATACGACAGCAATTCGCAATCATCCGCGTAACAGAAGAACAATAAAGAGAAAAAATAAAATAAAATTCACTCGGGCTGCGATTACAAACTCATGCCTTACACGTCGAGCTGAGGGCTGAAGAGCAAGCAGGAGAAAAAAAAAAAAATGGCGCCTCTCCGAAGATACATCCGATTATCCCCTCACGCTACCATTCAGACTCTCATCTTCCTGGAGGATCCGAGCGTCCTGCACACGTGGCTGATCCACCCTACGAATCCGGCGTTGCCTCGAATCGTAGCCGCTCTCAAGGACCTTGTTCTACCAAAGTTGCAAGAGGAACGCGAGCGAGAGCGGACCTTCGCTGGTTCTTCAAAGAAATTAAGAGCGGTGAAGGACGTGGTCGCCGGGTCGGACTTTGAGGTCAGCGTGTTCTTCAAAGACGGGGCGACGGGGCATTCGCTGGTAATGCGGAGACGGGAGATGCTCGGTCCGAAGACCGAGGAAGGGAGATTGAAGTCAACGTCCAACAGGATGGTTCTGGAAGGTAGCACAGCAAGCCATGTCGGCGACGTGGGCGGCGGAGATGGTGGCGCCGGCCAAGGTGATGATGGCAGCGGGCTGAGAAATCTTCGGATCGAGAACGAGGACGAGGATATCGATCTGAATTCGCTTCCGCTTGCTGATCCGGAGCCTGAGACATTGGGAGAGACCAGTTCCATGTTGCCGGCCCCAGCTCGTCGGTCAGGCCGACGAACAGGTGTGCGTGCGGACGTTGGTGGCCGCCTAGGCAGCGACTTGCACCATCAATCTGGAGATGAGGATCAAGCTGAAAGACAAGCCACAACGCCCACAAGGCGAGGGCCGCATAGAAAGACAAACGCCACGCCAGGGAAGAAAAGGAGGAGACGACCGGACGAGCCTATCGTGGTAGATTCAGGATCAGATTCGGAATCCGGGTCCGGGACTGCTGTGCCCATCGATCAGAGACAACAGGGTTTGGTGGAGGAGAAAAAGAAACCGTTGTTCCGAACGTCGTACGAGTCTCACAAAATATACGGAAAGATACTCTATCTTATCATCAAAAAGCTCGATATTCCGATAGATATCACAGCGATAGACGAAGGTTCCGGTACTCTGGTTACGCGAGACATCCCTATTGCACCGGGTATCGAGGAATCGGGGGCAGTGGAGGATGTGATGGAGGGGTGGATGTATATGTCACAAGTTATCAGGGAAGACCCGGACATGTAGACACGTTTTCTCAAGGGGGGTCTTATCACCTCGCCACTCCGCCAGAATTGTCTAGCATCGGGGATATAGTAGCGTCAGATCGGTGCTTGGGACGCTTGTGCAGCTGCGTACTGCTTTGGCTACCCGGACATTGACGTGACAGCCGGTCGTTTTCTTTCGATCTCTCGTGGAAATGTTGGTGGAAATTGCTCCTATGGCGTTGAAGCGACAACATCTCAGCCTCTCACGCCACTGCGACAAACTCGCTGAATATCTCCCAATCGACCAATTCATCGAACTTAAAATGTAAAAAAAAATTTTCACGCCTCTTCTTCCACATAATTGGCAAGTTACCCGAGCCGGACTTTGCCATTCCCAACGCTCTGTCCTCCCCTGAGGCAAGTTTAGCCAAATCTGAAGGAGGGGAAGGAACTCCCCGTGGTTCTCAATTTATGCGGAAATGGCACAAAATAAAACTGAACCCCTTGGCTGCCACGTGAAGCAGCCTCGTCTCAGCTGCTTGCAGGAGGGGGCTATTAAGCAATGGACCCTGCGTGGTCTGAGCGCTCTTACAACTAGGTTATGTAATGGACGCCCTCCTCCTGCTCGACGCTGCAAGCCTCAACATCTCCAGCTGCACGGCTGAAATTACAGATAGGAAGATAATACGGAGTAGATAGGGCAAATTAATATCCATCACGGAGGTAGGCGTTCGGATACGTAGGACAAAAAGGGGTGTGCACGTTGTTACTTTGTGGCTTGATTTATAACTCGCGAGCGCGACGCATCGCATTACAATATGCAATTGTTATCGTATAAAAAGACAATTTTATTGTCGTATTGGAGCTAGCTGGGGTCTGTCCTACGTATAACATGTCAATGAATTTTCTAAAATGAGGCAAAGACGCAGACTCCGTTCATTTCGAGGAATCCGCATCTCGAGGATTATGACCCTGCCCGTGCAATACCGCGAGAGAGTGGAGAAGGGGAGCTTCATGACGCGAGGTTGCAGTATGTATTGTAATCTATAATCTTGTCATCTTGCCGATTCGGGAACCCCCTGCGTTGGTTGTAGACGAAATTTCCGAGCAGCAGCTCGTTCGTAATGGACCCAAAAGCCGACTGACCAGTCACCGTCACTGCTTCGCGAAGCCACCTCCACCACCTTTTTTTTTTTACCATCGATGGAGCTCCACGTCTGGAATCGGGCGTTTGGCCTCCCATCGCTGGACCCTGAATGTCTCGCGGCAATTGCCTTCCTGAGCATCGCGATTCCACAGGATCTCTGGGTGCTGGTGGAGAGCAACAACCCCAACGCCTCACCGAACGGTACGAACACAGACTCCCATCACGGGTTGGGAAAAATTATATCTTCCCCGGGGAGTCGCTAAATAGTTGTTCCGAGTTCGATTGAGAGAATGCGCCTTTGCTGATGAATCAATTTGTCTTCCTCTTTAGGAGCCTTGCCGGCGCTCAAAGACGGCTCACGATGGGTCGCGGGTTTCGACTCCATCGTTTCGTATGCGAACACCAAAAGCGTAGGGCGGTCAGACATCGATAGGAACCTGACGGAGCTGCAGCGAGCGCAGGTCACGGCGTTAGCCCTCCCTCCTTCACCTGAGCAGCTTGATTCACCGTGGAAGGAACCATTCAATTGAAGCTGACAAGCTCCCCCATGATTACAGCTACCGCTCGTTCATCCGCAAGACATGCCTCCCAATCGTCTCGCTGTCCCTCTACCTCACACCTAAGAACTGGGCGAACGCTACCAGACCTCTCTACTCAACCTTCATAAGGTTCCCCATGCAATATGAGATACCTCTCAGTCACCACGCCCGCGCCGCAGACCTAACCGCACATCTCCGCCCTCTCATCAGTGAGATAGGCCAGACGCTGGACGAACCTTCAAGACAGCCCTTCTCCACTGCCTTTGCAGGCCTCACGACGGGCATCTCCAAGTCCGAGAAGGAAGACAAAGACGCTACGAAGGACAAGATTACCATCCGCGTCAAGCTGCGCAATCTCATCGCGGACTTCCTCGACCCTATCCGTGAGAAGCTACGCGGTGGGGGGAAAACGAACCAATCCCACTTCCTCGGCGGTAGCGCCCCGACTACTATTGACTGTCTGCTGGTCGGGTATCTGTCGTTACTGGTGTGTCCGGACCTGCCGTCCCCCTGGGCGAAGGAGATCCTACGAGATGAATTTGCGGATATCGTGCTGTACACTGACGTCCTGCGGCCGCTCATGTTCCCGGACGGCGTGCGGTACAAACAGCCGGACAAGAGCGATGAGTTGACGCTTGCCGGATGGGTTCGGCGGGGCGTAGAGGGTGCACCGCGGATATGGGGCTGGGAAGAAGGGATCCCAGAAGATGAGGAGGACAGGAGGCGGCAGTCGTCTCTAGGGTGGGTCATCCTGCAAACCATGCTGGGGGTCGCTGCAGCGGCTGGTGGTGTATTTGCCTTTAGGACTCTGACTGGTCCGACGGGTGTTGAAGTGGAAGTTAAGGATGAAGTTGGGGCACCTCTCTACGCTGCTGCTTCGGCAAGCAATACTTCTACACGTGCTGCTGTTGGCGTGCATGGTAGCAGTGGTGACGAGGCCCAGGGTGAACGGTTACCGATATTTAGGGCTGAGGACATGCTTGGATTGAACCTATAGGTGGTATTGCGGCGCTCGAGCGAGATCTCCGTTATGTATCAGAGAATATGGCTCAGTGGGATGTATTGGTATCATTTGCGATGGCCTAACCACTGTTTCTTATCTCAGCATTGGCGAATGTCAGTTCCACGATAGGCTAATGGAGAGTTTATGCTTCCATATGTCCGTATCTAAAGTAACGATGATATCATTAATAGATTACTTGTATTCGTGCCGACCCCCGTGGCCGAATTCTTGTTATCGATGACCGAGCTAGCCATAGCATACCTGCAGCAGCGTCACAATCCCACCTTTTTGTCGCGCTGGGGAGAGACGTAGCTTCCAAAATTAAGCTATGGTGGTGACAATTTACTATCTACGGCCATTTCTTGATGCCTAAACAGGGCTCTCTTATACTAGCAATTCACTTTTCATCCACTCCACCCGATGACATATATATATATAGGCGTATGGTGGAAAAAAAAGGTCGGTTCATGATATTAACAATCCCTCGTAACAGCAGAGTGTATGGACGAAGCAAGCGAAAAGGACATGGACGCCGCGTGTGAGTGTGAAAATAATAGTAATAAAAGAGGACGAAGGTGGTCTCATGATATAATAACAATGGAAAGAGAGAGAGATAGACGACAAAGAAGGAAGACACAAATATCAAAAGGCTTAATAAGCAACCTTTGTTCTAAGGAGATCGCTGTACTCGTTCAATGGGTTGTTGGTGGGGGCTCTCTCCTTCCACAGATTTGGAGTGAGGAAGGCGTAGGTATTCGATACAGCGACAAAGGTTGCCTTGAGTGTGTTCTCTAGCGTCTTGGTCGAGCCGGAAGAGGAGGTGTAGGCGTCGTGTACGCCGGCCAACTGCAATAGACGCTTGACGGCGGGGGAAGCGACGAGACCGGTACCACGGGGAGCGGGGATCAACTAGTTTTGAAGAAATTAGTCATAAGGTCAATCACAAATGTACACTTTGTATGCATTCTATCTGCAATAGAATGTAGTCGTCCACATCCTGGTCTTGCTTGTAGAAGGGAATCGGTATACATACCCTGACGGAAACGGAACCGCACTTGCCGCTCTCCTTGGCTGGTAGGGAGTGAGGTTCTCCGAGGGAGGAGCCCCAGTAACCTCTTCGGATTGGGATGACGGACAACTTGGCAATGATGATGGCGGCGCGGATAGCAGTGGCGACTTCCTTGGAGGTCTTGATGCCTAGACCGACGTGGCCGTTTGTGTCCCCGATGACAACGATGGCCTTGAAACGGGTACGCTGACCGGCACGGGTCTGCTTCTGGACTGGTTTGATCTATATTGTTCGAGAGAGAGCAATTGAGTTAGCCATTTGCTGTCCTTCCTTTTTGTTCTTTTTTTTTTGCCGGTTGCGCCATGAATCCATGTTCCACTGTTCACTCTTCCATGTTCCAAGGTAAAGTAACGTCTCAATGTGGTTGGGGATACCGCTGGGGGTTAAGAGAACCGTACCTTCATGACCTCATCCTTCAGACCAGGCAAGAAGTGGTCGACAATTTGGTACTCCTTGATCGGTAGCGAGTGGAGATAGATTTCCTCCATGCTCTTAATCTTATCAGCTTTGACCAATCGGCCCAGCTTGGTCACGGGCTGCCACTCCTTCTCGTTCTCGCTCTTGCCGCGGCGGGGTCCACGACGACCTCTCCGGCCACCTCTGTCGCCGCGAGATGCAAAACCTCCACCTGCTCCTCCTCCTCCCGCTCCTCCTGCTCCTCCTGCTCCTCCTGCTGCAGGTGCTCCTGCTCCTGCTGGTGGTGCACCTCCTGCGGGCTTTGCGTCTGCCATTGTGGATGTTTTGTCTGGTGTGATCGTAGGTTGGGTAGAGGGGAAGTCTTTGGTCGGGGTAGAGCCGGGCGTCGAAGGGGTGGTGGTTTCAATTCGAGGTTCGAAAAATTGAAGCTGTAGATAGCAAATTTGGTGTGTTGAGGTATCTTGGTGGTGGTGGATTCTGGCCAATGCGCTAGTCCAAAGTTGGAAGATCTTATCTGATCGAGTGATAAGGGTATCACAGCCCTTGTGAACGCAACACGCAACGCAGTTCGCAGGCTCGTGCCTCAATGCCTTCCTGGATTTAACCTATCTGGTGGACATTGGCCATACTGATACATGATACTAAACAATATAATCAAATATATCCGGTATGCAGCCGCGAAGAATTGGCCACGGGGGATCTAACAGCTGCTGAGCATGATGGAAATGAAATCCCGAACAAGTTCCGGTATACATATACCAGGTTATCAATCAACGATACCTTTATATATAATTATCGACTCCTGAATTAAGAAGCAGATCCCAGTATCTGAACATGTCCAAATTGGGCTGGATTAAGTCTCCAGTCGTATAACTTGAGTGCACGCATATATAAAAACACCGGGTCTAGACAGGGCAACGAACTTTGAAACGACCGCTTCCTGTTTATAAGATGCTTCGATCATATACCTCTTTCCCGCCGGGCTTATCCACGATACCATCAATAGATATCGGAGACCCGAATTCTGATCTTTAATGCTGGGCTAGTGTGGCGGGTTACAATATAAGTCAACGAGCGTCCTGCGAGAAGGCCTGCGGGTGGCGCCACGCTAGCCCCGAGACTGTGAGAAGGCTAGGATATTCATCTTGCCATACTCATGTGATCATCTTGCCATAGTAACTACGAGGTGGATTTTGCCTCCTTTCCCAGATCACAGGTTCCCTATCTACAGTCACGACGCAAAGTAGTTATGCGGACAGTAGCCCCAGATCAGGGCTACATATATTTTTATATATCTAAGCATTTCAGGTACCTACCGCCGTTGGTCTTTTGGAGTTACTAAAATATATAATATACCTATTCTAGATTCTTCGCGGAGGCTAGCTTGCAAGACTGATAAAATATGGTACTCCCGGAATATCCCACAGTGCCCAGGTAACTCCCTTCGCTTTGGAAGATACCGTATCCGAAGATTAAAAAGGTGCTTCTCTTCCTTCACGATGCCACCAAGGCCAAGGGACCTCCCGCTATCTGAAGGGATCCGCACATGTTCTCACCCAGAAAATCCAGCTTATGACCTCACTAGTATATCCATATACATCTACGGTTGTATAAATATAGTGACAGGCCAGCAAAAACAAGTTTATCCGAACTGCCCTGAACTCCTTCTTCTGTTTCAAGCCATGCGCCGTCCAAGCACGCAAACCGTTGATTAATTCCCCTTATTATAATAGCCCCCTCATCCAAAAGCATAGAGTCCTAAACATATATATACCTGCGCATGCACATGCACCTGCATACCTTCACGCAAGGCCTGGAAATAACTGCCCAAACGAGTACTCAACGGCTTCCTAGCCTCCTAGCCAAAAAAGAATTACACAAACATGATATCACATCACATGATCGATCTGTAATGCTATCGACAAAAGTTATCAATCTCTACGGCAGATGCAATATGCGCATGCATGCATATGGACAGTGGCAGGCAGCGCAGCTACAGATACAAAAGTAAATCAATTGTTGAAAGTTTACACTATATTTCTTGTAGACATCATAGCTGCGTCTAAATTCTGAAATCCATATCTTTGCAACGATCACGACAATCACTTTCTTGTGTAATTCACATAGATAGCAGCAGACAGAGAAGCCACCGATATATTTATACTTACAACAGCGTCGCGAACAAACACACCATCCACAAAAACCCTACTTCATATCCGTGGGAATAGCACACGACACTCTTGACAGGCACGAAACATGCAACCATTGCAAGCCACTTCCACTTTCCCCTCACCAGCCACGTTAAACCAGCCCCAGAGACACAAGAAAAGAAAAGAAAAAGGTTGAGTTGTTGGTCAGAATGAACTTTGTGAGTTCATAATCGAGCATTAAAAATAAGTATATTATCCAGGATAGAAACGACACAAGAGAAAAAAAATAAAATCAAGAAAAAGCCAAAGGAAAAGCAGCAGCCTAAAAAACGCACACACGGCTTCTTTTTATACTTAGACGAACAAAAACGAATAGCAGGCAAACAGACACGAGAAAACAGCTGAAAAAGGGAGTGTCACATAGACATAGGATCTGTCAGATAGCGTCTGCGCGGATGGATGGAGTGACGATATATTCCATCAAAAACCAGAATCATTCTCTTTGCCGCTATCCGTTGCTCCCATTCCATCTCACTCTACACAGCGTAGAATCCGATAAGAACGTTGTTTCTTGGATGCGGGAAATATGACTAAGGTAATTGGTGACGAATTGGAAACAAAAGCGGCCGTTACAAGTGTGGGTTAATTCTCTACTTCTTCCACGGCTTGGTAACAACGACGACGACAATAACAATGATGATAATGATGATGACTGTTGCAGACATTCGATTAGTATCCATTCAATTTGATGAATTGAAGATGTGGATCTTGTAGTCGCGCTGGGGTTAAACTTACGGACGATAAGCAGGCACCACCACTTCTTTCTGCGAGCGCCCGCCGCAGAGGTGATCGCCTTATCGAGCTCATTGACGGCCGTGCTGGTGTCTTCCTGAACCTTGACACCGTGATCTTCTATTTGAGTGACGACTTCGCCCTGTTCGACGACGAGGTTGTTCATCTGCTCAAATAACTCTGCTAACTCTACCATGGTTCTTTCAATCTTTTGGATCTCAGTGTGACGGCTGCGTACTGCTTGAAGAGCAGATCTGGCAGCACCAGTCCGCCCGCTGGCTTGCATAGTCTGTCGGTTGATGTGTTAGCGTATGAGCGATAGAGGCCAAAATATTATCAAGGGTTAAATTGTAAACATACAGCTTGGGTGAAGATCTGGGAGCCAGGGTCGCTCTCCTGGATTTCCCTGAGTTCACTTTCGCTAGCATTGGGATTGGCAATCTTGTACTGTCTCGCGATTTGGTCCCTCGTCTTCTTCTGGTGCGCTACCTCAACCGTTCGGTATCTTTGGACGGTTGACTCGAAATTCCGCTGAATAACAGCGACCTGGCTGTTCTTGTCATCGTCACTGAGCGTCTTGATCTTGGCCATGCGGATTCGATTGGCCAATTCCTTGTTCAGCGCCGAGATTTCGGCAGCCACCTCGTCGATTTCTCTGGAGGAGATGGAAATCGAGGCCTCGTCAACTTGGCTCAACGAATCAGCTTGAAGGATCTCAATTTTGGAGATTTTAGCATTGATTTCCTTGTCCAACTCGCGCAACTGAGCGATCTCGCCATAGAACGCTTGAGGGTTGGTGGCTTGCTCAAAGGGCTGGCTGTTGAGGGGGGTCATCTCGTATCCTCTGCCTCCCTGCTGGCCTTGGTAATTAGACGGGCCATAGGTGTCATGAGGATTCGAATTCGAGTAAGGGTTTTGTTGCGGGTAGCTGTAGAAAACGAATGATCAGTTAGTGACATGTCGTTGTTTACACAATCAGGACATTAGACTAGGAGTGCGAATGCGCATCGCCACAAGTCCGAGTGTGTAACCCATCCAGGAAGCATTGTAACTACGTACTTGTTGTTGTTATACTATTGACATTTTATCACATGTTAGCGCTTCAAGTCTACGGATATGATGGTAATTTGGAGAGACCGGATAATTTAGTCCCGACGTATTGCTTTCAAAGGATCATGACTTGGAGTCGTCGCGATCGATCGATTGCAGTGCGGGTGGTGGTTGCGGTTGTGGTGTTTGCGGCAACACGGGCATAAGGGGTGGCGTTTAAATCTGACTTACACTCATTTTGAAGGATTGCTAGCGATGTAGACTGGCCGCAGGGCGGATGAAGCGAATAACGTGTAAAAGTAAGTAGTAAGTGTTCGGAAGAGGTTGGAGGCGACGGCTCGTCGATTCTAAGCGTCGGTATTGGGATTCGTGATGGTTGTGAGAGTGAGGAATGGGAGGAGGAGCGAGGAGGGAGATTTGAAGTTGTTGCCGGAACGGTTGACACGGGGGTTCTTTTTTCGGGTTGGTTGTCAGCAACGGGTTATATTTTATGATTTGATTGGCAAGCAGGGTTGGGCGAGGAAGGGGAAAGCGCAAAGAACAATAATTTCAGGAAGAGGGAAAATAAAATAAAATAAAAAGAAAAGACCAATAAAATGCAAAAATATTGACAGGCTCGCTTGGTGATAGTTTAGTCCGGGCGACGTGAATGGGGTTCTCCTGGCCACATCTAGAAAGAGCAGCCAGCCTGCCTCAGACACAACCTTGTCCGGGTGGAAACAGCCTGCAATATGCCAAAATCGCCAGTTGCTGCAGCGCGTCTTGGGAATTCACACTCACAATGATGCTACGCCGAATGCATGTACTATGCCTCTCCTGTCCGTCCGGATTCCGAGCGCAGTGCTGCTTGAGTCGGAGCTGCAGCGTTGGCGGCGGCGGGCGGTTGTGGTTGTGGTTGTGGTGGTGGTGATATGAAGTGATATGATACGCAGCTCAAACCCTCCGGAAACAGAATCAGGGCCGTCTCAGAGAGAGAAAGAGATGAGGTCAAAGGAACCGAGTTTTATTATCTTGCCGTTGAGAGAGGATGGACGTTGAGAGGGGGGAAAGAGGATGAAGTGAGAGAGAGAACGAGAGAGAGTAAGCAGGAAGAGGGGACACCAAAAAAAACTGGAGACCAGCGGAAGACCCAGCTGTTAATAATAAATAATCCACAGCTGACAACAGACGAGTCAGCTACGGTCAATTTGAACTGTATCTGTATACGATCCTCTTCGTTCGGCCTCTGCTTTTAGCCTTGACGGGCCCGTCGATGCTCGGTTCAGGTTTGTTTGATGGGGCTGAGAATTTAGCTGCATGGGGCCCGCTGCCCGATTTGAGTGTTTTTAGCAGCGCAGCCCAATGCATCCCTCCCTCCACAAACGCTCAGCCTGCCCCCAAACGACTCCACCGAAGAAAAATACCAACATCTCCCTCTTACTCTCGCGCACCAGGGGTTCGCAAACTGGGGGGGGGATTCTGCTCTCGAACTCGCATTCAAATCCCAAATGTCTCGTCCTGTACGAGCCCGGAAAGCTTGGCTGCTGCTTCACCCTTCTTCAGGGTCCTCCATCTGCCAAAACATCATTCCCAATCGATCCCGGGCTCTCTCCATTTCACGCATGTCACATGCCATCAAGTCCACATTGGGAGACACACGCATCACCACCATAGTCAGAAAAATACTCACGCCCGCATTTGCATTCCTGAGGCGCCTTGTAGACCATGGTACGCCTGCGTACATGTATATCAAACGGCTGGTACTGTGCTGTAGACGCTACACCAGATACAACCTGCCAGACAGACAGACCGACAGCTAGCAGCCAAGCCCCACAGCCGAGAACATCCAGCGCCGGTTGACGGGAGGATGCGGAACTTTGCTGAGAACGTACGTACTCCATCCCACCGTTTGCCATCTTCATTTTGCCTCCTTCAGCCCATCGACGACGTACGCGGCATTGTATATCATATTAGTATTAGTGTTATTACTATTACTCTCGGTATTCTGAGATGCCATAACACATCCAAATATAGATCTAGCGTCTACCGAAAAAAACCCCAGAAACCCATAGTGATCTCCCAGAAAAGGCTTACTGCACTGCGTAGTCAACTTGTTTCATGATCCGGCTGAGGAATCTAATCCGCAAAAAGTGTAAATCCCATCTTCAGATCCTTAGGCCAGCCCTCCGAATCGCGGGGGCTTTAATTCCATCCCAGGTTTTTTTTTTTTTTTTTTCACTTGTCTCGTCCCTTGCCGCAATGTCAACGTCAACGTCTGTCCGCGGACATGCTTATATCGCACTCGCACCATTGATTACTTGGTTACATGTTTAAAATAAAAATAAAAATAAAAATAAAAGACAAACGTTTGTCTCTACAACGATGCCTAGCTTTTCCGTTAAGGGCACCCATGGCGACTGCACATGATGGATCACCCCTCCAAGCCCGCCGAACCGCGCAAGCCAACGACCTCGCGACCATTTATTCTCCTTCCCGTTCGCTTGTTTTCGCTCCATCCCTGATGCAGATTTTACATATAAGCATTCGCCATCTCACATCATATCGATAGCAGTTGCTAGCAGCTAATGCTTTTCGGTTTCCCGGCTGTCATCGCGCATCGTACTAGATGACATAAGCCATTCACCGGGTCCTTGCATGCCATGACAAGGCTTCTTCTTTTATTCAACGTTGTACATGCATTATAATATCGAATCGTCACACAAAGATATAAGAATAAACCACCGCAACAACGAATTACATTACGTACTCAGGGTCTACGTACGCTCACATGCGACCCCAGTCCCCCAGCTTCCTCTAGGTCTACGTCTACGGATTGTAATCAAGAAGCTCGCAAAAGGTTGCTAAAGGCTGATACAATCTAGCAAAACTAGCAAGAAAGAAACAAAGAAACAAGTAAAGGCTAAACTGCCTGCCATCTTTATCATATCGTGAAAACGTACCCTGTCGCCTTATATTAACTTCTCTGCAAACCGATTCAATGGTCGCTCTATTGCTCGCCCGTTGTATATCAAAAAGTCCCTCTACGTATACGCAATCCAACCGGGGTAATAAAGCCGGTGGAGGAAAAAGAGAAAGTCAAAAACGAAAAAGAATGAAAGAATATAAAGCAAGTGACGAATACGAAGCTTGCTGCTTGATCCTGCTTGATCCTGCATGAGAGAGAGAGAGAGAGAGTGAGAGAGAGAGAGCTCTCAATCGCAATGCTCAGTATAGCATTTTACCCCCATCGCTTCGCTTCATCAACGACGCCGCCTTTCTCTGTATACCCTAGTCGCTCCTTAACTTTCTCAACGACCGTCTTATCCCCCGTATTCTTACCAATGTTATCACTAATCTTCACCGCTGCGTTCCCAGACGCCGAGGAAAGCTTGATAACAATATTCAATGGCGTCGATTTTGACCCGTCGCTCTTGCGCACAAAATCATCTACCAAACAGCAAACCGATTAACTTTCTTCCTCTTACCAAACCCAACAAGCACTTCACAGCAGGAACACTAGACAGGAAGGAATGAAGCTAAAGGATATGGTTAAACTCACTCGTAAGGAACGTCCCAATCCCAAACGACGGAACGAGCCCTTGCTCGTCCGCACACGCCTTATACTTCAACACTAGCTCCGTATTCAGCGAATCGCTAAACACCACCGACTTCTTCTCCGTCACGCCCAACTTGTCGTAAAACTCCTTAATCCAGCCAACATACTTGGCCGGGTCGCCGGAGTCCTGCCGGATCCCCGCGAAGACCTCAGCATACGTTTTCCCCTCCGCGCCAGGCACGGGACACGGCTTCGCGAAGGCGCGCAGGAACTCCTCCGTCCCGAATGTATCTGTAAGCGCGATGGCGAGCACACCCGGACCGAATGTCTGCGTCCACTTGAGTAGACCTTGCTCGCTGGCATCTTCGTAGCGGTCGTTCTCCGCTGCGATACCCATGAACCACTCGTGCGCTACAGTGCCGACGGGGTTCAAGTCGTGGCTGTGGATATTGGCATACGTATGTTAGCTAAGCTGGTAATCAAACGAGCGGTTGGTTGTTTGGTTGGTTTTAGGTTATGAATTGTAGCTTACCGGTGGCAGAAGTGGACATTGCTCGAGCTGTTGAATTTGCCCGCATACGCCGGATTGTCGTTAAAGTCGTCCGCCGCCTTCCTAAGACCCTGCATGACAAGATCTTGGGCGTGATAGCTCCTCCGCCGGCGTGTACCGAACTCGGTGAATACCGCGCCGTTGTTCAACAGGATCTCGGCCTTCCCGTATGCTTTCTCTGTATGCGGGAGAACCCAACATGGGTATACGAGTCAGCGTATGCCAGATAGGCGACGATAGTGAGACAATAGTCCTGGGAGAAACATACCAAACTGTCCCTCATAGTCCCAATCCGTATCTACGAATCTGAAGAACGCCTCGCTGACGAGCACCAGCAACGGGATCTCGTAGAGTATCGTCTCCACCCATTTCCCTTTCACGTCCAGCGTGAGCTCACCGACGTCCTCGGGCTCCTGGCCGCCATGGAAGGTAGCCTCAACCTGGGCTTCCGGGTGGAATCTGAACGCCTTGAGATATGCGAGGTACGTTGGGGACAGGTACGGGCATTTCTGTTGCAGAAATTGCTCCTCCGAGTCGGTTAGGTGGATGTTCGATAGCTCTGGATATTATCTGGTGGTTAGCGATTGCAATTGGGAACCCGCGCGTGTAGGGAACTGCAGAGTTTGAGGGGGTGAACACGAGCGAGCGAGCGAGTAGGGATGTGCGTGGCATACTTTCTATTTGGATCTTTAGCCAGTCGAACGCCTTCCGGTTCAGCTGTAATTGCGGCGTTCGGTTTGTGTAGTGATAAGTAACATCTAGGACCGCCAGCGTAAAATGTTAGCCACTAGGTCAGTTGTCTCTGGCAGTGTCGCGTGGGGGCTCCGCACCAGTGTTTGGATAGTGCTGCAGGACGGCGCATTGCATCGTCAGCTTGTAGAGATCGGTGTCGAGCAGCGAGAAGATGCCCTCTGGCAATGCGGGGTCATTTTGGGAAACGGATGCCATGTTTGCGCTGCGGTGTGGTGGTGGTTGATGTTTCGTCTAGGAGTATGTCTTCTGGGAGAATCTATGGGAACCGTGCGATAGAGGAGTGGGTGGTCCTAAGATAAAGACAATGACAATGCAGTGAACGGGCAGGTAGAGACAGATAGCTATAAGCGGGGAGGCCAGGGTTCTTCTGTTGTTTTATACCGCGTGTGTCGCGATATGCCGAGGATATATCGATCCTTGGAGGGGCTGCTGGCCATGAATCGAATCAGACAGCCTTTAGCTCGCGCCGGTGAGTCTGTCGCATCGATTCTTGCCCCACGCACCAAAAGGGCAGGTGGGTGGTGTACGGCCGAAGACGGCTGGCTCATCGGGAGGCTTCGAATTGTTGGTTGGAAAGTTAAGTGGCGGTGATATGCCGGGCGCTTCATCCAAAAGTGCAGATGGAGCAGCGCTGCCTGGAGTCAAAGGGAGGTTTGGAGAACAAAGTGAGATTCCTACTTGAATCAGGATCCAGTGGTCTTCAGCCGAAGTTGCCAGCTGCCAGCTGCCTGCGCCGAAGCCTTGCCGGCGCTCTGACTATGACATCAGAGCCGCGCCGCATGACAGCCTCGCAACACATCTCCAGTTACGCTTTTGTGCGACACGAGCTCCCTCTCAACAGAGCCATTGGCTGCAAACCTTTTTCTACGCGATGACAAAGTGGCACAGGCGACGGGTTTGTGTCACCTCTTCGTGTGACTTGGGTATCATACTCATACCTGACGGATCAATGTAATCTAGCGCCTCATATGCGAATCTGGACTGGTTCTAGTATTTGGCGATCCAGCACGGTGATTAACATGACATGGTTGTAAATTGTGCTCGGGCCTCCCATTTCCATCTTTATCTGCACTGGATATACCCCAGTGTCCGCATATCTGTAAGCTACTATAGTAATACGGTAGTTCAACGGCACTGATCGGAGCAAGTTGGCACTTTATAAGCACCCATATACCAATGCAATGCATTATAGACCCATACAACGGATCCACCCGAATTCAAACAGCCTTAGCATTTACTATTGCAAATATTAATACAATTTTTTCAATATGCCTATGTATATATGCAGAAACCAGTAGCCTAGAGGATTGTGATCCTGCGACCCGCGCCGTGGAAAGCGTGCACGCCCCACGTCCACGCTCAAATTCAAAACTTTTACTCAATATTCTCAGGTAATTCTATGAAGCCTGATTGCATAGGAATATCTGCGTTCGTCCTGGTAGTTTATGGAGCCCTAGCGCAATCTTGATGTGATGGAAACTATTCAAATTTAAGCAGCGGTAAGCCTTGCCACGACTACAATCTAGTCGGTCCTCATAAATGCCTAACTGTGATGGGGCCATTGATTACCAATCTAGTACTAGGCCCATTGTCAGATATACTATCTAGATCTGCACACCTATGCGTATAATTTATGGGTAACTAAAACATAGGATATCGATCCCAGTGCGTATGTATGCGATCGATAATACAGTGGAAATACATGGAGCCTAGAATGCATCCAAACAATGTTAATGTCGACTTGTCACCTCATTACCGCGTAGGGAATGAATCGCATCGTAGCAATCTTAAACGAATCGGTCCACAAAACCTCTTTGTATATAAATAGGCACAGGTAAAATTAAATATAAAAAAATGCGGTCTCAAATTTGAGATTCACGGGAGGGCCTTGACATTCCTGGGCCCAGGGGTAAATTTATAAATTTTAAGCATTGAGATTTGATTGCGGTAGCGCAGCCGCAGTTGAATTCCAAAGCAAAAGCTTGAACAATCCCGTCACCAGTTAGCCACTAATATGCCGACCAGAACTCCGATCACCGCTATCAGGTTGTAATGCTTGAACAAAGTACGCTTGCGAGGCTACGGGGCAGCAGCATTGATCGATCTGATACCCTGAAATTTGAGAGCAAAAAAATGCAACCAAAATTTTTTCATGGGTCCATATTTGTATTTCAACCCACTCACAGATTTAGATAGACGTCCTAATTTACGGACTAAACATCGAATCATAGATTAGCTCGGAGCCGGATGCATCACGAACTCGATAATAAAAAAGTATAACACTAACAACGCATAAATATATTTAGACACCACAAGAGTGTTTGTCCACAACAAGAAAGTTTGACCATAATCGCAAGCAACCAAAAAAAAACAAAACTGCCCACAGTCTGAGTCGAACAAACGACCTTTGCATTGCTCTCTCAAAGGAGTACAAGTGCAACGCTCTACCACTAAGCTATGCGGGCGTTTAAGAGGCTCTGGGCCAGAATATACTCTATGAACCCTGACCAAATCACTTCACTCACAGATGCGATCTTAGTTATGTGTAGACATCCCTACCAACTGTACGTCTAAAAGTGCTTGCATGATGTTCTCTCCGCTCATGTGAGCAATATCACAACAGTCGACCGGTTTTTCGGATATGCCAACAAGTAACCTACGACCCTGCGGCTCTGCGTTCGGAGTCTCGAGCTAGATGCGATAGGTATCCGAGGTTCAGCACGTCGCAGGATATGAAAGCCGGTGTCAACCAGGGACATGTATGAATTAATGGTGTGTATATTGCGCCTCTCATATATGCTAGGGAAGGTGCCATCGGGTCCGTCGGGTTCGCTTCCAAAGTGTGCAAATTAATACCGGTTTCTGGTACACACCCTTGCAGCCGTTCTCGAATATCTTTCTTTTTCCATATAGTAGTATATTCGAGAGTTATACGTGGAGGCCCCGTAGCGTAGGCGTCTGCGGGGGGGTGTTCTTCTCTCTTATTCTTGCATATGCTTGCGCGTTTCTCCGTAGGAATCACATACAATTTCCAGAGTTACACTTGTTAGTTTTCTGCATTCTTGGTGGGACACCTTGACGTTCTAGTGCCAACACCAACCCGCATGGTCGTTGGAAGTTTAGGGAAAAGACACAAAAAATACTGGGGACGTATGGGCATACCTGCTAACTCAAGAGCTTATATGTAACAACCACTATGCACAAACCTACGAACCTAGGAACAGAACACAAGAGCGCACAAGGGAAAATGTAAAAATAAAAATAAAAACAAACGGGGGGCAGAATGGTACGACACGGGTTGCCTATGATGGGTCGGCAAAAGCTGAACAGCAACATTTCAAAACGGCCAACATGGACGAAAGTCCCAAAAAAAACGCACTGAGGAAAAGAGTGGCACGGACCACACCGATCCAAAACGAGATCTAGTGGCGCCCGTATATGTGTGTGTAACGTACATGTGCATACGCACATGCAGGCAGGCACTCATTCGGAATTTCCAGACAGACAGGAATAAAATACCACAGAAAAGTGACAAGTATTCACCAGCTGTACAACGAAACTTTTGCGATGCTGTAGTTGCTCTTTTAGGATGGGCAGCCGTATGGGGAGAATGGGGGTTTCCGAGACAAGGAATCAGGTCGATCTGTTGTATACTCGGGTAGGTCGTAACGTTGGTCTAGCATAAGATGAAACAGACTGGGAATGAATGGTGCGATCGCTCCGGGGAAGAAATCCTTTTTGTACTTTCATGAATTTGTGCAACTTGTTCACATGCTGAAATCGCTCAGAGCTCGAACAAAAGGCAACGGGAAAGGGGTTGAGGTTCAGGGGAGGGGTATCCAATTCGTCTATAACATAACATCAAGAAGAGACACGAATAGAAAAAATTCAACGAAGAGACATAAGAAATTCCAGGTAAACGCCCGTGAGATACCTTATCCATCAAAATACAACCAAAACAGGAACAAGTCGCGCGGCTCAAATAAAATGGGGAGATGCCTCCCTTGTTTGTGATGCGATATCATGAGATATACAGGCGCGAGTGCTCCTCTTTACATACATATTTTAGGAATATGTCAATTTTTGTTTCGAGACAGGTACAACAAGTAAGGAATCAAACAATTCGAAGAGAAGAGAAAAAATAATCGATACATGGAAGTGAAGAAAGAAAGATATGTAAGAAGTAGTCGGGTAGAATAGAAGAGTGGTTTTGACAAAAGGTGAAAACGAGAGACCAAGGCGCCCAAAAAACCAGCTGGATTATGCCACGATCTGTCAAAGTATCCGGCGTCGTACAAATGCACTAGAATAGAAAAGGTCCCATCTAATCCCTTCGTCGATGATGGAGGTGGCGACGAACACGTTTGACAGGTTTCGCGGTAACGGTTTCGCAGACTGTCGTAGCCTTTACAGTTTGTGTGAGAGTAACTGTAACCAAAGATGTATAGATTTGGGGCGGCTGGTTGTCCTTGGGCATGACAGGCGGCTTCTGGTTCTTGGGCTCCTGCTCGTTTGTCGCCTGCTTGCCACCATGCTTTCCACCAGACTTGGATTTCTCGGTTTTCGATTCGGTCTTGTCGGAGGACTTTGAACCCGACTTTGCAGCTTTCGCAGCCGGCTTCGCAGCATCAGCAGTAGCACCACCGGCAAGCGTCATGCCAGGAATCTCCTTCGCTTCTTTTCTGCAGTCAAATGTGCTGTCCAACTGTTTAGACTTCTTGCATTTCTTCTGGGTATCTGTATCTTGAAGACGGGGGTTCAAGACGGGGCACTTGGTGATATCGCCACCGGATCCATCTGCAGCCTGCTTATCAGGAGCGCAGGTCTTGTCATCCATAGCCTTCTGAAGAGTGTCACCCGCCCATCCGTTGTAAAAGTCACCGTGATAGCTGTAGCCTACACAAACAATAATGTTAAAACAAAAACTTCGATTTTCTACGATGCGTAAGAGAAAACTCACCTGACTCATCACCAGTAGACCAAACGAATTTGCCGTCCTGGCCTGCAAAATCGGCAGTCATGAAGCTGACCTCGAACTTCAATGTAGGTATCCGGCTCTTAAAGCCTTCAGGGCATTTTCCATCCTCCAGTCCGTCTGGATAGGCAACGTGATCTCTATGGTTATCAGTGTCGAGATCCTTTCCATTCCAGCATGATGGGAAGTTGATATCCGCACGGAGACCATCGACGCATGTGTCCAATACTGACTTGGCTGGCATCTCGCGGTTCTGCGCAAACCCTTCTGGTGGTTTGGCATAGTTGAGGCAGTTGAAGCCAATGGCGTCCTGCCTTTGGCGATCTTGTGAACCCGCTTTGTTTCCCTCGTTATAGGCACGGAGCTTAGGGTCTCCGGCAATCATACGGAAATCCTTCGCAAACGGCTTCGAAATTTCTCCGTACTGGCGGCCTCGCTCTGGGAGATAGTAGACAAGCATGCCATCCTTCTGACGCACAGGGACGTAGCTGCCATTAGAAGCGAGGAAGTAAAGAGCGGGAACCCAGTAATTAGAGAAATCGTCCTTAACCGCGCAAGATGTGCAAGATGACTTCTGAAGATCCGCTGTTGTCATTTTGGTGTCGAAGTTTATTCCTCCCATGATATTGTGAACGTGTCCTTTGATCTCACCCGGGAAGACAATTGGGTCGGCTCTCTCGATGAGGATTGGCGCACCACATTGCATACGCCAGAAGGCCTCGACTCTGGATCCACCAAGCAGCGCGAGAGCTGCTAGCGACAGATGGTATCTCATCTTGAGAATAGTTTAGCCAAGCTAGTGAACGAAAGAATCAAACAGGGTAGAGGAAGTCTCCAAGCCCTTCGCCAAGGCCAAGGTTATGCAGACTGGTTGCTGTCAGACACTTGGACCAGAAGGCAAAAAGAGTAAAGCGATAACTTTCAAGAGAAGGGAGTGCTTTTTATTATTTCAAAAAGCACGCGGGGGTCCCGAGTACGAGAAGGCTATCTGATAGTAAAAGAAAGAAAGGAAGGGAACTCGCTTGACTGCTGGCAAGGAGGTGAAATCTGATGAAGCAAGTTAATGGGGCACAGCACAGCTGATTTTTGGCCTGGCTGGTGTGTGTGTTGTTGCTGTGGTATCTCCAAATTCCTGTGTCGCCGAGTTCGTTCCTGCGTCCCTGCAAGCGTGGAGCCGGAATCAGTGGGAGAAAGTTATGCGAGAGACAGCGCTACGGGAGTCAATGCTGCTGCCGGCTGGTCTGATATCAAAGGCTCCGGGCAATGATGGCAAATTGATGCAAAAGTTGATGCTATTGGGAGCAAGCTGCCAATGCAAAGCGGGCCGTGGTGAATGAAGAATGAACGGTTGGTTGAATGAATGAATGAATGAATGAGTGAATGAATAAATAGAACACTGTATGATAGTATTCTATATAAAGGGGACAAAAAAAGGAGTGGACTGGTCGAAGGACTTCTTTCTTTCTTTCCAGATCTCGAGGTTGAAGGAGAGAGCACTGTACTGGCGCAGTCGGTACAGGACAAAATCTATTCTCAAGAGGAACAAACTGAGCAAAAAAGAAGGTATTGGTTAGTAGTAAAGAATGACGCAGGATGTAGAAAGAAAGACCCTTAGCATGAAGAGAGAATAGTAAAACGAATGGAAAAACGAAAGATCCAAGAATTCAAAAGCTGCTCCGCAGGAGCCTTTTAATTTCGAACCAGTCGTAGTCAGACCCTTTCACGCACGCGAACGGGATCGGATGGTGATAGAACAAGAGAGTGAGAGGGTAACAAAAGAAGGAAGGTCCAGCACTGATGGCCAGGAGGAAAGTGAAACCGTTATATGGCCCCAGGGTACGTACACCGACCGACCCGGCAATCGGGCTGCCTGGAGGCCTGCGGTGGCCATCCGTCGGCTGCAGCAAATGGAGGGGCGCTGTTGGTCCCTGTCATGTCCACGCAAAATGCCCAAGTGCTCGCGAGCCCCTCGGCAAGGGCCAGCTCCATTCCAGCCTGCGCCTGCCACTCAGTCGTATTTGTCGCCCAGGAATCCTGAGAGGAACGGCTCAAGTTACTGCCCTTTCCCATTTCCTTATCCTTGTTCACGATCGTGTCGCGTCGGGTTGTAAAGCTTCATCGACGATGGTGCGTTCAGGGTTGCAGATAGATTAAGGAATACGTCGCCACTTTGAACAGCAACCTGCATTGCATCGCATCGCATCGCATCGTGACTTCTGGCCACGCGACTCAACTCGACTTTGACTCTCCCTTGATTCTCACTTCGAAGGCCGCTCAGATACTCCCGTCCACGGTTCGAGCAGTTACGGACTCACCACCCAAGTCACAGCGTCGGTCTAGAAACGGGGCTCAGCTCAGCTCAGTCGAGGCTCCTCCTCCTCCCCCCGAAAGTCGCCGCCGAAACATCTGGCCATCGCCATTCACCATGCATCGCAATAAAAATCCAGCAGCTCTTTCTGGCAAACAATGGTCGTTTCTCGTTCGCTCGGGCATTTTAACCTGCTGCCCCTTCCAGTCATTTGCTGCGATCCAGCGAAACCCATCGTGTCGACAAAATATGGGCCCCAACCCCAAGCTGAAACCATCCTACTGGCCGTAACAGAATTCTCTGGTCCCAAAAAAAGAAAAATTGGCAAGCGCAGGTCAGCAAAAAAGTAAGCTTGTCGCTGAACCATGCTTTGGCGGATTTTCAGGGGCGCCACTCCCTGAACGCATCGTCATCCAGCATGGCAAAGGCGACCAACCAATCACCAGCAGCGGGGTGGCACCCGCTTGAGAGTAAGGCTGGGATCATCTGGAAAAAAGGGGTTGGCTGCCAAACGACGCCCAACATCTCAACCCCTCAAACCCACATTTTGACTGCATTCATCAATAGCGATGCCCTCAAGCCACCATGACGAGACCCATGTATGATGCACTCAAAAGTTGCATGGCGGACACGCTATCACGTACATGAGTAATTGTCTTTGAAGGTTTCTCGCCAGAGCAGTCTCCACATCAAAAAGCTTAGCCCTCGCCGCAGAAATCACATTAGCAGACAGACTAGGGATCTGGATCAAAGTCTTCGGAATTCAGGTGAGACATGGGCATTGTGAAAGTCTCTGGAAGCGATGGTTGGCAGGTGTTGCTTCTGCCGCTGAGACCTCGAAAGACGAGATTGCATCTACAGAGGAAGGAGCGAAGGAAGGAAGCCCAGTGGGAAGGACCCATCGAATCGCAAAGAGCGCGTGTCAGTTCCCCTGGCGGCCGCTGGGTTTCGAATCTCGTTACTACTGCATTCTATAAGCCTGACAAGAGGCTCCAAGGCCGGCGCTGCGTGTCTGGCACATATTAAATTTTGCTCTGATGCTTGGCAATCATTCAACCTTCGATATTTCATCTGCTACATGCTAACGGCGCTAGCTTTCACGCAGATGCCGGGCTTCCGGAGAAAAGAAATTGGATCTGACTGAGAAAAGCCGCCGATCGCAAGTACTAAGTCCCGTTAAACCTCCTATCATACGTAATCGCCCGAGATCAATAGGATGCAAGTGTAAGCTGCAGCGCAGGGCCAATTATTGACGCTTGTGTCCCGTTGCAATTGGGCTAGTGACACCGGAGTCAGATAATGATCCAACAAGACATAATTTGAAGACTCGTCTTTTTTGCAACAGCAACCTTAGCTAAACCTTGTACTCCTTCTTGTCCTTAGAGAAAATAAAAAATTTAATCGATGTTGCATGTTTGTGTATATTTGGCACAGTAAATCCAAACCCCCACCATGTAAGCTTGTGACAAGCCTATCCATTAGCGCAATCGACGTTGAGATTGCATTGTAGACCCTGTTATCGTCACCATTCCGAATACCCGGCTATCGCATAATCGATCTCTGGTTCGCATCAAATTCTCCATCGCACGCATATATCTTCTGCAGGTATAATAAGATAGCGGAGTTCAACCCAGGCGTCCGCTCGCTAAATGGGCCATCATTTTGGCACCCGCAGCCGGCCTCCCAGAAGAAAAAAAGACTCCACTTAGCCACGGTTTCCAGAGCACCAGTCAAATCTCTACCAGAACATTGGAATGCTCCGATAGCGTAGTGATCGCTGCTCGGGTCCCTGGACGAGATATCATTCCACCAAGTCGCGGACCCGGATTTGGAGCACCCAAGACCGCCTAGCGAGGCTGCTGGTGAAGTACTATCTAACCGGATGTTGCTGCAGGTATCATTTGCGATAGGCGGCAGGGACAGCCGTCGCGAGGGTCCGTCGTATCGATAGAAGCCACATTCGAAGCTTCAAAGTTTCTTCGATAAAGATACGTTGCATTCTCTTAGCAAATTTCTTTAATTGATAGCGGCAAAGATAGCCCAGAATGTATTAATAGACAAGCGCAATAGCTATAGCTAAGCTTCCAGCCTCGCGCCAAAGTTAAGATTTGCATACGTACGTCCCTCAGGGCTAGCCAACCCTGCACATACCTGGCGTAAATTTTTGTCGAAGCCAATCTAAATTGCATTGAAATAGCAAGTTTAAGGCGGTCCGCGATGATGACGATGCCCAGCCCGATTCAACGCAGAAAATACAACAACTCTAGCCGGAACTTTATGCAGGGCCAGCGAGACGTACGCTATTAATATCTCTTTTTGAACAGCAGCAAAGTAAGATTAACCAAGGGACCTCGCGAAAAAAAAAAAAAATTCTTTGAAAAGCATTATCTAGATCCATGCCATTTAGCCAATCGTCCAATCTATACACATTTGCCTGGTTGGGTCCCCAAGAGATTCTAGATCTTGCCCCGTCCAGCTTGAACAACCGACCCTGCATATCCACGTAGAGAACAGCCTGGCTAGCCACCGTAATTCCTTAGCTAGATAAGGCGGTCCAGCCGTATCCAGCCATCCTATTTGCGCATGCATGCATACTCAGCAAATCACGCACGATATCTCCATGCCCCTCTGTCGTCGTCGCTGGTCCCAGCTAGTCCCTACCCCTCCTCCTCGTCGGCATATCTGTAGTCTCTCGCCATTTCGTCTGATCTCGACGCAATCCTCCCTCCCACCCCCCACGCATGCATATCGCTCTTCGCAGTCGCACTCGTAGCATCCAATGCTATCTCTACAATCACATCGTGCGCGCGGCCTTCCCCACCAACGACCCCATCCTCGCTGCTGCTGCTGCTGCTGCTGCGGTCCGTAACCATGACGATAGCAATGCCGGCCTTGATGACAATGGCTGGCTTCGCAGCTATGTGCATTGCGGCCGCAGCACCCAGCGTTCACGCTAATGTCCATACTAGCATTATACACCTCCACATGTCTTCTCGTCGTACGCTCCCTCGCCATGGTCGCCGCCGCCTCTTCCAGTGCTAAGATTTTTGCCAAGCACTCGCACCTGCAGCTTCGTCCGCAGGGACACTGTAGGTACCGGTCAAGCTCACGGTCGGTGTACGGTTCAGCGTACGCCCTTGACATGGATGTGTGATAACCGCGCGTATCGGCGGGGTAGTAATTATAATACCGCGTGACGCTATCAACCAATCGTTCCGGGAACGCTGCCCACGTGGCAAACAGATGTCGACATCGGCCGGTTCTGGCGCCGCATTTGCAACACTGGCCGGTTACGCGGGGACAGTGTATCGGCAGACCGTCGAATGTGCGGCTGTGCGGCGCGCCGAGGGAGGAATGGTAATAAGGTCGGCAGGTGCCGTAGTCTGCGGCTTCGTCGTGGATGTAGGGCGGGATGAAGGTGGGGTTGTAGAGAGGCGCTTCGGTAGGCTTTATGGGCGGCTTTTCATTATTTGTTGATAGGCATGGTTCGTTCTCTGGAAGGATAGCGGCGGCTTCTGGGTTAGGTGGGAGAATCGATGTCGCTGCACACTGAAACTCCTTGTTAGCGGTCGCTTTATTCACGACTGGCCGCGAACCACCTTTTTGCGAAACAGCCTCTTCATACGATGGAAGCGGATCTTCGAGGGGACGAGTGTCGTTTTTGTCTCTCTGATGCACCATAACGGCGAATTTGAACCGTCGCCTAAATCGATGACGCTCGCGACTTGCAGCTGGGTTTTCAGGATCACTACTGCTCTTCTGCACATGACCACCTCGCCGGTTCTTTAGCCGCACGCAGGGCAGTCGAAAGTTTGAAATAGACTTGTCTCTACGAAGGCCTGGTGGCTCTTGTCCATGTTGATAGACGGATCGCCTACGAGGGTATTGTTTTAAAAGTGGTGTCTGGCGGTCCGGGTGGATTATGGGCATAGACTGGCTTCGTGGACGCAAAGTAAACGGATCCGGGTTTCCAATCAAAGGAACCATTTCGAATTTCGAGGAAATCGATATCTAAAGTTGATAATAGCGGGAAGAGAATCAGAAGCGCTCTGTTTGCAGGTATACAATTTTTTTCTTTCTTTTCTTTCTGGGCGTATGAAATATCGATATATAAGTATGTATATCGATATCAGATGCGAAAATATTCTAGGTAATTATAATCCCATCTTGCCTTTGCATGCGCTGACCATTGTGTGTATATACGCCTAACAGTTCTATCAACGATCTACTGAGATAAGGCGTGCGGGTGCTCGAAGCATCACTAACAACGATGCCTTAAGGCAAACTGGTGCCAGTACGCATATGCGGCAAGCCGAGATCCGGATCGATCCTCAAGTATGTTTACAGTACACAGTAGCATACGCTATAGCTATATCATTATATAGGACATTTGAGACAAGGTACATCGGAGGACAGCGTCTTCAAGACTAATATATAAGTACACAGGTACAGCCTCAGCGCAAACACGCAGCGAAACAGGATGCCGGCATTGTAAATACCCGTCGTACAAATTGGCGCATGGATAACCAAGTACCCAGGCATGCAGACTGCCTTACGCACAGCCATCATGGGATTTTATTTTTTTGTTTCACTTGAGAAAAGATTTTTTGGAGACATCGTAACCTCTGCGGTATCGATCCGCCATCTAAAAGTGGATCCTACGTTGGAGGGCTTAAGGTTAGCGAATCAGCTTGTTGGATACCATGGTATTATATTTACCTTAAGTCTTGGAGTTCAATAACGTTAACCGTCGATGCCTATAATGAGCTTTAGGCTTCAAAGCGAGGTACTTCTAAATAAGAGTGGCTAGCCAGAGTCTATCCAAATGCCAATATAAACTACTTGTTAATGGCTGCTTGACTTTGCGTCGCTCCGCCGCGGCAAATCCCAACAGTCTAATTCACGAATCCGCTCTCCGCCTGGTCTCGTAAGCCAGCCAAATCCAAACACAGCGTCTCCGCCTAGCTCTTCAAATTCTAGCGTCGGTAGACCTCCAAGACAAACTAGCGACCTTATGAGAATGGTAGCCAAAGGAGGTCTAGATCGGGCGGATTACTTTGGATGCTGGTTTTAAGCTTCAAGGACCCGCCAAATAGGTACCTGAACAATGTTGCGACAGTTGCGCTAGTAGATCCTTCATATTCGAGGTGACACACGCTTTTGCCAAACCATGCGGGCAGTGAGAACGTGCATGCGACCAAGTCCGGAATTCACGCCTCGTTTTGACAACAGTGCGCTGTCCAGCCCTGTGGTCTAGTCTCAGGTACTCTAAGGGATTGCCTGATTTCTTCACATATCGCGTATATGGGTGGATCGTAGGTCAAAAGTAGAGAATATTCAATACGTATTGGTATCATCTATGAGTACCTTGCTCGATTAAATATACCAGTACCAACATTACAATTATTCAAAAAAAAGCCAATAAAACAAAAAATGCACAAAGCAAGCCCGAACGACGACAACAAAACAAAACCTAGCAGTGATGCATGCATACGATGGAAGTATCAAATGATAAAAGCAAACTAGTAATGCTAACCCATCAAGTAAGAAACACCTTGTAATCCCAACCCAGCCAGAGGAGAAAAAAACCAAGAGGAGAGGAAACAAAACGCTTCAAATGAAACAGGCTAACAAACAAGTAATCAAAGATACTAACATACATCTGCGAATCCATGCGCATATAAATCTCGAGAGAGAAGCCAAAAACTCTTATTAATCAAAAGGGTTGCTTCCTTTCTGTCGTTGGATAGTAGTTATTAGAGTTGTCAGCGAAGACGCATAATGTAAAACACAAAACGCTAAAGATGAAGTAGAGAAAGATTAGACAGGGGGGTGTATATAGGTTTTTTTGTTTTGAGGGACAGGATGATATGAAGGTATGAAAAACGCTCGGGCTCGCTGATTATGTATAATGGTCAAAGGTGATCACCGGGTTTGTTCTTTGGTATTTATCCCGGTGAACTAAGATCTGTGTACATCTCGTCCACTCCAGTTAATCTCAGATGTTAGCATGCCAACGCGGGCCGACATACTCCAACAGGAGAGACAGGTTTCCCCGGAAGCCAGGTAGATGTCCAGAGGTGTGTTGAGTCCTAGAGGCCATCCTGGGTTTTGTTGGCGACAAAGCAAAAGAGAAGAAAACCATCCCGGTAGAGGAGGCAGCCAACCACAAATTTTGTCGTTAAAGGTATATTCCAGTCCTGTCCTGAAGCCTTAGTATATCCTTCGGGTTTGTTGACATATCAATATTGTGAAGTCCTGAGAACTGTCGAGGGGGTGCTGAATATGCCAGTCCCGATTGGTAAAATCCCGGTTTCTAACTCCAGTTTATAACATTTCGATTGATCCAAGTTGTGTTAAACAGTCCTAGGAAGAACTCCAGAGGAAACCAGCTGCTGCTAAATTCGACAGACATCAGGATTGTTGAGGTCGCTAACAGGTCCAGGTAATCCTTTGGTCCAGATACATGATACGGTGTGACCACGCGGAAGGGAGTCTTCCGGCTTGTAATTGATGTACTGAATAATAGTAATAAAAAGAAAAACAAGAAGAAAGAGAAGGGAATGGGGAAAATATAAAAAGAGGAATCCAAGGTCCATGGCAGTAGATCCAGGGTAACCGGGGTAGAACAACCTAGTGGGTAAATGGTAGAATGAGGGGAGGATCACTTACCTCTGTATCACGCGGTGAAAGCAATAGCAGAGGGAAGGGTTGGGGACCGAGACCGGGACCTGGGCTGGAGGGCGGACGGTGGCGGGCAAGAGCAATCGACGACACACGCACGAACGAACAAAAGCTAGATATCACTCTTGCCTCGATGGGTTCGGAATAGGTGAGAGGGGTGGACTCGGAGAGGGCGAATGGTAGTTGGCTCGGCGGAGGTGCTCCTGCATGCGAGCGTTTTGGTTCATCGCGAAGAAATCGCGGCGTTCTTCGGTCGTAGTCTCTTCAGGAGAAAAGACTTCAGGGAAGGACTTGTTCTCCGGCTTGACTTCGTGTTTGGTTTCTTTAAGAGGGGATTGCTGCTTTTGTTTCTGCTCATCTTGCTGTTTCCTATACCTCTCAACGCTTGCCTGGTATCCATCCTCGCCGGGATGGAGAATCTCAGTGCTTGCAATGGTTGTGGTAATAGTCATGGTTACAGTTTTTGTCACAACTTTGCCGTGAGACAGGATCTCGCCAGTCTCAGAGTAAACAGGTCTCTCATAAAAGCTTTGAACCTTTTGATTTTCGACTAAGGCGGTGCCACACTCCCATGTGACCGTAGAGGGTTCTAGTTCCATGCTATTGCTTCCAGGGCCATCCGCGGACAGAGGAGGTGAAGCTGGGGCCAAAAGAGACGTAAAAGTTTGATTCGACGAATTCGATTTCCGGAAATTGCGAGAGGTGGGTGTCTTGTTGAAGGGAGATCCGGGTCTAGAGTTTCCTGGTGTCAGAGTTCCATAGGGCGAGAATCCAAAGGGAGAAGTAGGGCGAAAAGGGGAGTTGGGTCGAAATCCAGTATCAGGTATCGAGCTGTTGGAAGCACAGGAGTCCCGTCGAGGTCTGCTGCTCCGGATAGATCCAGTAGCGGATGCTCCACGGGTAGTTCGTTCAGCCGGCATGTTGATATATGTCTGATTTTAATTGTTGGTAGATGTCGTTGGTTGTTGTTATATAGACGTTGTCCAATAGATTCAAAAGTTTCTCCAGGTAGAAGCCTCGGCAATATCTCGGGAGACCAGGTCCAGTTTTTTGGTGAAACCAGGAAAGATTGGTTATCGAAGTTTGTTTTATATTTTGATATGGTCCAAAGTCTACGAGATCCACAGGGTATAAACTATGGGTCAGCAATTTGCGTTTTCCGAAGTATCGTCATAAGAGATACGCGGAACATGAAATTTCCGAAGTTCGAGACGTGAGGGGAATCGATATATCAACGCACGATGGGAAAGGACTTTGATTAAGGGCGACGTTTGCTGTGGAAGCGAACGGGATTATCGGACTCTCTTTTCGGAGAGGATGATGCTGTTTGTGGGAATAAATCTAAGAGCCAGGCAACAACTGCAAGGGTATCTGGGAGTCGCACAGTAAAGAGAAGAGAGAAAATGTTCTTTTTGAAACCAAGAATAAACGCCGTAGATGCCTAAGGGGTATCGAGAGAGAGAGCAAAACCTGTGTAAAAGCTTGGGACGTTGAGAGGCCTCCGGCTGAGCTATCGGGAGGTCAGAGGTTATATACCAGGAATATGCACCAAATTTTTTTAAAATCTGAAGCCAGAACCGTACTGTGGAACCGGGACTGAAAGCTACTGAAAGAGAAAGAGGTGAGGTGGGACAAGTGGAAAGGGCGACGAGAAGAGGGGGAGAGAAGAGGAGAAAGGAGGAGAAAAGAGGGCGAACCGGATAGTGGAGATGGGGATTTTTGAGGGAGGAGGCGACTTTTCTCCCAGTGCTTGCTGCTGAGGTCGCTCTCTGCACCAATCCTTCCAGCAACCAGCAGCACAGCACCATTCATTCACGCATCGGGCTCCTCTCTCATACACACCAACGTCGTTCACACCACCCCGTTTTTCCGACAGATCAGCCAGGTCCCAGGCTGGTTCGCCTCGCATTATTCCCTCCTTCCCACTGCCTGTTTGTCGGATTTCAAGGCGGGGTCTAATCAAACCAGGCGGCGACGCCTCGTTTGCGGAGAACAAGGCGCGAGGCGTGGACTGGGACTGGCACCCAAAACATCAGACTAACTCCACCATCACGGCAGCAGGATTAGCGGGGCCCCTGCCAGCCTGGAATGGGCCTGCCTGCCCCAACTGGCCAATCCTGTGGCCGCCTGGGCCTCCATCAAGCCGCCAAGCTCGACAAACCTCGCATGTGTGGGCAAACATGCCTGTTTCCGCGCTGCAAACACGATCCCAGATCATGGCTATCGTGACGTTGAAGGAATGCACATCGAGCGGGGGCCCGAAAACGTTCCGTTTCGCTGGTGCACCTGTGTTGTCGACCAAGGTCTGGCTCTCGTCGATATAATCGGGCTAACCCCATGATAATTTAGATATATTTGTTTTTTAAAAAAACGGGCTTTCCCAGATCTACAGATACACATGCATGATCGCTATTCTCCTTTCAGGTTTACGAATCACGGGTAGCTTGAGAAACCAGCTAAATATCGAGAGGGACTAGCGGGCCAGCTCTCGGGCCCAGCTTCGACTTCGAGCTGACTGCGGATTGAGTGATTGATAGATATCCCAACGATCATGCATTCATCCATGTCCATCAATCGCAGCCGTGTAAAGGCCTAGGCTGGCTAAACTACCACACTACGTAGCCACCCTCCAACTTCGATGGCTACGTAAAGGCAAGGCATTGGGGGAATCGAGTAAGACGCGACTCCGGGCCTTATCAGCGTACTGTCTCCAGAGCCTGTGCCCTGCTTTTTTGACGGCCGCCTAGTATGCCGGGTGGGAAAAAAGGGGGTCCAAAACGCAACGTTGGTCATGCCCACATATGCTCCAGACTTTGAAGTTAACCTTGTCCTCCTGTTCGCGGAGCCTTGAGCCTGCAGGAGATATCACACCAGAGGCATAGACGAATCAACCGGTGAGAATAGCTCACGCGCATGCGGACACAACGTTGGCGTCTTTGCATTCGCGCGCAATATGAAGAGAACGTCTGGAGATGCAGATATATACTCGTCTACGCAGATGCTACGCATACTAGAGGTTATAAGAGGATGACTTGAACCACGTGTGTAACCGCATCACCCTATGTTGAGCTCAGAACTCGAGATATTGGTGGCCGTAAACCAGAGCTTCGCGTGCATATTGAATACGACGCAAAACATGCATACATGCAGCCAATCCTTTCGCTTCGTCGAGTAGGATGGTGTGCTCAGTGATAGAATTAAAAACGATTCAGCGAGATGCGTCTTCGTGCCCTAGAAGACTTCAGAACCCACAGAAGATTTTGATTATACCTGGCATAGGTTGGATAGCAGAAATTCGTTTGATAGTTCAATCATGCTGAAACTGAACCCTACCATTTGTGGCTATTGTATGAAGAGGGGTAGCAAATTCCGCACGAGTTCCAAATTCTACCTTCAATGGCCAGCTATAATCTCGCAGTAGATCCTTCCTAGTAATAGATCATAGCAATTATATTAAGGAGTCTTTTTTACCACATAAATATAGACCTTGTACGATAGGTGTTGATAGGCAATTTCTATTGCTGGGCGTGGCATCTCGCGGACCCCCCCAACACAACATCAGAGGCTAATGTCGAGACTGATGACATAATTTTTGTCTATTAATTTCTGTTTTATTATTATATTATTGTTGTTTTAACAAAGTCGGCGCAAGAGCAGTATACAGGAATGCAAGACACTTTGTAGCCTCCCTTATTCGGCGGCATCGGGGTATTTATCAGTGTCAACTGTTACATGCGCCGCGATGTACAGACAGTTGCTGTCCAAAGAGTATCAATGTACCTATCTACCATCATGCACCGATGTCTATATCCCAAGGCTTTCCATGCTCTTGAAATAAGAAACGTCGAAAACAAAATGAACCATAAAACCAAGCAAGCATTAATGGTAGGGCTCAACCTATAGTAATAACGAAAAACTGCAAAGAATTTGAACGCTTATTCATTCTATTATCGTAAATCTGAGTTCATCCATCTATGGATCCGCTGGATATGAGGCGTTGGACTGGGTGTTGTTGATGTGAGTTGGACAGTACCATTGGTGAGGGCAAGTCTCACAATAATATCCCCCATCGCAAGGCTTGAATGAGCACGATGTAGTCGTCCCTGATGGACCGGATCCGTAAGGATTGGTGAGTGTGGGAGCTAATATTGGCGTTAGTGCTTAAAGTTAATATAAACTAAAATTCCAATAGTGCCAACATACGAAGAGTCACGTTTGGGTCCTCATAGGGGTTGCTCTCGAGTGTGCAGGTAGGGCAGCTATAGCATATGTTAATTAAGAGCATTCCATTTAGCATTAGTGAAAGGCAGACATACTTAGAACCGGTGGGGTAATTGGTGAGATCAGGCGTGCAGTCACCACATTGCGTGACAGTCACGGCTGGTACAACGAAGGACGATAGGATGGCGTATGGGTTATCCCCACAGGTGTTGTAGATACGGTACACATCTCTGGTTTTAGTTATGGTGACCGTTTGAATGACACCTGGACATGAATTCGGGGGTAGGTAAGATTGAGGAACAATTGCTGTAGAGTAGACAGACTCGATTATTCCAGTGGGGACAATGCCGTATTTTGTAGACGATGCAAAAGTTGGCTCGACTGTGGATGCACAATAATATCCTAGTGGACATGTTGGGCAAAGGACGTAACCTGCACACGTTGGGACTACTGGTGCTGGAACCGTGGCGTATCCGTACCCTGAATTAACTGAACCCGTAACGGAAGTAGCGTCAATGCTAGGGGTAATAAAGCTGGGGCCATAAGTCGGATAAGGATTCGACATGGGTGGATTCGCTGTTCCCCCACTAGCATAGGCTTGATAACCCTGCGGCGTGCTAGTAGCAGTAACTATACAGGAATATCCAAGATCGCATTCGGGGCAGAAAGCATATACATCACAGGGAGAAATTGTTGGCGCTGAAGTTTCTGGGTTAGAGAAGTAATAAACCGGGCTGATACTTGGTATTGGCGACGGAGAATCAAGTGGACAATAATAACCCGAAGGGCAGGTTGGGCATAAGATGTATTCGGAACAAGTTGGAGCCACGACGAGGGTTGTTGTTGGGAGACTGATATAATATGTCGTCGAAGGAAAGTATGGAGTTTGCCCTCCAGATATATATTCATTACTAGAAGGAGACGTCTCGACCGGACTGGTATAGTAAATTGGGCCGCTTGGGGCCCCTGGGTTTGAAGGACAAGAATATCCGAGGGAGCAGGTGGGACAAATAATGTAGTCAATGCAGGTTGGTTGCCCATACGGTTGAGGGGCCGATATTATTGTCTCCGGAATAGTTGAAGTCGGGCAGTAGTAGCCGAATGGGCATTCAGGACACACTATGTAGTCTGGACAGGTCGGTTGCCCGTACGAGACCCAGTTATAGCTGGAAGTAGTTTTAGGAACCGCGTTCGAGCTTGAGGACTGGTAGTAAGTAATACCCGCCTGTGTTGATGTCGGGGAGGTTGGACAGTAATATCCAAGAGAGCAAGTTGGGCATACGATGTAGTCGTCACACGGGGGCGTGGCGTAACCTGGGGCTGTCGGGGTAGCTGAACTTGAAGATATATAGTAAGGTAGGCTAGTTGGAGACCCCAGTGCTGAAGCCGTAGGACAGTAGTATCCGAGGGGACAAGTTGGGCAGACGACATAATTGCTACATAGTGGAGCGCTGTATGATTTCGTCGGCTTGTTAGAAGTTGTAGTTGAAGCAGTCGACTCTTCCGCCGGGCTCGGGCAATAGTATCCTAGGAAGCATGTAGGGCAGATCACCCAGTTATCGCATGGTGGAGGCGGGTAGAACGATGGAGATGGAGAAGCAGTTGAGCTGGGTATGGTATAATATACGGCTGGCCCCTGAGAGCTGCGTGGACAATAGTATCCTAGAGGGCAAGTCGGACAGACTATATAGTCTGGGCATGTTGGTTGCTGGTAGGAAGCCCAGTTATAGACAGAGGTTGTTTCGGAAGGACCAGTAGTGCCATACCCACCCGGAACGACTTCCGTAACAGTTTGATAAACTGTCCCACGTGTGATAACTAACGTATAGGTCTGCGTTGGAGGAGGTGTAGGACAACTCCATCCCCAGTCGCAAGTTTGGCAAATTTGAAAGTCAGGACACGTTGGGAGATACTCTGTATGCCTCGATATCCCCGAGCCTTTGGTGACGGATGGGCAGATATATCCTCCCTGGCAAGTAGGACAGTATATATAGTCCGAGCATGTTGGGTATACAGCAGGTTCCGGAGCTACCGTGGTTTAATACATAAGTTGATAACTCCTGAGATATGTTGAGAAAAAAGAGGTGACTCACATGTTGTGGTAGTTATAGTGACAGTTGGAGATCCGGGACAAGTATAACCACCTATGCAGTTGTAGCAGTATTTCCATGGATAACAGGTTGGAACTACAGTTAACACAGACGACGTTGTCTCGATAGGTGCCGCTGTGGAAGTAGGCTTTGGTTTCCAGCACTTATATCCGCCACGGCATTCGGCGCAGGCCTTCCAGGATGCACAAGTTGGAAGAATAACCAATGACGATTGGGTCGGGGAAGCCTCAGATTCCGTACTAGGGCAGTAATATCCTCCGGGACAAGAATAGCAAAGAACCCAATTGGAACAAGAAGGTACGTAACCAGAGATATGTGAGTCCCATGTTGGACTAGTGGATTCAGCAGCAGGAGAACTGGTGGCAAATCCGTAGTAGTAACCGATTGGGGCCATTGAGGTCTCCGAAGAAGTTGCTGGTTCACTTGCATAATACCTATGGCAAGAGAGTCAGCAATGATAATAATGAAGTCCTGTAGAATTGTTGGAACACCATTTGCTTGTTGTGGATGAATTTGAAACCGTGATAAAGGGCAGAGGAGCTCGGCAGGATATATATATATTGAGAGATGGTAGAAACTGCGGCAATAGATCGAGCTACAAAGGAAATTGTCACGGAGGATTGTGAAATTTGTAGCATGCATAGTTGAGGCCCTTGGTTATAATGCCTTGTATATCGGTTTGATAGATTTGCTACAAAAGGATTGCACAGGACACCATTCGGATACAGTGAGGCATTCCTTTTTAAAGATTACAAAGGAGATAGTGAAATCCAGTAGGGTAATTCGAAGACACTCACGGGTTACGCTTATGAGGGTTGCCAGGAGCGGCGTCCGCTACGAGGCCGAAGAGAACCCCCGAGCCCATTAGGGCTCTTGGGAACAACCACGACATTCGCATGTTTATATGCACCTGGGTATGCAGGAGTATACTGTGAAAACGAAGGAAGCCCAAAAGACAGCAAGATATGATGAACTGGGAGTTAGAGTGCGATAGATGGTGGCTTCGATGACGTTGGGACAGAGTCAACGAAGGAGATGATGAGGGTGAGGAAGAGGAGCGGGAGGGGAGTGAAGTTGGGGGGTGGGGAGGATATACTGATGGCGTCACCGGTCAAATATATGCCCCTTCGGCCACCTGCATGTCTGGGCTCTCTAACGACACGCTCTATCACCCGGCATGTGTAAGCCAACTCCCGTATGTAAAACACCATAAATTTATCGATAATGACCTATTCTTTCTTCATTGAGTACTCGCAAGAGAGTATATCGTCCTAAACTCTTGCTGCCATGGCATAGCTACGTTCATGGGGATGAGCCAAAAGCTAGGGGCATCGCTGGTAGCTAGGGCAATAGGTGGCACTAGGTACTAGCCTACAATCACTTATGCTAGATAGCCAGGAATTTACATTATATTGGCTATCAGCTCTAGCATAGAAGATATTAAAACAGTACAGTGTCCCAAAGCCAGCGATACCTAAATCCTTAAGGTATATGCTCTCTGGAGAGCCTTTTCTTCCTTGCAACCGAAGCAATGTGTTGTTTTTGTTAGCTTTTGCACAGCTTGGTATATTGTAGTCCCAGGCTTCCCAAGTGGGAGCGTACCTATATTGCCTAGTCTCGTAGTAAGACCCCTCCCCTTGGAGTTACCTAGGTATATATTGCCAGTCTTGGTACCTACTTAAGTATACACGTATATTGCGGCCTGATCTAGTAGTGAATCATAACGCTGCGCTGGCTATCGATCTAGACACATAAAGCTAGGCGGATTAAATTTCTCTATAGCACTTATGAGTGGAAGTAAATGTCATTTAGATTTCTGCATCATTGCAAACGCTTCCCGGTAGGAAATGGTAGCTTTATTCCATTGGGTTGTTTTAACTATGAGGAACTAGACGACTAAACGTTGAACGGTCTCGTACAGTTCCGGTTAATGCGATTGGCTGCAGTGAAGACATCTCTTCATGATCAAAATAATAGTTTTTTGGACGGAACTTTATTGCCTTGCGCTTTGTCATAGATAAAGCGTACAAAGAACGTCTTGTTTGTTCTATAGGAAAACATATCACTAGCTAATCTGTGTGGAGTAGAAGAACCAATATAAGCTTCTATGCTTCAGTCCCACTGCGTCTGAAATGGCTGAGCTTAGATACAAGGTTAATCCTTACGTTGAGCTAACTTCTGTTGCCTTCATCCGGGATCAATTTCCAGGCCGCTAGATATCGATACATGTTGACAGCTGCGCCTAAATCTAAGACCCGGTGGTTTATCAAGATTTTGCCTCTATCGATAAGGTTGATAAGGCACGCTCGTTTCCACATTTTTCTTAGCCCTTCGTTATTAAGTAGAGTTTATAATGAGCTCTCGGATCTTGCTGTTGCTAACTGCATGTACCAACCAGGGTTGTCACGACACCGATAAAGCTAACTTGATCGATATGTCCTGGTGTAGGGTACGAATCGCTAGAGCTAATGCTCAAGTTCCATCTTCCAGGTTAATTTTGAAACGACTTTGTGGTCGAGAGATCCGAGGATCCCCATGCATCGTAGAACGAAGCGTTTAAGGGCTTGTCCTCAGCCGAGCCAGACAAATGGGATGCATATCGATATCTAACCTTGAGGTCGAAAAAGCGAATGCAGACTATCCTTGGAGCTTGTACCGAGGTCAATCTACCTCAAGACAGCGGACTGCTACTTAACCTAGGCATGCCCATTACATGCAGGAAGGATGCGATTGCGGAAGCTTTCGAGCTAGTCGTAAATAAAGGACAGAAGGATTCTGAAGCAAAACTTGAAAACAATACTAAGAAAAGAGAGATAAAGGGCCTGGTGCGAACATCCGCTAGTGGATATTCGCTATCGCTGCTTGGCATGACACGAGATGCCGAAAATTTGAAGTTTCCATGAGAAAGAGAGTCGAAACCCTCGGAGATGCGAATTCGGTGGCGGTTGCCTATGCATATTAAGTTCGCTTTATAATTGAGGGGGTGTGGGGGGACCGACTAGTAGCGAGTGCGCGTGCGAGATCACACGATGCCGCCAAGAGAACCGCGACTTGAACAACCAACCAGCATCGATCCCATGTTAAGGCTCGACAACTTTATATCCTGCGACCTTATCTCTGCACCACACCTTTATTAACAACCTTAATAATGTTAGTTCATCTTGTTACAGATTTTAGTTCGCTTGAGATCCGAGGGCTCAGAGCAGCAGCGGGATCGGTCAAGGGTGAGGCTATCCTGGAGACAACCCTCCACGCGCATCTGCGTGTGCTCCCACGCGGACGCGGCGGATTTGTCCGAAACTCTTCTGGACGCCGAGTAACACGATTTTCAGGCACAGCTCAAACGTTGATACTCTTGCGCATCCACTGGCAAACCACTGGCCGACGGCTCGAGCCTGCCAGATCCTTTTGACCGGTTACCCCCGTTGAGTAAATGCATGCATGACCTCAAGACGCAGCGAGAGTCCCGTTAGCCGTGGAAGGTCCTCAGCTGGCTGTGGCGTCCCAATGCACTGGGATAAAGTTGATCCGTTTTAATATCATCTTTTAACGCTGACACATTTCAATTACCACTTGACATAGCTCCGCACAGGCCCTTGTCAAGCCCTGCAAGCGATTTTGCTTTGCAGCTATAGCTTATTGTGAATTATACAGCAAGCACTGGTGTTACGGACTTTTCCCTCGCCTAGTCTGAACTCCATCGCACCAAGTTCGATGTTCTGCAGCAACCAGCCAATCTTGGGGATGCCGCTCATGGTAGCAGAGCAACTTGACTGGCTTAGCGAATATTATTATTTTAATTTATAGTTCAAAGAAATCCAATGTTTGCTTCTTCTATTTTATTTCTATTTTATTTCAGCTGGTTTCTCCCTTGCATACAGCTGGATCGGTAGCTTGGTTCCGAGGTCTGTACAAATAACTCAACGGGAGACAGACCAATCTAGCTGAGTCCACATCGACCTTCTGCTATACCATAAGGCATAATAAAACCTCTGTGGTACCTGGTGGTATCTAACACGGCTGGCAATGCGAAGCCGAGATTCAAATTCGCTGGTGGAGGTCCCGAAGCTCGGCCCGCATATCAAACATTCTAATTGGAATCTGGACCCGAGAAAGTTTCTTTGATGCCAGGATCGCGATCGGCTTTACGTCGCCGTTTAGACATTTCGTGCATGAACGAATCATCCTTGGAGCGAATGGACGGGATGGTGGTTGCTCTTGTTATGGGCGTGGGTGACCACGGCGAGACAAACCCTTATCCAGATTTCATTCGAGATGCGGTTTCTGGTTGGCAAAGATAAGCAGCTGCATTCCGCCCGCCGCGCAGCGCTATCTCGGTGCGGTCGTGGACCCACACCAATCAAACGAGAGCGACCAGACCAGGATCTTGTATTTACATACCAACATATGCCACAAAAATGGCCGACAACACCATGAGCACGGTATTTTCGTTACCAAGAACAGGAAAGATCAGCCGGAAATCGACGAAAATTCAGAAGAAGAGTTAAACTGAAAGGAAATGCGGTTATTTCGTGTGTACCAAGATCTATTGTGTCGGGTCTAATTGCTTGCCTTTTACCACGAAAACCCCCTCCCCTGCACCTGTGTGTGTTCAGGTTCAGCGCAGGGAGTCGCCTGCGAATGAACGGATATGGGATGTGCCTACATTCGCGGTTGCCCAAACATGGAGGTACTATCCAAACAGAGATCTACAGCGTTTGATGAGCTTACCCCCCACGTTGTTTTTGAACAAGTCGGATGGACGATTCAATAGCGTGGAATTGCGACCTTTGCGTGGCCTGTGTGTATCCTAGGCCTGTCAAGCGCCGATCAGAACACTTTTGAGAACTTGGAGCTTGTGGCCAGGCATGTAGTATATAGTCTGCTAGGATTCCCAGCCGGCCGTCTGACCATGAGTCGTTCAGCAAGCCGTTGGTCAGCATTCTGGTGACACAGCTCGAAATTACTTGTCGGCTTCGATTAGAGTTGAGATTGATCGCAACCAGAGAGATACTCTTCAACTGACAAGATGGCGGCCCTAACTCAAGCGCAGGGGTATGGCATCGTGGTGGGACTTGGATTGGGTATGTCTAGGCTTCGCCTACCTCTGAGGGCCATGAAGGGAAGGTTGGCACATCTAATTACTAACTTACGATGCTTATACCTTAGGGTTTGCGTTCTTGATCATGTTAATTTCTTGGTTCTTGAAGAAATATGCACATGAAGTCCAAACTTCTGAGGAATTCAACACCGCTGGTCGTTCCGTCAAGTACGTTAAATCACCAACTGAGATACAGACGGAAGCTAGATCTAACATTGTGTCAATAGAACCGGTTTGATTGCTGCTGCAGTGTGTTCATCGTGGACATGGGCTGCAACCCTCCTCCAGTCAACTGCCACAGGTTATCGATATGGTGTTTCGGGTCCTTTTTGGTATGCCTCAGGTGCTGTAAGTGACACTCGGCCTCCTTAAGTCTTGATATAAATCAATTGCGATCCAAATATATCATGTGCTAATTTCCTGCAGACTGTCCAAATCATCCTCTTCGCTTCTCTGGCTATTGAGCTCAAACGTCGTGCGCCATCAGCCCACACGTAAGTTTACAATTATTGATCCCACAATTAACCGTCGACGATAGCTGCGCTGCTAGCAGTCTTGGTGTCAGGTTAATCATGGACGTCGGAGAGCGTGCAGCTAATACCACAACGCAACACAGATACCTCGAGCTCATCCGCGCACGATATGGAACCGGCGCCCACATTACGTACCTAGTTTTTGCAATTTTTACAAACATCTTGGTCACCCTGATGTTGCTGACTGGCGGTTCTGCTGTCGTCCATTACTTGACTGACATCCCGACTGCTGCTGCTTGCTTCTTGATCCCGATTCCGGTTATCCTGTTTACCGTCTTTGGAGGATTGAAAGCTACCATCATGAGTGACTACACCCATTCTGCACTGGTCCTCATTTTCATCTTGGTGTTCACCTTCAAGATCTATGTCACTAGCCCGGAGCTCGGGTCGTTCAAGGTTGTGTGGGATCTTCTGGTAGAAGCCTCGAAGAATGAGCCAGTGGATGGAAACGAGCAAGGCAGTTACCTAACGATGAGGTCTCGAGAAGGTGGTATCTTCTTCGTTATTAACATCGTTGGCAACTTTGGCACTGTGTTCTTGGATCAGGGATACTGGCAAAAAGCCATCTCTTCTAACATCGGCGCTGCTCTTAATGGCTACGTGCTTGGTGGTATCAGTTGGTTCTCTATCCCATTTCTCTGCGCCACAACCATGGGCCTCGCCGGTGTCGCTCTCCAAAACAATACGGCCTGGCCAGCGTACCCTCACCGACTACCAGACGCCGACGTCTCAGCTGGATTGGTGCTTCCAAATGTCGCTGTGGCCCTGATGGGTCAACAAGGAGCATTGATTGCTCTTGTGCTCCTTTTCTTAGCTGTATCCAGTGCATTTTCATCAGAACTGGTTGCGGTCTCGTCCATCTTCACTTATGACGTCTACCGTACCTACATCAATCCACAAGCATCCGGCCGTCGGCTGAGGAACCTGTCGCACGTCGCTGTCATCGCGTTCTCTTTCTTCATTGCCGGATTCTCGGTTGGTCTCTGGTATATCGGTATCAGCTTGGGTTACCTATATCTGATGATGGGCGTCGTGATATCGTCTGCCGTGCTACCCGCTGCTTGCACTATGTTGTCCACTAAACAGAACAAGGTCGCTGTTATTGCAAGCCCCATTCTTGGAACCATTTGCAGTTTCATCGGTTGGTTTGTTACTGCCTATAAGAAATATGGCGTCATCAATGTCGATACCACCGGTGCCAACGATCCTATGCTTGTTGGTAATGTAAGTATAAGATCTGTCATATCAGCACCGGCTTTCTGGTATATGTTAATGCTTGTCAACTAGCTCGTCGCGCTCCTCTCACCCATCGCCTTCATCCCTATCTTTACCCTGGCCTTCGGACCCCAGAACTACGACTGGTCAACCATGAGGACTGAGATCCATCTGGTTGATGACTCCGAATTCTTGAAAGAAGACGCCAACATCCGGACTATTCAACACGAAGCCGAGGGCGAAGAGTACGAGGAGATGCAAAAGCTGCTTAAGCGTAAATCACTCATAGCCAAGGTTGTCGCTTCTTCGCTCACGATCTGCCTGTTACTCCTCTGGCCGATTCCAATGTACGGAAGCAAATATGTTTTCAGCCAACAGTTTTTCACGGGCTGGGTCATCGTTGGTATCATCTGGGCATTTGTGTACGTTCTGGTTCCCCAACCACAGTCATATCCGAATGGATTCGAGTTTTATTCGAGATTACTAACCCCTTGTTTCTTATAGCGCTCTCGGTATCACCGGCGTTTACCCGCTCTGGGAAGGCAGGCACAGTATGGCACGCGTCGGCAAGGGATTCGTCAACGCTATACTCGGAAGGTCCATGGCACCAGCAATCACTCATGGCGTTCCGCAAGAACAAGTTAGCGACACGGTAATCGATGAGAAGGGTGGAAATATCACTCCGCCAAAGGAAGTTACTGTTTAACAGATTAACTTGAGGGATGTAGCGTTCTAGTTTTGTAGACGCAGACCGCTCAACAAGCCTTTTTTTTTTTTGAGATGCAACAGTGCTAGTTTATATATCTATATCTAATATTACGCGATGCATGCAATTCAAATTTCTTTGGTACAGAGCAACTAGCCAAGCTATAGGTCTATGATATAACGATTTCCATTTGAGATTAGCTCTGGTTCAGCTGCCATTTGGTAGCCGAGCTTGCCCTCGAAGCGTTTCCCCTAATGGTAGCTGGCAGCGTGGTAAGTTTGATGAATCCATATGCATGCACGTACATGGGGAGATATCTGGTTTACGAGCATGCCTGCATGCATGTGCATCAATTCATCCGGATATTAGGAGCCGTAAAGATTGTAATCAACCCCAAACATTCAAATACAACACGAACCCGTGTTGCCGTGCACTTTGTCGAGCCGTTTGTTGGACATTCCGGAACACCACGGCCTCGTGTATTCAAGAACAAAAAAAACCGCCAATTGCAGCGCGTCACATGGGATACGGGTGAGAGATGATTGGACTCTAGTCTTGAGGACGCTGATTGGACCCTCTCCAGTCACCGGCAGATAGCTTACGATAGCCTCGAGACGTGGCTTGATTCAATAATGACTGTGTGAAACATACTACAATCCAAAGTCAAATAGTATAACGTTATTCTATCACTATCCCCAAGCCTAAGCCTAATCTCTTGAATCGGTATCTACCGTAACTACCATCCTTTTTGGACGACTGCTTCAAGCCGTCGAACATGCTTCCTGCAACGTATCGCATCATAACCCCATACCATCACCCATTTTCTGCACTTCTCCTAAAGAAGATCCGAATGCATCCGTCTCCGGAAATAATTAAAATAATACAATTACTTAAGTAATTACGAGAAATGGTCAGTCGCTTATATACGTACCGTTCCGACCTGCGATATCCAACGGCGAATAGGATGCGTTGTCCGCATGCCTGATGCAATGAAAATGCTCCGCTGAGCTATGGCGGCCGGAGGCCAGCTGCAGCTCAGTTCTGCAGTTCGCCTAGATTAGGCGAGTGGATGACAAAAGCTGGGTAAGTGCATTTCGACCTGGCTGAGCCGGGTTTAGCTAGCTGGTTCGCCTCCGGGGCTGACAGGTTGGCCTTCTTGGGATCTCGTGAGAGAGAGAGACGGGCTGCTGTGGATATTGCGGCGCAGGTGAGCGAAATGTGTGTGGACGTGCGTATAAGCTAATTTTACGGTGCGGCGAATCGATTCGATGCCTGGATAGCTCGGCTTCGCTACGCGATTGGGAGATTTGATCTTGGGAGTTTTTCTTCGCACCAATTGTGGCAATTGGTTTAATGCATCGCAGCGGGAAAGGAATATCAGTAAACCAGTTGTCTGGTGGATCCGAGGCCGCCGGCCATGTGAAATATATCGGGGGGTCCCTTTCCTAGAAGTGGGTCGTTCTCTTTGGTGTGGCGGATTAACGGCTGTTGTCCACAAACCGTCCCGTTTAGCTAGCTAAGCTGAGCTACTGTACGACGACAACTGCTACCTCCTCCTTGCCGTTAATTCAGCTGGCCGTCCTTCTACATCCGTCCGCGCTATCTGAGTCATTGCTGTGTCTGAATCCGAGACCTCAAGATGTTCACATCGATCAAGCGGACGGACGAACGGACCTCTTGTTGGAACGGGTGAATAAACAGCGTTCGTTGGAATTTTGAGACGCGGTGCCTGTTGCTAATTAAGCCCTTTCTGGCGTGCAACTTTCGAAACCTCGATGCTGCGCTTTGCTATTACATCTGAATCGGGAGCGTAGGCAGCAGCCGAGCGACTCGTGCCCGTGTCTCGTAAATTACTAGACCCTCTTCGCAAAATACATACTCCCTACCGTCTGAAACATATATAGATCAATTCTTGCGTCGAAATCCGAACCAATCGCGGGATGGTAGCAATGTGTATCTCGACACCAAACCATGGTTCCGGCGCTAAGGGCCTCTGGAAAGAATCGCAAGTAGAGCGAAATTCCAAAAGGCGAGAGGATCGAGGATTGGAATGCAAGCCGTGATCCCAAAAGTAGCGGCGGTACGAATGTCCTAAATTAGCTATTGGAGGCTGCCGGCTGCACTTCGACGTCTGTGCTGCACCCTTCTGAAATGGCTCGCTCGACATCGTCTCGAAATCGGGCATCGGTAGATAATCCGGGCAGCGCGATAGACTGCCTGATCTAATGTTTGAGCTGGAACGCGACCTTCAACTAACAACGGTAAACTTGGACCAATACAATGTCATCATGCCAACCTCGGGATCGGAGTTTCACCCGGTCCCGGCCTGAGTCTAACGCATTTGTCTAGAAATTTTCGTATTCATCAGAGCTAGGATGTTGAGAAGAATTTTCTCGATTGCTCTACGGCGTATCGAGCCCCGAGCCTTCCTCAGTCTGACCTTAGCGAAGCTGCACTAGCCAGGGGAGCCAGAAAAGAACGCATTAGCCTGCGGCGGGCCTGCTAGCTCCTGGGCCGACCAACGTGGCAATCAATATATATCATTATCATACGCGGCCAGGTAATAGCAAACCGTGGTGATGGTGCCAAAGTTGAACCCGGAGATGCAATGAGCAAACCGGAAAGCTCGAAGGCTGACATGTGTATCTGCACGTGAAGCGCACATGCTGCATCTTAATTTTATACTCTCATCAAAATCAGTAAACTAGTGACTTTCAGGATGCCAATTGCACTAGGTTTACCTTAAAATCGATCGAGCATTGGCGCACTCGTCTAATCTATTTTCCCATTCGACAAACTGCCGGATGGAGAGATGCCTGCGATGCAGCTCAGTAGCTGGACTTGCTTCTTAACCTCGAGCTTAAGCAGCAGTGCGCAGCCCAATGCAGCTATAATATCTTATGTTATGTATTGCCGACCCGCACTTTGTTCGCTGCACCCCTCATGAGCAGTCAGTCAGTCGGTCGGTTTGCAGATGATTGACTGATTGATTGATTGATTGATTGACTGAGCTGGCGGGCCCAAAAAAAACACCTGGCCTCGCACTGGGTTTGCTTGGGAGGTCCTTGTCAGTTCGTTTAGGATAAGCATTATGATATTACTAGCAAGCATGCGAGTAGGGAGGATAGTTGGTGCTAGTACGAGGTTCTGCTAGCTGGTGTCTGCAGGACGTATAATTTATGCACTCGGCGCATCTGCATGGAGAGTATGTCTACATTGCCCTTCTCTGCAGTTTAGCCTGGCTGTCTGGTCCTCGGCTGCTGCTCCTGGAGGATCGTGCGTCTGTCTCTGATCCCTTCTTCTGATTCTTATTCTTCTTTGGTGGTTCGCCTGCATTGAGTATCATCACCATCTTCGTATTATCATCGACCCTCCTTCCTTCAGCTTCAACCCCCCCGGCCAGTAAGATCCATCTATCTCCGGCAGGGCAACAACACCTCCTCCTCCTCCTCCTCCTCCTCCACCAACCAACCAACCAACAACCACATCCACACGGCGCACACCCTTTCCCGCTTCCACTCCTCCAACCAACGCCCACCGCCTTCCGTCAGGCCTCGACAGACACTGGTGGATGCATCGCCTGTCGCCTTCGCGCCCTCCAATACCTCAGGCCTCCTCTCGACACTCTTCTCCGCCAATCGACACCTTTCCTGTGTCGTCCCGCTCAACCCCAAAAGTACCCTCTACCCGCTAAAGGGCAGCCTTCTCCTGTACAGCGTCTATTTCGGTAGCGTCCAAGTGTCGACACCACCGCCGCCACCTCCTCCAAAACCTCCTTTGACGAAAGGAAGGGGCCGTGAACCCTTATTACTCCCGCTTTCGCTCCGTCTTATTTTTATTTTTTATCCTCTCTCTCTTCTCGGGCTGAACGAGAAAGGGCAAACAGAAAAAAATAAAAATAAATAAAAATAAAATTCTCCGAGCAGACTCCCCGAGGGAGAAAAAAGATCATCCTCTGTATATCTCGCTCCTTCCCACGTTCCTCTGGTGAACGAGCCAACCGACAACCTTCCTTCATCCCCCACGGCCGGCTCGAATACAGCGCAAAGGAATATCGCCTCAAGTAGCCGGCGACTGGCCCAGAACCCACTCGCAGCTCGCAATCCGAACGACACGACCTACATCTGGTGGCTCATCAGATCGGGATATTTAGCTTTACCCTGTCGCGACTACTCGCTTATCGATTCAACTTTCCCTTCGTAGACAGCTATACCGAAGCTCCGACTATTCCCTTTCTATACAATACATGCAAGACCTTTCTCTCCAGCATGAGAACCGACCCCTAAGAACATGAGCAGGCGGGCTCCTACAACCATCCCTTATATCCTTGGTTGATCGATCATATACCTCGCTATCTCGCTCTCCCCCTTCATTCGAAGAAAAAAAAAGTCTCTGGACCGCCTCCCTAACGATACACCATCGTACTTGGATCAAAACACATGTAAGAATACAAACGTCTTTTGCTCAGCGTCGAGACGGCAAAACTAATATGTCCCGAAATCTCTCTACGTCAAGAACCTTTTTGTAAATACTTACCTAGTATACCCCTTGTTTCCCCCGCTTCGACTTTTTAGTCACCACAACCGCAACCATACCACACAGCACGATGGCAACTCCAGGGCCGCCGGCCGCAAACAACGGCACAAATGGCACCAGCATGATGCGTGCGCAGACGCCCACTGCAGCGACAGCCCAGACCTCCCAGAACTTTTCCTCCTTGGTCTCTAGGGTTCTCAGCACATCCGGCAAGGAACCTCCGTCACTGGTAGGCTCCTCAACAACAATCGTGGGCGATTTTCTCTATGTCTTCGGCGGCCGCATCCTGTCCAAGAACCGACCACAACTTACATCCGATATGTATCTCCTGAACCTCCTGACGCGGACTTGGTCGAAGGTCGAACAGTTCGGCGAGATACCTGCCCCAAGGTACTTTCATTCTGTCTGTGCTCTTGGGGACACCAAACTAGTTTGTTTCGGTGGGATGAGCCCTGCAGCCCCAGGCACGTTACAACAGCCGGACGGAACCCCGCATCTACAACAGGGAGAAAACGGAAAAGAAGGGGCCAACGAAGTCGTCGTCATGTCTGACATTCATATCTTCGATATCCAAACGAGGACGTGGTCGTATGTGTTTCAGGCTGAGCCCCCTGAGGGAAGATATGCGCACTGTGCTACAATCTTGCCAACGTCGGCTGTGTTCTCTACCTTGACTGGCGTTGCGGCAGCATTCGACAGCGGGGTTATCGATGGAACTGGCGGAGCAGAAATGATTATCGTGGGTGGACAGGATTCCGCCAATCATTATATCGAAGAGATTAATGTGTTCAATCTACGAAGCCTCAAGTGGACTAGCACAAACTCGTTAGATAGATCGTGCGGAGCATACAGGAGCGTAGTTACCCCCCTCGGACCGTCGCTCTTGCCTGACGCTATTGGAGCGGGTAGGCAAGAACCTGAGCCCGATCCGGAGGGTGCACGCACTGTCCCAGCAGATACCAATGCGATGCTCATCTACTCGAACTACAATTTCTTGGATGTCAAGTTGGAGCTGCAGATTCGGTACCACGATGGGAAACTAGTAGAGAAGCCGATGAACGGCCTCGTCTCCCCGCCAGGTCTGCGATTCCCCAACGGTGGCGTGATTGACTCGCACTTTGTCGTGTCCGGCACATACCTTACCTCCTCAAAGCAGGAATACGCTCTATGGGCGTTGGATCTGCGAACCCTGACATGGTCACGGATAGACGCCGGACAAGTTTTCTCGCAAGGTAGTTGGAACAGAGGTATATTGTGGAAGAAGCGCAACCGGTTCATCATCCTAGGAAACAAGCAACGAAGCTTAGTTGAGGACTATAATCACCGACGAATCAACTCGTCGCATTTGTGCATGGTTGAACTAGAGGCCTTTGGCATCTACGAAAACCCACGCAAGTCGCTCCAGTATCCCGGGCCAAGAAACTTCTCCAAGCCAGCCCAAGAGTTGGGCAAGTTGGTGCTTGGGCTTAAAGACATGGCTGATATGGAATTCCTATCGATCGACAATGCTAGTATACCAGTGAACTCGCGGATCATCGCTAGGAGATGGGGTCCTTACTTTATCGAGTTGCTTCACAAAGCGGCTTCGCCGACAGCCACCGCAGATAAGCTGATCCGGCCACAGTCCCCATCCTTCCTCGAGACTCCACCGAGTGCGAACATGCTCCCGCCTTTCTCACGACCGAGAACGCTGTTCCTACCCCACACCCATCAAACACTCCTCACCCTCGTCCACTGGTTCTATACCTGCTCGCTCCCAGAAGCAAGTCACCCGCAGTCTAGCCCTCAAGTTCTCTGTTCCCTGTTGCAGATAGCGCGGTCGTACCGGATCGAGGGCTTGTTGGAAGCCGTGGTGGAAAGACTGCACGAGGTCCTCGATAGTAGAAATGCGGCTGCAGTGTTTAATGCTGCTGCGATGGCGGCAGGCGGCGGGGCAGGTCTCCGTCTCAAGAGGCTGAACTTGCTCGGAGATGTGCATGAATCAAAGCTCAAGAAGCAGAACCACATTCCTGATACACCAGACGCAAATGGGGAGCCGAACCACCTCAGCCCTATTTCCGACGGGCCACTGATGCAGGACGGAGAGCTAGGGCTCGATGAGGAAGCATGGGATGGACGGGGCGGCGTGAGCCCTGTTGTTGGATTACAAAAACGTGGACTCAGAGGGTTGATGGACAGCAGGCGGGTACGAGAGCGGGGCCGCAGTCTAGCATCTCCCAGCGGACCGGGCCCTATTGGAACCGCGACTGGAAATGGTGGGCACGCGTCGGTTTCGTCAGCGGGGGCAATACAGACTCCCGTCAGTGCGACAGTGCCCATGGGACAACCCCAGCCGGGTCTAGGCATGAGTGGTGTATTCGGGGCTGGCTAATAAGATATCAGTGAGGCCGGCTACAAGCTTGTTCTTGCATATCACTCTGCCGCTGTTGCTTTTAGTTTCTTTTGCGTCATCGCCATCACCATCATTATAATCATTAGCAAATACCCGTGTCGGATCTGTTTCTATGCCATGCCTTATCTTCGAAGAATCTTCACCACCAACACACTTTTTTCCCCTATTCATGACGCAGCGCTGCATATATCCTGTAAAAAGAAGCCCACTCTTCGGATTGTTCTTATTTTTATCTTTGCTTTATCTTTTTCCCGAGTCTTTCTTCTGTCTGTGTACCTTTTCATATCATCTGAGGTTCTGTCTCTTGTCACTTTTTGGTGTTTTTGACCATTTCTCTCTTGATGTGTCGATGTATATGTGACCCGTCCGCCTGCTTGCTAGCTATATTATCATATTTACATGCGACAATTATATAGCCCCGGAGTTTTCTTTTGTTACGAAACTTTTCTTCTTTTTTTGGTTCTCTACTTGTACCATTCACCTTTCGACCGAATGGGCCAATTCCCAATTCGAGCCGTTCATTCCTAAGATAGTCAACCTCTCCTCCCTTCTGTTTTTCCTTTTTATTTTCCTCATGTCTTTTTAAGTCGCTGCTGAATTACAATTGAAGCCTCCGTAGCTTTTTTTATCAAATACAACCACTGATGAATTATGGCTAATTCTTGGTATGTGCACCGCTCCATCTCAACCATCGCTATAACATCAGCCCTACAGGAAATATTAATTAGGAAAGGGGAAGGAATAGGAATCTCGCATTGCATGCTTGCAATATCGCCTTATAAGGCGATATTTAAAAACGGGCAAAGGAGTGGCATTGTTTGGGAGGGAGGGAGGGAGGGGGTGGAGGTAATCCAAAGTAGCCATCCACCTACCTAGGTACTCACGTATGTATCTTGATTCTGTAACGGTATAGACGCATGCATATATACGCAACGAGCGACTGCAACTTGCACCGATGGAACTCTCCACTGTACTTTTTTCTTTTTTTCTATTTATTTTTCCTTTTTCTTCCGCTTTACCGGGCAGAGAGTCGGTACGTTTTACGACATTGTACTTTACATCATAGTCTCCTTTTTCTTTCTTTCTTTCTTTTTTTTTTTTCATTTCCGTCGAACTGCATAGAGCCCATCTACGCGTATACGCCGGATTCATTCATTTACCCGCAGGCATATGCAATGCATGCAGGGCACTCGCCCGCTCATACACATACATGTCCCATGTGCTACCCCGATACGACGAAACGCATACGTATAACATATCCATACATGTCATCCCCCTATGCAAATTTTTGTGTCAAAATGATAACCAAACAGGCGACAAGAAAAGAAAGAAGAAGTAGAAAAAAGAATGCCGTGAACACTCCGCCGGCTAGCCATCTATCTCTCTATCCATTCGTTTCCTGGAAACATCGCCACAAAACCGTTCCCCTCCCCTTCCATTCCCTCACAAATGCGCCTTATGCACCACACCTCCCTCCCATGCCGCCCCGCCTTCCAGAGTCTGCCACCCGGCAACGCTGCCGGCCTCGACACAAATCATATGCTGGTGCCCATCCTCCGGCCCCCAATCAGCGATTCCCTTTGCGGTGTCGTACGGGTTCCAGATGACGACGTCGTTCAGGCCCGTTTTGGTGACGGTGAACAAGGGTTTTTTCTCCGCGGCGTCGACGACGGAGATGTCGCTGGGAGCGGCACGGTAGACGCGGTCAGTCTGGCCGGTGATGCGGAGGCTGTCGGCTTCTTCGGTGGATTCGGCATAGTCGAGGGTTTTGTCGCTGTAGGTTAGGGATTTTAAGCCTGTGATGGCAATGTTGCTTACGTCCTACAATCATAATACACGCATATATATATATATCATCAGTAACGGTTTTGTAGGACACACACACATATATATGTGCATAGCTGGCTGGTTGGTAGGTAGGTAGGCAGGCAGGCAGGTTGGTTGATTAGGTTGAGAGGGGTTGGCCAAGTGCGGCGAACTGAGCTGAATTGGGGTATAGTGGAGAGTAGTGGAGAGTAGTGTAGTGGAGTGGAGTGGATAGCTTAGCTTAGCTTACCGGCACGCGTAGGTACGTGTGGAACAGCACGTTAAAATCAAAGTTCTTCTCATCCGAATTCTGCACCACCATCTTAGTCTCCAGCGTCGTTGACGTCAGCGTGATGGAATATATCAAGCCGAATTGATACGGCCATTTCGCCTTCGTCTCGTCGTCCAAAGTCTGCGAGCTCATCCCAAAGTCGACGCGGATGCTCACGTCGTCCGTCGTCTCCGATTCCGTCTTGCCGAGTAGTTCCCAGCGCGTCGTCCGCGCGAAGCCGTGCTGCGCCAGCTTCTCGACGGCGGTGCCGGCCTTCGGCGGGCCAAAGACGGGGAAGACGAGCGGGATGCCGCCCCGCACGGCTTTGCTGCCGTCGAGGGCGGACGCGGTGGAGAGCCAGAGCTGTTCACGGCCGTTGATGGTCCAGGAGGTGACGGTGGCGCCGAACAGTAGGACGGTGGCCTCAGCGCCGCGGGAGTGCGAGATTGTGACGTCGGTGGAGGTCTGTTTGATGTGGCCGTGCTTGGAGGCTTCCTCGGCTGTGGAGGCGACGTCGAGGGGTAGCGGTTTCTTTCTGTCGCCGACCATTGTTGCGGTGTGGACTTTGATGGAGTTTAATTTGAGTAATTGATTTGATTTTCTTAATAATGTAATCGGTCGATTGGGTTTAGTGTACGCGGACGTGGGGAGGGCCTGTGGTTGGTTATATATCAGATTGACAGAGAGGAGAAGGCGAACGGGCTGGCTATGATGTTATATCAGGTGAGCGGGGAGGAGGGGCTCGTTGTTTGTGTTGTTGTTGGAGCCCCGCTTTGCGCCCAATCGTTGAACTGGTTTCGCCTTGTGCGACGAATGGACTAATCCAGCTTTCTGCTTGGAGCTTCTCCACCGGAAGCAATCATCTTAATTCATTTCACGAGAGCAGAGGCAAACGGAGCCGAGACTACCGCGGGATAGATTCACCAAGATGCATCATTCGAGTTAGCCAGCCGAATGCTGGATAATATTCGTGCATACACTAAAGGCCGCAAGTGCAACTCAACATGCATGACGTGGAGAGGAAAACAAAAGGCACAAGATGCGCAAAAAAGCCACTGCCATCCCCTCCCATCTGGAATCCTCCCGAGGGACGAAGAAGCCCCCACCCAACTGATTACATATAATTACCCCTTCGCCAATCTCCCCTTGACATGAAGGGAAGGGAAGGGAAGGGGGGAAGAAATTACAAAAAGAGAAAGAAACTTTTTTTCATCCCATCGGCATATAAATTAGACATTATCATCGCAGCCGACGCATCTAAGCGACGTTAGCAGAGGTCTGCTCCTTCGGCAATGGAGTGAACCGAAGGTACGGCTTCACAATTCTCATATCCGGCCAGAGCTTCTGAGCTTCCTCCGTCTTGACTGGTGGCGCAACAATGACATCGTCACCGGGCACCCAGTTGATCGGGGTGGTGACTCTGTACTTGTCGCCAGTGAGCAAGCTGTCGACGATGCGCAGAACTTCGGCAGAGTTTCGGCCGGTAGAGGCGGGGTAGGACAGGATGGTACGGATGACCTTCTTGGGGTCGATGATGAAGACGGAGCGGATCGTGAAGGCAATGCCCTTGGAGTCGACGTTCTGCGTGCGTGTTGTCAGCGTGGTAATTCTTCATTGGAGGTGCAGCGGGTTTACAGGGCATGGTAGGTGCCAAGCTTCTCGTGGCTTGAATCGGAAGGCACAGGGACCAGCCAAAAATCGAACATGTGCGTATATATAAATATATCACAACCGTTCGCTGATCAAAAGCAAGCACAAGAGTAGTTTGTAACTACTGCACGCTTCCAGAGCAAAAGAAAGGATGAAGAGGGGAAAGATGTAATTTCTTTTAAGGGGAAGAGAGAGAGGTGAAGAGCTGGGGGCACGATGTAGCAAGCTTACCGTGGCGTCCTGGGCGTCCAGCATGTCGTAGAGGTAGGCAACCTTGCGTTCCTTGTCGCCAATGATGGGGAAGCCAACATGGCCGCCTGTAATCTCGGCGATGTCTTTGATCCAACCGCAGTGGGAGTCGATGGTGTTGGCGGAGAGGCCAATCAACTTGACGCCACGCTTTTTGAACTCAGGCTCCAGCTTTGCGAATGCTCCGAGCTCAGTCGTGCAGACGGGGGTGTAGTCTGCAGGGTGGATTGTAGGTTAGCCATGGCAGCTCTCGGGGTGGATATTGGGGGGTGGAGTTGGTAGTTACCTTCTGGGTGAGAGAAGAAGACGACCCAGCTACCCTCGATGTACTTGTGGAATTCGATATCTTCTTGGCCCGCTTCGTTCTTCTAGATGAAGCAAGTTAGCGATAGATATTTCAAAGCGACGGGTTAGCAGTATGTGCATACTTCAGAGGTGACTGTAGCCGTGAAGTTGGGAGCAATGCTTCCGAGACGGAGTCTCTGAATTTGTGGTAGTTCGCTAGTGCTGGTGGCCATTTTCGATGGATATGGAAGAGATTCCTAAGGTAGTAGTATATAGTATGGGTGTAAAGATTTAAAGATTCGTGGAAGCAGTAGTATGACGACGGCGATGATGATGAGAAGGGAGAGAGGAGGAGAAGATGATGGGGAAGGCGGAGCGCAGCGTATTTATAAGGTATGCGCAAAACCCAGGCCGCGCGAATAGCCTCTCCTCTCCCCTTCTCTTCTCTTCTCTTCCCCTCCAGGACCCCCAGTCCATCAATAATGAATGACATGACACCATCGCTCGCACCACCTGGAATACATCCGATTGCAGGTTAGTTCCGCAGTTACGCTCCCGGTACCGGCCCCCCAATCGCAGCGTGCCCGTTTTTCTCAATTTACATTTCTAATCGCGCAGCCCAGGCCGCTGGGGACGGGAGCATCTTGGCTCAAAAGGTGGTGTTGGATGCTGTGGGATGCATCAGTTGGTGGGGGAGGGGCAAAGCTTGCAAAGCAACGCGCGCAGGCTCGTCGATTGCGTGATCGAATCTCGTTTCTCCGCAGCTTCTCATTCGTCCGCGCACCCCACCCGGCTGAGGTCCATCTCGCCGTTTCGGGCGCCCGTTACGGCCCAGCCGGTTAACTGTTCAAATTAAAGATGCAATCGCATGCAGTCGATGATGCACCATCCTATCTACCTATCTTCAGGCTTCACGGTCTCCTGCTCAGCTCAGGCAGCGTTGATTCCAAATTCCATTGTCGACAATTGCAATGCAATGCACTGCACAAATATTATATCCTTCGTCTTGGTCAATCTTAGCGCCCAGAGACGCAGATGCAGCAGCCATCGATAGTTTTCTACGACACGAGCTATCGGACGAATTGCTGATGTTTCGACTAGCTACTGCGAATTAGTTGCTGGCCCCACTTGGTGTGCAGGAAATGCCACAAGCGAGCTGCCTTCTTCGTGCTTAAAGATACCTAATATAATATACACTTACGCACTCACAGACCGTTACATGTCGAACGTGCCCCATATCCATGTCCACGTACTCGTACATGGACGTGTCTGTCTGTCCGGCCTGGCTGGGCTGAAGGTTTGGCTGGCAGAAAACGTTTAGAAGCGGATATTCTGCCCCCGATAGCCAGTGGTGGGGCGCCTCAGCTTCGCCTGCAGATTTGCAGTTTTTGCACCCACTTTCGGTCAAAAAATACTCACCGAAGCACCAGGTTCATGCATGCTAAATGCGCATTGTGATCGTACGACATTTATTTTTATACGAGCATCCAAGTAAGTAAGCAAGTCAGTTACTACGTAGATAAATATTATTATTTATATTAACCGACGGTCAGTTAAACATTAGCATTTTATATATTATTATCACCAAGGGTATCGATATCCGTCGGCTTGCTGAGCTGAGCTGAGCTGAGTGAGTGAGTATCCAGCTAGCTGCCATCTAGCCCGCCAGCCTGCATGGGGCAAACAGCGATGTATATACAAAGGACAATTATAGTGAAGATAAAAAAGAAGAGAGCTGAAGAAGAGTAAGAAGGAGGAGCGCTTCAGGGAACCGGGACGATAACAGAAAACTCCAAAGCAGCATCCAATCCAAAGAAGAGACGTAACAAAAGTGTGATCCAAAGTCGTTTCAAGGAGACTCCAAAAAGGTCAAACGCGTGCACACCGTTTTATTGCACCATCAATCGAATCAAGAATCAGAAACCCATATCTATGATATTATAATATACCATTTTTCTCATATTAGCCCACGCACCTTATCACGCCCCCCTAGTAAATAATACTAGGCAGATAAACGATAAAACCGCGATATAAGGAATTCACGGGGGGGGAACTGTGTATAACACGTTACATACCTCCATCTTGCCGACCTCGGCATCCGCCAGCCGTGCTGCATTGTCACACATCCCAATCGCGTGATCCAGGTCCTCCTGGTCTCCAAGTAAGATCTGCTGCCCATCCTCATCCTTAAACTTGATCTTGCAAGGCTTCCCCTGCGACACTTTAAGCTTCGCGCGTACCCGCTCCGTTAGCTCGCCGTAGCCGATGACCGGCTCGATATAGATTACTATCAGATCTTCAAAATGTATCTTGACTTTAATCTGTTCCATAGCACGCCAAAGTTATTAATTAATCGGATTTCATCGCCAAAAAAAAAAAGCCCGACTAGGCCCCCCGCCACATGTAACATCTTAAATGAATGTAGAAGTGTGGGAGGGGTAAGTTGAAATGAAGAAACACATACCTTCTTGACGCTGTACGACCTGCGTTTCCTACTGCTAGCTCCACCACTCTGCTTCGCGCTGCCGTTGACAATGCCACCTTTCTTATTGAGTACCACAAAGTCCGTGTCCCCAGACGTCGGCCGCGAAGCCTCGCTCCACCCGCTGTACTCTGACCCGTAGTAATCCGGAACGTAATCGTAGTCATCTTCCTCCTCTTCGTCTGTCGTTGTTGAGACTGAAGTCGCGGAGGTTTTCGGCATGCCGGGTGTTCGCGCAGAGTCGCTATCGCTACTTCCATGGCTGCTGTTGCTAATGATACTGCTCGTGCTCATGCTTAACTTGATGGCTTTGATAGTCTCCGCGGCCGACGGCTGCCAGTGGTCGAAACGCGCCTTCGGTACCGATCCTGGTGCCGGTGCCGGTGCCGATGCCGGTACCAATACTTTAGCAGTATCCGTACTCCTTTTAGTTATGTTGAGAGGGAGCGGTGGAGGCGGCAGCGGGGCCGTGGGTGGCGGTGAAGGTGCAGGCGTAGATATAGACACAGGCACTGGTATAGGTGCAGGTAAAGGCGGAGCGGGTTTATCCTTCAGCCGGTCCGCGCTGGTGTGGTTAGGGTTCGGATTCGGGCTGCCATTTGCATTTGTGGATACTGTCGCTGGCCGCTTTCTCAGTTTCGTCGGCTGCGGGATGGGCGGGAGGTTCTTGTCGTTGCTTGTATGCCGTTTGTGCACACCTAGGACCACGGCGGATTTTGACCGTTGATGCGGCGTCTTCTTCGAGTCGGATGCTGGTGATGCGACTGCCTTTGATGCTGATGACGCCGACCTCGATAGAGTGGGTCGCTGCTGCTTCTGCTGCGGTTGCGGCTGCGGCTGCTCTGCAGGGCGAATTTTGGCATTAATGGGGCGGAAGACGGTGCCGACGGGGACTGAGAAGACGGTGTAGCCCTCGCCACGATTTGCCAATGCCTCGTCGATGACCTCATGCCGCTCGTTCACCTTTTTGTGTCTAGCAGCGTATCCGAGATCGCGCATGGCCGCATCCTGGCGGGACAGGTGTTTATAGCATAGGGCCCGGTTGAACAGCACCTCGCAGGAGTACAGACAGAACCGCAGGCCGAGCTGCTCGTAGTGGATACTTGAATTCTCGCGAAGGTTGCGTATGGCGGCGTTAAAGTTGGATTTGGCGTCTTCGAAATTATTGATAAGAAAGTTGGAGACGCCCTTTTGGAAGTGTGCGATGGCGAGGTATTCGTCCTTTTGGAGGGCGATGTCGAAGGCTGTCGTCTATATACACATCGAACGATGCCAACATCCGGTCCTTGTTAGCCAACATCCAACATCCAACATCCAACATTGTCGAAATCATATAATCTCCTTTTCTCCGACATGTCTCTTTCTTCCCAAAAATTGCTTCTTGAACAAGTCTTGACACGTGTACCCGGAGAATGGTAATGAACAAGTGCATTGGGTAGACGTCTACGTACGGCTTTCTGGTGCTGGCCCAGGGTAGCATAGATGATGCCAATGTTAAACTGAATTTTGGCGCTCAAGTCGCTGATGAGCTCAAAGGCCTCCAGGGCGCCGGCAAAGTCTCCTTGGTCATAGCGTTCGAGTGCCTGCACCCACGTCTCGTACGCCTCCTATCGTCATCGTCAGCCGCCATTCCAATCTCGAGTTTATGTTCGCGGGTGTATATCTATATCATAGATATAATCGGCATGCACCAACCTTTTTAAAAGACATTATCGAAATGTCGGGGAAATAGAATCGAATTTGGACAAAGGAAAACGTAACACACGAGCGAACGATCGAAGAAGTGGGAAGAGAAAGAAGAAAAGACCTATGACCACCCCGAACGGTAAAAGAAAGAGTCAAGTACACCACTCACTACAACAGGGTTGCTTGCTTGCGCAGTGTAGCTAGTGCTAATAGTACGGAGGCGTAGGCATATATACAAAACGTCAATGTCAAACAGCCCAACCCCATCTCCCAATGGTCAAGACATACATACCCACTCTCTCACCGGTACCAAAAAAAAAAAAAAAAAAAAAAAAGGAAAGATAGAATATATAGAAACCCGGCGGTCGGTCTCACGGGCGGTTCCCCAGCAGCAGCTTAAGTCTAAATGCATGCATTCGGCCAATGCGCCGGGATCGATTCGATAGCCATCGCATCGCATCGCATCCAACCACCCCCTAGCTTACTTTCCCCATGCATCGAGTTACGTGCATGCATGGTATGCATACGAGTTCATGGTACAAGGAAAACGCCCACCCCATCGCATGCACGTCAGTCCAGTCATGCAAAATGCAAGAAAGGGATGTTGACCATGCTTCAGTTGCGGTGGCGGTGTTTCTCCCGTAACGTTACCCTATATGATGGTGATGATATTAATAATAATTACAAGCCGAAAAATAATATACTGATATCTTACACTCAACAGAAGCAGAAGCAACAGCAGAAGCAGCATGCACATGTCAGTGAGCAGCGAGTGAGTGGGGAGGGAAACGTTTGTTTCCTGTGAGGAGCCCCCCCCAGAGTTCACGCTCAGCAGCGTCGGGTTCCGCAAAGGGGCAACGAATGAAGTTTAAGGATGGCATTCGGGTGTTTCGAGTTCCCAAAATACTCACACCTGCAGGGCCCTGACGCAGCGAGCGGCACGGCGACCGCTGCCCTATTGTGCTGATGGTGCGGTATCGAAACATGTTTTAGCTAACAGCCAGGCAGAATGCCGTTTGCGCGGTAAAACCTGCAGGTTTGGCCTGGGTCAGTCCGGTGTAGGCAGTATCTTGGAATGTTCTTCCTGCTCGGGATACCTTGAATGAGGCAGGCCGGGAGGTGCCAGGTGGGAGATAGCGTGTATCGCACCGGATCTCGGTATTGGGGAGGGGTCATCGCCGGGGTATCCATACTGCAGCTGCATGCGAGGAGAGCATGTCGAGTAATTCTCAGAAGTTTCCTGTAGACGTGAGTAAGCAGCTTACGTGCAGGCGTCGGAGACACGTTGATTTGATTAATTAAATTGATGATGATTACGATGGCATGTATATTGCAGCGGTGGTTATAACTATAATTATAATATATCATGTATCTGCAGCCTAGCTAGTTTTAAAATTTTTTATAACAAATAATAATAATTTCGAGAATCTGCGCGACGACAACCAACCTTCCTTCCTTCTGCTTGTGGACAATCAACCGGACTGGCCAGCAATTTTGCATCCAACCTCCGCTCATCAACCTCGGCCTGCTCCACCACGTGCACGATGAAGGTCAAGATCAAGGAATGGCACGCCGTCGCGACCTGGCGCTGGGACATGCCGGAGGACGAGGTCTGCGGCATCTGTCGCGTCGACTTTGACGGCTGCTGCCCGAACTGCAAATACCCCGGCGACGACTGTCCTCTGAGTATGTCAACGTCACGTCTTCTCCATGATATCCAACCTCCCGCATGATGTATGCTAACGCAGCTATTGCATGCGCAGTCGTCGGCAAATGCCACCATTCGTTCCATCTCGTATGTGATAACAGCCGCCGCCGCATTTTTTATTTTTCTTCGCCCGCTAACCGGAGGTGGACTGCCCCGCAGCACTGCATACTCTCGTGGATCAACCAGGAGTCCGCGAAGGGCCTCTGCCCGATGTGTCGCCAAAAGTTCGAGGTAGCCGCCTAGAATGCCTCTACCTTTATCTCCTTTTGAGCGCCCGTCCGTCCCATCGTGCCGCAGTCTTTTCCTCCCCGTGGATCGATTCCCTCGTATGTGCTTACATGTTGGTTAACCGGTGTCCGCCCGACCTCGTTCATTGGATATGGTACCGGGCCTCCCTGATATGATCTGATACCTGGCCTGGAATCTTCTTCTCTCTCGGACTTCACTGGACTGGTTTCTGAATTTTGCATACCCTAGACGCAACCCTTTCCTGTTTTCCTTACCCTATCCCCTTATTTGTTTGCACAAAAAAAAGACCCCTCCATACTACCCCGTCGCTAATCTCTCGGATCCCCCCCGCAACCAATCAAAAGTTCCAGGAGCACGCTATCCAACACGACCAAAGCGGAAGAAGGATTAGAAGGCGCAGGCGCAGAAGATATATGGACGATCAATTCGAATCGGAAGAAGAAGAATATGACTATGACGGTGATTACGACAGTGAGGCTGAAATCGAAGCCATCGAAGATGAGAACGAACGAATCAATCAGCGGAGGGAGCGGGTGCTACGGTTGCTAAGAGGTCTGGTAGGATGGACCTAAACTTTTGATAATATGATGTCTCTCATCGTCCTCCTGCCTATTTTTCCGCAGTGACGAGCGAACGAATGAACGAACGACCGAACAAGCTGTTTTCCCTTTCGCATAGCGTAGGCGTTTCTTTTTTGATTGGACTATATTCTATATACAAGCCCCTTCAGTCGGATTGAAACTGAATTGAATTGAATTAAAAAAAAACCCCCCGATGCAATGACATACGCAAGACCAACCAGCTAAAAATACAGCGTATACTAGCACATGGGGAAAAGGTACAATGATACTACAAGCGAAAAGTCTAGGTTATCGATGTGAAAGTGAAAGTGGAAGTCTCGGTCAAAGTTTATCGATCCCACCATCTTCGATCCACTTAGCTATAGCCTCCAATCCTTCCTCTAGCTCCTTCGTCGCACACGCAAACCCCACCCTGACAAACCCTTTAAACTCACCTTTACTCACCCCGAAGCACTTCCCACCGGGTACCACCAGCACGCCAGCCTCCGCCAGCAGCCGTTCGCAAAACTTGACGTCATCCACCGCTTCTCCTGTTTTATGCCGGACGGCGACAAAGGCCGTCGTTCCGGCTACGGGTTGCGTGTAGCTTACGTAGTCGCTGCAGCGGTCGATGAATGCGTTTAGGATCTGGATGTTGCGTTCGCAGAGGGCGATGTTGCGGGATAGCAGGGCCGTGCGGGTAGGGCCGGAGAGGGCGAATGCGGCGGTGGAGTCGTCGAGTTGGGAGAGGGAGATGGTGGTGTAGTCTCGTGCTGAAACGATGGGGGTGAGGAGAGATGGGGTGCGGGTTGCGATCCAGCCGACGCGGATACCGGCGAGGGAGTAGGCCTTGGAGAGGGAGCCCGTGGCTAGGATTTTTGGCTTTGGTTTCGCGTGGGAGGTTGTGGTTGTTGGGGTGCCGGCGGCGAGGGATAGGAGGGAGGGGACGGTGGCGGCGGGGGAGTGGAAGATTGGAGAGTAAACTTCGTCGCAGAGGATGGTGATGTCGTGCTGGACGGCGAGGGCGAGGATGGACTCGAGGAGGGGTACGGGAAGGATGGCACCGGTAGGGTTGTTTGGGGTGTTTAGGATTATCAGCTTGGTGTTCGGCTGGATGAGAGAGGCTAGCTCGTTAAAATCGGCAGCCCAGACACTGGTCTTTGTAGCTTCGTCGTGGTGATTGCGCAGGGGCCAGAGGGAGACGGCGGCGCCGAGAGAAGCAGGGACGGTGTGCAGCTGCTGGTAGGTTGGATGCAGGCAGACAACGTGGTCACCGGGGCCGACGAGAGCATATAAAGTGAGGAAGTTTGCGGCGATGGCACCGGGAGTGACGACAATGTTGGAAGGGTCGATTGGAGGAGTGTAGAGGGCCGAGATGGCGGTACGCAGGGCGGTGGACCCGCGGATGGCGCCGTAGTCGAGCTGTTCACAGGCACAATGTTAGTCCAATATCTAGAGTACTAGAGTATACGTATATACAGATGTACTAACCCGCTTGGAGAGCATGACGCTCATCGGGCTCTCGCTCGCATTCTCAGGCGGGGCGAGGGCGGTCAGCTCAGCGAGGGAGAGCGAGTCGCAGCAGGTCTCGGCGATGTTGTAGCGACACTCCGTCTCGTGGTCGTTCATCCACTATTTCCAAGTAAGTACCTAGGTATACATCAGGTTAACGGGGCTGACTGGCTGACTGACCTCCTCGACGTCGAACGGTTTGATGTGCACCATCGTCGATTGTATTATTTATATATAAAGATGGTGTTTATGTGAAAGATCGGAAGATGCGTTGAGAGCGTGGTATTTTGAACAGCAACAGAGGCAGCCGGCGAGAACGTATTTAATGTGGCGGGAACGAGCTGCTGTATTTATAAACCCACATCTTTGCGTATGCTCTTAGCTTAGCTGCATCGTCGAGCCGGGCCGGTCGACAGTAGTCTCTTTGGGCTTTTCTGTCTGCAGCCCGGCGATTCAGCAGCTGGTTCCATTGGGCAACCGCTGTGTTCGTGAAGGATCTGGCCTTGAAGCCCGAGCAGCAGGCCGATGCGAGTCGTCCGTTCTGCCTGCCCGCCGCATGAATTCACCTCCACCTCGAAATGCTGCTTGATGCATTGATCACGATTGCATCTCCTTCGCGCGCTTAAATCTGCGTGGCCATGGACCCTCAGTCGATTGGCCCCAGCTGAGCATAAAGGCAGGAGGCATACACCCTGATATCTAAGTATACATGCATCTCCTCTCAATGCACCACTATCACCAGATACCCAATCGGACTCGATCGATGGCGGGCCGTCTCGCTTAGACACAGCTTCGCCATGACATCAACCGGCAGCCAGCACGTCTTAGCTTCGCCATGGCATCGCCGTCCGATTAGCGTCAACCTCAACGATAACCTGCCAAAAGACACTCCCGGAACCTAACCCTCCAGCATAATCCGATACAATCACCGTCCATCCGTCATCATGCCGTCCCCGCAGGACTCCAAGATGCCCTCGTCCTTCGAGGGCGACCGGTGCGTGAATGCTTTCCACCCCGCCATTCCCTACCTCCCTCCCTCTCTCACGTGAACCGCCACGATGGGAAAACACTCACGTTCCGCCAAAATAATGCAATGCAATGCACAATTGCTGATAATATGTGACTGTGACTGACGGCTGGCCCAGAGAATTCTACGAAACCTCCCGCTTCTCAAAGCTCGTCCGCCGTGTCACCGCCGAGCCGCTCATCCCCCTCGGCATGGCTCTCACCTGCTGGGCCCTCTACCGCGCCTCCAGGTCCATCCGCGCCGGCAACGACCGCGACTACACCAACCGCATGTTCCGTCGCCGTATCTACGCCCAGGCGTTCACCGTCGCCGCAATGGTCGGTGGCAGCTACTACTATGCCGACGAGCACAAGGCCCGACGGAACCGTGAATCTAAAGTCGCGGAAGCCCAGGCGAGGGAGAAGAATCGTAACTGGATCAAGGAGTTGGAGGCCCGCGAGGAGGAGCGGCTCGAGATGGAGAGGCTGAAGGCGGAGGCGAGGGAACTGGAGAAGAAGAAATGAGGCGGTGTATTACGGTGCTAGCTGGCTCAATTGGTGCAGGTGTGGGTTTTATTGTACATATTTTGGATCGAGTGCCTGCGATGGGCGTGTATATATTACCATTATTATTACTACTTTTTTTTACTTTACATCCTTCGTCGTCTGTCTCATTCGGCTACTGTACACGGGTTCCACTCCGCTGTGTATATAGGTAAGTCGCTGTCGGACGGCCTTGTCGTGGCTCTATACCTCCCCTGGGTCAGCTAGAGGGATGCTGCTGCTCTAATGACTGCTGCTACTCCACTCAGCGCCGTTATACAAAGCCTCTGTTCCTCTCTGGAGGAGATGCCCATCTCGCATCCGGTATGTTCCCTGCTTCAAAATTCACGTCTTCACCCCTCTCCACCCATCCCACCCGGCGCAACCCCAACAGCATCCCCCTCCACCGCCTTGCGCCCCTCCGCCCAATCCACCACCCCCTGCAACCTCTCCAATCGTTCAGCATACATCCCCACCAGCTCCTCCAACATCTCCACCGCCCCCTTCCCTTTCTCCTTCCCCCCCGCCGCAGCTGCCGCCAACATCCCCGCAACCCCATCCGCGCCGCCACCCACCTTCTTCCTCCCATGTCCAACGCCCTCAATCGTAAGCATAAGCCCGGAATCCGGCCCACCAGTCTGCAAGCTGCTCCCCGCTGCACTCCCCTCATCACTCATCCACGTCGGCGCCTTGGTTACGCTCACGCCGTTGACCTGCCAGTCAGGACTCAAGCTGTGCGCTGCTAGAATCGCCTGTCCATCCGCTGATACATCGACCAGTATCACCCGCTCGGACGTGGTAGCCGCACCCCCTGCTCCCCNCACGCCCAAACTGCCCACTACCATGGTTGCTATCCACGTCGGCTTGACTGCCTGAGCCGGAGTGTGGCGCCGAATGGACCTTCTCGCCGCCGCCGCCGCCGCCTCCACCAAGTGTTATACCGCCAGTGATACCACCAGTACCGATACCGATGCCAGCAGCACCGATACCAAGACCGCCGGGTATGTTGTTATTGCCGGTTAAGAGGTTACCACCACCGCCTCCACCGGCCAGGGTATTACCGATGCCGGCGGTAGCAGCGGTATTGGTGATGGTGGTGTTGGAGGACGGGTGGACGTGCGCGTTCGTCGCAGAGCTGGACAAGCTGCCGGGCGTCGGCGAGGTGTCTGCGGATATGCTGTGCGCGGCGGGTAGGACGGCGAGCGGATCGAACTCGTCGTCGGAGAAGACGTAGCGGACGATGGGGTGGAAGTGCGACGCGGTGGTTGCGTCCTGCACGAGCGTGAAGAAGGGGGCGAAGGGTGCTCGTGGGGGTGTAGCTGTAGCTGTAGCTGTGGCTGTGGATGTAGCTGTACCTGTGGTTGTGGTTGCGGTTATTGTGCTCGCGTCTTCTGGTGGTGGGGGAGGTGCTGTGTGCTGTGCTGTCGAGGTGGTGCTTGCGCTTGTGAGGGCGGTTGTGGCCGTCGCTGTGGTGGAGGTGGAGTTGGAGGTGGAGGTATTGTGGTCTGCGAAGGGCAGCTGGGTGGGCCGCGGGGTCGGTGGATCGGTGGAGCCGGCGGTGGGCGGGCGGGAGGAGCGCTGGGCGGCGGGTGAGGCCGTCAGACGCGGCGGGATGGTCGACATTCTCGTAAAGTGGGTTTTCTCGTGATGGTGGTTTATATCGGAGCAGCTTTAGCTGTGGGGGGTGTAAGATAGCTGGTTAATTAAGCGAGTCATATTTTGAAAACACCAACATGGCGATACTAAAATGCATCGAGATGACAAAATGGCAAATGCTCAACGCTCCACAGTCGGGAATTATTCAACAAGAAAAAGGCAAAGGCAAAGGCAAAACCGAAAGACTATTACTCCACAATGCTATGCTGATATCCATCCCAGAAAAAGTCAATACATCAAGAAAACAAAAACGCAACAGACCTCATTCATGCACTAAACTTTTCTTCTCTTCCCGCGAGGCCGCCCCTTCCGCGACGGTAGCGGGTTCTTGTGACTCCCGCTACGCACATGCTCCTTGAACACCGTCGTCATCGTGGCCTTCTCCGGTGACGGTGACGCCGCAGACGCGACTACCTGCTCCCCATCCCCTTCCCTTATCGCCTCGCGAATCGTCTGCTTAGATAGACAATAATCCACGTGGTTGTTGAACGTCCTGTCGTCCGCGGCCTGTGGAAGCCCGCATATTGGACACGGCCAATACACTTCCTCCTCCACATCTCCCTTCGCCTCGCTCTCTGATGGCTGCTCCACGCCCGCGCCCTCAACGGCGAGTAGATCATCGCTATCTAGCCCATCAAAGTACTTGACCTCTTCTTCATCCCGCTCGCCAGCCTCCCCATCCTCTCCTTCTTCCTCCCCACACGGCAGCACCTCGAACCCGGCCTCATCGTATTTCCCCCACTCCTCCTCCGGCCACTCCTCCCAGCGCTCCTCCTCTTCACCCCCTGCCAGCTCGTCACCCGCCAGTTTCCTCTTCCTCACCCCTCCCACCAGCGGCTTGAAAAAGTTAGCACCCACAGCAGCAGCCGCCTTCTTCCTACTCGCCAGATTCGTCAACCGCAGTCCCATCAGCCGTATCTTCATCGGCTTATACTCTTCCTCCAGCTTGATCAGCAGCGGCAGCGCGTAGTCGTACAGATCCTGCCGCTTCCACACGGGACACGGCAGGGGCTTCTGGCGGATGGCTTCCTCGTACGTGTGCAGTTTGATCTTGAGCGCGAGTGTGCGGCCCTGCAGCTCCTCCTTGACCAGGTCTTCTTCGAGCGACTCGGCCGTCTTGCGGAGTCGGTCGCGCAACGCGATGCTGCCGCTGCAGTCGGCAAAGGTGGATTCGCTACCGATCGATTTGCGGATGTATTCTTCGGCGGGGCGGATTTCGGTGCGGCCCAGGCCGAGGGAGACGGAGATTAGGAATTCGTAGGCTTTTTGGCCGAATAGCTGTCCGTGGTGGTCGTTCCGCATTAGTGACCGGGGTTCGGTTTGGGAAGAAGTATAAAAATAGCGGCAGGGATGGGGATAGGAATCTTGATAGGAATATGGGTAGGAAGGATTACCTTGAGGAGGTGTCCACGGAGAGCATAGATGTCGCTGCAGGACTTGATGCCTACAGCTTCCAGTTCACGCTCGAAAACACGGCCAATGCCGTTTACCTTGCGAACGGGCAGGTCGTTCATGAATGTCATCACTGTAGCACGGTCGCATTTCAGACGCTGCGATACATAGTATTATTAGTTTGTTGGTCGGTTTGCATATTGCATGCTCATTCATGGCTGGAGGGGACGCACGAATTGGCCGTTCGGCTTGTTCTTGTTGGAACAAATCTTGGCTAGGCGGGCGTTTGGAGCAATGCCGGCGGACACGGTGATGTGAGCGTGCTCAAAGACCTCCCGGCGCATCTGCTCGACGGCCTCGTCGGCACCGATGGAATGACGGGCGAGATAGGCTGTGATGTTGAGGTAGGCCTCGTCGCAACTGGCGGCTTCGAAGCGCTCGTCGTAGCGGACGAGAACTTCACGGACTTCCTTGGCCTTGGCGTTGTACTTTGAGAAGTTGAGGGGTAGGAAGACGAGTTGGGGGCACAGCTTGCGAGCAATGTGACCGGCCATGCCGCTACGGACACCAAACTTGCGGGCCTCATAATTGCAGGTGGTGAGGACGCCCTTGCCGACTGCCATGGGCACGGTGCGAAGTTCCGGGCGGTCGAGCTCTTCAACGGAGGCGTAGAAGGCATCGCAGTCGACATGGACAACGGTCTGGGAGAGATCACGGGAGGACTCGAGGGCGGCGATCAGGTCATCGGCACGCTTGAGGTCGGTGGAAATATCGGTGGTATCTAAGGTAGCCTTGCGCTTAAGGATACGGTCTATGCGACGGGTCAGATCGGCATCTCTGCGGGCTTCGTTGAGAAAGTAGCGGGAGCCCTTGGAGGCCTCGTAGATGATGTCGGCGACCCGGTTCTGGTCGACGTTGTCCTGGCCGGATTTGAGGAGGGAGGGGCCCAGCAACTGCTTCTTGAGGGTCAGTCGAGGATCTTCGTTCTCCGATGAGGGATCGGTATCTTTGGTGATTGGCATGGCCACTGGACGGGCGGATGGTTGTCTGGCGGCCGAGGCCATCGCGACTTTTTGTCGGGGACGACGTGTCTGGAGTCCTGAAAGTCATCGTGAATCATCAACGTAATAAACAGAGGCACACGCTATCACGTGACCCTAATTTTTTTTTTTTTCTGGGAGGAGCTGCCGTTTGCTGCAGATGCACGACCAGGTGTCCCCGCAGAAGCACAACTGTCGAGCTCTTCTGGGCGGACGGACGCATGAGCAGACAGGCAGGCATACGCATACGCAGACGCAGGCATACGAAGGCCATGGCCTGGCCGCCAGATACACATCGATCCGTCATGGCATGATGACAGGCGCTGCTGCTTGCATTCCTCGAGCTGGCTCTGTCTCTGTCTCTGGCTGGCTGGCTGGCTTGCTCAGCTGGTGGCGGGGAACTCGCACTATTCCATTTCCAAGCAAGTCTGCGCTGCTGCGATAGAGGAGAGAAAAAGTTGATGAATGTTGAGAGAGGGAGAGTGGGAGATCTCCTCACCGTCGACGGCTTCACTGCCATCTCCACTCCACCACCCCGACTTCAACTAGCTATCCTGTCCATGCTCCTCCATTCTTATTCATGCTTGCATTCAGCCTGCTGCTACTCCTGCTGCTGCTGCTGCCCATCTCCTCCAATTTCGATTGATTGTGATTCTGCAGGGGACAGGGCTTTGTCTTCATTCTTCGTCCTGTCCTCCCCCCTGGCCGCACACCTCGGGAAGAGCCTGTTTCACCGTCCTCGGAAACATCTTCTCATCGAGTCCCTCCGAGTCCCTCTCTCTCTCTTTCTTTAATTTGTTTATTCCTCATCTATTTCTCATCCGCCCGATCCAGCTGAAAATACCTCGCCGGCCGGTCTCTCCGCTCGTCCTCTTTCGCTGTATTCGGCCAACCAACACCAGCGAAGCCGAAAGAGGGCCCCTTTAGAGTTTTTCCTTTTCCTTGGCCGCATCCAGCGACAAACGAAAGACGACGACGACAACGACAACTTTTCGACAACTTTGACGACGACCGGCTGCCGTGGCTCCTTCCGCTCCGCCACCTATCCCCGATATAACTTAGGGAAAACTACGACCTATGACTTGACGGGATAGCTCCTCTCTGACACCCCACGGCTTTTCACTGACCGTTCTCTCCCCTCCTCCCCTCTATCCTTCTCTTTCTCCATCGACGTCGCAATGCCGCTGGCGCCGTCTGCTGGCTACGGCAACTCCCACGGCCCTCGATTGGCCGCCCACCAGCCGCCTCCCGTCGCCGCTCGCTCCACTGTCACAACCATCAGGGGATCTCCCAGATTACCTTCGTCTATATCCGCTGCAAACGATGGTATTCACGCTGCCGTCTCGCCAACATATGCCCCGCGCCGACCTGGTACCTCCACCGTCGGACTTCGCGCGGCCGACAATGCCGCCGTGAAACCTCGTCCCTCCGCTACAGGCAGCACCGTCTCATCCGCCTCGTCTCCCATGTTCTTCCACGCTAGTGATGTCAAGAGCCTGCGTCCAGCCAAACCGACCATCACGAAACCCCCCATATCCTCCGCAAAGTTCTTCTACGCTTCCGACACCCGTACCGGTGGCTCTACTTCTCGCTCGCACTCGCCCGTTCGAGACGCTCCTCCAACTTCGGCGCCACATCCACCTACGTTACCAACGACACCTAGGCATGGATCTGTGGTATCGAGCGCTACCACCGCCGTTGCTAGCGTCGCTACACCATCGAAACAACCGACTCCCCACATAAAAACTCACGATGTCACCCCGTCAGCACCACCCAAACGACGGGATCTGTCGCCTGGCCCCCGGCCACTATCCCCACGGACTGACAGCAGCACCAGCGGCAGCCAGGCTTCGGGACCTAGGCTGATGACCAGCCCGAAGATTGGAACCTCGCCTCCAAAACCATCCATCCTCTCGTCGCTTCCAGCTCCCCATTTGCCAACTCAGCCGGCGGCTACTGCCACCATGTCCACTCCAACCAGCACAACCACGTCACCCAGAAACTCATATGGTGCGGCGCCACCCCAAACGCCGCAGCTGCATTCGCAATCGCACTCGCGACGGCAATCCGCAGATCTGACACCTCGCCGGTCGGTGCGAGCTAGCTCGGTCGGCGGGTATGGCGAGCCTGTGATCCGAGTGCAGAACAGCGATTTGCCGAACGGATACCACCCGCAGTCGCCCAAGTCGCCGACGATGCCTCTGCACAGCATCTCCGCTGCTATGATTGAGCAGCAGAAGGAACTCGCTGCTGCTGCTCGACGAGAACGAAAGGTAAATTATTTTCCATCCCAATTTAATATAGTATTTTACCCGGCGTTAACGCTACTATCACGTCGAATAGATTCTTGACCTAGAGATCTCGAATGCCTCGCTTCTGGCTATCAACAAGACGTTTGAGCGCCGTATACGAAAACAGACGGCGGAGCTGAGACGGTTCCGTCGCCTCGCGCGGGCGGGGCTGCTGTCAGCTGAGCGGTCGCAAAAGCACAAACGAAAGAATAGCAAGGAAGAATACGTGGAGAGCGAGGCAGAACCGGGTGCTAGCGGCGAGGAAGATTCCGGTGAAGAGAGCGAACTGGAAGATGAAGAGGAGGAGGAGGATGATCTGAGCTCTGGTGAATCCGATGGTGAGAATGGTGACAAGGAAGGAAACGCGGAGCCTAGGCCCTCAGACACGAAGCACCTCGCATCCGACATTGCGAAGCATCGGGCGTTGTTGGAGGCATCAGCCAAGATGAACGCCTGTCTGAAACGCTGCCATGTCCTGACCGAGACTCTGATCGAGGGAGGTAAACGCGCTCTAGATGCGGTTGAAAAGGTCCCCTCGCCACGGCGGAGAGCACCCCGCGTGGTGGACTCAGACATTGATGACGGTGCTACGGAGTCGGAGTTCCAAGACACGACGACAGACGATGGCTATAGTTATGCTGGCGACGGGAACGGCAGCGAACGCAGCGGGTACTCGACGCCAACTTACTACCAGGAGAGCGAGATTAGCGGCAGCGGGCCGCGTAGTCAGAGCGCGAGTGAGTACGAGAGCCGCAGCGAGTACGAAAGCCGCAGCGAGTACAGCGGCAGCGGTAGCGAGGGATACTACAGCGAAGACTATGAGAGCCAAGATGGACACGGCGTGGAAGGTGTATACGAGGTTGATGCACCGGACATACTCACGCCGCGAGTGGAGAAGCCGTATCCGATTTTGCGGCTAGCAAAGGTGGTGTAATACCCCACGATCTCTGTTTTATATTCTTCTGCTTTTCTTGTTTGCAAAGTTTATTGCGTTTTTGGGTCTGTATCATTATACATTTACTGTTTCCTGTTTACTGTTTACTGCTTGCGAGGCGTATGAGGGAGCGTGTGGGGCGAGGTCAATTTGAAAAAAACGGTGAGGTTTGAATTTGGAACTGAATTAAATTTTGTGCTTTTCGGCGGGCTGCTTTCTTTGGGTGGGAAGAGGGTTCATGGCAAGTTATCGTGGGAGCGTCCCTTGGGAGGGAGGGACTGAATACTGACGTTGCTTAACCAACCAACTAACTGCCGTGAAATGTTCAAGTATGGAAGGGTAGACGGGCGGACTGGCCAACATGGATGAATCATTAGGGAACGACAAATGCATCCTCGGGAAATCACAAAAATCATCATCATTATATAAACATCTCGCACAGACCGGCGTTACTCTGCATGTCCTCCTTGAAATTTTGCTATTTGTGTCTTCTCGATTGAGAGCTGTTGCTGAACCACCAAAAAATAAATCGCTGCTGTTTTATACATATAAATGTACTTCTCTGCTTATACCTTTTGTCTTTTCTTCTAGCTTTTCCCTCAGCTCTGATATCCTGCGCCTTTCTTTCTGCCTTCTCCTTTGTTGGGTAACCTTTCCTTTTTCTTTGTTGAGGAGTCAGCTCTGCGCGTGCTTGCATTTTTTATACCGGGACACTTTGGCTGGTGGGATTGGTACTATAGTTATCACATGGTACTGCTGCTACCGGCGTTATATACTTAGTCATATACGTTAGTAGTAATATCTGGGTTCGCTTGTATATATAGTATATATAGTAGAGTATAGACGCGTTTTAGACGGAGCAACGCTCACACAAACTGGATATATCCTATATACCCAGACACTGGTATGTCTATATCGGAGCATCCAACCTATAGCGTCTGGCGGTGAGACTGCGTGTTTGACACTGCAGCTGTCAAACCGGGGCTAACCGTTTGAAGCGAGGTCACTGGGCCGAGGCTGCGGCGCCCTGGTGATGCCCGCCTCTTATTAGCTGATACTATTACTGTTCTGGTCGATGCCTAGCGTCAAACGTGACTGGTGGCCGGACTGCACTACTTCCGGTGTGTAGATACCGTGGCTGTTGTATCGTCTCGAGTCGTTCTTGTGGTGTGAAGTAGCGGTAGTAGTTTATATGGTGTCGTCATCCCGGCTGCCCAACAATTAAAACCACCACGTCTTCGCAAAGCGCAATCAAAGCAGCCGGCGGCTTTATCCTTCGGCTCCCGTCTCACTCACCTTTTTTAAGCCTTGTGCTCTTGTTATTATTACACCACTCCTCCGCTCCCAGCCTCCACTCCCCTCCATCACTACTACTACCACCACTACCACCACTGCTACTGCTACCCAACTACCCACCGAACTATCCTATCCACATCCCGTCCCCGTATAGATAGATAGTCAGTCAGACAGACAAACACTCCGCGAGATATAGCAGCAGCGAGACCCGAAAAGCCGCTCGGCGTGCGCCCGCGCCGCTGACAAGAACACCATGAGAAGCCGAAACCTCCTCGCTGCAGCTGCGGCAGCGGCGCTGTCGGTCGCGCCCCTATTGGCGGCGGCCTCGACCCACAACTACTCCACCCAGAAGCAGGACTACTTTGAGATCTATAAGCCGAAGGACTCGTCTTGGTATGGATAACAACACCCGCCATCTTTCGCACTCTCCGTTTGACACTGTTTGTGTCCGTGGTACGGCCTATTTGCGCGATTACTAACTCCCAGGTACATAGCTTCAACTGCCATCTGCCGGTGCACCAGTGCAAGCAGTTTGCGCCCTGCAACTCGTACAACGGGCGCTGCGACTGCGCGCCGGGCTTTGGTGGGGATGACTGCAGCGAGCCAGGTATATCTGCTCCTTACCCCCCTTCCCTCCCTTTACTAGACTACGTTTCCGCCTATCTGGTTTACTGACTGAAAATTCGCCGTTGGTAGAATGTGGCGGGTTGAGCGATGGGCGCGAACGGTTTTTACGGCCGAAGGGCGAGAAGTGCCAGTGCAAGGAAGGGTGGGATGGCATAAACTGCAACCGTACGATATATATTCCTCCTCCCCTCCCTCGACGGAGGTGCCGGGCCGGACTAGCTGACTGTGGTTTTGTGATGGTGGTGGAATAGTGTGTACAACCAACGAAGCGTGTTCGCCGCTGATGATGGAGGGTATCGAGGGAACGTGCTACAAGGGTGGACGTACCGTTAAGGAAAACTTTCAAATGTGCCGGGTCACAAGTACGTTTGCGAATCCAATCCCTCCACGATACGACACGATGCGATACCGTGCGATACGATACATTCTAGAGGATTGCTGCTAAAGGTTATGTTGGTATGTGTGTGAATAGATAAGAAGATTCAGGACCAGCTGGGAGATATGATCGCTGAGGTCACGTTCACCTGCCAGCAGGATAAGGCAACCTGCGACTTTCAGTGTACGTTACCAGTCGACTTTCTTTTGTCCCCTACCATCTAGACGAGTGGAGTTGGTTTATGCTAACCGCTGGGGTGATTTTTTCGACCGATTGGGTTATCAGTTTGGGTGGATCAGGAAGAATCATTCTACTGCGCGCTCGACAAGTGCAACATCGACATGGACTTTACCCCAACCAGCAACATTTCGCACTACAACTGCGAGGAGATCAAATGCAAATGTATCCCCGATCGTATGATGTGCGGCAAGGACGGCTCCCTCGATCTTACGGACTTCCTCACAGAGGAGATCAAGGGCCCCGGCGAGTTCTCCTGCACGACATCCTACGACCCTGCGGACGCCAAGAAGGACGGCTGTTTCTTCTCCGAACCTGCAATGAATGAACTCATCGGAGATGTTTTTGGCGACAAGAGCATCACGCTTGACTGCCGGTCCGCCGAGTGTGTTCCAACTTCACTGATTCCGGGATACAAGCGGCCAGCGAAGAAAGTGAACAAGCCGCTGATTGCTAGTGCAATCGCGGGATCGACTGTGATCCTAGGATCGATCGTTGGTCTGCTTTGGTTCTTACGCCAACAATCCAAGAAGGCGGGAGTAGGCAGAATCTATCTCGGTTCGGACGACGACGAGTCTAGCAAGCTCATCACGGAGCACAAGCCCGCCTCGCTGCATTTCGAGGATATCTCGTATGTGGTTAATGGCAAGCAGATCTTGAGTGGAGTGCACGGTGCTGTCAACCCTGGACAAGTGATGGCTATCATGGGTGCCTCCGGTGCCGGAAAGACGACTTTTCTGGATATCCTCGCGCGGAAGAACAAGCGCGGTGCCGTCGGTGGGAAGATTCTGGTTAACGGGCTTACGGTTTCGGACGACGAGTATAAGGAAGTGATCGGATTTGTGGACCAAGAAGATGCCTGCATGCCGACGCTAACGGTGTACGAGACGGTTCTGAATAGCGCGCTGTTGCGGTTGCCGAAGGATATGGATTTCAATTCTAAGCGGGCGAGAGTGATGGAGGTGATGAACCAACTTGGCGTGCTGGGAATCCAGGATTCTCTAATTGGCAGCGAGGAAGGCGAGCGCGGAATCTCTGGCGGCGAGAGGCGTCGTGTGAGTATCGCGTGCGAGTTGGTGACCAGCCCTGCGATTCTGTTCTTGGACGAGCCTACCAGCGGCTTGGATGCATACAATGCCTACAATGTGATCGAATGTCTTGTCTCGCTGGCGCAAAACTACAACCGGACCATCATCTTTACCATTCACCAGCCGCGGTCGAATATCGTCGCGCTGTTCGATCGGCTGGTACTCCTAGCAAAGGGCCGCATGGTGTATTCCGGCGAGTTCTCGCTGTGCCAGGAATACTTTACTGAGCAAGGATACCCGTGTCCTCCTGGATTCAACATTGCGGATTTCCTCGTTGACCTGACGATGCACGCTAGCCATAAGAGAACCGTGCCGAGCGGCGAGCCAGCGACGAACGGAAGCGCACCCGCAGGCCCCAGCGGATCCTCGGAAGAACGCCCCCACGTCATCCCCATCAAGACCCGCAAGAGGAATAACTCTGTTCGTGACCGTCAAGAGCGCGCGCTATTCACACGCAAGTCTAGCAATCTCGGCCGCAGCGCGGACGATGTCTCCCTCGCCACTGTACCTGATGAATCCGAAGCCTTACTCGCGGACCCAGACCGTGAAGACGACGCGGGATTACTGGCCGGGTCTTCCAGCGTGGACGCGCAACATCAAAGCGACCTAGATGTCCTCATCAGAGCCTACCTCGACAGCGAAGTGTCCAGGCAGATACACGACGATATCCAGCAAATCACCAGCGCGGCGAATGCAACCGGCGAGAATGGCGGGGCGCACGCAAGCTTACTCGGGACGGGCCCAATCACGGGATTCAAACGCATCGGCTGGTTCCAGCAGTTCTCGATCGTGAGCGCACGGACGTGGAAAAACCTGTACCGCAACCCGATGCTGATGCTGACGCACTATGCGATTCCGATCGTGCTAGCGTGTCTGTGCGGCTTCCTGTTCTACGGGATCACGGACGACATTGCAGGGTTCCAGAACCGAATGGGCTTGTTCTTCTTTGTGCTTGCCGTGTTTGGGTTCAGCGCGTTGACGTCGCTGCATGTCTTCTCGCAGGAGCGACTTCTGTTTGTGCGGGAGAGAGCTAATGGATACTATGCGCCGATTACGTACTTTGCGAGCAAAGTGGTGTTTGATATCCTCCCACTAAGGCTGTTGCCACCGATTATTCTCGGCGCGATAGTATACCCTATGGTGGGACTGTTGCCAGAGTGGCCGGCTTTCTTCAAGTTCTTGCTGGTGCTGGTGCTGTTCAACTTGGCGACGGCGACGCTGTGCTTGTTTATTGGAATTGTGTTTAAGGATACGGGAATTGCGAATTTGGTGGGAAGCTTGGTGATGCTGTTTAGTTTGTTGATGGCGGGATTGTTACTGAATCATGATAAGATTCCGGCGCCGGCAAGGTGGTTGCAAGTGGTGAGTGCATTTCTAACCTACGTTCCTCCCTTGCTCACATTTCCCTCGTATTGGTATACGTATGCTCTTGGTGTGAGGTTTATGAGGCTTGCTTGGCTAACGATTTTGCTTCTTGTCGGTTCTTAGTTGTCAATCTTTCACTATGGCTTTGAAGCGTTGATCGTGAACGAAGTGACGACGCTGCAGCTGATTGATAGGAAGTACGGGCTGGATATCTCGGTTCCCGGAGCTACAATCCTGACAACGTTTGGTTTCAGTAACCAGGCGTATTGGGCGGATGTTACCGGGCTCGCGGTGTTCAGTGGTGTGTTTTTGGTACTAGGGTACCTAGCCATGCACTATCTGTTGGTAGAGAAGAGGTAGTGCGGCTCATGCTAGGAATAGAGCGAGATGGGTGAAGATTCTTGTTTACGATATCAACAGTGTTTTTTGCTCCTTTTGGTTATTGATGGATGATGATACCCTTTTGAAGAGGAAGAGACGGGGCAGAGGGAGAAGAGGTCGATGATAATAATGTGGAGGTGGGCATGTGGAAGCATTCTTGAACTTTTGGCTTCTTATATATATATATCTACAAGGACATTCAACATCCCTCTGCTTTTGAATATACAGGAGTCAAGATGGATTGCATTTTTCCTTTTGTGTTTTTCTTCCTTTTATCATTGTTTGCTTCCTTGTATGCATGGCAGTCTTCTCCTGTGTTCCTTTACTTTCTCACTTTTTTTCTTCGGTTGTTTGTATTGTGACGTGTATTGTGTGTATGATATCAGATTGAACCATATTTTTTTTCCTTCCTTTGTTTGATTCTTCTTTTACTTCTCTATGCTTCCACCCTCTTCTCGGTTTATGTAAGAGCATATAGATGTTATCTTCATCGACTATGTTCTTCTTGTTTCTCGCATCTTTTCGGTCTTCCACCAACAGTTTATATGACTTTTATCAGGACGTCTAGGAGAAGTCCTTCTTCTCCATCCTATAACTCCACATCATGACTTTCACCATGCTTGCCATCGATGCAGCCCTATAACTACCATCGTGCATAGACGTTACGCCTCATGAAATAGAAAGTCCTTCCTTTTGTTCACATGTCTATCTACTTACATACCTATATATATACGCCTCCTCGCGACGCGTCTCGTCGTACTTTCTACAAGCCCGCATATCCTATATGACCATCAGTTACTACAATTACTTGATCTAGAAAAACGGGCATCAACTCTTGCCACCTAAACCATCAACATCGTCACGATTAACATGGGTCCTACCAGCAAGCTACCAGAGGATTCGCGAGGGAATACCCGTCTACGAACGCGTTCGTGACCTTCCGTTACCAAATATAAGGGATGCATGCTGGTTGGAGTCTCGAAGTGGCGCTCATGGCTTCCGCCTATATGCAATTCTACGAGAAGCTCTGAAATTCCATTCTCACCGTCATGGTACACAACCAGTGCAATCATCTATGTTCATGTTTCTGGAATACGCAATCTTGGATTACGGAGGAGGCATGGCTCCCTCATATCTTTCGACCGGCGAATAATAGCCACGGTGTCTGGCACTATATATATATATATATATATATATATACGATATTACTATAGGATAAGATCTATATCTGCTATATACCCATACACTGATGGAAACTTTTCCTACTTTGACGAAACTATTAAATTGAAGGTTTGACACCCAATCATGTTTGAGGGCTGTAACTTTAACTCTCGTCGACATCCACACTGCTTTGCGACCAAGAGTCAAGCCAATGGTCCCACTGCTCGACTAGGTATACGGGTAGCGGGTATCGATGCGCGCGGAGATCTGAGGCCTTTAATATCTGGCTCTCAAGCCCTGGAATGGCAGGCGTGAAGTGGCGACGCAGAAGCTAGATGGGAGCGTGAAGCGGCGATTTTCGAGGAGAAATCGGAATCGATACGGGAAAGCGCGAAAGGAAGGATAAGAGCTTTAACCCATATTTCTAATTATATTTGATCAAGCTATGCCCGTATCATGGCTTCTCTGAACGGGAACGAATGATGGAGTATGCATGTATAACGTGGATTCTGGATGCAGACCCATGGCCACTGGAGGTCCGAGAATGTGGACGGTCAGACAGGCAGATATTTCATTAAACTGCATTGACCTCAATATGCCCAACAGTGCCGAACAAACGACCCTACACTACATACATCAATATCTCGTTATAAAAGTTGCTCAAAGAAAACGGCAATACTATGATGAAAAGTGTTAAAGAAAACTGTGCAAATGATGTGCGGGTCCTCGGAGAGCATTGCCGTACAGCTGATATTACAACAGGATGCAAAGGCCCCCTTGCCAATAACATCGCGGCCATTAGCCTTGGACATTTCCGAGCAATGGTACCTACTATATTAATTAACAGACGCTTCGTCAAAATCGGAGAGAGAGAAAAGCCGATGTTATGTGCCTTTCTGTCTACACTCTACTAGCTTACGAGAATAACTTGGCCTGGGGACCAAGCCTTTTCTCTCTCCTGTTAGCATGTACAGCCACTCGGCTTCGACCCCGACATCTTCCTGGTCAATAAAGAAACACTAATCCAATGGTCGATGTATCGACAATGCAATGTGATTTGTCTTTTACATGAAGAATATATATATATACGTACTTAAATTGAATCTCGAGCGGCTGGTAGCTCGTATCGAGAGAAAAAGAACAAGAAAATCCACGATGTAGATGAGCTAGACATTATAGCACCACCTTCCACGGCTTCATGTCAACTAGTTGCGAATTCCAACTGGAACGATGCAGACAATTTGGAAACACGCAGAATACAGAATAGGCGTTAAGTAACGACGTATCCGACACCAGTACCACGGGGCCTGGGAGCATCTCCTAGCCTAGCGCGCCATTACATATGCGGATTTTAAATTAAATATCTATCCACTTTTCATGATTTTTCAAACGATCTGAATTTTCTATATATGACGGAAGACCTTGAGGTCAGTTTGTGGAGAACTTTTCGATTTGGCCGCTTCTATATATTGGTCAACTTGCAACTACAACCTCCCGGATCTCTGCCTCCTTAAGTCAGATTTGAGGGAAAAAACGTGCTCCTAGTGGGAATAATACCTGGGCTGAAACAACCCGCCGACCTGAACAGCTTTCTCATACCTCTAATCCGGGGGTCCCTGAGCTTGAGAACGAGGTTTTGATGTATAACGGCTTATGGAGAAGCTGAAGGAGCTGAAGGAGCGCGACTATTTGCAACGCAATTTCGTCCCAAGCTCCACGCTGAATACTCTCTTGCTCAGGTTGAAGCAGCATTTCAGTCGTACAATCCGCCGAATATGTCTATCTAGCGCTGCAACCTCCAAATTCAGAGACAAAATAGAATGTTTGGTGTATGGGATCCTGATTTGTCTGATTCTGATTATGAAGGGAGCGATGTTGAATAATGTGGTTCATCAGCGACATGATCCAGGCCTGCGAAAAGTCTACCCTCACCGGCGACCCAGAGGATGTAGTGATATCGATGGTAATTTCTTTCCCATGGAGGCAGACTTCAAGCGTCGCGAAGTTCTCTGTCGTTCCATCGCAGTGGCACTCAGAAAAAAAGATGTGGTGCCTTAATCAAAACTAACAGCTGGTATCTACTATTTACGTATATTTATATCAAGGATAAGTTCTAAAGCAGCTTGGGCCAATAAGGCTGCAACGGATGAAACCACAAAAATGCTATGGGATAAATTTAAAGACTTGGACAAATCTCAAGCACTTGCACGACTTGTACACCGTTATCCAAAAAGTCCGAGTGTTATCCAAGGACCACATGGAATTCGTAACTGAACTCCACTCCAGCCGCAACACGCCTTTCCTGCGTACCGTTGGAGCTGGAAAATACGAAATTAGAAGCTGCGGTATGCGGGACGACAGGCTAGATCAGCTGAGTTAATGTCTTCGGCAAAGTTATTACACACGATATTCGAAGAGACGCCGCACAAGATGTCATACTGCTGTTCGAGCGAATTGTAGCATTCTCTGCTTCGAACGCCTGGTCGCGAGGCTATCTATATACAACAGAGTCGTTTTCCTATGTGCATGCTGAGTCTAAGATTGAATTAAGAGCTTTCATTCATACTTCACGGTGCTGAGCTCAAAACACCGTCCTTATGTATTATCGTGGTTAGTAACGTTTACGGAATCTACAGACTGATTTATAAACAAATGATATAACATCAGAACTCCCACGTGGAGGACATAGCTATTGCTAGGCTCAGAACTCAAATTCACTTCAGCCAAATTCAAAATAATGATGATACAAGCAATATGCATGATATTATGTGTTCGTCGTGGGAATTTTTCGAGCTATACAGCAGCTAAAAATAACGAATGGACATTATGAAGAAGGTCGTCATGAATAGACGTCCAAATGCTTAATTCGATAGCATGATCGACGGGCATGTATATCAACCTACCCGGACGTCAATGCAACTTCCACCACAGAAATCATTGGCTAGCCGACAGACGCTTTCGCCTCAACCTGATTCAACTTGAATGCGTCTGAAGACTACGAGCTATTCGGGGATATACCCAACTCGACAAAAATATTTGCGATTTGATGATACTGTTGATGAACCCAGCTCCAATGCACACCGTTCTCCGATCAATTTGGTGTGAATCCGCAAACATTGGAAAAAGCTCACCGCGGTGTCCCACCGCGGAGCAGATCACATACATGTGGAATAAGACTCAGTGTACACATTCTGGTCGTCCATTAACAATCGAATGGTAGACTCAGCTCCAAGATATGGTGCCGATCTTACCTTAGGCTTGCGGAAGCTGCACACATAGTGCCTGATGCAGCTCTCAATTACCTTCCTTGGAGCAATATATTGACTTGGAGATTCCTAGTGATGTTTCTGGGAGAATTATTTAAAGAGACGAACGGACGGCGAATACTCTGGCTAGTTTGATGGTATAAAGGAGGAGGTTTGCAACGTTTGAAGAGGTCAAGATCTGAGGGAAGATATAGTGCGAGAGGAGTTTCGAGGGAATACATGCCACTCATTCGTAACAGGATGGCGGGACTTGCAGGCAGACAGTGCTTCAAGCGGTTCGACAGCCCAAAGCTCGTATAAGCTTCTTACGAGAAGTACATCGAAGCGGACAGTTTTGAACCGTGCATGGATTGCTCTAAGAAAATCTTCTAGGTGCGGCGGGACAGTTTCGGCCAGGTTTCCTAATGTACAACGATGAGAGTTATTAATGATCGCCCACGATAAATGCAGGATATTGCACTCAGGAACCTGTATGGATGAACTGTAACGCCGCCACACATGCTTTCGTGGACCAAAAAAGCGGATAACCACGACATGGCGTTTACGGTCCGGGTTCGTTGGAGCCTTCTCTTTCCAACTTTTATTTAGATGAATCGGATATCATATACTTGAGGTAAACTTCTGGGTCAAATTCTCATGATCACTGAGGGAAGTTGAATCGACGCTGTCGATATCATTTCATGCTACGGATATATTTAGCTGGGGCATGGTAGACCAAAATTGACAAATGTATAGTCACTTCAGCTATTAATTCGTTGATTGTATTTTAATGTATGCTGGCTGGTTTGAAGAGACAATTTACCACAAAATATTAAACCTTGAATTATTGATTTAATTTTACGCTCGTTTTTCTTATTGGCTTTACGCTGCTTCGGTGGAAGGATTTGTGGGAAATCTATGGGGCGCTAGTGGAAGGGCTAGAATCATTTAGATGCAGTTGCGTGCTCAGGAATATGGCTTGTCCTTGTATTTGATGAGGATAGGGCGACACCTCTCCCCACTGCGATGGGTAGGAGATGAGAGGGAGTCTCTTGGATAAGGTGGATCAGAATATTGGTAATATGTCTAGGTTGAGGCATTAGGGCAGTGTATGCATTATTCCCCTCAACCATATTCTGCATACTATCCGCCCAAATAAAAAAGCTGCAAGGTAATCCGTTTTGCTTGTTCAGTGGATGTTGAAGGTGACGGCGGTTAGTTTTACTGGTAGGTAGTTTTTGTAACTAGTACAATAAAAGATTACATTACATTTATATCTCCTAGTTGTAGCTCGTGGACACAGTTCGCGGGCAACACGAATAGGAGCGTCAAAAACCAAGACTAGTTCGCGGGGTAGATAAGGAGAATGATAGCTGGCTACAACGCCCTTTTAAATAGATCTTTTGGATTTAATATTTAGTAATTAAGTATTAGATGTGTATTTCGTTATTCGGTTTTAACTACCGCCTGGCTGTTTATACCCGCCGATATATCCAGCTCTATATCCAAGCGGATACACGAGAATTCGCGTCAGTGAGGTATAAAAAAACATACTCCGAAAATATGCACTCGCGCAGCCGAAAGAGAGGTAAAAAAGAAGAATGAAGCCAGGGAAAGCATATTACTCTACCCTACTGCATGGCTTATCAAAACATTACAAGGTTATAGAGGTAATGAAAGGAGGCAAGGGTTAACTGCCCGGTCCGGTTCGGTCATGACTGTCCAGATGTACTCCGTCGTCAAAGAATTGAACTTCGCTCACCAACAGCCCAACCCCAAAATTCTAACACGGCGACCACGATGCAAATGTAAGCCGCGAGCCCAATGCCGAAAACCACGCTACGCTTTCCGCATATTCGCTTGCCCTTCCCCTCCCGCTCCCTTACCATTCGCCTTCTCTTTTCCTTTCCCCTTGTCAGCTTTATTATTATCATTATCATCATCACTATCATCATCATTGTCACTAGATATCTCCTCAAACCGACCCTCCTGCATAGCCGTTCGCATCGGGTTCTCAACGCTAATAACGCCAGTACGGTTTAGCCGCTCGAACAATACGAAGAGTCTCTCCGCTTCACGTTCCTTCTCCTCATCAGTCATTCCTTCTAGGCCTTCTAGGCCAGCAGATTTCGCCGCGCGCTGCTCATCTTCAAGGTACTGGCCTGTTATTGGGTTGATTCTGCGACCAGCGTTGTCTGTGCTGCCATTTCCGGCTTCCTCAAGGGCTTCAGCGGGAATTGGTATACCACACATCATAAGGTATCCCGAAGCATGGCCATATCCGACGTTGCGGATAAACTTGCCAGGATGGGAGTCAGAGAGTGTGAAGAGGAGAGTCTGTAGAACGGTGCGTGTGTTTGTGGTGGTTGGAGAGGAAGACAGGCGCAGAAGGCGGGATGGAAGGGTTGCAGTAGTTTGGGAGCCAAGAGGAAGGTTTCGTTCGCTATATGGAGATGAGGGATCAGTTGTGGTGAAAAACATCTATCTCTGGGACGTTTGAGAGCGTACGTGTCACTAGGGAGGAGCGCCGTGCGCATATATTCTTTTACAGGCTCAGGTGCGACAGGGTAGATATCGTGTAACAGTTTGAGCGTGCTAGCGCCGCGGTCGTCAAAATCGTCAGTTTTAGGCCCGCTGCTGTTGGCGGGGACCTGTGCGGCGTTGTCGAGGATCTTGATTATCTGCGAGGTGTGTATGGCTGCGTCATCGCCGTCAGGGAAGAATGCTGCCTTGGCTGTGTCGCTGCTGAGGTCGATGTTACTAAGAGCGTCAATGATGTGGTTGACAGGTGGTTGGAGTGCGGGCGTTTTGATTGGGATAGCATGCAGGATGGTGAGGAGGTTTGGAATTGTTCTATGGAGGTTAGCTCGGGCAGTAAATGTTTGTCTCGGATTTGGTGCACTGCTCACTGTACGAAGAGATCTTCCTCATTAGAAATTTTGCTAGTTAAGGTGAAGATGAGCTTGAGGGTTTCGATGAGGGCCATCGATTGCATCTGAGGGATAGGGCGCGATGGGTTGGAGTTGGAAGCCTTGTATGCGTTTGCATGACGCTCAATTGCCTGATACAATACGTTAGTTACTATGATACAGAGCATATGCAAAATATGGGGTACACCCGCACCGCATGAGCGTTGTCGACGAGGCCGTGTTCCTTGACACATTTCCTGATGAGAACGTCGGTATCTGCGTAGGTGCTCGAGAAGAAGAGGATTCGACCGAGCAGGAACTCGTCATCAGGAGACTCGCTCTGTACAGTATCGAATGTATATGTTAGTGACGGTGCAACAGAAAATTAAACCTGGGGACAACAGTTGAGTATCCGACCTTGTACGCTTCGCTTGCTTTCTCCATAAACCCACCGTCCATAAAGGGCTTGCTAGTAGTGCGATCAAGGAGCATGGCGTTTGCGACACATCTCAAGGCTTCTCGAGAAGACTCTGGCGTGTCCGGGCGTAGACCGATTTCACATAGCAGAGTTATCCCTTCAGGCGCGTAGATTGCGTCCGAGCCGGCGACGGTCCTCCCAAAGACCTTCAACTGCTCGAGTATCGCGCATTGCTCTGATGGGGTTAGTTAGCATCGAGTCGTATCCTTCGTGGCGATGTGTGTTGTTTTTGTTGGAAGCTGGGCGACGGACCTTGTTGAGACAGCTTAGTTTCGGCGGCCGCATCCTGACGCAGTTCGGCCATCAGGGACGCCACTTTGGCTTGTTTGACTGGACAGAAGGTTGATGTTAGCTGCATCCCCTTTGTGCGAGAAAGGCAGGCTGGGGGGCAGGTGGGGATGATGCATACTGTTGATGGCATTGGCCATGATGATGATGACAGGGGATGTGAAGTTGAGAGGGCGAATATCGAAGATGGATGCAGTCTTGAAGATGAGAGGGCAGAGGAAAGGGAAAGGAGAGGTGAAGAAGGAGAGCTATGAAAAGTATCCTTGTTTTATACTGCTTTGACGTTGAGCTGCACAGATGTCGTGAAATGCGGCGGGGGGAGATTGCAATTTTATACATCTTGTCGCACAGCCTACGCAGCTATATTATACTATACTACATGGAAGATATGAGTGAATCCGACAAGGTGCAACCTGATGCCGCAGACATTTGGAGGAGACGAGTGCAAGCAATGAGACAGCCCCACTGCTAAGATCACATCTAATTTCAGAATGCGCATGCACGCGTCCTATTAATAATGCTGGGCTATATAGCTTGTGGTGAAGCTTCCGAGATCCATCCCGGTCTGCTCATTTCCTAACGTTGGGTGTGGAGTACAGAGCGCTGCACTGGGGCCTGCTGGGGGTCAGACGTCCTGGACGTCTGCGCATCATCATACATGCTCATCCCGGCCACGTTTCATATCCCCTTCCGGCCTCGTGCATGCGAAGAAGAGGAATAGGAAGAAGAAGAGGGAGAAGAAGAAGTAGAAGACGAAGACGAAGCGGACGAGGCCGTCGCCGGCTGGCGGCCAATCGAAGCGGGCGCTGCGAATGGCGAAATCGGCAGCTTAGAAATCGGGCAGGTCGTCTGTTCTGGGCCATCGCCAATCGCAGCCTATAAAATCTGCTCGGCCTAACCGAAGCCTTCCATCCGACCAGAACCACCAGCTTCACCAAGATCTTACTATCGCCAGATTTAATTACGGTTCTGCTCCGCTCCCGATCAGATAAGCTGTATCTGATCAATCTGATCAGATATCCGGTCGCGTTTGGAAGCTGCTCTCGTTGGCCCCGCCCCTCCAACTGCCCCTCCGTCGGCCGCCAAGACCGGCTACAGAACACTGAGCTTCAACTGAGCCTCGCAAGTACAGCATCGAAACATCTTTCAGTTCGACTGTTGTCGATGGCTCCAGTACAGACGCCGACGACCGTCGAGGCCTTCCGTGAGGCCTTCAAGGCCGTCCCAAAAAATGCCCTCCTCGCCATCTCTTTCCATACCTCCTGGGCCGCACCCTGCAAACAGATGAATGAGGTCTTTTCCGCCATCGCTGTTTCCTCATCGTCCGACCGCGCTGTCTTCGTCTCCATTGATGCCGAAGAGGTCCCCGACATCTCGGAGGAGTACGAGGTCTCCGCTGTGCCCTTCTTCGTCCTTGTCAAGAACGGCGAGATCCTGACCAAGATCTCCGGTGCCGATCCAAAGGAGCTGAACGAGGCCATCCAGTCGAACACCGACAGCGCCGGGAAAGTTCCATCGGCCATCCCCCCCGCCCAGAAAGTCTCTGCTGCCACAGCCAATGATACCAATAGCGATGCCGCCGCCACGGCAGCACCAGATACCAATGGTGCCAGCGACGACACCGAACAAGAACCTGAAGAATCGCTACATGAAAGGCTAACAAAACTCGTCAACGCCGCTCCCGTCATGCTCTTCATGAAGGGCACGCCCGCAGAGCCAAAGTGCGGGTTCAGCAGGCAGCTGGTCGGTATTCTACGGGAACACAACATCCGGTACGGGTTCTTCAACATCCTCAAGGATGACGAGGTACGACAGGGTCTAAAGGAGTTCAGCGACTGGCCGACGTACCCGCAGTTGTACCACGAGGGCTCGCTGGTCGGCGGCCTGGACATTGTGAAGGAGGAGTTCGAGAACGATCCGGAGTTTTTGAGAAGCGAAGTGGTGGCTGCTTCGTGAATAATAACTGATTAAGCATCTAATCTTGTCGTCTGACCTCTGCCAGTTGCCTTCGATCGTGTGCGACCTTTTGGTTTTGCGTGTTCCTATTCCCCTGTTTCTTTAGATGAATCATAAAAAGTTCTACAGTACTAGCTGGCTGGATATACGGAACATGTTTGCGTGGTAGTTTTGTTGCGCTTTCGACTGTTGAGGTTTTCACTGGTGTATCGTAGCACGGGCTATGTATGGCATCTACAAGATCAGGGCATCACGCGATGGACAGGAATGGGAGATCTCGAGAGTTACAAGTATTCCCTACGGCTTTTCGAAGGGCTGTCGACGGTTCCACAGATCTAGTGTCCAGACCAGACTCTGCATGCCAGCCACGGGATATCCCATCTCTAACTGCGGAGTAATTGCAAGGGTCGGAGTCGGAATATGCACAGTGATGTCATCGTGATCCCAGCTGCTCAGCTTCAACCAAAAAGCCCGGGATTGCAGGCCCAGAAGCTTTGTCGACTAATCCGAGCAAAGCGAAGACTAATACGATAGAGTAATCACAGAAACTGTCCGTCGCAGGTCGACCTGTGCCTGACGGGCTAGATCCGCCCCACAAGTAGGCGAGAGAATATTCGGTGAGACGGCCAATAGCCAGCGTTGGAAGCGCCCGTGCGTGCTCGCTCACCTCCACCTTCGCATTCTGCTGTTCTCTTGCCATTGACCGTTGCATGTGTCCTATGCTAAGAATAAGAATGCTGTCGTAGGGTATCATGCTGGGGAATGCGAGCGCTCCGCTGGGCGCAGTGGCTGGCTGCACCTACTGCAAGTGTGCTGGACATGCCGTGCTTGGACAGAATAAGAAGTAGAGTATGCTTCTCTGCTTCTCTGCTATCGTTCTTCTTCTTCCTTTTCTTCTTCTTCTGTTGTTTCCGTATCTCGATAGATAAGTAAAGTAATATCGTAGTCGTAATATACCGTCCACACAGCTGTTGTTCTCGACGTCGCATCTGTCGCCGAACCTTGTAACCAGCACAAGGTTTTCATTTCTAGGAACAGAAACCAAAAAACCTTCACCCTCCGCGGATCTGACAGGCTCCTAAGCAACATCTCGGGTTTTGATCGCACAGCAGGCAGTCGGGCTCTCCATCGCTCGAGCTGGGTCCAGATCAATTCAATCTCCTCGCCGTTATTCTGGACCGTCCGCCGCTCGTAGGCAGAGTTAGCCATGATGGCCGGTGAGTTGCTGCTACCCACACTTTCCCACGCCTTGACCTCCCCTCCGATCCACTCTTCTGCATACGCTTTCGGGCCCTGTCGATTCCTCCCCGTTTCCCGCGCTCGGTTCAAGGCTACCGCCATTCTTGCTCCCGTTCTTTCGACCGTCAATCCAGAAGCTTGCGCAAGCTGACTCTCCTCCTCCTCCTCGTAATCAGCTGGCACGACTTCCTTCTCCCCAGCTGGTTCCGAAACCGGGTCGCCCTCCCTCCGCCCAACTCATGTAACCAACAACCCTGACTCGGACGACGAATACTCCGACCTTCAGCACTCTCTCACCTCCCATGACAGCAAGAAGCTGCGTTCCTCCTTCCATGGCGACTTTGGCGATACTAAAGCCGGTCTGTCTGGCATTGGTGCCCCCTCCAATCATGAAGATGAGTCGCCAGAGAGGGGTCAATCCGAATCAGATGAGGAAGCCAAGCGCCGGAACGCTTTCTATGACTACCAGCAGGACAGGACGCTCAAGCAGACCGACGCGAAGCTCTTCTACAGCCAGCTCTCACGTGTTAACACCATGAACAGTCCACTCGTGGACGCTGCAATTGGTTCGCAGGCACCCTCGCCCGCCATTATGCCTAAGCCTGCCTCCGTACCCACAGGCCCATTCATCTCTTCATTGGATTACTCGACTCACCTGCAAGCCAGTCGCGGCGGCAGCATTGCGGGTAGTGTCAAGAGTTCAGGAGTGCAGAAGAGCCTACCGCTGGGGTATGCGTCGCTGGAGAAACCACTGGGTGAGGCAGAGGTGCAGGCGCCGAATATGTCGAATTTTAACTCTCTGAATCAAGGCCCCAATCAAAACCAAGCGGCCGGCGGAGGGTACCCAGCTCGTAAGCACTACAAAGTGTAATCACTTATAGGTGTAGTGCTAACTTGTCTTTTGATAGAGGACGCGAGTATCACAAGTGAGCTTCAGACTATATACACCAATGTGCAAAAGATACTTGACCTACGAAACAAGTACATCCGACTCTCTCTGCAAGGCCCGACGGATAATCCAAAAGACGACGCTGCATGGAAGATATATCCGCCACCACCGCCGCCTGTCTGGGTTCCTGAAGGCTCGCAGATCCTACCTCCACGGGATGACCCAATGTATGGTACTGCCAATATCGATGGTTCTGCCGAGTTGAACCGCAGTAGCGGGAAGAGCCGCAAACAAGGGCAGGATCTCGGAAGCGATTTTAACTTTTCAGAATGTGAGATACCTGGGCCAGACGAAATGGAGTTCCGTCTGGATGATACTGGCGTGTATCAGGTTTATGAGAACAGAAAAGGTACACTGGGATAATCTAAGTTCATATCAAGTATTTCGCAGCTAATTTTTTGACATAGCTCTTGATAACGACCTCCCTATTATCGCTGTTCCAACCATCCGGGAGTATTATATGGATCTCGAAGAAGTACTCAACATCAGCTCCGATGGTCCGAGTAAGTCCTTTGCCTTTAGGCGGTTAAGCTACCTCGAAGGCAAATGGAACTTGTACTTTTTGCTCAATGAGTACCAGGAAATGGCAGACTCCAAACGAGTACCTCACAGAGACTTTTATAACGTCAGAAAGGTTGATACCCACGTCCACCATTCTGCCTGTATGAACCAAAAGCACTTGCTACGGTTCATCAAGAGCAAGATGAAGAAGGCCCCAGATGAAGTCGTTATATTCCGTGACGGGAAGCACCTGACGCTCAGAGAGGTCTTCGAAAGTATAAACCTTACGGCCTACGACCTCAGTATTGATACCTTGGATATGCATGCACACACCGATACGTTCCACCGCTTTGACAAGTTCAATCTGAAGTACAACCCGATCGGGGAGTCTCGTCTACGTACAATCTTTCTCAAGACTGACAACTACTCTAAGGGTAAATTCCTGGCTGAGATCACTCACGAGGTCATTTCTGATCTTGAAGCCTCGAAATATCAAATGGCCGAATATCGAATCTCAATTTACGGCCGCTCTGAAGATGAATGGGATAAGCTAGCCGGATGGATTGTAGACAACAAACTCTTCTCGCACAACGTTCGCTGGCTCATCCAGATTCCTCGTCTGTATAACATCTACAAGGCGGGAAGCCTTGTAGAGAGTTTCGAAGAAGTCGTCAAGAATATCTTCAACCCGCTTTTCGAGGTCACCAAGGACCCAGAATCGCACCCCAAGTTGCACATCTTCCTACAGCGCGTTGTCGGAATTGACAGTGTGGACGATGAGAGCAAGCCTGAGCGCCGGTTGTACCGCAAGTTCCCGTTCCCCAAGGTGTGGACCACAGGCCAGAACCCGCCGTACAGCTATTGGATTTACTACCTGTTCGCAAACCTCGCCTCGCTCAATATGTGGCGTAAGCAACGCGGGTTCAATACCTTTGTTCTGCGCCCGCACTGCGGTGAGGCTGGCGATACCGATCACCTCGCTGCGGCAGTACTGGTCTGTCATTCCATTTCGCATGGCATTCTGCTGCGAAAGGTGCCACTGTTGCAGTACATCTTCTACCTAGAGCAAATCGGTATCGCAATGAGTCCGCTATCGAACAATGCACTATTTTTAGCATATGACAAGAACCCATTTTTACAGTATTTTAAGCGTGGATTGAACGTCTCCTTGAGCACAGATGATCCACTGCAATTCGCGTTCACCAAGGAGCCGCTGATCGAAGAGTATTCAGTTGCTGCGCAGATCTACAAGCTGTCCGCGGTGGACATGTGCGAATTGGCGCGCAACAGTGTGCTGCAGAGCGGGTTTGAAGCAGTCTTGAAGACTCGGTGGTTGGGTAACGGGTGGTATAAGAGGGGCGTGGCGGGGAACGATATGGAGAAGACAAATGTGCCGAATATACGTATGCAGTTTCGGGATGAGACGTTGATGCAGGAATTGGAGATGTAAATCTGCCCTTTTGTCCCGTTCCCCTTACTTTCACTTTCTTTAGCAGGGGCCTTGGATGCTAATGCGTGTTTTGATCTTGAACAGGATCGACAAGTACACAATGTCATCGACGGCTCAGAAACTCACTTCGCCACTCCAGCAACAGTTGAACGAGGCCCAGCTGCCGCAACTTAGTCGCATGGATTATCTCAAGTCGCAGCAGGGCGGCGTGATTAGTGGCAGCGCAGGGCCACAGATCTCCCGCCCCCAAAGCCCGACAACATCAATGTATACTAACCCGACAATGTCGGTGGCAATGACGCCTAGCATACACAGCTACCAGGTCCCGCCAACGACGCCCAAAATGATGATGCTTGGAGAGGAGATGCAAACTCCGACAGATCGAGCCTCCGGCGGGTGGGAGTTTAGTCTGAATAGGACGCGGAGTAAGAATGAAGGGAAGGCTGGCGGCGCTGCTGCTGCGGGCGGTGGGGCTAATATCACCCGAGAAGGTAGCCTGGAGAATATAGTTAAAGGAACAGGTGATATGGGGATTAGTGCTGGTGAACCACGGGTGTGGCCGGGTATGATTAGTCGGCAGAGGACGGCGTCGCTGGCAGCTGGAGCTGACGGGAGCGCTTCAGTGGACGGTGGAAGTGTGAAGGATGGGGAAGGAGAGGATGGGAGAGTGATCAGAGGGACGGGGTTGTTGGATCGAATGCCTAACATGCGGTCGAGTAAGTCATAGGTGTGAACATACGGTATAGTAAACATGGGTGCAGTCACCGTTCTGCTTTTCTACTGCTACACCACGTATGCTTCTAGTTTTCTTTTTGCTCTTCAGTCATCCGTTTCCGTGCCTGCGCTGCAGTTCTTTCGCTTCTTTTGTGCTCCTGCATGGTACTTTTATATCAATTCGTTCGCAACTTGATGATTTCTGCGATTTGCTGTTGCTGGCATGAGAATACAAATGGGGGCGGGGCTTTGTGGTTCTTTTTTTTTTTTGTTTCTAGATTACATGTAGATGAGAACCGGTTCGCAGGCGGGCATACGTAGTCTTGAAACTGGGCATACACGCATTGTCATACCAAAATGCATGTATGTACACGGTGTAATGCATTTTGTAATGATATATTGATTAATACAAATGGATAAAACTGCCAAGGCTAGAAAGTTCTACAAACGAGATGCCGGAAGAGGAAGAGAGAAGAAGAAGAGAGGAATTGATCTTAAAAAAAGAACACAGGCTTAAGAAAGTCACTACGGAACGCCGATAGAATGGTGCTATGCCTGTACTCACCACTCTGAGCCATTCGATCTAAACCTTCTACATAACCTCAACCAAGTTGAACACAACCTACCAGAGGTATAGGGCGATTAATCCACATCGCTCTGACCGGTTTGTCTTGTACTCCCCTCCTCCTCCTCCTCCTCGTCGTCGTCGTCGTCCTCATCTTCATCATCCTCGTCTTCTTCTCCTTCACTGTTATCGTCATCACTTTTATTGACAGGGGTCAATGTGAATTGCACGACGAGGTAGACAGTCTGGTCGACGCGGTTCTTCAGCACATAGCGAAGCGGCTGGCCGTCCCAGTACTGCAACACGGGGATAGAGACGCCGGGGAGATGGAGGGCGAATTCTGTAGTTTTGATATTGTTTTGCAAAGAAGTCAGTGTACGGTGTAGCTATCTGTGAATTTATTTCCATTTGTCTGAATGTATGCGTGTTGGTATTTCTGTGGGTATGTATACGCACCATTAAAGTCGATGTATGGGTTAAAAAAGTCAAGCCAATACTTCGTACCCGACTGGAAGGCGAATCGGTGGCGATTCTCCGCTGCGACGAAAAACTTCATCCGAGAGGATGACTCGTGGGGTATATGTAGCTCTTCTTTCTCTCCCTTCCCGCTTCCACTCTCCTCTGTTTCTATGTCGGTATCCTTTTCCTGACCTTTTGCCGTTAGTAGTACGGCTTTATACAAACCCTCGGAGATGATATCCGCGGTGTCATTATGGTCTCCACTGGCACTGGCACTATCACCAGTAGCGGGAACGTCAATGTTTCTCTCCCCAACGTCCAGAACGTTAACGCTACTCAGCACACGTCCTTCCATCCATGGTTTCTCCGCCCACGGATCGCCCTCGAGTCCTGGGTCGACTGCCCAACGTGCTACGCGCCATGCGACACCAAAACCCGGTGGTAGGGACTGCGATATCGAGTGATCAAAGTCGTTACCAAGCACGAGATCATCGCCGTTGATAGTGGAAATGGCACCCGTACGAGGCTTGAATGTCAACGGGGCAAACGAGATGGAGTACTTGTCGCGGCGATGGCTTGGTGTAGAAAAGTATGGTGATGTCGTGGGAAGGGAGAGCGAGTCTGCTTGCATCCGCGAACAACAGTCAGCTATTCCATCCATCCTACGTCTGCATCTGCGTTGTGATGTTGTAATTCCTTAGGTCGACTTTGTATGACCCAAGTAAGACGTACTGCGAAACCCTTGGATCCGAACGTACAGGTCCGCGGTGACCAAATCCGTGTCGATGCGCAGAGGCTGCTCTGTATTGACAGGAACGGGAACGTGGGTCACCGGGTCCCGCGACGGGCCTGCCGTGACGGTGAGCGTGTAGCTCTCGGCCTTGCGTGGCATGTTACAAAAACTTCTCTTTACGCTGCTTTTGCTTCAAAGCCTGTCTCAATGTCGGGTCTAAAATCGGTAGTGACTGCGCTGTGATATTATTAACCAACCTAACGTGGGGCTGGCGGGGATGAATGCAACTGCATCTAGACTGGAGGGTATGGTGTATTTTATATATATGCGCGAAAGTATGACGTCGTCAAGAGCAGAGCATCGCACATCGGAGCACAAATTAATCCGGCTGCTAAGCACTTGGGTATTTAAGTACGTATACTTAGAGCCTGGAATATAGCGTTTCAAAAGGTACAAAGTTTATACTATACTATACTGAGCTCGTTTTTTGTGAATAATTATAACAGAACCGGTATGTTGTCGTGCACCGCACCGCACGCTCAGCGTGATAACACAACACGGCATCGAAGATACATACAATACATATAAATAAATAAGTAAATACCTAGGTATATTAAGGGTTGAAAGTTTGCATGCAGGAATCCAAATCCCCCGTTCTGGTGAGCTCTCTCTCTCTCTCTCTACCCCTCCCTCTATCGCTTGATTACTATCCTATAGACATTGGGCGTAATAAGGATTGAGAGTTGAACAAGTGAACGGGTCACATCCCCTGCATCCGTCGAACCCAACACCTCCACACTGACCAAAGTGCGTGCAAAGTGCATAGTTACCTGCACTTGTTGTCGTTGCGATCGCCGTTATAGTCGGCGTCGTTCTTATGGTCATCGTTGTCCTTGTAGTCGTCGTTGTCCTTGTAATCGTCATCATAGTCGTCGTTGGAGATTTTAGTTTTCCAACAAGGCACCTAACAGTGACGACACCTTTGGTTGGGACGGAGACTGTAACGACGCCACCAGATAATGTCACTGAAGTAGATATGAACATTCTACTTGGATCAGTAACATATGCTTCAGCGGATAAAATCGTATAATCGGGCCAATTAATAGCCTCGAAACTTGCCGTAGCAGGTGAGGTTCCATTGTTTGTGATCATGACGACGAGGGAACCGTCAGTGTTCATGAAAGACCCGAGAAGGCCGCCTGGAACGAACCCATCTCCCCCTATGGTATCAAGTTGGACGGCACCCGGGCGAATGTAGCGCGACCACATAGCAAAGGCATAGTAAATACCCGAAACAATAGCTTTAGAACCATCGGTATCTACCAGATGTGCTCCAGATTGTTGTTGGGTTCTATAACCTTCCCGGAAAATGTACGCGGAGACGTTATTGGTAACCATAGCAGATGCGATTTTTTGGGCCCATGTAAAGCCTTCATCCGGGCCGCCGCTAGAATACCATGTCGAGGTGAACGTACCAGAAACAGGGGCCGCTTCAGTAGTCCATTTGTGAATCGCTGTATAGGGGTCATCAGGCGAGGGATCACCATTGTAAGCGTGGCCGGTGACGACAAGTGAGTCATCCGGTTTGGTGAAGGTCCAATAACGGTCCATAGCTCTCCATGTATAAGTATCACAGCAAGTCATCATTGGGTAGAGGCCTGTTGCGTTGAGAACATCTCGAACTGTCTTAGCATTTGATAATGCTTGTTGAAGGGTATACCATTGCATTTGAGAATAACCGGGTCCCAGGTTAGGTTCCGTAATGTCGGGCTCATTGTAACCGCCTAGATGGGTGATTGGAATGCCAATTGAGGCATAGAATTTGACATATTGAGCGAGAAAATTTGCATATGCCCTCGTCCAATCACCAATGGAGATACAGCGCGGAACGCCACAAAGGTATCTAGTTCAAGCATAGTATTCTTAGTATAAAGAGCTAAATAGCAACATAGTAAGACGCAGTTACTCACCCAGGAGCAGACTCTGAACCACTGGACTTCATAAAACCAGGAGCACTCCAAGCGTTTACGTAAATAGTGTTCACGCCATAACTTCTTGCTTGCTGAGAGAACCAGACCTGGCCATTATCGTCATTATCCCAGACGTAATTTGGGATAGTAGTTGGTGAATTAGGTTTGATAGGTTCTATACTGCTATTCAATCCGCCAAAACCAATACGGTTACGAATAATTGAAAATCCAGCACCTATAGTTGTATTAAATAAATAATCCAAAGCTTGCTTTTGTATATTTGGCGCTACATTCTTGAATTCATTGGCACCACCAAAGGCCTGAGAGAAGCCAAACCCATCAATCGTTTGTCTTGGACTGTCTAACCGAATTCCGATGGTCGCTGAGGTGGAAGCAATGAGGCTCGCTGCTATCAAAGCCTGATAAAACATCGCTATCACTGTTGTGTAAAGCTGTTTAGCCGAAGAGTCTCACCTAGGTGGTATAGATATGACTTGGCTTCTCTTAGCTAGCCTGTGAGTAAGAGCATGGCATTTAGATCTGTTTTATATCTGGCCGGCCGAGGAGCATGGCCTCCCGGGCGACGAGTGCCATCATCGTGCCAGATAGAGAATGCCGGGGCAGTATTGACTCCAACCGAACCAAAATATTATATCAAGTCTGAGTATAGTTCGTGTCGAATAGCATCTTAGCTTTTATGGTTTATATTCAGGCTCGGTTCGAGTATTTTACTAAACTTGGCATATATTATTAAATTTTATTAAATTTTATTAAAATGTGGTTTAGGAGTAGCAAGGCAACAGCACAGAAGATGCTAACCGAGCTGAAAAGCTGATTTTCTGCGTTCTAGTTTTAAGGCTGAATGCTGTCAGCTCCAGCCCAAAAGTGTTTGGAGGCAACCTATAAGATCCAGGCTAATTTATTGAACGCCGACCTTATATTTACTTGACGATATTGCGGCAGCGATGTGTCAGAGGCATCTATTGCCGGGTCAAACGCCCAAAGAAGAGGCAAGTGGTAGCGAGACGCCAGGCATCTTGATACCCAATTTTGACCGCCCTTTTAGAGCATTTCGGGATTGGGGTCAAAGATTCTGGAATCATCAATCCTTCGGGTAGACGGCGTTGACATTGTCCCTCGATATCGATCGCCGATATACATCGTTGTCAATCTAACGCGTCCACCTCTCAATCCACGTAAACGTTCCCTCTATACGCGGATTGCTGCGACGTATTGTATAGCCATCACGGTTGATTTCATCATACCATTACCAATATATCCAATAGGGAAAATAAAACGGCTAATATGCTCTTCTGTGGTAAACGAGACAATCGTGGGTTAGTACAAAATGAAAAAAGCGTGCTAAATACTTATACAAGTATATATATATAGCAAATATGGCTGTACAAAACCACCGGCTGAGAACGCTTAGAAACTACCCATGCTAATCCACGTAATCATAAACGCCAGCTTCTTCCCGGAATCTGTATGCATAAAGTGGATGAACTCCTGCTCGCTGATCCGTCCAGGTCCACCGCGGCTTGCAACCTCCTTGCGCACCTTTGCTAATGGGTCTCTCAGGGGTTGTTGTTGCTGAGGTGGTGGCGGGAGCTCTGGAACCGTGGAGCTCGAGTTCTGCGAAATTTCGTCTGCTGTGTCTTCAAGCGCGGAAAACGGATTCTCCGGATCGATATGTAGGGTAGGCGCGGAGGCAGCTGCTCTCGAGCCTGGTGGTGTCTTGTCAATGTTTTCTTTGTTCTCGTCGTTAGAAGGCGAGGGTCTCGGGCGGTCTCCCTGTTGCTGCGTTGGCTGTAGTAGCTGCTGTTGCTCCGAGAGGACAACTTCCAGCCCGCTCTTTTCCTTTGTGAGAAACAGCGAGTCGAGCATCTCGTTGATGCCTTGCTCGACTACCTGGCAGAGAATTTCGCGACCGACGTCCTCCTCTCTCTCGAGACCACGGCTGACGGCTGGCTTTCTCCGCTTGATGAAGTCTTCGTTGAGGTACTCGTCATCGCTAGCGTCGTCGTCTGATTTATAGTAGTCTTCGAGATAGTATAGTTTCAGCTCCTCCTTTACTGGCCGGCGAATCGGGTCTTTCAAATTAGTTGTCCAGTTTTCGGGAAGATCGAAGGTTGAGGAACCGAATTGTGGCTCAAAATCTGGCTGCGGGAGTAGGTAGGATCCTGAAGCGCTGGGGACAGGATCCGCTTCCGCGGCCACTACTACGTTCTCCTCCCTGGGTGGCGTTGGCGTTGCCGCCCTCTCGATCACTGTATCCGGGATGTGGTCTTCCACTGGCTCTTGTTGTTCCTCCTCTTCCTCCTCCTCCTCCTCCTCCTCAACTGTCTCGCCACTTTCCTCCTCTTCCTCTACTTCCTCCTCCTCGTCACCATCATCACTTGCAGTAACTGGACTCGACTGTGGCACATTCTCTCCCCGCAGCTCGCGGCTAGTCTCCACAATCCTATTCATCTCATGCATCATATCATCCATGTTATCTGCACCTAGTCCTTCCATGACATCTATGAGGCTTGTACCTTCTTCCAGCAAAGGCTCAACTTGAGTCTCCGCTGACGTATTACCTGCCGTCTCTCTGCCAAGCTCAAGGATTAATCTCCGCGCATCATGCACCCGTCTCATAGACTCGAGCACACTCTCGAAGGATTCATCCCCAGTCATCTGTCTGGTAAAGTCGTCTACTATCCGTTGGGTCTCCTCGGCGTGTTGCGTTACGGCATCATCATCCAAAACCTCGCGCAATCGCGGCTCGCGACCCGTAGACTCAGTAGGTACTAATACAGATGCGGCGTTGGGTTGTGAATTCGGTTCCTGCGTAAGCCGGCGTAATCGCTCTTCAGCACGTTGGGTTCTCCGCGCCGAACGCTGTAACGAAAGATCACGCCGGTGCTGTTGGAGGGCGCTTGCCATTGTTTCTGTCCTCCTGCCTTGCTCATTCCCATCAGGGCGTAAGGCATCGCGGTCGATATCATTGATCTCTTCGTTGAGGGTTTTGACGCGCCGGAGCACATCTGAGTGTGGGATGGCAGTTGAGAAAGCCGCGGAGAGTGGCTGGGAACCATTGATCACGTTTTGAGCTTGCGTCGATTCCATAACGTCGTCTTCCATGCCTGCAATAAGGTCCTTGACGAGGTCCTTCTGTAGTGCGTAGTACGCTCTAAACATCTTGAGAACATCCTTGCGTTCGATATACCCATCTCCATCTAGATCATACGCCTTAAACGTCCTCCTATACTTCTCGGTCATGTTTGTCGTTGTCGGAAGCGGTCGCTTGGTTTTAACGGAAAGTCCCTTCACAAACTCCTCAAATCCGATCAAACCGTTGCCGTCGGTATCGTAAAATGCAAACATACGGTCGTAGATTAGGTTTGGAGGCGGCGGCCGTAGGTGGTTGTTCGGCACGAAACATTTGTCAAATGTCTTCCTATCGATGCCACCACTTAGGCCATTCGGATCGTCTGGAAATTCCGTGGCTGCAAGGCATTTGAACTGCTCGTACAGAGCCTCGATTTCGGGTGGTTCGAAGCATGTTTCCCTAGTGAAACGCTTAAGCGCCTCTGGGGGAATGCTAATGGCCGTGATGCTTGGTCTGCCGGGGTACACGGGCTGCTGTGTCTTCTGTGGGCTACCTAGGAAAGGAGCGGGTATGCGGACCTTGTAGAACAGGTGGTTCTTAGGGTGGATATCCTGGGCCTCGCAAGACTCGCAGAGGTCAAAGTCAATGCAGTTTGAGCAGCGGTATCTAACACCGCGGATGGGCATGACATTGCATATGTTACAGGTGACACCTCGGTGGACGTATCCCTGCTGCTTTGCTTGATCTTCGGCGATTAGGTAAAGTAGTTGTAGCACGTTTTGGTTCTCCTGAACTTCCTTAGATTCTCTATCATAGGAGAAGTCGCTGTCGTTGCCGTCTTCGCGGTTGCCCCTTGCTGCTGCGCCAGCATTATTTAACATCGTTGTCAGGGCTTCATCTGTAGGGAGAGATATTGGGTCCGCTACAACAGCATCAAGAAATCTCGCGGTATCGTCCGGCGGTATCGCGGGAGGAAGTGTTCCATCCAGACGGGACAGGGTTTCCGCAGTGGCAGCGTGCTGGCTATCGCCGCTCCCAAAGGACTGCAATCGATTACGTTGCCTTTGGGCATTCCGACGCCGTAACTGCTTGGGCTTCTTCTTCGGCTGCGAGTTATAAATCTGGTGGAGGTGGATGGCTCCGAGGGCAACGATGATGCCGGTGACGATCAGGAGCTGGGGATAGTAGCGAGAGATGGAGCTCGTTCGTTGCGACATAGTGTAAACGTTGGCCTGGCCGTGGTATATGCCATCTATCGAGTCCAGCAGGTTCGCGTGTCGGAGCGCAAAGGAGTGTGAGAAGTGAGTGACCGAGAGGTGTGTTTCGGGAATCGTATGATGCTAAGAGGAAACAAAGGAGGTCGGGAGTTCGGAACCCATCCTGTGGATCAGAACTTCTCGAGGAGTAGCTATCAGCTATAGGTAAGTTAATGAATAGCGAGCAGGGCGAGAGCTGTCCTAGTCCTTTAAGTGAAGATAGGGTTTCTAAAGTGACCAGTCTGGTGTTTTCCCCCGCCGCGTGGGAGTCTGAAGGGAGAAAGGGCGATATTTTGAGGTCAGCTAGAGCCGAAATGAGGTTGTCCCAAAAGTTGCTGCACGCTTTGGCAGGTTGGGCCCCGCGTTGGCTCCGGGTTCCGGCGGGATTGCCCCGGGATATGGTATCGGGCGTCCCGTGCGACACCGGGGCGATTCCCGGGAAGTTCCCGAGAGGACACAGTTGACAATGCTGGGCGTGCAGCGGCCGTGTGTCTTATCTAATCTAATCTAAGCAGCGGCCACCAGCGTATCGATTGCATCACCTGGCGGGCAGCAGCTGGCGGGCAGCTTGGCCACGGCCCATCAAGCAGGATTTCATATGCAGGTGACAGCCGACTAATCGCTCAGTACCACGATCTCAACGGCGGCCAGGCGACGTATTCGCTTTCTCCTTCTTATTCTTCTTCTTTGCTTCAACCTCTCGTGATCGATATCCATCTTGTCTGCAACCTTCACACTCCGGCCGGGCCGCCTGTCGACTTCAAACCCGGGAAAAGAGCTTAGCCCACCCACCAAGGAAAAACATACTCGGCCACAAACCACCTCCCACAAGCTAAACACCAAAACCCAGAAAACGCCAAACCTCCCCTCACAAGCTCACACCGCTCCCACCACAGCTATCCGCACTATAATTCCCTCGGTTCCCATCATCATCGAGCAAAACGCCATCTCCTATCCCTCCACGCCACCCACGCCGCCTTTCTCCGCCCTAATCTCTCCAACATCGCCAAAATGACCGGCGAATCGTGGTTATACCTTCTGGCTGTCCTGCTAAACGCAGTGAACCTCTTCCTGCAGGTCTTCTTCACAATAATGTATGTACTCACACGACCATCTCTCGCATCTCTCCTCTCCGTGACACGGAGCTCAACCTTTCCTTGAACACAAACTAAATCTTAGCGAAATTAGGTACTCGGATCTCGAATGCGACTATATCAACCCTATCGATCTGTGCAACCGTCTTAACTCGTACATTGTCCCGGAAGCAGCCGTCCACGGTTTCCTGACCGCACTCTTTCTTATCAACGGTTACTGGATGGCCTTGATACTCAACCTGCCACTATTGGCATTCAACGTGAAGAAGTGCGCATTTCTTTTTCCCTTTTATCTTCTGTGTCCGGCGTACCCGACGTCGCATGTTCAGAAACACAGGCGGCCGTCTAATACCTGTACTTGAACTCGCTAATTGTCACCTAGGATTCTTGACAACGCCCACCTCCTCGACGCAACGGAGATCTTCCGGACACTAAATAAGCATAAGAAGGTATATACATACTCTAGTTCTTACACGCGTCAGTTATTCTGCGGTGGTTGTTCTGCGGCTAACAGATACCTAGGAATCTTTCATCAAACTCGGCTTCCATCTCGTCATGTTCTTCTTCTACCTGTACAGCATGATCGTTGCCCTCATCCGCGATGAATCGTGAACCGCGTCGCCGATCCGAAAGTTCCAGGACAGATTGAACAATGTGTGACATTTTAGCCTGCAAGCGAGCGAGCATACCCAATTACACTACGAGAGAGCCAAAACAAGTGGGAGCGAGAAAGAGAGTGACGGAGAGCCTGGAGCGGAGTATAGGGAGAACGGCAGAGGAAGCACAAGGGCGCCGGGCAGCACGTGGGAAGAGACGGTATTTTTGGAGATTAATAATCGAAATTAACGAATGATAGCTGGGGGTTTTCTTGATCTGATTTTCGTTTGAATGTTGGTTACTATTTGTGTGTGGAAAAAAATACCTTTTTCTCATGGCTCTCTCTCTCTCTCTTTTCGACTTCTTTTTGCTCCGATTGTTCAAATCCTCTTGAAATGGGATTCTCCGGACGGCATTCAGGACAAAGGCAACGGCGTAGCCCAACTCCCCAATAGATTCTCAAACTACACTAATGTACTCGATTGGACGACCTCACCCATCTTGAACGGTTTTAACGGACAGATTTTGACTTATACACGGCCGAAACAGCCACTTCCACCTCATATACAGCTCCTAATAACGAGTCATGGAGTAATCGAATTTATGGCTTATCTTGATTTCCTGTTTACGCCTCGCCTGTATCTACTACTTTCTCTTTTGCTTGCCATACCCTCCTTCTCCTCAATTCCTCATTTGTATTGCTGATTGTTTTTTAAGCACGCGATTTCATGTCCCTTCTATCTTGAGATTCCGTAAATGAGTACTTACTATACATATATTCTTTCATTTTGGAGTCGACTTTATTTACCCATATTATATATTGCCATTGCCACCTTTTCAGGGCTACTACAGCTGATTAGCACAAACATACTCCCTTGCAAGTGTAATCTTTCGAAAAGACAGTCTCAACTTGTTTGTAAGGGGTCTCGAGGCTACTCGCCAGGAGTATTACCAGGCTCAAGCACGCATGTGAACTACAATCATAATATAAAATGAATCCATGCACGTACGCATGTGAAAGCGCAGCGGCTAGGTTATGCTATAGAAGCTATAGAAGTACAACCTAGCTAGCTAATTCTCACCACCACCCCCGCCCTTCACAAGACTATCGCATTCATAAAAGTTCTCACACTTTCTAGCAATCACAACATCACCATTCCAATTCCACTTCCACCCTTCTCATCCAACCCCATCTTCTCTGTCATTCCACCAGCAATCGGCGCCGTCCGGTAATTGTACAGATAATAATGCAACTGGCCGTCTCCAGCACCAAACTTCTGCTCTGACAGGAACAGCGTGTTGTCCAGTAGCGTCAGCGCATTGAAGACGTCGAAGCCGAGGCCCTTGGCGAGGATAAGTGCGTCTTGCATCAACTCATTCAAGCGGATTTTGAGGGCCTTTTTCATCCCGTCTTCACTCTTATACGAGCCGAAGGCGGTGTCGGATGCATAGTAGAAGAGGTAAGCCGCACGGATCATGTCATACTTTTTGTTGTTTATGACGGACGACTCGAGGCGGTAGAAGTTGAAGAAGTCGGTGATTTTTTTGGTTTTGGGATCCTATAATCATAGTGATAGAACGTAGGTATTAGTATCATAACTTCATGGGAGTCGTTGGATATTTTTAAAGGGGGGGGGGCAAGATGTGACTAACCTCAACGACGTAGGTCCAGATAACTCGCTCGGTAAGGTTCTCCTCCGATAGGCCTTTATGCTCGAACCAGTGTTCCACTTCTTCTTCCGTGAAGACTGGCGACATTTCAAACCGGTCCAGATACCGGTCTAGCAGTTCCTTCACTTGCGTCACATCTTTCTGCTCCATCAATCGAAGACCCTCCGTCTTTGGCTTCGCCGGAAGCGCAAACCGTGTTATTTGCTTCGCCTTGGTGCTGTTTGGCGGCATTGGCGAGAATCCTACTTCATGGAGCTTGAGCCAGTCTAAGCTGCGGTGGTAGTATCTGCAGCTGCTGATAGGGGTCGGCAGAACTGCACCACCAGTGTAAAGTGCCTGCCAGATACTCTGGATGTTGCATCGCCGAGTGACCTCCTTGATGAGCACGGGTGCAAGGCGTTTTCCTCGGAGTTTCTTGTGGATGCATAAAAAGTTGACTTCGGAGCAACTTAGCTCTTTACCGCGCACTTTAAGGGTAAGTGGGATGGCGGAAATGAAAGCTACGAGCTTGCCCTTGGCCCCGTCGATCTTTGGTTTGACGCGGACACCGATATGCCAGTCTTTGCGCCAGCCAGGTGATTTCAATGCCCTGCGGAAATAAGTGAGCATGGGGTCATAGCCAATTGATACGTAAAGTGGGACGAACGGACCATGTAAAGAAATGTCTCGAGTACGCAAACCGGAACATAGCTTCGTCATCCTCGACGTAGTGTCCATTCAGCAGCTTCTCGACTTCACCAAGCTATCATACGGAAGATGTCGTCAGTAACCGGATTATTTAGCATCAAACGGTATAATTGGTTTACCTCTTCCTCGTTCTCGAGATCTACAATGCACCATTCGAAGTCATCCAGGAGTGGTGGTGGATTCTTTGGGACTAGTTCTGGATCTCCCTTCTTAATCTCTCCTTCCTCCTGCTTGGATGCATCCTCGTCTACTCCGTGTTAGAAAGCGTTCCCACGACTATCTTGTAGAAGAGGCATCTGAGAAGGTTATACCGAATCGTGGAACAGGCTGCGTCTGCCAGAACTTATAGTTCGCCATATCCTTTGCGTTCTTGCCGGTAGCCTATTGTCATGCAACCATGGTATCAGCATCATCCAAACATCTCTTCGCGCTTCTAAATTTCCAAAACTCACCATCCCAGCAAGCAGCTCTCCAAGTTTCATAGTCTCAAGCATCTTCTGCACGGCCGCTGGATCCTTCCCCTGTGTTTCAGCCTTCAAGCTCGGATTCATCCTGATCAGTTGTTCCATCGTCTTCTTATCTAGCTTGCCGACGAGCTGCGACATATCCACGCCAGGAACAGCTGAGGAAGTCGATGCCGTTGTAGCCGGTGCCTTGCCCTTATCATCGCTGCTGGCTTCGGCGGGGGCATCTAATTTGGCGTCGGTATCTGTAATCTTCGATTCCTCGGACATGATTGCGCACCCGTTCGGCTGGGTTAAGCAGTAAAATATCAACCACTATGTAGCGAGGACCTGTAGACTCCCGAAGGGCTCGTGCGTCGGAGTAGCGTTGGTTAACGGAGCAGAAGAAGTGGGATGTCTGAAGTTGAGCTTGTCGAGCAGGCTATGTGGTATTTGTGGGGAACTTTTGGCGTTGTTCGCACACAAAAGCAGCCACGCTTCACCCTCGCAGTTCAACAAATCGATTAAAATCGGCCTAATTCTCCACATTCTTTGTTGGTTATGATAAACCTAGCCTTATACTAAATTGGCATCACCCCGAGTACCTGATTCAAGGCCTGCGGGCACATATACGGGGCTATGGCAATTTCTCGGACCTAAAGCCCGGGTATGTCAAGAGGACACATTGCACCGTGCTTTTTGCTAAGGATTGTATGCGGGTATTTTGGCTGCGAAGAACCTCCTTCGGTTCTAGTTTCCGACGCCCCAGTAGCTACAAGTAGCTAGTGGTACAAGGAAGCCGGAGCTTCACATCCGTCCTCCAGCTGCTCCTGTTGCATTGAAATCGCATGAAGTTGCGGTACATTAGGGGATAAAATTACTTGCATCATTCTCCTGGCGTTCCGCTGACGTATTTGTATGCATCACACACAGAATGTGTCGTACAGAAGTGGTCATATGCGACTGATACTCTATCGGATTGCACAAAATGGTACCCTGCGTTTCTGACTTGCGGCTTCAAGAGAATCTATACATAGTCCTGGTCCTTGCAAAAAAAGGCACCTATACTCTACAAGATGCGTCGCCAAAGAAAAGGTAGACAATAAACTTTTATGCGCCGCTCTCCAACCCATTGAACTCCAAGTTGTGCAAGATCCCTAGGTAGACGTTATAACAGAAGCCAAAACGGAAAGGTCGCTTCTTCTAGGTAGGCAAATAACGAAGGTTGTGGGTATCTTATAATCAAAATCGTTCCTTCTGTCTGGCTGCGACCGTCCTTAGAGATCCGTACACCTTGCCCTATAACACAAATTTCATTAGCAGCCGACTAAATACCAAGCGAATCGGGAATAGCTACATACCGGTGGAGCGCCAAGAATCAGACTAACAACCGCCTCCCTTGCCATCCTGATGTTCTGGAATGCACCTAGGATGTGGATTTTGCTGTCCGCCAGCACGATTCTTGTTTTTGTCGCATTCTCAATCGCAAACTTCGTCTTCCCGTCCTTCCCTGCTATCCGCCCGATAGCACGGGACAAATGCTCTCCTTGTAGCGTCTTGACGTCCTTGATCTCAAATGTCTCGGTGTATAGCTCATCGAGGCGTAGTAGAGCGATGGCGTCGTCGATATCAAAACCCAGTGTGAACACCTTGACAAAGTCGGCAGCTTTCTGCAGTGCGCCGGGGTCCTCCGTCTTTTTCGATGTGCGTAGCTCGACGCATCGCGTCTTCAGATTCATGCGCACCTCGATTTTGAGGTGTTCAACTAGAGGTTGGTAGATCTTCGGCCAGGCGGCTTTAAGCGGGGAAAAGCGATGCGGGGGTACGGTGACCTTTCGGGTTTCGGCTTTGTGTATTAAGGCCTGGTAAGAAAGATATTAGATGTGGCGCCTTTGACAAATTGGGTCCTTAGGTAGTAGCAGCAGCAGCAGTAAAATCGAGCCATACATTCTGTTTTGCTGGCCGGAAAACGGGTCTTCCTTCTTCGTCTATCCGCATTTCTGTGTCTTCGTGCACGGGATTTTCAGAGCCCTCAACAGCTGTGGAGAGTGTCCGGGAATCGAGAACAATATCCTCTGCATCATCTATGATTTGGGTTAGTATTAGCACTCTGCATGGGAAAGAGGACAGACTTGGGAAGCTCATACCTTCGGTCCAGCCGAGCTGAGGAGCTGGTTCCTCCACCGGTTTTATAAGAGCTGTCGGAGCAGGCATTATCAAGAGCAATGTTGGTCTAAGTGGGGATTGATACAGCGATAGTGATTCCTATTATCAACTGTGAGAATTCCTGGTGGTCTGGCCTGTGGATGTCGTTCGGGCGATATCGATAGCTAAGCTAAAGGTGAAGGAAGACGAACTTGAAAAAAAAAAAAGTTAAGCAGTCGGTCTTTGTGTCACAACAACCACAACACCAACTTTCAAAACACGCCAAACCTTCGTTGATTGAATTGGGTTCGCCAACCACTACTTATGCAACAGCGATGCAGAACAAAGCAGCCTTCATTACTTGATTTCCATCTAAAGGACACTCGAATAAGCTACTCCTATACACTCATATATTTAAAATCATGGCAGCTACTCTGGCGGTTCAAATCTCCTCACACATTCTCTCTACCAAGGGCCTTCTCCCCTCGCAGACCTGGCTTACTGCCTTTTTGTCAACCCAGAAACCTAACCTACCCTTCCAGTCCCTCTGCCAAACCGCACTCTTCCGACTTCTAGCCTCTGAAATTGTCACCTCCGTCCAACCCACTCCCAGCAATACCTTTCATGCTTCGATTCACGATATCAAAGCACCAACACAGCAGATCAAAGGTCCAATAGTCGCTCAAATCCTTGATGTGGAGGATATTGGCCATAGCAAACTCTCCCAACTCGAAGCGGTCGAAGCAGCCGAGCGTGGAGAGAAGATGAAGGGAAAAGAGGTGATACGCATCGTTCCCGGAGAATCAGACGATATGGATCCCGACAACTTAGGTCTAACTGGCGTTGGCGGGCCTCACAAGTTGTTACTGGAGGACGCGAACGGCTTGAGGGTTTACGCGTTCGAATTTCGACCGATCTCCGGTGTTAGCATTGGCATGAATATTGGGAGTAAAATCATAATCAAAGATTGCAGGACTACAAGAGGGGTACTGATGCTAGAGCCCGCGAATACGACGTTGGCGGGCGGGAAGGTTGAGGAGCTACATAAGAAGTGGAGAGATGAGAGGAAAGATAAGCTTAAAGCTGCCATCGAAGCTGCGAAGCAGACCGAAGGATGAAAACCAAAAAGGACAAAAGTCGTGAGATTCTAAATCACATGTGGGCAAGAAATGTCTAAACATGGTATAGTTTGAACGCTCCAAATAGGGCTCTCACAGCCCAAACATCTCCCGGATCACTAGCTTCGTCCCCGACGCTATAATGACCTGATTATGTCCACCCCACGTCACCATGCGGTGCTCAACTCTCCATCCTCCTTCGGGCACGCCTTCAACCCAAGTGTCAACCCATCCCTCATCTCCAAGCTCTGTTCTCTCCTTCTTCCTCTCAATTTCTTCATATCTCAAGGGTCTATCGATCTCGCCTTCAAGAGCGCTATCCCCTTTCTTACTCTTCGCCACGATCGCGTTTGCTGCGGTGTGGAACAAAACCTGCGATTGCGTCCACGAAATCTCATAATCGTTATGCGCGTGGATTAAAGTCAGCTTAAGATGTGGAGAGTGCTCGATCAGGCTCTTCAGCCGTTCCTCGCCATTCCAAGGCTCCCTCACGAACTTGGTCAGCCACTTCTGGACGATGGGGTACGGCTTCAACGGCTTCAGAATTGGCATGACACCACCAATAGAGTACGTCAGTATTAGCGACTTGAGAGTCGCGAAAGCACCGCAAAGGATCACACCGGCGAACTCGACACCTTGTTCGCGAGCGAGCTTTTCCGTGGCGCCTAGCGCAACGGCAGTGCCCAGAGAGTGAGCGATGACTACAATGCGGGATGGATCGATGCCTGCAGTCTGCATCGCAAAGTTGAGGGCAGTTATAGCGTCTGTGATCAGGCCGGACTCCGAGGGGTCGCCAGAACTACGGCCGAAGCCGCGATAATCGAATGCCAGAATGTGGATCTTAGCGGGGTCAATGCCAGACCATGCACGGTAGGCCTCCGGGCGATAGCCTTGAGCAACGCTTCCTGCATTCTGTTGATCGGATATACGTTAGTTAAGGAAGGGCTATGATATATATATTTTATGCCCATCAGACCATAGCGTTACATACCCCATGGACTGCATTGAATTTTAAAGTTAGCGGCCAGCTGAACGAACGGAAGGTATTCATATTCGCAACTTACAGAAAACAAGTACCCTCGATTCTTTATCCTCCTTGAGCAGTTTAAACCCTAGAGTCTGCGTGATATCCTCCACCACACCAACGTCTCTGCGCAATAGCTCCTCTCGATGTCGCGCATATACGGCTTGTGGGAGAATGTGCCACGCAAACAAACGCTCGCTGTCCGGCGTCGTCAAATAAAACGGCGTAATCTCGTTCCCCGCGAATCCAAACTGCTCGGGCCGCGAGAGATCCGTCCATATTGGCAACCTCACATTGTGTAGATAGACCATGCTAGAGAATTAAATTAGCAATGAAGTTCCAGGTTGCGAATTAATCAGTAAAACATCATGTGTACGCAGCGTTGATCTTACTTCTTCTGAATGATCGGTACCAGTAGTAGGGCCAAAAATAGGACATAGATGCTGCCAACGCCTGCCAGGCTCCAGTAGGCCGTCCTGAGCGTCGGGTTGAAGCCAGCCATCCTCTTGTGAGCAGACCTTTGGCCTGGGAATTCGAATGTGTGGCGGGATATGTCACGTCCCGGCTAACGTCAAGACCACCGGAAGACAAGCAAGTGCCTACGTTTAAATTCAGGTGTAGACACTTTAAAGCTTCTTGTATCTTGTCTATCGGCGCTAGTATGCTAGATCGAGAGTCCCGAGTTTGTTGCTATCTGATGTCTCTCGGGTGCTCTCGAGTTCGCCACGCATGTACTAGATCTTCCGTACATGTAAGAAAATGGCTGGAACTTATAGGATCGATCAGATGTCGCCAAAAGAGGAAACCTAGGTAAGTCTTGGGGACGCAGACCCTCCAAGAGTCTTGGCAGAGCCAGGGCCTTCAGCAAGTACCTGTGGTAGCCATGTTTCGGTAACCTGAAGGGGCCTAAAGTGAGGTGGGCGAGAGAATTAATGCTTATTGATGAAGGGTTTAAAGTATCAATCTAAATGAGAAGGCTAGATACCTAAGTAGCTCAAGATGAACGAATATTGAATACCAAAATTCGGTTGACTCCACAGTATTGGACACCTACAGTACAAAATCCATGTCAGTATATGTCACGCTAATTCCCTTATGGTAACTCTCCATTCCAAATGGGCCTGTTTCCTTCGCCAGTGTTTGAGAAACTACCTATTCAGGAAATATTCGATCTGAAGACTTCAAGTTTATTGTTGATAGTCTGTCGAACAACCGCAAAGCCCCAGACCAATAGTCTGCAATACAAAAATCCTAGACCAAGTCTATTTCTAAATTACTTTAAAAGCTAAAGGAATATTGTATTATCTATATTTATCTCGGCCCTTGAAAATTTGTTTATCTGTTTGTTTGTAAGTAAACAAATTGGTTTATGATGTAGATAGGTTGTACGTGTGGTAATTTTGCCGGCAACACATTATCAACCTCGGAGTTCATACTGCGACTTCCTATCGACTAACGGCAAATACTAGCATATTCACTCTAACTCAAAACTTTGATTGTCGGTCATATCGCCCCGACAGAGGCGATTGATCTTACGGCAATAAACAAGTAAGTAATGAATTATGGAATATACGAAAATGTTGCCCCACGCTTACTCTATATACTTATATATGTCCAGATCACAGCTCCACGGGAGGCGTTGGACACTGGTTTCTTCTAGAATACAAACATACAATTTTATACCACAACCAAAAGCATCATGGAGGATGACGACGACGACCTCAATGAAGTTCTCGAAGAGTTAGCATTCAATCGAGCCTCGGCATTGTACGTCGCTCTTGCAACCGCTGACATCCCGGCACCGGCCAAATCCTACGGCACAACCCTGGATCCAACCATCAGCGGCGAATATCACCTTCAGGCACCTCTCCGCAACGTCGACATCGATCCTTGGTCGCCCACAGGGGGACCCGCAGCTGCCAACCCGCAAAATACATTGCTGAGTCCTAACCTAGACCCTAACTTGGCCGGGAAGGATGGTGCACCGCCAACCAAAACCAGACTACCTGGCGTTCCGAACCTACAGTCAATGAAGGGTACATGGATGGATTTCAGGGCGTGGCGAATAGGTATTAACTCGGGTGACATGTCCGCAGATGTTGATCTCCACCCGCCACCGGAGAATCGGCTCCCAAGATTCACCTACGGTAGATACAATTCGCGGCACATTGCAATAGACTGGGTCTGGAGAGATGATATCAAGTGGTGGATGCATTGGGAACTTGAGGATGTGAAACCTCGTTGGCTGGGTGAGTATGCGCCTATCACGATATCCTATAGCTATTGCGTGGAAGTTATTCCAGCGAACAGTTTGAGCTTGAATTTGGGACACTAAACTGGGAACTAGATCGAGTTCTTGACGATCTCTTGGTAGTAAGATCAGAACCCGTAGATGGCCGCCGCGGTGATGTTAGCTTTGGTACAACAACTGCAGTCATTCTCCTTCGGGCCGTTCAATTGGTAATTAACCGGAAGAAGAACGAGAGGAGAGCCCAATCGATCCTCACCAGGGCGGTGGACAACAGGTCTGTAGATGCAGTTGACATCGAAGTTAGACAGTTCTTGACCTCAGAGCCATACCTGGTTCGTAAGTCTGCAGGCTGGATAATTCAAGGAGAAACGCTAGCACTGCCCAATGAAACGTTGGAAGTGATCCTGAAAACTATCGAAGAAGAGGTGAATCTGAAGAAAGCCGAACAAGCTAGGAGTGTGCCTGAAGGTGAAGCAGTCACGCCGAGGGAAGGATATATTTTCCCAAAAATCTTTGAAGAGGTTTATCCGTATTATGGAAAGAGCCACCTCTACGACCCAGAGAGTCCGTTTCATGGTAGGGTGCCAGCTGCGGCTCCCCCATCACACGTCAAAGACTCCAGGGTGAGATACAGTACAGAAAAGAAGAAGTTTATAACAGATAAGTTTGCGGACAAGGATATGAAGCCGTGGGATATGGCGCCAAACGCGATCTCTCGCGAACAGAGCATTGCGTGGAACGAAGTTCGCCACGGTTTTGAGGGAAATCTACGGGACCTAGTCGGGCCCTGTCAACATGATATGGCCAGATTAGCGGATAAGCTGAACTATGAGAACAAAGTGTTCGGAATCTGCATAGAGAAGGCGAATGCCGTCATGCTTGTTTTGAACAAGGGCCTACTCTTTGAGGGGTCAAATATTTACGATTTGAGCTTCAAGGAAGACAGAAGAGAGTTTTTGTGGCTGGTGGTCAATGCTTACGCCGATGCGATTTGGGGGGAAACGTTCCATTCACATTATGGATGACTCAATTCAACATCAACATGTGTGGGACATTCGTGGATCGTTATTATTACTGCTATAGGATTACCAGAAATGTCCTACATGGCAGCTTTAGCCAAAGTATTAGGTTCCTAGATAAGTAGCCATCAACTGGCGTCTATAAATACGCTCCTCCAAGAGCAGTTCTATACAAAATGCAGAAACAGTAACACGCTAACTCGACATCAAAGTTTTATATAGTGGGTTGTTTGTTTCTTCTTTGAATGGGTACCCAAGGTCTTTGAGAAACGTGTCAAATGTGTCCGCCTCTCCTTCTGGTACCTGTATACCGGCTAAGATTTGACCAACGTCGGATCCGTAATTTCTGTAATGAAACATGCTTATATTATAGCTAGGTCGCATCACTCTCAGAAACTTGGCCAGGGCACCAGGTCGTTCCGGGAATTCTATATGAGTTTGTCAGACCAGGATACTTTTGACATAAGGAGGCCAAAACTACTCACCGAATGCGAACATGCGTTCGTTTTCTACTAGTTTCCCAGATACAAAGAATCTCGCGTGCGTTTTTGCAAATTCATTATCGCTAATGTCCTCAGCTTTCATACCATTCTCGCTCAAATTCTCCAGTATCAGTGGCAGATCTTTGTCCCGGTCTGCAACTTGGATCGCCATGAAAATATGTGCCCAGTCGGGTTGATTCATTCTATAGGTGAACTCCGTGACCAGGGATGGAAGCACGCACTCTATCATCTTGAGGAATGCGCCAGGCCGCTCCGGGATGACAACCGATAACAGTGCCTCTTTCCGTTCTCCGAGTTGCGCACGGTCCGCGACGAAGCGTAGGCGGTCGAAATTCATATTTGCGCCAGAGAGGACAGCACAATAGGCCTCTTTCTCGGTTACAGGGTGAGATTCGGCATATTTTTTGAGACCGGCCACTGCAAGCGCCCCAGCAGGTTCGACTATTGCTCTAGTATCTACTCGTGTTCCATCCAATGTGAGCTTTCACCAGCAACTTTATTTTCAGATAGAGGGCTCGCTGAATCTTTACCTTCAAACACATCTTTGATAGCAGCACAAATCTCGTCTGTCGACACCTGCAGAACCTCATCCACATTATCCTGACAGAGCCGAAATGTCTCCTCGCCCACCAATTTCACTGCAGCACCGTCTGCGAATAGGCCCACCTCCTTCAGCGTAACCCTGTTCTTAGCCTGGATAGACTGGTACATAGCATTCGCATCGTACGTCTCCACCCCAATGACCTTCACATGTGGCGCAATGCGCTTCAAGTAAACGGACACACCGGCGATAAGTCCTCCACCGCCTATACAGCAGAACACAGCTTTCAGTTCCCGCGGATTGCATTGTCGGAGTATCTCCATGCCAATGGTACCCTGGCCCGCGATAACGTACGGGTCGTCGAATGGGGAGATATTGGTCAGGCCTTGCTCGAGTTCTAAACGCTTGCATTCTTCCTTGGCTGCGTCGAAATCTGGACCGTGTAGAACGACTTTTGAACCGAGTCGAGCTACGTTGATATGTTTTATCGCAGGAGTACCCATCGGCATGACGATGGTGGCTGGGATTCCCAGCGATTTGGCGGAGAGAGCGACACCTTGTGCATGGTTACCTGAGTTTGCGACGTGGAATTAGCACCGATTTCTGCAAAATTATCGCTAGGAACACCACAATTGTGTATATCTCGTGGCTTGTGCATACCGGCAGAGCAGGCGACGACACCCTTCTTCCGCTCCTCATCTGATAGGTGGGCAATCTTGTTGTGCGCGCCTCGAATCTTGAAGCTGAAGACGGGTTGGAGATCCTCGCGCTTGAGCAGCACTTTGCACTTGAGCCGGGCGCTGAGATTCGTGGCGTGAGTTAACGGGGTTTCGTCTACGACTTCGTATACGCGGGAAGTGAGGATGAGGCGCAGGTACTGTATTCGAATTTAACGGCGAGATCAGATTAGCGGCGACCGGCCAAGCTGTGGAGTTTATTATGTTGCAAGGGGATTCATAACAGGAAGGCGGCCGTACATCTGGGTTCCCGTCCGGGAGCAGGTAGTCGAGCGGAACGGCGAGCTTGGACTTCGCTGGTCCATTGTTGGGTGATGGAGTCGCATTGTATTCGGTGATGCCGCTGATGCGAGGGTAGAAGTCTTCCATGCTGCTGATAGGAGGCATTTTGAGAGTCGTTCTGAACTGGCCGTCGCTGTTAGCTAAAATTCTAATTGCCTGGGTCCCGGAAACCCGATATCGGTGGGCCGATCCATGGCGAGCTCTAGACTGGGCCAGGATGATGATTCATGGAAAAAGTCTGTGCGACCATAATCACAAACCTTATCGCAGTGGCAACACAAGGAGAAGCAGCCAACGAGTCGTACATTCAACGTTAAGTACTTGACACTTTACATACAAATAGCAGCTTCTGCAGGTAAACTGGTAGATTAATCATACATGGTGCTTGGTCTAATATCAAGACACTTCAGCTTTATCCCAAATAAGGTACAGTCATTAAATACAATATCTTGAAGAAGAAAAAAACCTCATGCGCCGGGTATCATACCCAAATATCAGCTGGGAATGAAATGAGTACGTAATAAGAATCGTGATTGACGTAAGCAAAAAAAGTAAGGGCTCCTAAGTTTCCACAAGAGCTCTCGAAAGTGTTTGATGATGGCGTGTAATGTGCTGTTCGGGTAGGTGACTGTTAGCAATCTGGGCTGTTTTCTTGTCGCCGATTTTAATTAGATGGGAATCACTCACAATATACCGCACAACCTGGCTACCATCCGCCAGATACTCTCGCTGAGTTTCCACCGCATACCCAAACAATGGTAATACTTTCGCAAATCCCACCCAGTAGAGGACTCCACCGATAAGTACACAAATGCCCGTTACCGGAATGGAGAAGTAATTGCTAAGGCCAAAGCCGGGGATTGTGCAGTTTGGCACGAACATGGCGACCACAAGATAACAGTTAAAAGCCGTCCAGGCGACGATAAACGGCCACTTAACGTAGAAGCTAGTCCTCTCTTCTCTCCAAGTGGACCTCGGGTGGAACTGAAGATACAGCAAACCAACTCCGAGAATGACGTTGATAAGCGTCCGACAGTATGTAGCAAATGTGTTTAGGAAGGTGTAGCCACTTTCATATCTCCCCAAGGCCAAAACCCAGAGGGAAGTGAATATCCAATGGAGGAATAAACCACCTGATGGCGCTTGGCGGGGCCAATCGCTAGCCCAGAACTTTGACCATGGCAGGATACCTTCTTTTCCGAGTTCTTGCTTAGCTAGAAATATAAAATATTCCTGGTTAGTTGGTAGTTGAGAGCAGACGATAGCAGGACATTACTAACCACGTGAGAGCGCAAACGAGGCAGCAAAAACATTGCCCAAGGCTGATAGTCCAATAAAGGTGGGGACCGCATTGTTGCTAAAGTGTTCTGCGACTTTCATTTTCATAAAAAACTTGACAGCAACGGCATTGGCTGTTCCTTGGATCATCTCTTGCTTCGTAAGAGCGGCGAACTATATTGTTTCATCAGTAGGGATTCTCGTTATACGTGGTCCTGACTCCGAGAACCTACATAAGCAATGTTTGCAAGGACATAGAGTACGGCAACCATCGTTACGGCAATGGGAGCCGACCATTTGAGAGTCTTAGTCGGATTTTTGACTTCGGAGAGAACCTTTAGAAGTAATATACTATTAGCATTGCGAGCAATTCCAGTCTCGCCGACAGGTCTACATACGTAATTTGCGTTCTCCCACCCTGTGTAGGCAAATATCACTTGTGCTAGGGCCACCGGTGCATTATTTGCATTGCCGCCGCAGGATATCATCGCCTTTACGTCAGGGGGGGTGTCCACGGTCGTCGAGTTCCATACTCCGTCGAAATGACCATAGTTGCCGCTCTTTTGTCCATTATCCAAAACACCTTCGGGGTTCGCGAGCACGGCAAAACCGGCACATACTACCACCATCAAAATAATGACCTTGAAGCTACCTAGGAAGTTACCGACATAGATTCCCAAGCGCGGCAGGAAAGCGTGAATCAAACAGATTCCTGCGACCAATACGATTAGCAACTACTGCAGCATGACAATGGCCCGAGGACAGTAGTACTAACCTGTAATAACAAAGAACCCGACCAGCGCTCTCAGCCATAAGGGAGAGGTTTGTTGGTTAACATCGTTGGCGGCCAGGAACATGTAGTTGGTAAATAAGACGACATTGGCAGCGGTGACTTGCGAAGTCACGAACTGAAATGCGAACAGGCATCTAGCAAAGCCTAAGTCAGCATGTCCTGTAAGTGCAATATAATTTGCCATCAGCGACTCACGTTGCAAAGTATCTTGGTTTTGTGATTATTCTTTCGAGCTGTCAACATTGATGGGTTGTTAGCGTGCCTTGCATATGCAGCCGTTTTGGGAAGCAAACGCACATAAATCTTCTCTCCTCCACTGCGAGGTAAGGCCAACCCAAATTCGAGGTAGACAAACAGCCTGCAAACGAGCAACGTGAGCATCAGCATTCCGTATCAATCAAGCGCGACGCTAGATTCGCAAGCAGCCTACGTACCCTCTGTAGCAAAGGCGTTCAGGTTAGTTACCAAGTCTCAACTAGGAAGTCTATTTTTTATTTTTCACAAGGGTTACTTACAGTAACGACACGATACCTCCAATAATCCAGAAGAATAGAGCGGTTCCTGTGCTATCGGTAGAGCGGACAACTTGGTCAACGGTTGCAAAGATACCGGAACCAATTATACGGTTTACGATCAGCAAAGCCGTCGATGTGTAGCCAAGTTTTCGGTCTATGAGAAAGTCGTGTCGTTAGTATCATATATAACCATCTCTCCGCAAGTATCGTCTCGATATCCATATAACGTTATGACAACGTAACCCGCACAGATATCGTACTGCGGAGCCATAATCTCGACACTAGAACAATTGGCAAAACCACCAGTGTCGCGTCGTAAGTTCGGATGTCGCATACCTTCGGGAATGATATAATGATACGGCGCACTTTCGTCGACAGATTTCTCATCGCCGGGTTGGCCGGGAGCCGCCGTTGCAATCCGATGGTTCGGCCCGGCATCGCTAGTTGACCTCGTAGGCAGTGGGATATAGTCATCTTCTGTCGGCTCCGGTACAAACGTCCGCTGATATATAGTTGTCATTTTGGGAGCTGAAGGCTATGGCGTCCCAAAGGGTCAGTGGTTGTTGACCTATTACAAAAAGAACGAGAAACAGAATCCAACATGCGTGACGGGGGAATGCTGGGTTAGTGCATACAAGGCAAAGCAGGCAGCCGCTTTTAATACTGTTCTCGATGCATCAAAATCGTAAGCCTCGCTGGTTGTTGCATCAGGCCCCGCTTCGCCAATTGCTCGGATATCGGAATTCAAAGCTGGGCGACGGATAAGTAATGCGACTACTTCAAAAAAAGGTCGTTGAAAACGGTTACGTCTTAAGGACAGAGCGGAAACAATTGCCAGAGAAGAATGGGATTAAAAATCGCGGGAGGGGAATACGTGATCCCACGATTTTGAATTAGCGCATGGATGGATGGATTATTACTGCCGCCCCATATTTAGACCGATATTGAAGAGCCGACGGTGCTGCATGTTGCATGCTGCGGCAGCACACACAAGATGCAGGTTGACCGACCATCCCATCCCATCCTTCGCTATCGGGCCTTTCATTTAGTCAGACACCAATGAACGAGGAGGCTGAATTACGGTACCTTGGTCATCCTTGGCTCACAAGCTACCGAATTGGTCGCACTGCTGGCCACACCCCAAAGTTTGCGCGCTACCCCCGGCATCCGGCACGCAAGGAGGAAGATGGCGTGGCGCCCGGTCTACTTAGACCCCGAAGGTTGCATCCATTTAATTTTGCTGAGTGTTCACCCGCAGACAAGGATGGAGAGGTACGAGACTAAGCCCTCTCTGGCCGCAGCGCACGAGTCGACAATTTAGACTCGGGCGACAATTGGGCGGGCAAACCAGCTTCGCCCGCAGCCAAAAATATTTCAAATTTCCCTGATTCGACGACCTCTCGAGCAAACGGATAGTGCTAATTCGCTGCTAGTCACGATTTGGAAGTGGGATTAGAGATACGCACATGATAACAAATTCCGACGATAACCCTGACCCCGCTACAGCGATGTTTATTCGTGCATGAGCTATCCGAAGCTCAAATCAATTTATTCGCATCCCAGCTATTTTAACCTATATTCCGACTCCCGCATTCTAATTGTCGGAAGCTGGCGGCGAGCACAAAAGTCAGCAATAAGATCAGCATCGTGCGACAACATGAGAGGCTAGCCAAAAGGCGCAAGGCTGAATACCCGAAAAGTGAGTCCCGACGCATGAATGCACGGATGCTCGAGCGGCATGCCGTGATTCGAGAGTTAGTGCCATTTGGGCAGCGCGGGTCTTGTGATTTGCTTCCGGCCAGTATATGTACGGCGAGCAAGCAAGCGAATCTGGTCTCTGGTATTCTTCTCTGAATGCAGGACAAGACACCAAGCACGCAGGAGAGAGGAGACCAGTCCAGCCAGAACCAAGGGCGAACGTACGAATCGTAATTCCGACTTGACTGTGCCTTCTTTTGCCCTTCCCTGAGGGACAAACTACCACCTTGCTCCAGGTGGCTAAAATAAACCAAACCCTTGGGGCCTCCACACAGGATTTAAGTACCGTAGTAGCGTTTAAGCCAGCGAGCACCAACAAGGACCTTCTCAGCGAAACATGCAGATTCATATTAAACGCACTCGCCAACCCCAACCTTTATCCACTCATGGTTCTGGTCCGCAGTGTTTCAAGATTGTGGATCTCCCATCTCGAATATACGTAATTGAATCTCGCTATACCGAGTGGCCTTACATAGCTTTCGGTCCAACCCCCCATCCCGTCTGATTATTTCGTAAGACGGGGCTCGACGGACCTTAAACTAGGCATCCAGCACACGAGCTGACGCCATCGAAAACCTGGATTCTTATTCTTATTCATGGCTTCCCTCGACTACGACTTTCACGATTTCCTGAGAACCTCAAGGATCGGTTTCCGACTTTACAAAAACAACTTTTGTCGCTCCGACGGTGCGCCGAAGCCCTACAGAGACTGCGGAGACCGGTTGCTGGTTCTCAGCGCCTGTCTCCGCCTGCTCCACGATCAAGGCAGCGTCGAAAATGGGTTGTTCGTCGAAAACGTCCAGGCGCAAATCAACAAATATGTTCCCCGGATTGGGGACTTTCGCACATCTATCGAGGACCTCGGCGGCCTGATAAGAGAGAGTTCTGAGGACGGGAGGCCGCCATGGGAGACGCTATCACAGTCGACAGAGGACATGGCGGAACTGGAGAAGCTCTCCAGCAGTATGCGCAAGCAGAGCCGGTCGATACACAACATCCTCGTCCTCGACCGCACCATGGACGTGTAAGTTAAACTTCCCAGCCTTCCGCCCGCCGCGTTGATGCTGTTGCTGACAACACATTGCACGCTATGCATATAGACACCGGGCTCTCGAGATATTAGACTGCGCCATAACAAGGCCAGCGGTGGAACTGCCCGGCTCGATGGCGGATCAGATGGCTAGTCTTGGGCTCACGGATGATGAAGGCCGGTTCAAGAGTCCGCCGGCTGTGAGCCGGGAAACCTACGATGACGTTCCTGTGTCACCAACTTCGCCGCATGTATTGAGCGCACACATGCCCAACCAGAAGGAGTCCGCGATATCGATATGGGGGCCAGACGTCAAGTACGGTGGATCGGGCGTAGGGGTACACCTTGGCCAGCCGACCCGGCGGCTGTCGACGACTAATCAGAACTTTTACGGGATCCATCGGGCGAACTCGATGTCTAATTCGTCGGATACAGGCCGGAGCCAGTCTGGCAGCTCTTCTCGAAACAATTCCACGCAGACGCTGGATAGTCCCGGAAACAGTTCGCCTGCACATAGTCCCACGTACTATGTGTCGCATACCGGCGCGAACAGCCATTTTCGGGATAGGGATAAAGTGCGATATGACGAGATCGCGCAGATTAGTGGCATGAGGATACAACCGGCGCTGAGTAGTCGCTCGTCCGACTCTCCGACGAACCTATCGGCGGACTTTGCGCCACATAGCCCGCCTTCATCGAATCTAGGGTTTCAGAGTCGCGGAATTGCAGAGTTAGGTTCGAGTACGGGCTCCATGAGGATCCCAAGACGGCCTGTATCTTCGACAGGATCGACAGGCTCTGCTCCTAACACCGGGCTCCATAATATCGTAACACCAACCAGCCAATCTTCGCATCTGCACGAAAGCCCCATGCACTCGCCGAGAGAAACCAGCCGGCACCGACAAAGAGAATCCAGCTATTCGGAAGGTTCGAACGGACAATCCTCAGAATCCGGGAGACCCAGCCAAACTTCGCAGTTATATCGCAGAGATTCGTCAGCGGGGCCTTCGTTAGCAAGAGCCCCTGATTTCCCCCACCTTAACGGACCACCAAGAAGGAATTCCGAACTAGCCGCTATTCTGAATGCATCACATCACCGCGGTTCCGAATCCGAAGTATCAGCGAGGTCACGACACCTCGACATCCACGAATCTTTCAACTCGCGGTTCGGATCCCGCAACAACTCATTCGCACATGAGGTAGGCGTCCTTGCAACCCCTCCAAAATGTGAAACCAAAGCTAACTGTTTAGAACAAGTCATACGGAGACGCGCCATTCTCCCCAGACACCTTTGGCATGGAAAATATGCTAGGCGGACCTAATCGTCCCGCCTCGATTGCTTCAAAAGATAGCAGGGGTGAGGAAACCCTCAAACCCGGCGAGTCACTTATCTACCATGGGTACGTTTCACTCCTATCCATCCCCGGGTATCTCTCCCCGGATACCTACCCCGGAGCATCAGCAGGACACTAATATATAGAGAAAACATGATAGAAAGCTGCTATCTGCCGACCTGGTAGAGGGGAGTTACGACCCCTCCGAGCTACGTGTGTACAGGAATGCGCTGTCGGAGGTATACCGATTCGTCACCTCTCTTGTCGACGAAACTGGTACCACAATCTCGACTTCACAGCAGCATTTCAGGCCACGGGAGCTAGAGCTTGTTCCTGAGTAGTAAGCACAACCTGTCTGCAATAATATACTCCCTAGGCTCCAGGTTACTAATGCATCATGTAACAAAACAGCGGATATGACCCAAAAGCCCTACCCATAATCTGGTTCCGGGAGGTGGAGGACATCAACAAAATGCGACGGCCACTGGAGATCATGCCGGAGAAGGAGATACCTGTACTCCCCGTGTACAGCTTTCGCAGCGTACCCGAGATGCTAGATTTCCAAAGCGCCATGTTAGGAGAGATCTGTTATCTTGATATGTACGTGCATCCTGGAAGATTAAGTTGCACAGAGAAAAGAAGCTTTGAGTTGCTGACTTATACAGTGAAACGGTACGGTTCGTCCGCTTAAAGGGAGCCGCGAAGGAAACGCGGCGCATCGACAACACGCGAGTGCAGCTCTGGCACCCATCGCCGTCGGACAAGCGACAGATCGATGACGCGGCGTCGTTTGTGACCGTCAGCACGACACGCACACACGCGAACCCAGAGATCATGCGGCTCAAGTGGTCGCGCATGGTGATCTACCTCGGACGTTCCAACGACTTTGTCACCGTCTTTAGTACGCCCCTGCTCCAAACCCAGTAGCTATTACGATTGAACTGTAACTAACGGTGATTGGTATTTAAATAGTCACGGACGACATTACGGTCCGCCAGTCCAAGAAGAGCAACACGCTCCTCTTCGAGCCGACCAAGTACACTGGCCGCGCGCTGTTCAAGTCACGGGATGGCGTGAAGGCCAAAGTTACGGGTGGAGGCCGCAAAAAGGGAGGCGTCCGGCTAGACATGAAGGGCTTGAAGCCAGAGGATGAAGAAAACTTCCCCATGTTTAGGACGTTCGAGATTGAGTTTGAGGATGCGGAGAGTATGTCCCCTTGTACTTTGGTTTTTCTGCTGAGTTATTTATCAATTCGTGAAGCTAACGATGGATTGCAATCATAGGTCAAATACGCTTTATCTCTGTATGGGACCAACTGATACAGGAGCGACGACGGATGCGAAGCATCATCGAACGACGGAAGCGGCTAGCCGAGGAGCGGGTGCTGCTCGGTGGCGGTGGCGGGAATTGAGTCCCTAATTATACCTAACTAAACCTAACAGCCATGCGTGAAATGGTTGGTACATATATCCACACACTCCAAGTATAAATTCATCGAGGCGGGGCCTGCTGGAGGAGAGCTAGGGATCTCTTTCCCTGTCGATTGTTCCTGTTCTTTTTTCTTCCTTTTTTCTTCCCCTTGTCTCAAAAATTCCTTTTTTATAACTCTTGTATTTGCGATTATGAAAGATACCATATTGCTGTGGGAGATTAATATCCCCATCCTTCTTCTCTTTCCATTTTCTTTCTTTATTTTTCTTCCTCTCTTTGTATGACTCTTATGACGATACGACTGGTTAGGGGCTATTTTAGCGGGTGGCACTCTTTTGAAGCTGGGTGGGCCAACAAAAAGAAACGGCGTTACATTTTTTTTCTGGTATCACAGGTTCTTGGAAACATGCAGAGCGCAGCACTAAAGCGTATATTTAGCGGCGAAGTGACGGTGTTTGCATATATACCCTTCCCTTTGGGTCGGCATCGATTGCTCATGTTAAACTTTCTTTGTGATATATATCCACAGTAGGGAAAGGGGCTCTCCTGGTCTACAGCCTCATTCATGTATCATAGTATATGTCGGTGACGTACTTAGTTGCATTGGCGCACTTGAATTTACTGTCACTGCGATTGACTTATGTAGAATAGAAATCCTAACAGCTCAGACACCGGCTATAGGAACTCCTCGTCCTCAGCAGCAAAGTAACCATCACGGTGAAAGAATAGTAATTTTTTTACGTTGAGAAAGAGAAAAATAAGAAACACGAGCTTTGCTGCAAGACCGGACCCAACCTAATGCGCGAAGGGCAAGAAGAAATAATCATAGATAAATAATAGCCTAGTTAACGCCATCGCCAGTCCATTGCCTCCACCATAGTTGCCATCCATCCACTACCCACACGTTACCTTGGGTAGCTGTGCTCAACCACCGACTAGCTCACTGACTGACTGGCACTATGACAGATATAACATGATACCCAACATGCATGCATGCGTGCGTTTGTTCGTTCAAGATTTTGGACGTTCATTCAACACACCAAAGAACTGACTGATTGTATTTTCGCCCACCGCAATGCATTATATCCATTTCAATCCTGTATAACCACCTAGTCTGTTGGGCTTCGAGGATCCTCGTCCGCTGCAAACCCACAGAAGCATCCAGTCGTTAGCACAGCACAGAATAGTGACATGATTTCCCCAAGGATGGAGAAACCAAATCATATATAAGATACATAATTAATGGGTGGAAGAATGGGCGTGAAAAAAGAACATACCTTTCAAAATGCCCTTCTGAATAACCTCCTCGGGCTCCGGCCTGTGCGATAGCTTGGCGCTCAAGCTGTCGCTCAACATGCTCTTCTCCAGATCTTTCTTATGCTCCGCTATTGCGGGTGCAATTTTGTCGCTGGGCAGGATGCCGCGTTCTTCCAGCTCCTTGCGTTCCGGGCGGGTGTTGAGGCCCTTCTTGAGGCTGTTGGCGATCATGGCGTTTTTGAGGTCATCTTTTGGGGCTTGGATCGCGAAAGCGGCCGTGCCGTGGAGGATGTTGCGGTCGACGAGATCCTTCTCTTCTGGGCGGCGAGAAAGACGGGCTTCAAAGTTTGGGTGTGGGGCAGATGGAGAGAGTGTGTGGGAATCATCGACGACGGGCTCGCCGCCGACGGTTGTGTCGAGTGTGGGGACGGCGGTTTCGGTCATTGTGAGGCTGGTAGTGGAGTAACTGAGTATGTAGGATGTATACGAAAGGTTTAGAGTTCTTTAGAACTGTGGAGAGGAAGATGCTTTGGAGGAGTTAAAGTTGTGGTGGTGGTGAATAAGATGGGTTTAGTTTAATGCGGCTGGCTGGGAGATAATGCGGGGTTGGCTGTGACGTGAGGTGATATGATTGATATATATAAGTAAGCTTCTAGCTATTATTGAGTTCGCGCATAAGCAGGGCGGTAAAGAGGACAAAGAAAGTAAGTGCATACTTACGTATATTATCACCTGCAGGTCGGCAGCCTTGTCACGTTCCTTTGTTTGTTGTATACTTCTGAAGTTGAATTCACGTTGGAGAGATTGGAGTGGATAGAAGGACGGAAGAGTACAACAGCGGGGCCACAGCAGCCTTTATACGCAAGTCTGCATGCTCGATATTTACCGTGCTGATACTAGGTAGTTAAGTACTTAAAAATTAATAAACAGGCATGTAATGGCTACTACTTTGTGCCGTGCTGTGCAGCTGGGACTGTGATCTCGAACACGAGCTGTCGAGCATATATTGCGCTCCATCACGAACCCAACCAGGGCCCAGGGACCCAACCTCATGCACGATCCTAACGTTAGCTGGCCATCATCCTCCCCCAAGGATGCCGCCCGAGAGCATGCTGGCCAATCATCCTCCCTCACCGGCATGTGCGAGCTGTGTCGATGTGCCGTTTAGGCAAATTCCCGACCGGAAGGTACACCTCCATACCACCACCCTCAGATGACTTTGACGGTTGGGGAAACGGAGGCTCTGGCTGGTGGCGTGCGTCGCCGCTGTGACGTCGACTGTCGGGTCCACTTTTGCTCAAGTTCCATTTCGGGGCCTGCAGGCTGTTTGCCGAGCCAATGAGATCGAGGTATTCGCGGACTGATGCTCTCGGAAAATAAGGGAAGAGTGTGGTGGGCAGAAAACCAATCAATTCAACAGCACAGAAACTTTTCGTCTAACCGGAGAGAACAAACCAAGAGAACAGCTCTCGCCAGAAATTGCATACAACGGCAGCAAGATGTTGGGCAGACACAAAGAATAATTAATCTCTAATGTCTAACAACAGAAGATTTCAGAAGGTTGGAGGGGCTTTGTACACAGGTATATGTATATATGCTGCAAGAATGTAAAAAAGTAAAAAATATAAACAGTCGAAAACGACACAAAGGTAACATCTGCATACAAGGGGGTAAAACTCAGAGCGTAGGACGAGCTGGGGGTAGCTTTGGGAGCAAGGAAGGAGCGAGGGCGTCTGTGCCCTACCTCTACTCCCCTCGTAGACTTTTCAACCGGGTTTCAGCTGCAATAACCTATAACGCTAGTCAGTACGTGCGTGCTTCTATACCGTCGAGCAGAAGTCATGAACTCACATCAACAGCCTGCCGCACCTCTAGCAGCACCCGGACCTCTTTTAGCCAGTCTCCCGCCAGTGTCTTTGCCCACCCCTGCAGCTGATTCATCTCCCGAGCTGCCTTATCCAAATCTCCCTCCTGCAAATACGTTTCCGTCCTTGACAATATTGCTTCGACATCATTTGTCGTCGGCAGCCCGCTCTTCTTGAACAGTAGCTTGCTCGCGACCCAGCTTGATGCATGTCCAAACACACCTGCGTCTTCCGGTACCAACGATGCCTTGCGCACTTCCACTGCCACCCGCCTGAACCGATCGATAATCTGCGCTGGCGATGACACACCCTTCTGATATGCAGCAGGGTTGATTGATGCAATTGCCGCTTTCACCACCTCATCATCCGCGGATACTTCCTTCAGTGCTGCCAGCTCCGCCACGAACGGTTGCGGCTGGTGCGGGTTATTCACTGACGCCTTGACCGCATCCAATGCGACATGCATCTTCTGCGTCTGCAGGTTCCCATCCAACACCTCCGTCCACGAGTCTGTCAGTTCACCTAGCTTGTGCACATCATCCGCCAGCTCCTTCAACCGCGCTAACCGACCCTGTCGCTCCTTCTCCACCCGGTCATGCAGTTCCGCGGTCCACTGTTGCTTCAACCGTAACGCCTGCTCCAGCAGCTCGTTCTTCAACTTCTGCTGGTTAAGCTCGTCGATTCGCTGTAGCTCCGTCTTGAGTTTCAGGTTGTACGTCTCTGTCAGCTTGTCGCGCTCCTGCTCAAACTCCTCTCGCCACTTGTTCTCCACAGCGCGAAGTTGCCCTTCCATTGTCTGTACAATGCCGCTAGCAACCTTTGTAAACTCGATTTCCTGCTCCTTCAGCTTCTCCGTCAACGGCTCCGTCTTAGCAGCCTTCAGCTCCTGTATCTTCTCATTGACATTTTTGACTTCCTGCTTCGCAGAGACGATGGCCTCATCAAATTGTTTCTTCGCATCAGATTGGTTTACCACCTCAATCACAGAATTGATGATGCCCACAAGATCATGCATGATTGGGTCGTGATGCTCAACTGCCGCGGGAGTGATCTTTTCGCCGGCGTGCAGTGATCTTGTTTCCTGCTTTTGAGCGCCGCCCTCAAGGTGGTGCGCTGCGGACTTCGGATCCGGGATATCCTTCTGCGAAATAACAGTCGCAGTCGCTGCTGCTGAGGATGTAACCGTCTTTATGGAATCATCTTTTGCTGCTGTTTCCGTACCGTTGGCGGGTTTATCATCCTTCTTGGCATTGATGTACGGTCCGTCCCGGTCTAGCTGGGCTTTGCTAGGGTCCTCCTTCTGGGCTACCCTCCAGGTCGCGCCGCTACGCCCGGGAATTGTGACAGAGGGCTGGTTTGTCGGCTTCGGGATAGTCCCGGGTATGGCGGCAGGAAAGCGGCTGTGGAATTGGCGATCCTGGATTTCGAGGACGAGGGCCTCTCCGAACGGGATATACTCAGTGAAGAAGTCGTGGAAGTTGTCGTTTTGAAGGGAGAAGTAGACGCCGCCGGCGTAACCGAGAGCGGTGAGGAAGGTGACAGACAGTAAGAAATTGCGAAAGCGGTGTTTCGGCTTTGGTGGGATGGGAGGTGGAGGTGGAGGAGGGGTTGCGGATTCAGACGGTTTAGTAGAAGATGGTGTAGGTGTCGGTTTGGGAGCGTCTGGAGTTAACGGTACTTGGGGAGTAGCGCCGGGTGGTGGTGTTTTCGTTTCGAGGGATGGAGTGATGGGAGTCTCGAGCTTCGGAATCGGCGCGGCTTCTTTAGCGGTTGTGCTGGCACTACCTGGGAGGACAACGGGTGCCGATTCTTTTGAAGTCGTTGACTTTGCATCTGCTAGCCATCTTCTCTGCTGTATATATGATAACCGTTAGCACATCGGATTGCCTATCGTATATATATCTTCGGACCCAGCCCGTAGACACGCCGATTGAGTCCCAGCTAGCCGCCCGAAGCGTCGGAATGGGTAGATAGATACCTGCAGATGTCCTAGCTGACATGCATACGCCGCTGTCCTCGTCCGTCCCGCCAGTAACCTCTGTACCGGCCTGGCTGCTGCCCGCCGCAGCATCATGTGATAGCGGAGACTGACGACCAAAAATCGCACTAGAGAGAATATCCGCCGGTGGATCTTCCTGCCCGAGGGTTGGCGAGGGCGATAAACAAACCGTCGGATGCCAATTGGGTTATTGGCGTGGCGGGGAAGGGAAAGAGAATTTCGATTCGTGAGAGGGTTGGAAGTCGTTCTTCGGGTGAGGTCGTGTGGGTTTGCCGGTGCCGGGTTTTAACGTGTATAGGTTTTTTGTTGTTGAGGGATAATTTTCGTCACGGAACGGAGCAGGCGAAAAACAAGGGGCGGTCAAACGTCATTATGGCGGGTCACAGCTCCTCCCCGGGCACCATTGGTAGGTATAACGTACACGTAATTATATTGCATTACTTCTATTTAGACGCAGACACTCCGACATGTGGACGTGCAGTAGGTACATGTATCCGAGATTGACCAGTCTATTCGAGGTTAAAGTACAAGATGGAAGAAGGATACTACTATCATACCGTATATCAGGAACCAACTTAACAAGTCAATCAACATCGCGCACAGTGAGAGAAAAAAAAAGAGGTGATGGAATTATCTCTAGGAAAAGGTACACCAAACCAGTTTAAACAAGCTTGCGACATCGAGCAAGGAGAAAGGAAGGGAGACACAAGAAGCATGGCGTTAGTTTTTGCATAGCGCAGAAAACTACAAAGAAACCTTTGGTCTGCCAAATTCGAGAGCGAAATATCCGCGCCAGCATTATATCTTGTCATCGTTTCATAATCCATCACTTTTCCGTCTATCCATTTCAGTTTCCCCTGCACGCGGACACAGCATGGTAACCGTCCGACATGGATAACCGAAGAAGAGAATAAATAAATAAAGGGAACCACAAGCGAAATACTACAAAAAAGAACTGTTGGCTCAAATTTCAAAATCCTATAGAACGAGACGACCCGTGAACACCAGCATGACGAAGAGGAAAGTGGAAGAGGTTGGAAAATAAGAGCTGGACAGTGAGCAAGCAAGGAGTGACATGCGTGCACCACCGGAGAGCCCATTGTCGATGGTATTAAGAAATAGTGGGGTGCCTGGGCATTAGAGTCATTTGACGACACGGAAGAAGGAGAGAGAGTGCCAGAACTGCGTAATTCTTCCCCGGGTCTCTATGAACGATTGACCGTAAAGTAGAACCGAAATAACAAACCGCCGCGAGGGGAATAGAAAGAAACCCTTCTGTGTTTCCAAATCCAATTTTCTTCAGGAGGCTCTATCCAGTGCATTTAGCAAGCGCATGGACCTGCGGCGTTATTTGGCAGCGGTCTGTTGATATCTACACCTGGCCGGAGGCCACCGGCCGGGCCTCGTCGCTGGCCTGCTTGCTCAGTCGGCAGTCTCTTTGCGATGGCGGTGAAAAGTTCTTTGACATTCTCTGCGGTCTTTGCGGAAGTCTCGAGGAACAGCAGCCCGGCTTCTTGGGCATAGGCCTCAGCATCGGTAGTTTCTATGGCGCGCTTGGACGGGTTGGCGGTGACAAGGTCGAGCTTGTTGCCGGCGAGAGCAATGACAATAGACTCGTTAGCCTGGCGCTGTAGCTCCTTTACCCATGCCTTTGCTTTATCTAGTGATGCCTACAAGCCAGATACATATTACTTAGCAATCCCATGTGCGCACTACGAGAGTAATGTGAGGTTAGTGAGGGTGTCGGGTCGTACAGCTTGTGTTATGTCATAGACGACTACAGCGCAGTTGGCGTTTCGATAGTACATAGGGGCCAGCGACTTGTATCGTTCTTGACCAGCGGTATCCCTAAGGAGCAAGTGGGAGGTACCAAGTTAGAGAGCTGGGTCATTTTTGATGTTTGAAGCGCTCGGGGGTGAGGCCCGGCATACCATATTTCGAATTTGACGGTAGTGTTTTCGTCGAGAGCGATTGTCTGGGTTAGAAAAGCAGCTCCGATGGTGCTTTCTCGGTAGTCGTCAAATTGATCCTATCACACCCGACCGTCTGTTCAGCATTCCGCGCCATATGTCGGCGAAGGAGGACTGAAGGCGGCTATTTACCTTGACAAATCTTAATACTAACGAGGACTGCAGATGCGGTCATGGTGTTAGTTCTTAGAGCTTCTACGTTCCCAGCGATCATCATCATCGCTATCTTTCCATCGGGACTTCGAGCTTTACCTTGCCGACCGCGGATTCACCTAGCAGCAATGAGAAGGATCAGCGAGAGGCTCTTCATCGATCTTTTGCCTCCAGCGAGCACGCCGGAGGGACAACGCAGGCGTGGCATACCCAGCAGTACTAATTTGAATTGGGCGAACCGGTTATTGGTCGAGGAAGACGAGGCACGAGGCTGGGCCATCTTGACTGAAGTTCTGAGCTTGCGATGGGAAGTCTAGCTATCGTTGAGCGGGCGTTAAAGGTCGGTGGAGATTTCGTTGATTTGGGGGGAGGTGATGACGAGAAGAGAAGAGATCAAGTGGCCCGGGTCAAGTCAGGTCAGGATCGCTCAGGCGAGCGAGAACAAAGGCTGGCTAATAAACGCTTCCCGGTCAGGTGCTAAAGACTCGGCTCGTCCGTGATCTAGCACTGCTGACGACGACTACCACGACGACGACAACGGCAAGTAGAAAAAGTATATCAACGGGAGAAGAAGAAGCAGAAGGAGAATAAGAAGGAAGGAAGGAGACGGAGAAGAAAGTGCAGGGAGCAGATGAGGCTAGAATGTTTGAGCGGGTTGCGTTACGAGCGATGGTTTAACAGGTGAACCCAACAACATTTCAACACCGGCCCGAGCTATCTCCCTCTCTCTATCAATCTACTTTTCCACCAGACGTCCGCATTAATTCACTATTCGTTCACTCCCTCGCAAACTTCAGAACAGCAGTTGCTTTGATTAGCTCCTTGTGGCTACCGCCGTTCTGCTGTAAGTGCCCCCCCGGAAGCCAGATTTGTTTGCCCGGCCGGGTCAACTGAAGGTGACCAGCCGGGAAGAGCTGCCATACGTCAGCCAGCGTCCACTTCCCAAGAGCATCCTCGGCCAGCCGCCATGCATGCATCATCAGACGGACAGACCCGCAGCCATAAACGTATAACCAAATAACTAAAGTACATATGAACTGACAGCTGGGCACTTTCTATCAAGCTGCAGACTCGGAGATAATATCCTCGATCTTCTCTTCCGTCTTCGAAAGCGACATCGGTCCACTTGGCCGTATTAAACGCCGCTACCTGAGAGCAATACATCCGGTAAACATTGGAGCAATAATACTACCCAGCGACCACCACTATCCTCAGTCGACTCGCGTACGCTGCGCCATAAGAGCCTGTCGGTGTAAGCTTTCGAAATAAGTTCTTCCTGCGGTATCTGGAACACCTACCTCTCTGGTTTTCAAAAATGGCGACGGTCGCTGGAGGAGTCGCTACCATCCACCCTGGCAAAGGGCTAGGAATACTCAGTATATATAACCCCTCCGCATGTGTCTAATCCGATCTTGCGAATTTCCAAAGCTGATATTCCCGTTGTGTCCATCCGCTGACCCTCAAGTGGAAAAGATCTCGGATCTTCTCTTTTCGATGTCCTCTCTAAGCTCCGCGCAAATCCCCTCGTCTACCCCTCCATCAATATCACCTACGATGCCTCCAACCCTTTGGCCTCGACTATCTCTGTTTCGCTGGATACCAACGGAATAAGGCTACGCTTCGATGGCTCTGACCAGCGCTTGCGCCTCATCGAAATCCTAGACTTTCATAAGTCGCGCCTATCTTATAACGGCGGAGAGCTCGTTCGCGGCGACGGTAATCCACCGAGTTTCCGCTCTATCTACCACAAACTCTTCGGTCCCACTTTCCCTGGCGAGTACCTGCTAGAGCAGGAAACCTACGTGCTGTCCTACCCCGGCGTCGCATTCTCGTTCCCGATAGAAAGGTACAAATGGGACGACAAGGTCGACTTTGTATCACTGTTGTCTTCCTCCAACGCCCAGCCTGCTACGAGCATGGCGATATACGCTGGCTCTTCGTGGGCGGATGCACGGAACGAGCTATTCACCCGTCCTGTAACAACGCCGAGATCGCCGCTGGTAAACGCCAACTCTGCCCGTGTATCGACAGCGAACGACGAGATCGAGCTTATCAGGATACACTCCGAATCGCGGATAGAGCTAGTTAGGCGACACAATAACCCTTTCTGCATCACATTGAACTCCACCACTGCGCAGGACTTGCTTGCAGAGCTAGGCCCGCCGAGCTCCATTTACAGGAAGAATGACCATCGGTTATCGATCCACCGAACATCGTCTGGGATGGGCCAGCGGACAGAGCAACATTATACTTCAGATTACACCGATGATACATCGGAAGACCAGCAGACGGATGGCGATGAGGAGGACGATGACACAGATGCAAGGGGTACTTCAGCTTCCTCAGACTACTTTTACAACTACTTCAACCACGGGTTTGATGTGTTCATATCAACTTCGTCGTCATCATCTTCTGCGACTAGCCATCTAGCCACAAAGGTGATACTACATGGGAACATTCCTGGCAGCTATGACTTCCAACGGTATCGCCGGTCGCGGTGGACGCTTGAATACTTGGATACGCCGACTTACAAGGATGCGTTGACAAGCGAGATGAGCTTTGATGATATCGCGGGGAGGCTGCGGGAGAAGTGGGGGGTCTCGCCAAAACCTATGCTCCTCGACCGAGCTAGCGACAGCCCTAGCAGTAGCATCGAATTGCTCGGCGGATTCGAGGATGGTGACTCGCAGCTCAAAAGCAACAGTGACACATTCAGCAACACAGGTAAGACTAACCGAAAACCCCAGCGAAACGAATTATAGGCTGTGCTAACTCTGAATTGTATTCGTTAGAACTCTACGGATTCCCAAATCTAATTTTCGAGGTGCTGAAGAATCGAGCTGTGTGCACATTGACTATCTTTTAATTTAGATTGCTATGAGTAACTTTAGCAGGGGTTCTGGATGCTTGTCTGTCTGTAGTAGTCATTCACTAGGTCCTTGCATGGGGTCTACATACATTATTGAATATCATAATCCTCCTCTAGCTCCTCGCGCAATCAATTATGAGGCTAGATATTATTAAAACGGGTGAGGGAGATCTTATCATTAGGAATTAGCATTACGTGAAACTTATAAACCTTCATTCACTTAATCATGAATCAAAGGCACCGTACAGGGCCCCTGTGACACCCTCCCATGAAGCTATCTGTTCTCCAAGATAGCCGTTCCTTCGCAGTAATCGGTGCCACAGTCGCACCAAGTTGATAAATCCGGCGCCGGGCAATGCAGGTCGGTAGCACAGATCGTGTCCTATTGGTTGGCTGTATTCTGTTTGCGCGCATTGGACGCTGCACCTGTCTGAAAACGCATGAGTCCATGCAGCAGTTCTCACTTATTTTATTTTTTATTTTATTTTATTTTATTTGTCCCTTGATCGTGTAAAATATGCAGCTTGGAATGAAGTTTAATAATGGTGACGACCGACACACGACGAACGCTGCATCCACTCTGCTCATATCCGTCTCCAAACGCTCTGACGTGACAACAACCGGAGCAGCTGCAGGCTGCGGAACAATATAACCAAGTCCCTTTCAAATTCTCATCACCGTCATCTTCACCGTTACAATCACCGTCATTACCATCACACACAAACTCTCCAGCAGGTAGCATTCCGGGTCACGTACCCATCTATCGATGGACAGCATCGTTCCATATCGCGATAACTCTAGCGTCGTGCTGTAGGTGGACCCTCCCTTCCGCTCGCAAGTTATATTACATAAAATCCAATTCTACCCAATCAAGCTCCACCACATCTCCCTCAACCACCACCAACATCCTCGAGCTCCCCGCCCTCCTCCTACTTGACCTAACTGTATATATCTTGCTGCTAACGTTTCTTCAAAATACCTTTCAAACTGTCCATAGTCGGCACGAAAACTCCCTCGTCGTTTATGACCACAATTCCCGCCAGCTTGCTCTTCGCTCTACATCCCCACCATCACCACACGACGCCACGCCCACGCTTCGCCCTCCTACATGTCCGTACTGCCACCAGCAAATTTCCGAAGATCTTGCCGATGAGATCCGTCGCGATTCCGCCGCGGCAGCGGCAGCGGCAGCAGCAGCAGCAGCCGCGCATAGAAGAGAACATGCATCGTCAGCGCCGGAAACGGTGGACGGGTTCATCACACCAGAATACTTTCGCATTCTAAACGCACGGCTGCTTCCTGATAGCAGCAGCACGCACCTCTCACCTCCGGGGTCACCTAGGCGGCAAATTCCTGGGCCCGTGTTAGTGGAAAGTCGGGGTACTGCTGATGGAATAGGGGTGGATAGTGGTGGGATCGCTGGTGTTAGCAGTGTTGGTGGCCCGGTGGACGAAACTAAGAGGAGGTATGGAAGGGCGAGGTCATCGAGTACACACGGCATATCGAGCTCGGCATTTAGTCCAGGATATTTCGACCGGTTTTTTGTGAAAGAAAGAGAGCTGGGAAAGGGTGGGAAAGGGGTGGTGTTGCTGGTGAGGCATGTACTAGATGGTGTTAATCTTGGGTTGTTTGCCTGCAAGAGGGTGCCAGTTGGTAGGTTATACTATAGCGAAGGGCGCGATGCGACCAGAGAATAAAGGAGACGAGATAAGTGAAGGGCTCTGGTAGCTGATCAATGGTGTGGCTTGGCTTGGCCGTAGGCGACGACCACGAATGGCTGGCGAAGGTGCTGATTGAAGTGCAGCTGCTACAGCAGCTGTCGCATCAGAACCTAGTGTCGTATAGACATGTTTGGCTTGAAGATATGCAAATATCAAGTATGTCACGAACTCTAGTATGATCCTTTTCGGCTGATGCTAACAAATATAGATTTTGGGCCGAGCGTGCCCTGCGCCTTTATCCTCCAACAGGTAGGTTGCTTCCCCTAGCTCGTAAGTGTATAATATGCTGACAATGGCAGTACTGTAATGCGGGAGATTTGCAAAACTACGTTTATGAGAAGAAGGCGACGCAAACGAACGACCAGATCAAAGACCAACTGCGGATGCGAAGACTTTCGAAGAGCCAACAATCTAGAGAGCCGGGCCCAAAGCTCCTTCCCTTTGAGCAAGTAATCTCCTTCTTCAGGGATATTGCGTCAGGTCTCAACCACCTCCATTCGAACGGTTTCATTCATCGCGATCTCAAGCCATCGAATTGCCTGCTACACGATACTGGAGTACCAGGGGCCGAGCTCCGAGTTCTAGTGAGCGACTTTGGAGAGGTTCAACGAGAGGATGCGACGAGGAAGTCAACTGGTGCCACCGGGACGATATCTTACTGTGCGCCTGAGGTCTTACGTAGAGGTGAATACCTTGCTCCCCCGCCAGTCACACTAGTCACAACCGTTGTTTGATTCTAAACATCGGAGAGATATGATTATCTTTGTTGTAATGCAAAAGACTGCATGAGCTTAACTTCTGCTTTCCCTTCTTTCTTTGCGGGGTACAATATATAGTCGGCCCGAACGGTGAATTCGGTAACTTTACAACAAAGTCAGACATTTTCTCGCTCGGCATGATCTTGCACTTTATGTGCTTTGCAAAACTGCCATATCTCAACAGCGACGAGGCGAACGAAGAGAACGAAGAAATCGACAAGTTGCGGGAAGAGATATCTGCGTGGGCAGGATATAACGATAGATATCGCAGCACAAGGGGTGATATACCCGAGAAACTGTTTAGAAATCTCGGCAGGCTGCTGTCTGTTGAACCGGCGAAACGGCCCAGCGCAGCAGATATCCTGAGCGGAATACGTTCAGAATTCGGGTATGGTGAAGATGGTATTTCGAGGGTATCTTCCCCTTCAGCCTCTAGCAATCTTCAAAATGTGAGTGACTGACAATTTACCTTGTAAAATATGATTCAGCGTACACCAACTTCCCCCAGACCCGCCAACCTCGGCATTGCAGATGATGGCCGCTTCCACCGCATTTCCCCCGTACCTAGCGGGCCCAGTACGCCGGTAATTAACCCCTCGACATCGCTTGCGCACCGTGCCAGCATCTCAAGAAACGGCCCAACCCTGTCAAGCAAGCAGCACACACGCAAGTCTTCCAAGCTCAGGGAGATAACATCTCAGCTAAACCTCCCGGAATCCCTTGCTTCCACACCGAGCTCAAGTGAAGCACTCGAAAGAACGGGAAGTAACGCCGGCGTGACGACTACTGCACAAGCTCTCACGGATTCTAGCAGCAGCAGCGCAAATACTTCTTCGGATGAAGCTTCACTAGTATCGCCGCAGAGTTCCAGTCTAATACTGCGGCCTAAAGGTCATGGACCCGGATCGTTGACATCGTCGCCACCACAGCGTGGCGTCGGCAACGGTGCAAGGGCCAACGGGAGTCGTGTGGATGAGAGCAAGAGCATGGTAATACCGATTGATTCGGAACCACCTATATTGACTGCACCGCGCAGCCCTAGGCGGCCGAAAGTTGCACGGTGGATAGCGGTGATGCCACAAGTGTGGTTAGTAGTCAAGATTTTATTGCTCTTTCTCAAAGTAGGTGCAATACCAGCCAATTCTTGGCCTCAGTAATCGATAGCTGCTTGAATTTCCCTTTCAACGTGTATACGGTGCATGTTGGCTGATTATGGAGTTACACAGGTTATGTCTATTACAAACCGTTGCCTACCGATGGCACCAAATCCATGGGTGTTTAATTCAATGTTACTTTTGGCCTTATTAGACTTATTTGGGTATGCTGAACAGACTCTTTTACCCCTCTTTTCGCCCTACTCCTTCAGCATAGCAAGCTGGTCTTCCTTTCTCGTTTCTTATTTCCCTTTTCTTTGACTACGTAGCTAACGAATCACAGTCCGTTTTTAATCACCACGGTTATATTAGTACTATTGCATATTGCAGCTTTCTATGTGGCACACCGATTCGATGCATTATGTGCAAATGGAGGAGGGTGGCCACGGGCTGGGGGCGGGTTTTTTTCCATCTAGGTTGTTAAAAAGCGAAGGGAAAATTGTGTATGTTAGAGGACCTTTTCATATATTGGGAGTAGATGTCGGTTTCAGCAATTGCGGAGTTTTCTTTCTTTCTTTGTTCAACCAGGGGTAATAAGACCTGTGGTTACGAGCACTGCCCTTGACTGGCGAAGGGATCCATATACCCATGAGCGCTTGGGATCTAGGTTGTATTCAAATGACAAGGCAAGCCAATGACACTGCATTAACATGGGCATGACGTTTCTTCCATCTTTTCCTGACAACCGAGCACTGTTCCCGAGGTATTAAGTCTCGGTTGATAGGGAAAAAAGATTATCCGGGGGGCTATAGAGTCAGCGAGGACTTTTGCAGACACGAAACGTACGGTAACAGCTGAACTTGAGATGGCACGTGGAAACTTTGCGCTGGCGAATTTAATATCACATTATGATATAGCCTCTATAGCTTCATGGGAAAAATTAACCTTGTCGATGGTGACCTCGTGCTCGGATTTGAAAGATATGCCTCCGGTAAACATGCATAAGTGAGTACTTACTGGTGTATTTCCTTGTCGCTTCATGTTACAATATATTATCGCACCTTTTTCCCGCCAGCAATTCAAAGTATTGAGCTTTGTCATCCATGCAGATACCCAAACTGCTAATAATTTTTCCGCATGCAGGATGCACGCACACCAATATATTTTTTTTAACGAAAAGGAAAGAAACCCCTGTATATCCTGCCAGTTAGCTTGTCTCGTAATTTACCGCTTGCCAAACGATTTTCTGGTAGCCAATACGATTCCTTGAATCTATAATAATTTCGTAAGCAAATAAATTCGATAGATCGAATCTCACTTATCTCGTAAACTAGACTTTATCCGGCGATGAATTGCACGTCCGGTCGGCCCGAACGTAGACACTTTCATGTTATGATTCAGGAATATTCGCTACGCTTGTTGGTATAATTCGCTGATCTGAACGACGGTCCAAGCGTCAATTTATTATCCACGGAGGTATGTGTCGACGTCAATGTCCCTGCGTTCTGCAACCAAGTATGCGTAACGTTATTGATGTATATCATATGCATGCTTCTACTCGCATGGGTACGCTCTAGGATTAAATCAGTAAAGCGTTTGAGTCGTGATACACCTGAGTTTAGCCCTTTCCGATTAATTTGGGAGTTCATGTTCAAAACTTCGTGAATGATTTTTAGCATGGAGATATATTATTATTTATGGCTATCCAAATATAAGGCATCGTGCAGGTTGCCGTCCAAGGCTGGCCGAATGTATGCCTTGAATAACTGAGAGTACATGTATACAAAGGCTGAAACAATTTAGAGAATTAGCACGGTATCGGCCGTAATAACATTAATCCATTTTGAAATATTTCCCAAAAACCCTGCCTTGATTTGCCAGGTCACCAAGATGCTACGAGGTGGGTCTCGTTCCTAGGATGCTTCTCACTCCTCCACATCTTGACGATATACATTGACCTGTGCGTGTATGTGCCCGTATCAGCTCCGGCTCGAACGCTCCTATAATATTGCTTCTTTCAATTTTATGCGTTATCGCACCACAGGAAGCGACTGCGGTCTACCCCGGCAAGACATAATATCTGTAAATGAAACTTCTCGAACTATCGAATGCGGGGTCCCCTCACCACTTTTGATATTTGGGCTGTGCGAAGATGCGAGGCTGAGAAAAGCAATGCATGTCCCAGTCTACATGGGTCCTCCTGCAGCTGCCGCGCGGCCAATTAGATATCAGTCGCTGATCCGAGATGTCACACCGACATGTTTTGGATGCATGTGGCGCCCCTGTCGGTTTAGGATAAAGGAATGGGGAAACTTAATATATGTCTGAGTTGTAGTAATTACTGAAATGTATTTCTTCGAGGAAGTGACGTCGGGCGTCGCCTAGTTGTGTGAGAATCCCATTCCACTTAATTCCGCGTCTGCGAGAGAGTCTAATTTATCGCCTGTGAAAATTTGGGTGTCCGAGTCGTGGAAGATCTGAAATTGGTATAAGGACACAGGAACGTTAACTTATATGACTCTACGCAGCTGTGTAACATTCCGATGAGAACGCGGATTTGCTTGTTGCATATGCATACACTGGTGGCTTCGAGTTTGCATTTTTTTATTCAACAAACAGAAACAAGAAGGTGAGCTGCATTTAATTTATCCAGCATTCTGCGAGTGGGTCATGTCGGGCCTATTTGATAATCCAAAGTCAGCTTCGCGCTAGATGATTTCTGCCGCTTGAAGGCTCCGCGTTTTGGGTGGCTCGTACTCATAAGCTCACCTCTTCATTGTAATATACGAATGGTCACAATGTCGGAGTTTGGTGGTGGGGCACAGAAAGTGTCACCATCGGAGTCGGCCGCTCGGACCGTGATAGGATGTTTTCTTAAGTAAATGACGGGTGTTCGGCCAGCCTAAGATACTTTAGGCAGAATAAAAAGCATGAAAGGGTTAATTGACCATATGACCCATGTGCAGACATCTAATAATCATGCGGAACTAATAATCATCAGGCTTCGACTTTAGGAACCCCGCATTACAAGTCCGAATTCCCTCAGCCTGGCTGACCACTGGCAGAAAATTCTTGTACGAGAACCGACGTTCGCCTCTTGTTGATACGAAACCTTGGCAGTGAATCCAGGGTGGCCCGCGTGACGAATAATTAATTAATATCTGTCAATGACGCCGGCGTGACCGTATCTCAGTTGATTACTTTAATGCAGCTATTTCTGCGTTTCTATCAAATCGAAAGCTACATTACCGGCTCCAAGCTTCCGCAAGTTGCCGAAGTAATTATCTACCCTGGCGATGAGAGTAAATTTGTTTCGCCATCGCCAATAAAGTCTACCAAGTAAAAATTCTTTGCGCCTGGAATTCGACATGGATCCCCCCCCCTCCAACCGAGCCAGCCAACCGTTCGGTACGAGCCTATGGCGCCTAGGCATGCAGCTAGCAAGGCTTGAAGCGAAAAAAGATGCAGTTGGCTTTTTCAAGTTTCCTCGAGATGCAGCGACACTGTCACGTCCACGCCCCCGGCTTTGAACTTAAATTTGCGAGGAGCGGACCGCATCTGTCTAGCCGACTTTGTCCAGGTTTCATTCTGCAGGAGAATTACTTGCCATTTGGTTAGGTATCCATATCCCAAGGGGCTTATTACAAAAACATCGAAGCAAGTATCCTTCTCAGGATAGATACGTCTACATGTTGCAGGTACAAGTTACAAGCAATATGTCACAGGGATCGAGCTCAGGCGAAAACGCTTCTTTTTATGTTGCATTCCACCTTCCAAAATAGGAACTTCTATCGTAGACCGCCATTGTCTAAACCCTCCTAGAATTTCTGCAGAAACTCCCCGCCAGGCTAAATTTAAATCCGTGGCATGTACAAGCGAAATTGTGGGAAAGGTTTCGTACGTTAGCGGGATGCGGTATCGAAGCCGCAATACATCGTCATACACATGTCCTTGCTTTAACTAGGCATTCCCTCGATAATTGAGTTGGTCGCTATGACTCTTCCCTGTCAATTCATATACAACCGGCCGGTAAGTGTGGATATAGTTGGTACTGGTTTGTATTAGCTTTACCTCTTTTCTTTTAATTCCGGTTGTGCATATTTCAACAATGCGATTGATTGGGCCCTGTTGGCCAATCGGATTGAGGCTAGGAGGAGAAAACGAAATGTCAGTAGGCACCGTAGTGCATACGTACTAACGCTTAAATTCTTCTCGACTCCCGAGATCTCACCTATCTTGCCTACTCTTCGAAATAATTCACAACAGCAAGCATACGGTAGATTTAAAAAGAGCTCTTTCGCCCACTCTATTGCTACTGGAATTTTATCCCCTCCATGCCTTTCTTGCCTGCTTCATACATCTAGTGGATAATCCATATCCCGACCGAAGTACTCTTCCTAGGGCGCTGACCAACGTCTCTTTATTGAACATATTTATAAGTTCAGCACAACAGTTGCTATCATTTTCACTTATCTTCCCTAACGCAACTTTTGCTTCGAATAATATATTTTTACTTCGCCTCGAAACGGTAATAAATATGGCCGTCCGCCTCGCCGCCACAAGCAGTACTATAGAGACTTACACGAGTATCATCGCACGCAATGGTAAGCCAAACCCTGTTTGTTATTTAGGTCCCAACGATACAATCAATATACCCTTCGAGTTAGACTTCCCAGAGTTTCCGCGCCATTTTATCATACTAATGATCTCTTCTATCTACAAATGCCTTGGGCATACCGCAGGGTCTGTTTCAAAGAACATTATTCCACACAGGGCGCAACATAGTTCCACATCCGTCCATCCGGACCCTTCCATACCACCCATACCTGATACAACGCCTGTCCAAGACACCGCCTCCGTTCCTAATCCTCGGTACCGTTTGCTTCCTGACCTGGACAAAGCCAACTTCCGCCACATCGGAGCTTGGGCGGTCGATTCGCTGGAATGAGCTAGACGCATATTATTATTCTCCTTCTAGCTTCTGACCTTTCGAATTTTCAGAAAGATTTATACGTTTACGGTGTTTCTGCTTATTTATTTATTTGTAAATTGTATTTTACATATACCTCCATGCCTTTCGTGCCACATTCACCGTTTTTGCTTTTCTAGTTATTTTATTTCGTTCATAATCAGACCAGATTCTATCTAGGCTTCCTGTCTTTTAGAGTTACCCTGCAGCTCGCCCGTCTGCCTGCTCATGTTGACTGCAACATGAAGATTGTGTTGTTCTGGATGTTCAAATGTTACACAACCGATACTGCTTCCCCATGTGGACGTACTAGCTGAAGTCGGACAGCCACAAAACAAAGTTTCCCGGAGAGCAGTGTACCCGAGCTAGGCAGTTGGGCACGAGCAAATAATTTCAAAGCTATGTTAAGATATTCAGATCTTACCTGCTTCCCAAAAAAAAGGGCGTTTCTTAGGACCCTCGACTGGTGGTGGTTAAGAGGAAGCTGCCACAGAACCTAGGAATCAATTTGCTCTAACTATACCAACAATTTCACAATATATGATAAGTGATCGAAAACTAGCGAATATCCCGTTTAGTGCACGTGATAACGATAGGAATTCAATTACTCGGAAACTGCGCATACATGCGACTTGTTATCTCATTCATGTCAGAAATGTATCTGTTCTGTCATACCGTAGACAATTCTAGCAACTGGAGAGACTTGGAATTGGTCCGCCCTATATTAAAGAAAGACACTGCGGTTCCCCACCCGTAAGCAATATTCTTCTAAAAAATAAAAATCACGGCAGCAGCGGCTCCGTGAACCAGACAGTTTGGTTTGCAAGACATGTACCGTTCACATTATTATGAACACGGATTCTTAGTCTCGAATTCGGTCCAAATAATAATGTAAAGCCCAAGAGCCTGTCAGCCTGAGCCCTTGGCGGGAGGTACCTTCCTCCTCTATCCACATTTGGGCGTCATCAGTCCTTAGAGTACCCATTCATTCATGAGGAATATAATGAAGATGGCGAGGGTCTTGCAGCGGATACCATGGCCGTGAGGCATATATAGATAGCTACACCTAACACAGTATTTATGCTGACAGATAAGATCTGAAACGCAGATTATAATCAATAATCTGGAAATTTAAACGCTGTTTAATGAGATATTAATACTAGGTATATAAACAGCTACAAGTCACCGGTTGCAAGGGTGCAATTATCAATTTATCAAACACAATGAATTTAGGATCTGGCGCTAGATATTGTTTTACCATCAGTTCGTCATGCTCAACTAATAATTCGCGGACGAAGGTCGCAGTCTCAAGACCCCAGAGTCACTTTTCCTAGGAAAGTATTTTTAAAACAGGTCGATATCCTTTCGGTGTCGATATCCTTTCGGTGTAAATAGAGCAAGATTAAACTATACAAAACGCACCTAGACGTGGCATATATATGCCAGTGACCATTTTGAATACGGTGTGATTATAGAATGCACATAATTCACCAACATGGTTTTATTACAAAGTAGATCAGTTTTTGCTGAAACGAGTGATTGGATATATTAGATATTAATTTAGTTTCCAAGAACAGCAAGGACAGCAAGCCCGAGAATGAATAGAGTGAAAGAATCAAAAAAACACCTGGGAAACGGGAAATGAACGGCATCAAACCATGTCACTAAAGAATAAAACAGAGTATTGTACAAATAGATTCGCATATTCAGTGCTTATCATCCCTTTATCTTCTGTCCCACGATAAAATCACCAAATAAGACACCTCATTCTCCAGTTCATGTAATAGGCCGCAGTGCAAGGGAAGGAAAGAAAACAAAGGGTTAGAAAGTATTTGAGGCACCCGTAACGCCGCCACGACATGTTCACCAATGTTTCAACACCAGGCCTTTATCCTCTTAAAAAGGCTCCCGAAATCTAAATTGAGTTAGTAATCACACCATCGCATCAGGCGTCAACGGATGCGTCCCAGACAGCACCAGAGTATCAGAGGCTTCCACAGGCTTCACATGGATCGCCGACTCCATCATCGCCTGTATAAGCCTGCCGCTCTTCGCAGCGGCCTTGCCAGTCCTCACAGCACCAGCATTCTTCGGTCGTGATATCCTAGGACCATACTCCAGAGGCGCCTCCCCTCGCTCCTTCTTATCCTGGTTGGTCTTCCACTTGATACCGCACGCATTGCAAACAACGACCGTCTCGCTATCGATCTCGGCGCGACGCCATAGACTCGTCTTGTTAGTTCCGCATAGATGACAATTTTTGCTCGGGTCCGCGACCCGCCCCTTGCGAGAGTACTTGGTCTTGAGCTTCGGTTTGGGCGGCAAGTCAAGCGCAATGCCGCCGTTTTCCAGGGAGAGATGCTAGAAGAAGAAAAAGCGTCGGTTAGCGTTCGTTAGTGCGTGCATGGATTGCCACTATCACAATGCGCGTTTGGGTAGAGAATTTTTTGGTGGGGTAAAGAAGCAATTGTAGCGGGGTAGGTAAGCATTTTTGTCCTGCAGCCCAACGAAAACGGGATGTGATGCGTGAGCAGAGAAAAATTTTTCTCTCGATCCCAGGGTTCGTCTCCAAGCAACCAATGAGATCAAAGGTGCTAGTCCCTGGACCACAGAAACATCTGCATCTACGCCAAGAAATTGACGGAAAAAAGAAATAAAAATAGAGGAATGTAATGGAAAAGCCGTTTTAGTGTGTTTCGTGCGTAGAGAGATGGTGTATATACAGGGAATCGATGCCATGGGTGCCCCACTAAGCATCCTTTTAGGGAATTTTTTTTTTCTCTTCTATCGCCGAAGCAGGGATGAACGAGACTTCCCTACGCGGGAAGCTCGAAGGGTACTTACCGATTTCTTTTTAGACTTGACTATCGATGTAGTAGGCTTGGGTAGCGTCTCTCGTCGGAGAATGTCCTGGTACATTGATTCCTCCGCTGCAGCAGCCGCCGCCGTAGCCGCTTTGGCCAATCGCTTCTTCACCTCTTCTTCTTCCTTGAGCCTTCGCGCTTCGGCTTCCTGGGCTGCCTGGATTTCTGCCTCGTCCCGCTTTAAACGCATGAGCAGATAACCATGATTTGCGCGTGTGTACTTCGCCATGATATCCTTCATGTATTCTCGGACGCTCTCGGTACTTTCAACTACTCGGGATATAGGTTCTAGGGTCTTAGGTGTGGGTGCGTTGATAGTAAGGGTTATGGGTTGATATGTCTTCTCTGCGTCTGATACGTATAGGTACGATATGAGAAGTTGGGTTCCTCTTTGACGGTATTCTAAAATTGATTTTCGTGGGATATAATAGCGGTCGCCGATGGTAGCGATTGAGAATTCAAACACGACATCTTTGATATCTAGATGCTTGCGATCTGCAACACTCAGTTGCTTAGGTTTAGGGAGGACCGTTATAGACGATCTTGGGGTTACCGATTGCGTAACCTGGGTCGGTCGGGTTGGGACTGGCCCTGCAGGCTGGATTGGTTGATAACTTGGCCGAGGTGCAGTCGGCGCTCCATTAGTTGGAGACGGCGCAGTGGGAGATTGCGGGGTGGGCGGGGGAGATTGGGGGGACAGAGCAGCTCTCTGAGCCTTTGCAGCAGCGCTTGCACGGGCCAGAGGTGTCAATTCATCGATATGAGCCTGAAATGCAGCCAACTGTTCTTGGCTTGCTTGCCCCGATGCGACTATTCTCATCAGGGCTTTAAGATTCGGGTCATTGGAAGCTCGAGTTGCCAAAAGTTGGATGACCGGATCTGGTCCTGGGTTTGCCTGAGCAGACGCTGGTGGAGGAGACCCATTTGTGTGCTGTTGTCCAGGTCCGTTGGTGTGCCCATTAGCATGACCGTTGGAGTGGCCATTGCTTTGCTGAGCATATATCTTAGATTGTGAGGGAGTCTTGACGGAATTCGCTGGTCGGCCTGGGTGAGCATGTTTTGGCATTTGGACAAGCTGAGCCTGGTAGAGCTCCTGCTGTTGCTGGAACTCAAGTTCTCGCTGCCGCTCCTTCTCTCGATCTCTGACGGTATAGAGCTTGGCTTCGAAAACATGTGGGTGTATGCTTATCATGCATTCGCCAATCTTAACCATAGAATCTTTCGGAGGATTCTTTTCGTCCACAACCGCGAACTTCTTCTTACTCGGTTTCGCCCAATATCGGTCGAACATTTTTCCAGATAGCCAGACATCTCGGGATCGATCGAATGCCGTTTGTAAAACCGCACTATGACGGATATTTCATTAGCTCTATTGTTTCCGTGCATCATATTCCTTTGCAAAAAGCATCCACACCTTTCCGATATCGTCTTCCATTCTCGAGAGGGGAGCGTCTCAGAATCCTGGAGCCGTTTTGAAACAGGTAATGGGCCTTGAGGCTCAAAGCTTGTCGGAGTGTCCTCCTCTGCCTTTATTTCAGGCGTCTCTGGCCGAGTTGGCTCTACCGGAGTCGTGTTCTTCGCAGCGACCCCCTTGGCCGACTCATGCCTCTTGGGCGTGCTCCGGATAGTGGACTCGCGAAGTGAACGCTTCCTCTTTGTATCCGCCATTTTGCATCCAAGGTCGAGATGACCGTTACCTTGCGACCAGCATCAAGGCAGTATCGTAGAGCGTTTCGGTTCGTTATGGTGGAATCGCCACCTTGCAAGCTGAGAGTATGGTGTTATAAGGTAGTGATGATGAAGGTGAGCCGTTCCAGTTCTCCAAATAGTCACGTTTTAGTTGGTTACTAAGCAACACAAATCCTGTGATCGAATTGCAACACCAACAACGCAATCCACCGAAGTTCGCGATATACCATGGTACCAGTTAGTCTCGTAGTAAGACCCTCCCCTTGGCGTTGGGTACCAGTGTCATGTCTACGGGACCACGCCATCTTAGCCTCAATCCCTCATAAACTACTTCTAAACTAAATAGTTAGGAGTCTATCTAGAGTTTTGGGGTAAATGTAACTAAAGCCATAAGTTGGCGTAGTAGCAGGACCTTGCAGCTCCAGTAGTCTTGTAAAAACCAAACCCCTCGTTTCATAAATATATGTCCGGCAAGATAAGCGGCCGGTCTTGACCATCGATCTCCTCGCTCAGTCACAGCAACGACAGGCGACCGTCTATATACCTAGGTACATTACAGGTAAGAGAGAGTAATCGTCTTTCAGCCTATTCTCACTCGCTGCTACATCGAGAGGCTCGAATAAGATCTCATCCACCCGTTTCAAGCGATGGCGTCACAGGGTTCCAGGTCTCCCATAATATACTAAATATCCCTTCTGACCGTTGCTACGTCTAGCTGACTCCTTATATATGGTATATATCATACTAACAGCTTCGATATCCGTTAATAGAGCGGCGTGAGGGAGAAGCAGCCTTGGAGATTACGTTCTGTCCTGGGTTGAGGTCCGCTCCTTCTTCGTCCCAGCTGCCTACGTGACTGGTGACGAGAAAATCGGCCTCCGATTCTCGCAAAGCTCTCCGTCCTACCTTCAGCATATTAATTTCATCTAGTTAGACGCAATATGGGGTCAGCTACATTGGCGAATCTCGATCTATGCTATAAAATCCAAATTTGAAGGGCTTTGATTAGAGGGATCGCAGAAATATAAATAATGAGGACTCACGTCAAGCTATGTTTGCCACGCATACCATCAGATCGGATGCTACCAGGGCAAAGCTTATACAAGACATTTCTGTTGGCGATGAGACTGGGCTTCAAGGCGACATTACTTAATAGATACTATTTTGCGAGTACCGCGTATTTGCAATGCATCAATTGATCATAACTGTTAGCAATTCGTACCATGCGACCGGCTTGATGCGATATATACAGACGCTAACTGATAGCTAGTGGAGGATTTCATGCGGGCGCCCAGCCAAGGGAACTTTCTAAATCCCTGCAGGATTGCATCGTTATCGGGAGATAAATGTAGAATGAAAGACCGGCTTTTGGATTTGTTATATCCTTGTGTATCTTTGCGGCACATACGCATCTTAGAATGGTAGAAGCCTCGGATCCGTAATTACTCACGTCTCGAAAGACGGATTGCCGCATTCCCGATGCGGCATCGATGTTCAAGCGCGTGTGCCAATTAACTTCCACAAGATATTTGCCCACCTCATGGAAGAAGGAGGTCTCGGAGATACGGTTTCACGAACCAGCTGCCTGCGTTTCGGCTCGCGAGGCTACACGGAACCTTTTATATCACCAGGCGTCGAACAGTGCATTGGCGCCGCATCGTTGTGCGCGAAACGCGACGCCAGGGCGCTGTCGGGGTGTCCCAGAAAGGGGCGTTGGCACCACACGCGTAAAGTGCTTTTCCCCAATCGAAGCGTCGGCCGCCGCTGCTCATTTCCTACCCACCCAACTCTCCTCGAGGGCCAACTCCACCCGTCACCATCCTCGATTCTCCCCTTCCCTTCCCCTCCTACATCCCGACTCTTCAGCCTTGCTCTTTGGATCCTTTCATATTCTTCTAATCGTATATTTCTTTTCGCACTTTTCTGCGCAATTTTCTTTTCTTCGCGTGGCTCGCGACGGTTTCTTTTCTTACTCTCTCACCCAACATCGCTTCTGTTTCTGCGAGCTCAAGTCTTGTTGTTATGGAATCCTGACTGTCCCGCCGCGACATTCCTCCCTCACCACGAACCTCAATCTCTCCAACTCCAACTCCGATAAACTATCCTCATCCTCTAGATGGTGGAGCCGATGCCCCATCTATCGCACATACCACCTTCCGCCATGGACGTAACAATGGAGGACGACGACGCGAACTCCGACTCAAACAGCGTTGACAGCCTACCCGCAAGACCCCCTACGCCTCCGAAAGATACCACGAAATCACTGCCCGCACGAGAAAACGGCGACCCTTCGCAGCGATCGGAATATGACCTACCGGAGTCCTCCGCCGAGAGCGCCGCCGGAGGTCAAAATCGGCGGGTTAACTTCTCACCTTACATCAACTGGCATCAACCCTGGAAGTACGACACAGAAAATCACAAATACCCGCCCATCCGATCGATATCTGTGTCTTCAGATGTCTACCAGCCCCCTAAATCAATTTTAAAACCATTCGAGAAATCGATACTCCGAATTTCCGAAAATCTAGACGGACTAGACGACTTTCCGATGGCGAACACCGACACACCCTTTGGAGAGCTGCTGGAGTCAGTGGTTCAGGCCCTAGCATCCTCAGAGCGCACTAAGAAGTCCGATACCTACGCCTCTTTTGCTAATACTTTACGGGCGTATGATGGTGTGCCGGACGCCAAATTACTGGCCGACAAGCTCGATTTGATCCTCAGTTTTATCAAAAGAGATTTTAACGCTATGATACCTGACGTCGGGACTCCTGATACGACACTAATACGGCAGGCTTGCAAGGTTCTCATCATCTTTGCCTGGATGCCAGAAACGGTTCCGCTAATGTGCGATGACGACGTCAACTACTTTCTCAACTTTGCCATCGATGTTCTCGATCAGGGCACTTCGAAGGCTTTGTCCACCAACTATCTATATTTCCTGAGCCAACAGAAGTTCCCTTCTCGTTTTGTGACCCCGGAAAGAGCGCTTAAAATCCTACAAGTGGCCGGGGCGCTGAAGGACAAGCAGAAGGGGAATAGTGTAGATCTCGAACGGCTTAGTCTTTACGCCAGGTTGCTTGTGCAAGCAAAGAGCACGATGATTCAGCATGCGGATCTCTGGGTTGACCATGTCTTTCAGGGCCTCATAAGTACGGCTCCACCAACGAGACTACGTGCGATTACATTGGCCTCGGAAATGGAGAAACAGCTTGCCAAGGAGGGGAAGATTTCGAGGGCGGTATTGAAATTGTTTCCAAGCAAGAAAGACTCTCCGAAGGAAGCTCTGAAGAAGAAAAACTTTATCCAGAAACGGTTGGAGAAAATGCTCGAGTCCAGAGATGATGCGATTTTTGTGCCACAGATCTGGGGATTTACCATATCGCTACTGCGTGGCCTCACTATACCTGTCGATCGCTGGGAAAATTTCAGTCCATTCCTAAGCGTTATGTCAAAATGCTTCAACTCGTCCGAACAAAATTTGAATATATTTGCTCAAGTCGCATGGGCCAAGCTTATTTACGCATCCAATATCAGCATCGATACTACGCAGAAAAACTTTGAATTGTTGTTGAGACCCATAGTTGGTTATATCGACGAAAGTAGAGGTACACGACACACCAAACAAGCTAAAAAGGCCGCCATTAGCAACATCCATACCCTGATGTATTACGGTTTCCGACCCGGTGCATCTTCAGGGCAGATAGGGCATTTCTGGGATACTTTAGTCGAGGGACTCGTCTCTACATATCTTTTGAGTTCTCAGAGTTTCATTACAGATGGATGCAACATTCTCAATGCGCTTTTTGGTGGATCATCCAAATGGGTAGAAAACCGAGTTTCAGAAGGGACATATATTACTGCTGCCGAGATACCGCGACTCGATCCAAAGTGGATCCGTGCCAACAGTACGGCAGTGTTCAAGACACTCGAGACTGCCGTCAGAACTTGCTTGAAGATTAAAAACCATGCTGAAATTCCTCACTTGACGACTTGGAAAAAGTTAATGGCTACCATCGCAGAGTCCGCCAAGAAGGAGATTCGTATATCAGCTGAGATGATGGAGTTTGTAGCTAGTCTGCTGAGTTTCCTCAAGCGACTTTGGACTCAAGGATTCGCTGGCAAGAAATTGACCCCTTACGAAGATAGCCAATTTATGACGCATTTCGTGATATTGGTGCAGCTTGCGATTCAGGAACTAGGCACTGCTTGCTTTACAGAAAAGTGGCTGGCAGAAGAGAGCAATGACCAATTCGCGGCTATATCCACACCCTCCAGTAAATCCCTATCGAACTCGAACAACGTTGTTCAGCACCCTCCGTTGTGGCATCTGTTCCGCCTATTTATCGATCCTTTTAAAGGCGCGAAGATTGGGAACAAGTACGCCAGACCGATTTCGAACATTCTGTCACTGTGCGTGGATGGGCAGGATTCTCGAAGGAAGAAGCTCTCGTTACTCGCACAAGGGATTGCCATACTCCCATCGCACGACGTTTCCGATATCCACAGAACGGCGTGGTCAATTCTTGCAGAGATCTGCGAGCGTGTAATTCCCTCAAAGGGCAGAAACACTATGGCAGCAGCATTGGTAAACGGGCCCGAGATACGAGATGTCCTCGCTATTCTCGAATGGGGTTACCAGTATGTTATTTCATTACATCAGCCTATCTATAGAATTTTTACTGACTTATCTGAATTCAAGCCATTGTGGACCCCCCGAATTCGACCAGTGGAAAACCCTATACAAATCCATTTACGAAACAGTTCAAAATGAAAATGGTATTGCGTATATTGGACCAGCCGTGGTTGATCCCTTGTCTGAGGTTATGAGGCTGCCCAAGATCGATACTGAATCGTATGTTTGTTTCCCGCCCATATTAGTCGATATCAATGCTAATGAGTTGTAGGACGATGGCACTCGATTATATCATGGCCCTAGCCACCAGCCTCCAGTATCCCAGCACGTCAGTCCAATACGAGCGGGTATACAAATCCCTTTTCGGTGATCTAGCAAAGAAACATGCCCAAATGTGAGTGTCGCCTACAATCTTCAAGGTCAAGATATCTGAGTTAACCTTCTCTAGGCCGTATACATCGCTTTTCGAAGTCATGGGACAAGCATTCCGTCGAACGTTTGACATAGCCCAAGTGGATCTTTGCGCTCAGGGGAACACCAGTATCCGTGATTTCTTCGTTTGCATGAGAGACACTGCAGAGAAGTTGCCAAAAGAATTTGTGGGACAGATGGTTACAAGCATGCAAGACGGGTTTGCTCTTTGGCTTACCTGTGATGCACCAGCGGATACCGAGCTTGTACAGCCAGTAAGTTGATTGTCTAGGGAAAGTATATGAACTTGGCTAAAAACTTTTAATTAGATCGGGGCTCTTTTGGAAGCCGTTTGTAGCGGACTCAAAAGAACAGAGCATTTCGATTCCGAGACTCTAAAATCATACTCTCACCTTATTGCTGCAGGCTTCGAAGGCGGTAGCAAGAAAAATGTGGTCACTATGGTTGAATTCTGGAACCAAACGTTCGGTGCTCAGGAAACATTGGAATACCCGCCCAGAACTAGGGCGGCCATAAACAGGCTTCGTAGGTTTGCCGACCTTAAGTTGCCAACGTTCCCAGATTCTATTGAAGACGTGGTTAGTATATCGTTATTCTATTCAAATTCTGGACACTACTAACAAGACTTTCAAAGCCTCATGCACTGCCACCAGCGTTCTTAGAAAGTCAAGGATCTCAACTTGGTCAAGACGCTTTCTCAAGCCCGAAGAGCGGAGTTACTCCCCTACTGTATCGCGAGCCGCTTCCACCTTCTGCCAAATCCTCCAAAGCCTCTTCAACTCCCGGTAAACACCGTCATTCCAAGCTTCGACACATGGATTCCCAAATTGAATACCAGCCGATTTATGCGGATGAAAATGATGATCCGGATGCCATGGAATCCCAGTTAATGACTGATCGTCAGAAAGAAGTAAAGGACAGGCAAGAAAGGGAAGCTGGTATGTTCAAGGATATTAATTCACCAGGCACTCCAAAATCGGACAAGAGGAAGAAGACTGCAAGTTCACCAATGAAGCTCGACCTTCGTATACCCAGTCCAATGAATACCAATAGGACATCATCTCCTGACCTCGAACAATCATCTCCCGTGGAACAACCTTTCTCCTCTTCGCCTGGGCTTCCGCCTGTACCTCCGACAGGGAAGTTTTCCGCGTTGATCGACCGAGCTGTTCATTTTCCAACTTCTGATGATATGCCGTCATCTCCCACCACGCGAATCTCAAGAGATTCCTTCGTACCGCAGCTCGATGATATTCCCTCTTCACCGCCCCTAGTACCTGCAGACCTTGCGGATGACGATGACGACGTACCCATAATTCGCATTGTTGAGGGTAGTGTAAAACTGGATACCATCGATCCCCGGAGCGTTGAATTGTCACAGGGATCAAAAATACGCATCGAGGAAGGAGAACTGCCACCTAACCTCATGGAAATAGTGAAAAATATTCCTCGGAGTCCTATGGAAGCCGTTGAGCTCCAGGATTACGAGCAAGTCGAGGAACTGCGTGTTGAGCTTCCAAACACGGATAAGACACCAGCGGAGCCTTCGCAGGTTGAAGATATATCGATACATCTTGTCAGCAGCCAGATAGAAGAAGCTGTCCAAGCGCCACCAGTGTCTTCTGAAACTTCCAAGGCCCCTTTCAGCACCGCCCCTGAGAATATTGAGGACAACGGGGAGGATGTAGAGTCTGTGGATTCGAACATCCCGGATAGCCCATCCTCGAAAGTTTCGAGCAGCCGCGTTGATTCACCGGAACCAGCGCCACCTACTAATCGGCGAAAAGGCCACAAGAGAAAGAGGAGCAAAGGACAGCCCGCACTCCCGCAATACCAAGATCAAGACGAAGAGATGGTTGACTGCATTGTTGAACCCGAGAAACCCCAAGAACCCGTGGCCAAACCTGCCGCCAAACGAGAGGAAGACGAAGTCCCGCATCCTCCAGCAAAGAAAGCTAGGGCAACCACCGGAGAGTCACCGGTTGTCGCCACCCGGCAGCAGCCGCCTCGAAACAGACGATCATTGTTCAATAGATCCGTCAGTGACAGTGGTGAGTCTTCCCCCTATAGTTTTAGACACGCAAGACACAGAGTTAGTATTTTGAGTCGTGATACTAAGCCGGAAGCTGAAGGTGTGCAGGAGATAATCAAACCACCGAGCAAACAGCAGTCGAAGAAGAAGGACAAGAAGGCGGCTACCTCAGCTGGTTCCGCTTCCGGCCCAACCCGCCCAGCAAGGCATCCAGCTGCGTCATATCTTAGCGTGCCGGATAGCCAATCACCGATGATGACGAGAGCCCGACGCGATTCAACAACCTCACTGCCTTCTGCCCAAGATGTCAGATTCGAAGTTGTGATTAGGAGCACTGGGCCGTCATTGGATACTCAAGATGCGATTTCTGGTGAACAAAAAGGACAAGGTTCGGGTGATGCGCCTATTATGCCTGATGAACGTGGAAATCAGTCAGCAAGTCTTGTGGAGAAGCTTGACTCGCTGCTCGAAGAGATGAGAAAGATGGAGTTCACGTCTGACGAACTAACTAAGTTGGACGGTGCTGCATTCGACATGATGTCATGGGTGAGACAGCAGCAGAGGAAGGCTTCTGGGCTCTAATTTTCGCTTTGTTTTCTGAATTCTATAATTTTTTTTACTTTCTTTGTTTCCTTTACTTTACTTTCTACCTTCCTACCACGATACCATATTTTACAGTTTTTTTTTTTCTTTTTCTTTCTTATGCTTCGTCCAGCGACTTTTTCCATTTACAGGTGTTCAAGGTCATACGGCGTCAAAGGTTTCTGTGTCAGGTAGCATTTATACATAGGTATGGGACTGTTGTTTTCATTTTCTAGATTATCAGCCTGTTAAAGCACTTGAACGTCTTAGCAAAATTCCTAGCTTCCATTCTACTTCTTTTTTCCCAACATTGAACTTTACGATATAATGCTCCCCTTACTTCTTCATTGTATCTCATTCTCCAAACAGTCTTGCCGTTTTAATCTACATATAAATAAACCTGAAAGATCTAGTACGATGCCATATTCTCAAAAAATTATATTCCTTTCGACTAGTTAGGCTGCTAAATGAGGGTTTAGCGAGTTACCGAAGTAGCTTCGAACTGGCTATCTTGCTTACGCTGAGGGTCTAACGCGCATGCATGTGTGGCATGGTTACACACATATATACTCAACCCCGCAGGCCGATATCGCTCATCTCTTCAACTCGAAGCGCAACTTTGAACCTCAGGATATCACGGTCGATATTTCTATAAAAACCATCCGTCAACCGTCAAAATCCGCCTCCCATTCTATCCTCCCACCAGGGTCGCCTCCAATTGATCAACTGAACAGTTCCCAAATTTAAAAGCCATATACAAAAACCATACATCCACGCATACACGCATACATATAAGTATTGACATACATATACATACATACACACCGACCATATTTATTTACACCGAAAATATGCCGCTCCCAAAACTCCCACGAATCCTCCCACCAACCGCTCTAGCAGCGGCCCTCAAAAGAAACCCGCACCACCTCTCCCCGCTACCACAAATCGTCGCAATAAACGCCACATGGTTCATGCCCAACGACCCACAGCAGCGGACCGGCGCCGCCAGCCACCGCACCCTCCGCATCCCGCACTCCCGCTTCTTCGACATCGACACCGTCAAAGACGCATCCATAGACCTCCCGCACATGCTACCCCCCGCGTCCGTGTTTACCGAAGCGATGCGAAGATTCAAAATCCGACGAAACGATCACCTCGTCTTTTATGATTCGTACGAAACCGGAATCCTAGCCGCGCCGCGGGCGGCATGGACGGCTCGATTGATGGGACATGACGGCGGCGTGAGCGTGTTGAATAATTTCAAAATCTATGCTGAACGACAGCTGGGGCCTCTGGTGGGTGGGGAGGAAAGTTTGCTGGATTACGAGGGGAGGGAGATACCCGTCGGTGAGGAATATCCGGACGGTATCACAGTTGATAATGAGAGAGTGGTGGCATTCGATGAGGTGGAGCAGCTGGCAAGGGAGAATTTGAAGAGGGGTGGTGCTGGGGATGTGCAGGTTCTAGATGCGAGGCCAGCTGGGAGGTTTACCGGGAGAGATCCGGAGCCCAGGCCGGGATTGTCGAGTGGGCATATACCCGGTTCGATCAGCGTGCCGTTTATGAGCCTACTTGATGGTGAAAGCAAGGCATTGCTGCCGGCTGAAGAGCTGAGAAAGGTGCTCGAGGCGGCGGGAGTGAAGGACGATGGGCAGCAGAAGATTGCAACGTGTGGAACTGGGGTCACGGCGTCGGTTGTGGAACTGGCGTTAGAAGAAGCCGGGTTTAAGGAAGGAGGGGGTAGCAAGAGGAGGGTGTACGATGGTAGTTGGACAGAGTGGGCGCAGAAGGCGAAAAAAGATCTAATCGTGAAGGATGTGTGAAGATGGGTTTGTCGTATATGGGAATTATTCGATGTGAATATATTGCATGTAGGTATATATGAATGAGCACTCATGGCAGGACCACGGAATGTAAAGTGGAATGAACCAAAGCGTATTCAAAGTGAAGTTAGGTGTCCTCATCAAGACCCATCTCGAAACCGACAAACTGTTCGGCTCGTCGGGAGGTAGAAGAGGAGCATGTCATATATTACAAGACAAATAAGCGAACGAAAGCATTAACACCGGTATCTGCCTCCAATGTTGAAACGAATCAACCGTCGCTGGACATGCATAAATGAATATCTAGACTTTCCAAAAAAAAGCTGCCATCTGCAAAAGTTTTGGAAAAAAGAAGACTAACAATAATAAAGTGAGACCACATTCCTGCGCCAAAAACACCTTAATAGTAATACATCAAGCCGGTACAAAAGAAATCAATATAATGACGCTTCAAATACAACCAAAATTAAATCGACACCGTCTTCAGCACTAGCATTAAGACTGCGGTTGTTGCTGCCCACGTCTCGGACGCCCAGCGCTCCCCGGAATCATCGAATTTTCTCGTCCAAGAGCAGCGGCGCCACTAGCGCTCCTACCCTGCTGCGACAATCCGAACCTTGTGATTCTCGTCTCGATCTGCCTCTTTTTCGGCGGCGGCGGGCTCATAGTGACATCTATCTCGGGAATGAGAGGCTCCAGTTTTGAGACAGTAGGCGGTGGTGGCATTTGCACCATGCTGACATCATCGATCTCCTCTTCGTCTTCAGTCTTCTTGGTAATTTGATTTTCCTTTTCGTTGAGTTTTAATAATGGTAATAGCGCAACATTTGGATCGATGTTCAGGTTTCCAAGAGGGACTCTATCCCGCTTTCGGCTTATCTGATCGTCATTGCTGATGATTTCTACAGGAACCGGATTTTGAGGCGCAGCGAATAAGGAAAGCGACCGACTTGCATTCGTAGTGAGTATGTGCTCTCGAGTCGCAGTCTTCGGCAAATCCGTGGAGAACGGGTATTCTCTCTTCTTCGGAGTGGTCTGTGTCGGTACGTAGTCTCTGTAGACTGCCATCTCGACCTGTCCGCGTAGTCCAGCCAATAGTCGAGCGGAGTGGACGTTGAAAGGTTCGAGAGCATTCTTGGCCTTGGAGTTGCTGCTAAGGACATCCGTATTGACATCTTCAACCGCCTGCTTGACGTCGTCGACGTTGTATCTGACGGCTGCTGTGGAGTTTTTAACTTGCTCTGCGACGGTGTCCAAGCTTGTGACTCTAAGTCTGTGATGGCGTTCATTCTGTTCTCTGGCCCGAGTCACAAATTCGTCTAGTGTCTGCATGTTGACGGCTACCGACTTCATTTGTGCGTTCACCAGCTGAATCGTTTCGGCATGAATGGTATTGGCTGTGTTTTGGATGCTGCCGGTCTTGTTTTCTGCTGCCATGGCGTCGGCTTGGAGCTTCTTCTTAATGTTGTCGCGGGTATTGGACAATTCTTGCTTGAAGGATTCCTCTGTTTCCGCCCATTGGTTCATACCGCTGCAGATGGTGGATGTTGCACCGGAGAGTTTGTCACCGGAAACGGTGAGGCTTGTTTGCACCGATCCCATCTTCTGCGCAAGGCGCCTGTCTTGCTCCAGAGCGTTATTGGTAATGAGTTGGGTGACCTGGGCTAGTAACTGTTGTCTCTCTTGGACAGCCTTTTGGTTTTCCTCAGCGAGAACGGCAGCGATAGTATCTGAAGCTGAGCTCTGAGCTGCGATAGCAGCTTTGTTTGCCACTTCTAGTTCTAGCTTCAGCTCACTGGCTTTCTGATTCTGCACCGCAAGGTGTTTGCTGCAGGAGTCAAACATCCCCTTGAAGTCTCGCCCTAGAGATATGTACGAACAGCGAATTTCTTCTTTAAAGCTTTCCAGCTCGCGTACAACATCCCCAGCGATCTTCTCCGCGGCAGCAGACATGCTCTTCATACCTTCGCCGACCTTCAGCTTGACATCATCACGAAGAACTTTTATTTCTTCCAAAACGAGGTTCATCTCGTCGGCTCCCTCGCGGGCGGACCCTGTTGCGGATTGTTTAACATCATCTAGACGCTCAAGCCCTTCGTCCAGGCTGGCGTATGCTTTAGAAATCTTCTCCATCTGAATTTCGACGAATGTTTCCATCCTAGAGGTGACAGCGTCTGACAGGCGGCTCTGCTCCTCGACGAATTTTCGAATCTCGCCTTCAACGAGTTTCGTGATCTCGCACGTCTGTTGTTTTGTGGACGACCATGTGGCCTTGTTTTGCGACGTCAACTCAACTTTCCGACCAATCTTTGAGTGTAAGCCATCGATATCGCGAACAGCGTTGCTAACAGCCGACACGAGATTCTGAGCTTTGATTGTAAGATCAGCCTCAGTAGCCTGGTATGCTTTGGAAATCAGCAGTTCGTCCGACAGCTCTTGCTTGGTGATAACAAGGGAAGTTTCGGTGCTAAACAAAGCTTCCCGCGTTTCTTCCAGTGTGACTGTCTGGCCATCGTAATCCTTCTTCAGTTCAGTAAATGACTTCAACGTCTTCTCGAGGTTCTCCCTAGTGTTACGCAATTGCCCCTCGAGTACTGAAATCTTTCGTTCGTGTTCTTCGAGTAGAATCTTCCGTGATTCATTTTCGTCCGTAAGATTTTTGTAGTGTTCCTCTGTGAGGAAGACTCCGTGTTTCTGTCGGGTAGCAGCTAGGTCGCCCTTTAGATGTTCAATTTCGGATATGTACTCTTTAATTAGAGCTCGTTTTGTCATCATTTGGTTGATCTGAGGCTTGTTTTCGATATTCTTCGCTGTTGCAGCGTAGTTGAGGGTTGAAATTGTCTCGTCCAAGTTGATTTTTGCTGGCGAGACCGTGGCGATGATGCAAGTTTTTGTCCGGCCACCGAGCGAGTCTTGAAGCAAACGGGTGAGTTTCGACTCTCTAGAGCGTATATTAGCAACCGCGATCTCAAATGGTCCATTCAATCCACAACTAAAATAACGAACCTGTATGGGATATAGCTACTCTTCTCCACCAGCGCCGTGATAACTCTCCCTAAGCTCAACAAACTTTGATTTATCATTCCAGCTTCCTTGGCCCGCTTGTTCTCAGCTCCAGATCTTCCAATGCTCTCAGAACCGGCCAAATCGACAAGATTCAGCTTGCCGCTTCTCAGAAGATCCTCTCCATCGTCCGAGACTTCCTTCACGTGAACCGTAATTGTAAATATTGTATGACTCCTGCTGCTGAGATCGTTGCACTTTGTCGCAGCAACCTGGCGCTTCTTGCCTCCTCCCTGAAGCAACGACACACCCTCCATTGCATTCTTGATGTAACTCTCCTCCATGCCGTGAATTACAACGCCGCCTTTCTTCATCGAGTCTTCAAAGATCTTGAGCTTTACCGCATCATCCATCGATAGCAGATCTCGCAGTTCCTCATTATACAACTCGATATACGAGCACTTGACGCTATACTCCGAAGCTTCGGCATCCAGTTTTGCAAAGAGGTTGTGCAGGGTACGCGGGACGATACCAGCTCCATCGGAATACGTGCCAAAGTAATCTTCCATATCGCCGGACATTGTGTACGTCTTCCCCGTCCCGGTTTGTCCGTAGGCAAAGATGGTACAGTTGAATCCGGAAAGCATCTCGCTAACGATCGGAGCGACCACGTCGTCATAAATCATACTCTGATCCGCCTCGGGGCCGAACACACGATCGAACATGTAGCTTTTATTCGCGAGGCTCATCGGGCCCATCGAGATATGTACTTCATTGCCACGTGGCCCGCCGGGCGTGGACAGGATCACTTGGTTGTTTTCTCTGATTTCTCGCTCGGACCGGCCGCGGCAACGAACGACGACTTGGACGTTAGTCTCGTCTGGGGATCGGTGGCGCCTCTGCGCGTGGGTGGCGGATGATGCTATCGACTCGGTTGGAGAGCTCGGCCGGGCGAGCGCCTGGACGGCGGGGTTCATGTATGCTAGACGCGAGGAGGCGTGGCCTGAGCGCGAAGGAGGCCGTCCGCTTGAGGCTGCTGATGAAGGGGCGCGCATGCCGGGCATGCTTTGTTTGCGGTTGACACCGCGAGGTCCTGATCTCATTGCGAGAAGGGGTGAGGTCCGTCGAAGGACCTAGTTTGAGGTATGGCGACGAGGATGATTTGATGATGACTGTGCGGTGCGATTTTTGTGATCGGATTCAATTCAATCGGACGGAATGGAATATGGTCGAGCGGTAGAGAAGCAAGTTGCTGAGGAGAGCAAGCTTCCGTGGTCGGGCGACGGTATTAATAAAGGGGGAGAGGGATAGATAATAATAATCTCCGACGGTAGATGCTTCCGGGGTCCAGAGTTAGAGTTAGATTTGATGGCATGGACGCGAAGAGAGAGAGAGAGAGAAGATATTATGCAATGCAGCCAGCTTTGCTGCGGCTCTTTGTTGTTTTGGCGTGTTGTGTTGCGTCTGTTCCACAAAACGTAAACAAGAACGTCAACAGATTTCCATTTTGGGATTGGCGCCGTTCGCTTAGCCCTGACTGCAGCTGCAACACATTTAATTTCGTATGTTTTGTTTTTCCACCGGTTGAAATTAGAAACTTTTTTGCACCGTCGGTGTATCTGTATCGGTATCGATATCTATCTCCAGCTGAGATGGAGGAGCTACAGCACCCTGCCAGCGTCGCATAAACGTCATCCCGTATCGCCCGAGCCAGGGGCATGACCCCAATGGAGGCCGCAAGCTCCCTTCGCTTCCGCAATGCGCTGGTCTTCCTGCGACACCAGCTTCGAGGCAGCTATGCCTGTCGTCCCAGGCAGCAGCAATGCCGCACAAATGTCAATACAACCGACTCGCCCGTCCGCAAGGGATTCTGGAAAGATTGCGTCTCAAAGTTTATCAATCAAGGCTACGGCGATATGAAATCAATCACTGAGCCAAAGAAGGGTCTGATGAAGTCGCTGCAAGAGCGAGGTTTCGTCGGGCAGTTCCATGGGTACGCTATCTTCAACTATGCCACTTGATGCCCATGGGGAATATATGTTATTCATAAATATATATGAATGGCTGTCACCACAGGCAGACAAGACACCTGACGTCCATCCGCCCCGATATGCACATATCATCATAGCGATTAGACATTCCATTGCTGATATGAACAAACCCATATAATGCAGAGATATAGATACATTCGCAACCCTAGCCGATAAAGAAGTCCTCCACATGTACGCTGGAGCAGACCCGACAGCAGACACCCTGCACATCGGCCACCTCATGGTTCTCATGCCAATGATCCATTGTATGCTGCACGGCCACCGAATCTCACTTGTGGTATGTCTAAAGTCCAGCTAGTTTGGACATCCTTCTCCGATTATAATCACTCGGGGTAGCTCACACCTTACTGTACTCCAGGTCGGAACCGCTACGGCGCGTATTGGAGACCCGTCCGACCGTGCTGAAGAACGTCAAAATATAAGAGACCGCGGCCTTGGCGAAAAATCGTTCCGCAACGGCACTGCTATTACAAACCAGCTTTCCACAATCCTAAAAAATGTGGTTAATGCGGCCGGTGACCGGGGCTATAATAAGAATCTCCTCGGCAGACGACACATCAAATCGAACTTGGAGTGGTACCGGAATGTGAGCATCATTGACTTCCTGCAGATTGCAGGTCACCGCGCTCGCGTTGGCGAGATGATGTCCAGGAAGAGGTGAGTACCCATACGCTTGCTAGGTGCTACATTACACAGATTCTGATTTCATGGGCAAAAATAGCGTAACCAGAAGACTGGAGTCGAAAGAAGGCCTCAGCTACAGCGAATTCTCATACCAACTCGTCCAAGCAATGGATTATTGGCACCTGTTCTCCTCCCACGGGGTCAGACTACAGGTATACTTCCCACGACTCCCTCCCATCCCAAACTATCCTAGTATAAAAAACAAACCACTCTGACGTCATCGAACAATTGGAATAAATACAGGTTGGAGGCTCTGACCAGTGGGGCAACATCACCGCCGGCTGCGATCTAATCAACCGCCACGTCAACGAAGCCGAATGGATCGAGGAGCAGCCCACACCAGTTCTAATCCGCAACCTAGCCAAACCCTATGGGCTTACCGTCCCGCTGCTGACCACCTCGACGGGCGAGAAAATCTCCAAATCCTCCACCACGGGCAATAACATTTGGCTTTCAGAGTACAGAACCCCGCCTTTCCAACTCTACCAATACCTGATCAACCGGCCCGACGATGCCATGGAACAGTGGCTCAAATGGTTCACCATCATGCCGATTGAAGAAATCGAACAGCTGATGGAGGAACATAAAGCGGATCCGTCTCGCCGTCTCGCCCAGCGCAAGCTTGCGTACGAGGTTGTCGCGATCCTTCACACGGAGGTTACGGCGAAATCGTGCGTGCAGACGACGGCTGTAATCTTTGGCGTTGGCGATGACCCTTCAAGGTTGCAGGATGGCAAGAAGAAGCGGGAGTTGGGGTTGACGCTGAAGGACGTCGAAGGCATCAGCAAGGAGCCGCATTGGGATCCCATCGTCTGGGACGAAGTCGTCGATCAGCCGTTGGAGAAAGCGCTTGTTGCCGGAGGTATTGCACCCAGCAACACACAGGCACGGACAATGGTCAAGTCTGGCGCGGTATCCATAGGTCCACACCTGCGGCAGATCAAGCCGGCGGAACGGGAGATCGTAACGCTTTCGGGAGATGACTTGATTGGTAATTACGTCTTGTTGGTCAAGGTTGGGAAGAACAATATTCACGTGTTGAGGGTCGTGCGTCCGGACGAGATCAAGAAGGCTAAGGAAGAGCAGGCGGACCCGCAAAAGGTGCTCGATGTAGGGGCTGTCGTTGCGAGGAAGACCGCCAGGCAGAGGAAGGCGGAGCGGAAGAAGCAGAAGAAGAGGAATCTGGCGGATAGGAATGTGCGCATCGCACGTGAGAAGAGGGAGACCAAGGCGCGAGCGATGGAGAAGCAGGACTTCCAAATGCAACAGGGCGTGCAGATACCAACCTACGGTCCCGTTGAGCCGTCTCACACCGTCAATTTCAGCTTTAAGAATATCTTATCGAGGTCGATGGCGAGGGCGAGGGTAACTCCGGAGGGGGGTAAAGGCAACAAAGGGGAGTAAGTCGCAGCCTTCCTGAAGAAAAGAAGGGAGAGCGATTGCGCCCTCGCCGTAGCAAAACCAAGCCGTCGCACTTCATCGAACGTCGCTACACCTTCTTTCGTTTCTATTGTATTATAATTGCTAAGAATATTCCGTGTATATATTTAAAATATCTGCCTCTGTACCCATATTTACTGTCTGTATATATATATAGCTGCCGCTTAAGTGCCACCAAAAATCTAGCCGGATTTATGCTTATTATATTCCGGCATCGCGACTAGGAGTTGCGACGCATCTTATAGGGGAATATCAATATTACAAGAAAGCATTTGTACAATTTATCTAGACTTGAGTCGTGTGATTTCATTACAGTTAGGCGGATATTCATTGTTCGCGAGGGCATTAATTCGTTTGGAGATATCATGTACTCGCTCAAGTCTCGTCTCCCTCGATAATACATAACCCCCCCACCTCTAGCCTCCCCCAAAGCTCGAGCACATAAGAATGAACACCATAAACCCGCTAAAAAGAAGTCAGAAAAAAATTTTTATATATCAGCAGTGGCCACCGTTAAAGGAAACCATAGTTGATAAAAGGTATCAAGCTATTCTTGTTTGCAAAGAGCCTGCGCGGAGCATTGAAGGACATAAAAAATATAATCGTCCCTCTTCTGACTCGTATTTGTGTAAAATGTATGTATGTAAGTATGTAGGCCAGTATGTATGTACGCAGATATGTACTTATGTACGTATACCTGCACGGCTCCACTCTGTACGCCTTGTAAATAATACGTAGGTACGTACAATGCATATCGATATGAATATGGCCATCAAGCGCGATCGTGCACGATGGCGACGCCACTCAGTAAAAAAAAAGGGTTTGATGCTATAATCGCAAATCACCCTCAGTGGCCATGGCCTCTCTTAGTCTGCGTCGCATAGTCTTCTCTTTGCGCGTCCAAACTCATCCGTGACGCCTGGCCTAGACAGCCGTCTTCTTCTTCTCGTACATGAGGATATATGCCTCCTCCCTTGCAACCTCCTCCTCAGACACTACGTGTACTTTCAAATCGTCGAATCTCAGCCACTTATCACCTTCCTTCGCGAAGGCAATGTAATGCCCTGTTGTAGACTTGTCCCCCTTATGCACCACCACCCCATATAGATCATACAGCGTAGAGGCCCCAGTGGTAGCAGTAGCAGCATCTACAACGTTCCCGTTCACAGCCACTCCGCTATCATCAGTATTCTCCACCACTCCCTCGCTAACCCCATCTGTAGTGTTGGAGGTGGTCGTGGTCGTAGAAGCAGTAGTAGCAGAAGCAGTGGTCATCGTCGTCATCGTCGTCTCCGCGTTGGAATCCGTAGAACCTGCGGTCGTAGCATCTACATCCGCATCCGCATCCGAATTCGCATCTACTTCCACCCCGCAAATCCGCAAATCCAGATCCCGAATCGGGAAGGCCACATGCCCGCGAACCTTCCTGTTCTCGCCACCCTCCCACAAAAACCGTTTGAGCTCGATACACACATTATCCCCCTTCGGTTTGACGCTGTGTCGCATGCTACGTCCCTTGTCCACCCCGCATTTCGGACACGCCTTCATCTGAACTCCCTCCGGCGAGACGTACGAGTCTGCCGCCCATTCCTTCTGTTCGGGAAGCGTATAGTTGCGCAGATGGTCGTTTAAAGTCGACGGTTCGAGTCGGCTGGTGGCAGTGCCGTGCGTGACGCGCATGTTCTTGCAGATGGGCACTTCGAGTTCCATGCATTTATCCTCATGGCGGGCTGTCTCGTGACAGTTGTTGCATTCAAAAATAGTGGCGTGAACGCCGGCGAAAGAGGTGTCGATGATTTCGGGGATGGAGTAACCGTCGACGACGGGGGATGTCTCGGCGCTGAGAGCTTGGAGGATTAGGATGAGGAATTCGTGCGCGTCCTGGACGAGGTTAGAGTCCATGGCCGGGTCGCCTTCCTTTTCGAGGTTTGCGCGGAGAGCTGTCCAGAATTGGTCGGATGCCACGCCGTTCTTCTTGCCTTGTTCTTCGTCGAAGAGAAGTTCGCGGAGGAGGATGCCGAATTCCTCGCCGAGTTTGCTGCATTGGATGGAATGATTAGCTGTTTGTTTTTCTAATCCTTCTCTAGGAACTGGTTAGTTTTCCTGGTACGTACCCTTTGAGCTTCGGAAATAGCACTTCAGCAGTCTTTTCGGATGCTCGCGTTCGGCGGACGCACTGGCTCTTCGGCTTTGGTAACTTTGCTTTCGGTCTTCGGCAGGCCGGCGACCTCGCGAAATCACAGGCGAGGAAGTACTCCCTAATAGTTCTAGTATGGGCAAGTAGCTGCACGACGACGTTTATGTAGCATGTTGCCCCGAGATTCGAAAGCCCGAGGCTGTGCTCATGCATTGACGGCCTCGGCAGCTTCTCCTCGCTGGTGGTTACGATCTTCTGCTTGCGGTGGATATGTGGGTAGGAGACTGGCTCGTCCACCTGCCTCCGCTTCCTCGGACGAACAAAGTCCGGAGAAGTCGGAGCGGTAGGAACAGGGGCGACAGAGAGAACAGGAACAGGAAGAGGAACAGAAATATCCAAGTCGATAGGCGGCAGCTCCACCTTCTCCGCCTTAATCTTGATGATTGTACCGCTAAACGACTTGCGGCGCTTGACAGCCGGCTGCTCGTCGCCTTCAGCTTGCGCCTTTCGCAGCTTCTTGGCCAGTGGCTCGCCCGTTATTGGGTCGAGCTTGCGAGGCCGACCCCTCCCCCGCTTCACAAGCAACTGGTTGCTGACGGCCGGCCTCAGTGCTTCCATTGATGCCGGGTCTTTGAATTTCAGCTTTATTATTTTCGGCTGAATTTCCTCCACCAGTTTTTTGATCTCCGGCGACGCTGTCTGCGAAGATCGCAGAGACAAGCGTCTTGGAGTCGACTTTGTTGGAGTCGCTCCCTTTGTTGCTGTCGACGTTGCTGCTATTGCTGCCATCATCGCTAACGCATCCATTGTAGGCGTCACCGTCATTGTCGCCGCTGTCGTCGCTGTTGTCCCCCCCGCCATCTCCTTGTGCCGCAGCTGCGACTCCTTTGTCTTCGCCTTCTCTTCCCTCTTCATTCTCTGCTCCTGCAGCTTGATCAACTCCTTTTGGAGTTCCATAATGTGAATATCAGGGTGCGAGAGACATCGGCCCTGAGGAGGGGTCTGCGGCGGCGAAGCAGGCTTCTCCTCCTCAACGGCCGGAGTGTCGACAACGCCGTCGAATGCGCCAAAAGCACCCCTCTCCGATGTCTGCGAGAGACAATCGGGAGGGGTGCTTGATGGCGCATTCAGAACGGCCGACAGCGACATGGAAGACTTGATCTTCCTGAACGCCGACTCATCTGATGGTGTGTACACGGGGTCACGTCGGAGTGTGATCAAGCCATTGGGCTTGATTTCATCCATCGCTGAGATGGAATCGAGGAAGAAGTGAGGGGTGGCTTTGAGAGATGAGAGCGTCGTTGTTTGAGGGTGGAAGTATTGGAAGGAGGACGAGGAAGAGGATGATTGGGAGGTTGGAGACACTGGAGGTTCGGTTGGAGGTGGGGATGGGAATTCGAAAGGGTAGGATTGTAAAGAGGAAGAAGATGACGGGAATAAGTGTCTTCTTCTGAACTGTGGAAATGCCATTGATCGGGTCTAGTAAAATTGTCAGCGGCGTGCGGCTACGTGGGTTGGAACATGATATTGTGGATGCTCGGCATGGACTGCTTGCAAGTGGATGCTCAGCCAATAACATCATCTTGAGCTCCAAGCTCCGCCTTGCTTTGAGCTTCATGAATCTACGGCAGACAAGGTAGCAGCTTTGGTTGACTAGATGCTACCTATAAGAATGAAGAGGATGTAGGGATCAAGACACACAAGAGAAACAAGACAGAGAGGTGTCAAAATAACCCAATGAACATATCGATGACAATATCGATATCCCCAAATTGGAAGAAGGGCGGGGGATAGTCCACCAAAGGGAACTTACAGAAGTGGACATAATTCTCTAATCTTCGACGGTGTTTTTGATCACAGCGTATAGTCCCAATATACGCATACAGGCCCACCTATGAATACCCCAGCTAGGAAACAAAAGGAAAAAAGAAAAGAAAAAAAAAATATATTGGATGTTCTGATCGCTAGATCGTATTGCAGATTCCGTTGCACCGCCGGCAGAAAATATCGTAACAGGGAGGGTTCGGATTGTAAATGTCGACTACGAATAAGGATCGATGAACAAAGAAACGGGTATCCAAGTTTCTATGCAGAACAACTGGTCGTCCGCCTGTCTAGAGGGGTTCTTTTTTCGTAACCGGGTATCGATTTATCGTGCTGAACGTTTATTAAATATTTGATGGCTCGAAAGACTGATTTCGTAGAAAGCTTATATCTGATCGAAGTGTACAGTGGTTTTCGTAGGGTCGTCACGGGTAGTAGTTGTGAAATATTGGACTGGCTGTCATAAAACGGTCATACGAGCACGAAGTACAGAACAGGAAACGAGGGAAGCCCGGTCCGGGGGGTGCGGCTTTCAATTTATAGTATTATCCTCTATGAATCCTGAAGCTGAAGATAGAAGCAATAGAATAAAGATTAGCAGTCGTTTGATATACGCTTAAAAATGCAAAAAATTTAAAAAAAAAAATTTAAAAAAGTTAAAAGTTGCATGTTGTTGCAAAAGATCGTCTGTCCGGCAAGCCAGGAGGATTCAGAAGGCAAAGACCCATCCGACTCCGATCCCAAAGGAGGCTCGACAATCTTGGGCCAAGCTGCCGGCCTTTTGAAAGAAAAACGGTCAGACGGTGTAACTAACTCACCTTGGGGGGTAGAAGCACGTAGCTCCAGCAGCGGTAGCACAAGAAGCCGACGGTACGGACCGAGAAAAGAGAGGGAGAGATCGATGGGCGGTCGAGCAGAGGGCCAGCGGAGAGAGGAAACGGGAAACCCTGAGCCAGGACGGATTAGCTGTCTGGCTGGTTGGCTGGCAGACTGTATGTATGTCTCTGGCTCTTTCTGGCTGTCCGTCCCTGCCTGTGATTGCAACAGGTAATCGTTTTAATCGAGAGGTGGTGCACCGCACTAACAACGAGCAGGTGAATGGATTCAGGTGTTGGTAAAATTGCAAACGGGCGCACACGAGCGAGCCCTTCGATTTCGCCTGAGCCTTGTTTGCAAAGAAAGGTTAAAAACCGACCGAGGGAGACAAGGTGCTTTGCTCACGGGGGCAGGGTCCGCCAGTCAGCAGAGCAGTCGAAGGAGGGGCATTCAAGAGTGACGGTTGGTGGTGCTGGGACTGTGGACAATTGACGAAAACGCATCCGTCATAATGGACAGTCAGTGTGAGGATTCGGATCGGATCTGGAGAAGCAGCAGGGTCGTTCTCCTGCCTGGTGCCTGGTATCTACAAGAGAGAAAAAAGAGAATGGTCCGAAAAGGGAAGAAATTAAAATAGCAGCACNAAAAAAAAAAAAAAAAAAAAAGAGGTAGCCTCGAAGACCAGGTATGCGCTATGAGGAAGGGTCAAGGTTAATGTCACGACTGCTGCTGCTGCTGCTGCTGCTGCTGCTGCTGTCCAGCATCCAGGCCCAGGCCAGGAGGTCAGCCAACCAGCCGGCGCAACAGAGTTAAAGTTGGGTTAGTGCAGTTAGGCCGGCCTATGTGAAGCAACAGCAGTCAAAATTAGGATCTAGTTCTGAGGGTATTGCCTGGAAGAGAAGGCAGGGAGCGAAGCAGCAGCCACTTGCTGCCGGTTTGATTTCGATGTCCCGGGCAGCCACGGAAGGCGGGTCCCTCCTTCGCCAGAAAATTGCTCGGAAGCAGGAATAAGAAAATGTATTTTAGGTTGGCTCGTCTCGGAAACTCGTCAAAAGATTCACAAGCTCCCGAAATCAGCCCACTCGGGCGCCTTTTTTTCTGTCTTTCTGATTCGTGGTGGCCTTCAGTTAGGAATCCCAGGAGAGAATTCAACGGGTGAGAGGGAGAGAGTGTGTGTGGAAGCGGAAAGGGAGAGGGAGAGTGAGAGAGAAAAAGAGAGCCTCTTTTCGGATTTCAGGATGCGAATCTCAAACGGCAGCCCGAATTGGCTTCAACGTCTGATCGCTAAACAAAATAATTGCCTAGGCACTTGATTAATCGAGCCTCTGCTGCTCGTCTGTATATCGATTGGACCCTGCTGCTCAACCTGCTTGCCCAAGCTTAGCTGGGCGCCCGAGTAGCTAGCTGCATCCGACGGTGGGTTCGTCTGACGTCTGGTCGCGCGGAGATAAAATGTTTAAAAGCCACGACGCATATGCACAGCACCAGCATTCGAATTCTCACTCGTGTCTACGTGAATGTCTTTCATCGATGGATGCTTCTAGCAAAGCCGTATCGATAGCAAAACGTGTTAATTAATTAAATGTACATATATATATATATATCTGATTGCGCGTCGTACCACGGTTGGCAGGTCAAAAGCGTATATAAGCCAGAGCAGGATCTCAGCTCATGTGCAGGTCAGCGGATTGCCTTGGCTTGCAAGCATTTAGTAAGAAGCGTCACGGCATGAGAGCCCCGCGAGCGCTTCTCGTTCCTCTGACAAGTTTTGTGAACATATTAATAATACGGCTACTTAATAAAATACTGCTGCTACACACGCTCCACCAGACGGGCGTCTAAGATGCATTTTGCGGGTGTGCATTGGTCCCCGACAGGTTTTGTTTCAAGTCTGCTCCAGCGAATTGGCACGCCGCAAGATGCATCCGCTGGAAGGCTACTTGCACTCACTCGCTCTTGCTCTTGCTCCTGCTCTTGCACTTAGCCGGGGGGGCCAACATTAGCTATTATTATTATTTATTACTGCTTACCGTTTGTCTGTATGTTTCTTCGCTCAAAGGCTAGCAGGTTTCATGTATATCCAGATTCTGCTGCTGGCTGGAGCTCGAGCGCCTGCTCCACATGCGCATACCGTAAAGTCCAGACTCCTTGCTTGGCGTTGCGTCAGAGCTCGGGGACAGCACAGCACCTCGTCAACTTGTAGTCGATGCATGTACATGTTCTCGTCTACGGCACATACCCAAAGGCACCTCAGCTCGGTCTTGGCTTCAGGGGAACACTCGAACTGAGCAAAACACCCCGAGACACCAGCTGGCGACCGGCGGATGCTATCAAATGTCGGCTGGGCTTAAAGCTTCCCAGTTTGCGAGGGTAAACGACCCGCGGTTTCATGGTCATTTGCCCATTCCAGACCTTGCATCGTGCCATCCTACCGAGCCTCCACGCAACGATGGTAAGCTAAACTCCACTGCTTCCAAACCGCGTCGCTAGTTTAGCACTCAGAAGAAGCTAAGCGGTGCCACTGTGACGGCCCTACTGCTCCGACCTTCTAGAAGTCTTTGTCGACAAACCATTATTAATAATCGAGGACCGATCCACCCGCCTGACGCTTCTCTCTGCGGGGCCCCCGCCGCACAGCTGCCGCACTGATTGACCGTCTGCCCAATCCGCCATGGCATGCAGGCAAATCAGTTCAGGAGGTGCTTTTTGCTGCTGGACAGATCCGTGCATGCGGCGGCGGCCTGTCCACGTGAAACACAAACGTCAAATGATCCGGAGCCGAGATCACTTCTTCCCGACGGCGCCCAGCTAATCCCTGTCCGACGTGGATCAATCGTATATTATCACGGTCCTGACCCGGCTATATTCACAGTTTAACAAGCTGGCTTTTCCAGAAGCCCCTTCGAAGGGGTTTCTTGCATCTGTGCTATCGATATCGAAGGTATATAAACCTGTCCATCCAAAGGAATACTGCCTACTCTTTTGATTTGTACTTTTCGCCCGTTGAACCTTATCCTACTATAATATATTGCAGGCGATCTTCTTATAGGGCGACGTCCATTTGACCAAAAGCTGCAATTCTTACTTTTTATTCAACGGGGTTTTAATTTATTTTTATTATTCACACATTGGCTATATTTTTGTTGCCAATCCAAAAATGAAGTTCAACGCCGTTGCCTTCGCCGCCCTGCTTGGTCTCGCTGCTGCCACCGATGCCTCTCAGGCACAAGTCACAAATACGCCAGTCTCAAGCGTGCCAGTGGTCGAAAGTGCTGCGCCGGCCAAAGCTGCGCCGGCCAACGATACCGCTAAAGGTGGCGTTATAGATGTCCCTGAACTTATAATCGAAATTCTCGACAAAGTCCCGGATGAGCGATGCCCGTACAAGAGTGGCGACGGGTCTGTCATGGCTGTCAACTTTGTTGGAGCGCTACCCAATGGCCGCGTCATTGAAGATTCTATGCGTGAGCAAGATGTGTAAGTTATCACTAGCACTACTCTGAGGATTTAGATGCTTGATTCTAACTACTCCCCTTAGAATGACATTCCAGATTGGTCCCGGCGTAGTGATCAGAGGATGGGAGGAGGGCCTGAAAGATATGTGCATTGGCGGTAGGTTTTCTAGTCCCATCATTCTGATTCATGTTTAGAACAAAATGTATCCAATGCAATGCTGACTGGTTGACGCGATGTTCAGAAACCCGAAAAATCACCGTCCCTTCGAAAATGGCCTACGGACCTCGTGGAGCCGGTGGAGGGCTCATCCCACCACACAGTGCCGTGGGTTAGTATATTCCCGATCCGTTCATGCAGTCGTACTTTTTCCGACTATCAAAACTTACCTTGCTAATACCTATGTCCACAGTCTATACCGTCCTTCTTAGAGAGCTTAGAAAGTCCGGGCCAACATATCCTAACCCTGGGTTTTTCGAATACGTAAAGTCTATGAGCGCGGCCACTGCGACCTCTGAAACAGAAGCAGCAACGGAGTCCTCCGCTGTCGATGTCCCTAGCGAGACTTCCGAACAACCACAGGAACCGGCAGAGACCCATATAAGGGACGAATTGTAAATCTGATCTACACCTAATGGCACCATACTCGGCGTGAAGGATATATACTGGGAAGGGGCGCATTTCATACATATCACAAGTGACCGGGTTGCATTATATTATTGACTGTCCAGCCCTTCTATGTACCTATAATATTTTCAGTCATTTTTACTACCAGTAAATAGATTAGTAAAGAAAAATTCATCATGTACATATTTTGAAATAATAATATATTTACAGAACATCATTGACACTTCTAAGTGTCCTCAATAATTAGCCCTCTTTCTGCCCTTCTCCTTCTCCCTCCCCTTCACCTCCTTCGCGGCCGTTGTAGATGTGGCCACCCTACTAACACCAGCACCAGCACCAGCACCAGCACTGGCACTAGTACTACCTCCCCCTCCCTTCCCCACCACCACTCTATCAACCACCCTCGTCTGCTCTTCAATCTTCTCCATAATCGGATAAAACGCCTCATGCTGCACCCTCCCCGCACCAACCTTCCTCTCGATATAAAACTGCGTCACCCTCGGCTTCTCCATCTGCGTCGCATCATACCTCCACTCCATATTGACGCACCCCAACCGCTTCTTACAAAACCTCAATTCCGCCACGGGCACTTCTACCAACTTGGGCCGTCCGAGCACACGCATGGTGTAGATTCGCAACATTGCCGTATCCGCATTCAACCCGGTCTGCGCCCACGCCACCGCAGCGGCCTTGCTGACACGCGCGTACGGCGGAATGCGCACGTACATGTGCGTGATGTATGGCGCGGCGAGGTAGAACATGCCCATAGGCATGGCCGTGATGGCGAGCATTAGCACCGCCGTCAGGGTTGGGTGGGCGCCCAGGATTGGGTATTGCATTAGTGCGGGCCAGGCGTGGGAGATGTTTGGGCCTAGGTAGAAGACGGTCATGAGGAATGGGTAGCAGGACATGAGCTTCATGCAACCGACGTAGACCATGCGGCGGCCGGCGGAGTAGAGGCAGAGGGATTCCGGGTAGAGGACTGTGGGTAGAGATAGGGTATATACATGTCAGCCTTGTTTGTCTATCTACTTTTATATTGGAGAAATGTGTTTTTTTTTTATTTTCTTTTATTTTTCTTTTATTTTTATTTTATTTTATTTTATTTTATTTTCCGAGCCGGTGTATGTGTAGATATCAAAAGTAGATGCGGATGACTTACATTTAGGGGCATTGGGGTCTGCAGGCGTCGTCGCAACATCCTTCTTCCCCCCGAACAGCTTTGACCAGAAATTGCGACGGCATTGGAGAGATTGCAATTGTAGCTGGACATGTCTTGAGCTCGACGGCCGCAGCTGGAACAATATCGAATGTGTCGACCGGGTTCTCGATATAGTTCTGGAGGCAATCGTCGTCCACTGCCCGCTGCCTACGCTCATCGAGCGAAAGACATGGCTCATCACTACTCCCCAGGCTGACAAACCGAAGCGATTGAGCCTTGTTCTTTCTTTTATTTTCAGGCAAATCTGCGTCGAAGGATTACATTTGCCAAAAAGTCGATTTTTTTTTGGTTTCTTGAGGCTTAAACGAGGGTTTCTTGCCAAGGCGAGGATAGTTTGGTAACGTGGGTTGGCGTCAGGCGTCGAGTCACGTCTGCTCCATCCCATTGCACTGCATCCCCCCCTCATCTTCATCCCACGCACGCGTTTGGCCGATACAAATACGGTACGGTACGGCACGATACTACGTCCCCCCTAGTGGCTGGGAATACATCGCCTGTACCTAGACCCCGAGGAGAACATATTCATCAATCTATCTATCTATTTGCACGTTACGCACATTCCTAACGGCATCCGGCCGGTTGAACATGCTGCGGGCATCGGTCGCTCCGCAACTCTCGTTCTCGTAGATCTGATCTGGATCGCATGCGACTGACTGGGTGATAACCTAACTCCCCGCACACAATGTGGATCCTGGACACCGATACAGAGCTGCTCGGAGGTATTTACTTACACAATAATGAATGCTACCTACCATTCTTTCTACGCGGGACGGATCTGCTAATCTGGTTCTCTCCGTTTTGTTCACCAGGCAAGCGGATATGGCTTCGGCCCGGCGCAGAATCGATACTCGGTCGGACGAACTATAGCGGGATCAGTAGGTTCTATCCCTCCACCGCATGCGCCCGCGCTTGCAGAGCCCTAAGATATATATACAAATCTAGGCGCAATAGACGTCCTTGAAGCTAGCTGTTAATCTAATCGCTGACTGCAGGTCCAAAAGCGATTTCGCGACGGCATGTAATCCTGACAGTCGAGGCGGTCCCGGACGGGCAAGGGGTGAGTGGCTATACTTTGTATGGAATTAGTGGGGGTGTATCAGGTCTAGTCTGACGGTTGGATAAAAAACGAGAGCAGCTTAGTATCCGCCATCATTCGAGACTTACGTTGAAGGATGAATCGAAGAAAGGGTCGACGGTGGACGGAGAATTTATCAATGAGAATTCTGTGGTGCTGGATGCCGACACCGAGCATACACTGCAGATGGCTACGGCTCCGGAGATTTTCAGGTGCGTTCATTTTATTTCATTTGTCTTTTTTTTTCTTCTAACATGCTATTATTCGATATACATAGTGGATGAAGATTCCAAGGCTAACTTGCATGTCTCTATTATTATTTTTACAATTATTATTCCTCCAGAATAAAATACGAACCCCAAATATTCACAATTCACATCACAGGAAAGAAGAAAGCCAACTTGAAAATCGGCCTTAAAGAATACCTCGACAAGCTCGAACAACTGGACATCAAGTGTGTGGCCGAGTTCTTACCGGGCAAGACTACCGCTGCCGTCGTCACAAAGCGGAATCTACCCGTCAGCCTCCGCGCTCTCGTCAACGGCGCTTGGATTGTAACAACTGCCTTTGTCGACGCCATAGCAACAGCTGCTACCCAGCCGCGAGCAGAGAACGGAGAGCTACTGGACAGCCCCCTACAACTCGATATTACCGGAAATTGGCCCGATCCTCTAGCTTACCTACCCCCGCCGGGCGCAGAGCCTAACCCCAAGGGACCGGAGTTCTTCAAGCCGAATCCAGCGCGGAGACTGATGTTCGACAAGTGGGTGGTGGTGTGCTGCACCGCTCAACATATGGATATCTTTATGGGCGTGGTTACGGACGCCGGCGGGAAGATCGAATTATTCGAGATTGTGGAGAAGAAGACAAAGCCCGCAGAGCTCATTGTGCATTTGGATAGGATGGGATCCAAGTATATCGTTTTGGCGCCAAACACGGATGATGATTGGTATACGAATTTTAGAGTCGAGGTGGAATCGAGGACCGGTGTGAGGTTCGCGGTGCAGAATGAATTTCTGGACGCGGTCTTGCTCGCTGATCCCAAGGTGCTGAGGCGGCCTTATGAGGCAGAGTCTCTCCCGATGCATGAATCGATTGAACTGCCTAGTGCTCCGCCGGTTGCTGTTGCTGAGGGTATGTATAACCAGGTCCACCCCTTAATATTCTGTAGGCGCCAAACTAACTATGTCGCTACAGTTATTAAAGAATCACAATCTGTCACAAGACGGCCGCGAACCAGAAGACGAGAGAGGGAGATAGCGAGTCCCGAAGTTGCGCCGGAACCAGAACCAGCTCCCGCAGCCGTTTCGGCTGAAAGTAGTCTACGCAGAACGCAAACGACACAGTCACGAACCTCTCGATACGTGAGCCAGATCAAGATTGATGATTCGGATGACGATAACTTTGTCCCCTTGCCAGCCCCTCCGTCCTCCAGTATAGCTGTCAAACCAGTAACCCAAACCGTCAAGACTACTTCTAGAGTCGCATCGTATTCTCAGGCTGGACCGATGGCAAAAGCTACACAGCTAACGAGCATATCTGAGACTCAAAGTCAAACCCAGGGAATTAAACGGCGTAGCCTACCGTCAGATGACGAAGATGATGCCGCGGTTATGGACAGGATATTGCCTGGGCAGGCGGCTATGAAGAGAAGAAAAATCGAAGAAGAAGCGAAGCAGACCGAGGCGATAAAGCCTGCGAAGCGACAACTGCCATCGTTGCGACAGAAAGCAGACACACCAGCACCGGCAGAACCCGAGCCGATGCTAGGAGAGGACGAAGATATGGAAACCAAGCCTCTCTTAAAAGGGAAAAAGAAAGCCGTGGACAGCGTGGTGATCAAGACCGCGCAGGAAATCCGCAGGAAAGAAGAAGCTGAAGCGGCACTAGAAGATGCAGCTTACGAAATGAGTCCCGAAGAGATTGCTGCCGTCGCTAGAATGAGGGACCTAGCCCTCGTGGAGGTCTTTGACGTCGTCGCTCGGACGGACCGTCCCGTTGCTAGATCACAGGCATACGGCGACGAAAGCTCACGGTGGAGTGAACGCTGGAACGGCCGGAAGAACTTCAAGAAGTTTAAGCGACGGGCGAGGAACGGTGAAGCGGAGGGCCCCATGCGACGGATGGGCGGACAAATCATGGTGCCGCTTGTGGAACACAAGACACGGGATTATGGCATCGGCGAGAATTATTGGCTGGAAGGGTCGACGGCTTCCAGTGGTCGGCGGGGCAATCAGTCAGTGAATGTGTCGCATATTTCTGAGACGCAGGTGCTGCTTGCGCCAGTGCCGAGGGGTTCGCGACAGATTCAGGTGCAGGAAATTAGCAGCGAGTCTGAGGATGGGTTTCCTGACGATGTTGATGATGCGGTGGTGGTGGTTCAGGAGGAGGAGACTAATCGTGATGAGTCGGTGCCGGTGCGGCGGTCGCAGGTGGCTCGGACGCAAGATACGCAGGCATCGTCGATGAGAGGCAATACGCGGTTCAGCGTTAGAAACGCGACGCCGTCGTCAGCATTGTCTAGGTCGAAGAGGGCGACGAGCAATAGGAACAGCGTGAGCGAGGAGCCGGCGAAGAAGAAGGCGAAGACGAAGGGGTCGCTGTTTATTAATGACAGTGATGAGGATAGCGACGAGGATGAACTGAAGTTCAGGTTCAAGTAGTCGGTCTTGTTTTTGATGGCATTGGCTTTTGATACTAACTGCTTATTTAATATTCCTTTCTTTATATTTTGGAAAAGCTTGCAACTAACCGGGCGAACATTAGGGTTTATTCCAATTTTTTTTTTTTCTTTGTAACACTCTGATGGTGTTTTCTTAATTTTACCATCTGCCATACCTGCATTCTGTAAAAGCCTGGCGTTCGGGATGAGCTGTACTATTCTGGCACTTGGGTTACAGTTGGTCCTTTATATACAAGTTCCCTCGTAGTTTGCGGTCTCTTACGAATACACACATATTTATACACAAATTACCAGCTTCTAGCCAGCTTGAACCCATTGGAATAAAGGTACCTAGGTAGTAAGATCCAATTTTCAATATGGAGTTTCCATCATGCATCAATGCTCCTCTGTATCAGCCTCGCTCAAGCTCTGAACGGCACTGTCCAGCTCCCGCAGCCTCTGTCCGACCCGTCGTCTGATTTCCTCGCCGTCCTCCGGCGAACTGCTCGCGACTGCATCTTCGTAAGCTGATTTGAACTTTTGCAGCTCCTCGCGAGCGGTTTCGCGGTCGTCGCGGGCGTAGATTGTATTTTTAGAAGTCTCTTCGACCGCTATTTCGAACTGGAGATGTAAATAAGTGAGTAAGTATTAATCACAGCATCGAAGATAATACAACCGAATTAAATAGACTCAAGCACTTACCTCTTCCTTAGCAGAAACGTAGAGCTCGGATAGGTCGTCGACCTTGTCATCGACGGGGCGTTTGCCCGTTGCGTATCCGTGCCGCGACGAGCCGCGAGTTCTGTAGTCGTGCAGGTACGTAAATACCGCTGCTGCAGGTCGCGGGGTGTAAAAGTAAAGCGCTCGTGGCGGCAACCGAGATGGTATTATGCTCCGGGGTATCCGGAATAGCATCGCGGTGGATAGCATAAATAGATATATATAAATACCTACTTACGTAGATAAGTAAGTAAGTAAGTAAGTATTTATAGACTCCAATTGGATATACCGATCGTGATTTCTGCCTTGGCTACGCTGGCTGACTGACTGACTGACTATGGCTCGTCCAAGCACAAGCCTAAGACAAGTTCATACCAATTCGTTCGGCCGTCTACCTTCTACCAAGCAAGTAAGTACCAAGTAAGTGAGTCTCTCCACCTATATCGATATCTATTTTGTGGAGCCGTGGCGCGGGTAGATGAGGGTGCATGTGGAGACACTAAATTTCTCCAGCTAACGTTAGCGTGCAGGACAGCCCTGTGACGTCGGTTCCATTGCGCCGGATCAACGGTAACATTGGCATTGGCGTCTGTCCGACCATCGAATTCGATACGAAGAACGTACGTACTCCCGTTACGTTGGACGTTGGGTTGTACCTAATATATATTTTATCGATCGGTCAGGATCAGGCAGCCCTCGGCGTAGATGTGTGCGCGTACCGTTCGTGGATACTTAATATATAAACCTCCGACAACCATATCGGCGTATTGCAGCACATTTGAGATATAATTTAGTCCCGGCCTACGACAAGAAAGATCACGATATTTATTTAAAATACATACGTTCGATTCGCGAACTTTCTCCGACGACGGCAACGACGCGATGGGGCAATCCCAGTCGGACGAATCCCGTCAGCAGCTCTCGCAAGGTAAACTAAACCCACTCAACTAACCTTCCAATTCCATCCTACGCAACGCGCAAGTCTTCCAAGGCCAACTTAACCCCCCCACCAAGTACATTATCGCTGATATGATAAGCTTTGCGCTGCACTGAACTGAACTGATCGATTATAGGTGAACTCTCGCACCTCCTCGCGGTCCGTCTACAGAAACGTACATTCAAAGACATCGAGCTGTACTCCTTCCGCGATGTCTTCTTCTCTCTGGCAGAACACTCTGACAGCGTCGCCTTCTGGTCCGAAGATACGCTCACTCGCTTTCTTGAGCTGCCGGACGCTCTGGACGTCGGCTCGCTGATATTCCATGCCTCCAGCGTTGGCGCCGGCTTCCCGTTCCTTAGCCAGGGACCCGCGATATTGGATTGGGAAGGGATGGTGCGGGTTGTTGCCATGTTTACGGGAAGGTACAAGAATGTTCTGAGGAAGGGGGCAGGTGATCCTGTTAGGTTATGGTTTAAAATGTTTTCGGTTTACGACCGAGGGAAGAGCGGGGTGGAAGATGCGCAAGATAGGGAAGAAGGAAGGACTCCAGCTGAAGCTGGAGGGGAAGCTAATAGCGGCGACGGTGGGGGACCATCCGAAGATCCTTCTGCTATGGATGATTTGTTTCAGATAGCGGACCCGGAGGACCTGGAGGACGACGATGATGACGAGCTGGCTCTCGCGGCGTTGGATGCGCTGGACGCTATCGAGGTTTTCAAGCATGCAGAGAAACCAGCGATCAAGTATATACAGCGCTTGGATCCAGAGAATATGGTCAAATTGGTTATGCTGCTGTTGGTTGTTGCGCCGCTCGACCCGCAGGAATCGCTGGCGACGTATGTGGAGAGGTACTCAGCGGACGCGCTGCCGGATCTGAAGAGGACGGCGGAGAGTATAGTCCGGAGCATGAGCCCGGCTGGGAAGCCGATATTATGGACACCGTTCAGCAAAAGTGTCAGGAGATCATTGGTAAGCACCCTTTGCTGTATATGCGCATCCTTACCTGTGAGATTGTGGTGGATGAAACTGACGTGGTATGCATTATCCAACGGTAGCCATACCTATTCGACGGCTTACGGCCGCTCTACGAGCACTTCCTGTTCAGCAAGCGGTTAAACATGTCGAAGGAAGTTCGCACGCAGCCCAAGTTAGCGCCGCCGTTGCTACAGAACATGGGAACAATCATGACCAATAACATCTTGAGCCAGCTGTCTTTCTTCCTAGGCGGCGACAACCTGTGGAGGAAGCTCCGAAGGTTATACGTGGGCTCCGAGGCCGGTTTTTCCATGGGCTCTTTCGAACAGAAAGTGTTCAAATGGCGGGCGCCGACGATTCTGCTGGTTAGCGGAACGAGAATGCTTGCCACCCCGGAAACCTCGCGGGAGAAGACATTCACAGAATCGTTAGCGCCGAAGAGGTTCCCGGATAGCATCGATACTGACGGTAGCCTGGTATTTGGAGCATATATTGACGTTCCCTGGAAGATTTCTCACAAGGGTAAGCATAACATAAATAAACGCTACGTTGATTCAGGTGTGAAAAGTGGTTTTAATTTTTGAAATATGTCACATTAGAGTGCTTCGGCTCTTCGGCAACAAAGGTCTTTCAGCTCTACCCCATCCATGAGGTTTTCGAGACCTCGCATGCGCACACGGACTACATCTACTGGAACAAATCTGCGGGTGTCGGCTTTGGCGCCCCGCTCCCGAGGATCAAATCCGGCGAACCGGTGCTGCACATGAACCTCGGTGCGATGTCGCTTATCCTCGATGAGTCTCTCGAGTTCGGCGTGTTCACGCACAGCTCTGCCGGTGGCGGAGCGTTCCACAGTAGCGATCTCCCCGGTGGTGGACGTAGAGACGACTGGCAAGACCGGTTCGAGATTGAGGAGATTGAGGTGTGGGGACTCGGTGGGGAAGAGGAGGCGAAGGAACAGGCGAGGCAGTGGGCTTGGGATGAGGCGGAGGCGATGAGAAGGAGGAACGTTAATATGGGAAATGATGTTGAAGCGAATAGAGTATGTCTCCATTTATTCCCACCGTCTCGTGATCAATATTTGCTGTCCGTATGTTTGGCAGTCTCGATGCTAATGTCCCTTGGATGGTGTGTAGGCGCTACTAGAAATGGCAGGTATTATAGGAGGGAGTAGAAGTGGTGGGAGTGTGTAGCGAGTGCGTTGGAGTTTTCGGGTCTGCAATTCCATGTTATAAATTTTCCTGTAATAGACTAATAAATAGCAGGACACTTATTATTTTATGATACAGGAATAATCCTCCTGCCCTCCACTGCCTGAAGATCCCCCAACCTTACCAACATGTCCTTGTATGGAAGATATGGCGGTCTCCTTGACTTTGTCGGATTGCATACCAACCGGAGGAGGCTGCAGAGGATATACACTAGGATCATGGTACCAGGAACAGGAAGGTCGGGATTGTCTCTGTCTACCGTACGCTGGGAGAAAATTTGGATGGTAAGCCTAAGCCTTCCGTTGCAATCTGCGATTAAGATAAAGGAGCACTTTGAAGAACGGTAGAGAGCCTGGATGCTTTTTGGGATCATTTATTCAAATTTTATATTGGCCTATTTAAGGTTTTCGATCAACCATCTCAAAATTGCCATAATTGGCTTGTAGCGGTAGGGTGTTCTCATATTGCTAGACGCTAGAAGCTAGTTTATAAACCTATTCATGCTCTATAGGAGGTCGAAGTTGACATCTCTTCTAGTTGATTTGATATGCTTCGTACTTTGAGGCTATGTTACTCATAGACTGTGCATGTAATATTATCGACTATCTAACATCTCAAGCTTCCTCGAAATAGAGTGATATATCTGCGTACGTCCGCCTATAGGCCTACTTCCCGACAACTGGACAAGCTGCGGTATCGCTGCCCTTATACTCTGTAGCCTGGCTCTCTTCAACGTTGATCGTCTTGCCACCTTTCAACTCAACTTGGTACATTCCGGCCTGAGATCGTATTACGCAGCAAGTTAGCATCTATAAGGTAGCAGTAGAAAACGGTGTTTTTATGTACTTACCGCGAAGGACTTGACGACGCCTACCTCGACTTTACCGCCGGAAGGGACGTTGACGTGGGTACCCTGTTCGTGTGGATATGATATCATGGTTTAGTGGTTATTTCTCCCTAGCTCGGTGGGGTTGAAGAGGAAATCGATATGAGTCGGTTTTGCGGTTTATGGGTCTGTGTCTTACCTCCTACAGGTTTTGAAAGTAGTATCGTTAGCTATCGAGTCAAGATCGTGATACGGATGCCCTTGGAGTTGAGCTGAGATGTGTTGCCCCGCGAAATGCGAACGGCGGGGTAATGCATGATGCTACTACCCCTCGCTCGGAAGAGCTCAAACTTGTGCATCGAGCGCTAAACCACAAGCTTGCAGGCGGGTGGCGGAGCAGGAGTAAACTTACAGAGTATGGCATTTTCGATCTTGCTAACTATTCTGTTTAGAGAGTCAAAAGCTCAGTGTATTATTTGGTGGACGTTTATATCTGCGATATTTGCGGAGTCTTCTTGTTGCTGGTTGAGAAAGATGGCTGTTCGTAGTGGGGGTAGCGGGCACGATTTAAATATAAATCCTGCTCCGCTAAATTACGTCCCCCCCGTCGGCCCACTAGTCTTGCACCTGCCGAAGCAAAGCGGTGCTGCATGTGCTGCAGCTTCACGTAATGAGCGCACTCACCTTTCGACTACGTAGCGAAGCTAGGAGTTAAGTGCTAAGTCGAGATGAGGTGAGGCAGCAAGGCTGGGGCATTGATTAATCCGTCCGACAGGCATCACCAGCCAATCACAGCAGTGCTATATCCAAGCGATGTGCAGGAACCCTGCGTGAAGGACCCCGATGTGCACTGCGCTAGTCAGTTTGGACGATGGAGATGGGGCACGAGGCAGGTTTTCTCATCCTTGTACGTTTTGGGATAACCAACGTGGTTCGAGTAGTCGGACTCCGAGAGCATCAAGGGAAGGACTGACGCCATGCGAAAAAGAAGGCTCTGGCTGAGGATATGCGTGTTTGTGTATGTTTGCGTCTGCATGAGGAATGTACACGCCCATATCACAAGGCTGTCCATCGTATAAGGTTTAGGATTGCAGTTATTCCTACTAGCTTAAGTGCCCACGTCGGAAGCGAAGTCTGGTCGCGGGTTAGACGCAATATTTAATATACATGCTGCAGACAGAAGGACCTTGCAGCGGAGGTGTCGTAGTTACGTATGTTATATAGGAACATACATGCATGCATATGCATTAATTTATATCAGCCTTCCGTCGAAGCAACGCGCAACGGCGAAACTGCCAGCCAAAAAACAGCAAGGGCAAGGGGAAAGAGTCGATATGCAGGATGTTCGGGAATGCGAGGATATGTGCCGGGTGTCGCCACCACCAATGTACAGCGTAGTTTACATTTGTTGTACTTTACATCTGTTGTCTAGGATAATATCGCCGTCAGGTTCGAGGCTGAAGAAATTATACCCTCGCCTTCAGCTTCCCATGCTACACCCAATCGCGGATTGAGCTCCCTTTCGCTCTCATCAGCTCCTCCTTCCAGAAAAGCAGTATGCCCAAACCGCCTTTGTACCACCCTTTCTTCCATGCAAGATATCCTACAGCACCGGTGGTACCAAGCACCCATGCCGTACCCATCGCTCCGAGCACTCTTTCCTGCCGTTTTACCCTCTTAATCACCTCTGAGTAGCGGATGTTGCTAAAACTAATCATCGAGTACAGCGTGCGCACACCGAAGCACGGGAACCAACTGTAGAGAAATTCTTGGAATCCTTTCTTGAGTAGATACGACTTAGATGTTACGGATGCCCGCATCTCAACATAATTATTCATGGCGAGGTCGTTGATGACGACGCAGTCGGGATGGCGCTCAGCAGTGTAGCCATCGAGGGCTTCAGTGAGGTTTGTATCGGCACAGATGTGCTCCCAGAGCACACGGACATCCTCGAAACCGCAATTCATGCCTTGACCGTAGAAAGGCACCATCTGTGTTTCTCGTCAGTTCGGAAAATGTACACTTGGAGTCCGAGTGCATGTATATGAGGACTTACGGCGTGGGATGCATCGCCGAGGATAACACATTTGTTTTTGTAGTGGTACGGATTACACTGTTGCGAAGTCAGTAAGGTTGCGCGGTATGAGGGCGAGATGAATATATCTGCCCAGGGATGTTGGATGTAGAAAGCTTGCCTTCACGGATATCAGTGGTAACTTTTGATTCTTCAGATATTCACCGATTAGTCTCTCTTCGCCCACTAGCGACACCACATCCGGAAACTCCGTTCTGAAAAAGTTGAGCAGCGCTTCTGGCCCGACAATGTCCTTAAACATACTCTCGGGCATGAAGAGCGTGCAGGTGAACGAGCGATCCTGGTTTGGGAGGGCAATGAACATGAAAGTTTGTCTCGGCCAGATGTGTAGGTGGTTCGGGTCGAGCTGGAAGTCGCCCGTTTCAGGGTGTGGTGGGATTTGGAATTCACACCAGAGAGAGTCGATGTATTCCTGAGAGTAGTTGAGTCGTACATACTTCATCATCTGCCGTCTCGTTTGGGAATGCGCGCCGTCAGCACCGATGAACAGATCTGCCTGGATCCGGACGTTCTCGTAGTCTCCATTAGAGAGCTTTCTCTCAAAGACGGCTTCATTCTTCTCCAAGGAGAGCGATTTTAGATTATGATTAAACCTCAACTCGACATTGTTCATTCGATCGAGCTCGTCTAATAGCGTTTCGTTGAGCCTTGATCGATCGATGGACCTAATGAACTGTTTAAACCGTATATTTTAGTCCACTGAGGTATACTATCACGGCCAAGCTGGCGATATCGTACCCTTTTGTGCACGTCGTATTTCTGACTCGACTGTCGCCCTCGCTTATCGTGAATCATCCGTCCGTGCATGGGGATAGCTTCCTCCAGAATTGTCTCTGTGAGCTCTGGATCCACTGTTCGCATTCCATTGATACCTCGTTCAGATATCGCGAGGTTGATGCTCTTGGTAAAATTCAAGCTGCGGTTCTCCGGATTACGAAGATCTACAGTCAAGCGAATATCCTCGCGTCAGATTCCCTGCGAGTTGAAGGATATTTGACGCGTAGCTGAAGTCTAATTTACCTCCTCTGAGCTCGTAGACCGTGACCTGCCATCCTCCCTTCGCGAAGTACAGCGCCGCCAGGGCTCCAACAGGGCCAGCTCCGATGACCGCAACCCGTTGCGGCTCGTAGACCGTGGCGCTATCCGAGGAACCGGACAAGGTAGTTGGCGCAGCGCTAGTCGACCTGTACCGCAGTTGATATAACATCAGCAAGCCTCCACACCGCAAAGTCGTCTCTCGCATACGCGATCCATGGTCATTGTTTGTGTATGCATGTAGATGCATATAGAAACGCGGGAATGTATGAAAATCTGTACGAACAAACGAAGCACTAGTGCAGTACCGGTGGCTGCAGCAGCGGACGGACGGACGAGCGGACCGAACGCAAGGTAATTTACCTCCGGCTTTTCTTATGTCGCTTGAACAAGTTTTTGGATTTCTGCTTCTCCCTCGTTGGGCTGGTGGGCGAGAAGACGGCTTCGGCGGGGGCACCACTTCCACCCTTCGAACGCTGCGTTGACTGTTCGTTCCCCATTTTCTTTTGCCTGCTTGGTTTTGGTAACGTTGGTGCTACGAGCAACGGCGGAGATGGGTCGAAAATGCGGAGAACCAGAGAATGGGAAGAGATTTCGCGAAGGCCGCCTCGTAGCTGGGCTGGTCTACGGCTACGGTGGAACCCTGCAGGGCTCTGGCCATGTGATGATGACACCAACCGTGTAAGCAGGCCAACCAAGGCTCGATAGCTTTACAGGCCAAAGCTGTTGGAAAAGAGCACTTGTAAGACTTCCCGTTTAGGTAGTCTCGGGACACTGAGACGAACATCGGCTTACTGGATCGGGCATGGGGCGAGAGCTCAGAATGCTAATCTAACTGGCTGGCTTTGTTTTCTAGGACTTTCATTGGACAGTTGACAAAATTCAACAATATCACGTCGCAACCCAGGAAAAGAATGTAAGGCTGCCTGATAATTTACGTGGGTCCGAACATGATATGTAGACAAGCGGTTCACTGAGTCAGGTCCCATCCAAGCTTTCGTGCTCAAAGTGACCGCAACCTTCCTTGGAAATTTTACTCTTTTTTCTTTCTTGGTACTGGTTCCCGTTCGTGTCTCATTTCTTGGTACCGGTTCAGTGACACAGGTACAACTGCTTCTTTAAACCGGCAAAACGCTTACAAGGAAGGTGACACAGATAAACTCGTATTATGGCACTTCTACCTGCTTTAGTGCTGATATCAGACCCAGGCTACCTCTTTCATAGTTGGGAATGTCCGAGTTTTCTAGTTTCAACCGTTTTGATCAGCCAAGCGAATATGTGCTTGGCCTTGTCGGAAAATTTTCGACGGCTCTGCAACTGTATCCGCTGCCTAACCTGCCTCTGGAAGCTCCTTCGTACGTAAGCCATCGGAGAGCAGTATCTCCGAGACAAGGAGGCCATATCGATAGGAATGTCAGGCCATTCATGAGACAGAATCAGCGGTTAGTCCGAGTCAGGTTACTGCCATGCCTTCCGACACGCAGGTCATGCAATCTCATCAACGAGCTTAATCGCATCCATGTCGGGGATATGTAGAATGCCTGTTTAAACGTCGTATACCGTCCTGGCCTCGGCCAATGCTATTCATCTAATTCGCTAAAATTGGAAGTCCGGCAGATGAAATAGAGTAGATCGTCAAATTGTAGATCCTGGATTGAATTTTGAAATTTGATATCGGATACGGTCTCGTATACGTAAGATATAGTTGGAATATTGTTTCGTAAAGCGGGCTGCCATGATTTAGGATGGAATAATGCGATTACACGAAGCGATATCTTCTGCCTATAAGAAATAAATTTCTAGAAGCACGTTCGCGTCTTGTTAATTCTTCTCTAGATTTTTATTCCGAACTGTTTTTTTTCCTGTTAGTTTGATATATTTTATTAGGGCATTGACGCAATGACAGAGTCTGAGTCCTTACCAGCGAGTAGCAACATTGCTAGTCCTAAGCCAGCCGGAACAATGATTAAGACAGATATGAAAACCGGTAAACAGCCGTATGATATTGTAAGTTCTGTCATTCGCTTCCAGAATCCAGATCATCAATTCTGGTGGGACAGAACAGGGAAGCAGTTAGCAGAGCTGCTCAAATATGCCGGATACCAGAAGTCCGAGCAGTATAATGAGCTACTATTCTTTGCTCTCCACCTGGTTCCAGAACTGGGGCCATCGCCAGATGCAGATGGACATCTGAGATGGCGGAGTCCTCAAACACCTGATGGGACCCCTCTCGACCTCAGTTGGGAATGGGGTCTTGATGGCAAGGGAGTCATACGGACTTCGTTCGAGCCTATAGGACCACACGCGGGGACTGAACTCGATCCCTTCAATCGACACGAGACCGACGCTTGGATAAAACACCTTGATGACCAAGGATTAGTGGTCGGCCTCGACCTTGAATGGTATCGTCATTTCACTCAGCATCTCCTCCCATCAGATGTTGGGCGTGTGGAGATGACAGATAAACTTAACTTTGAGCTCGCGCCAAAGGCCGGGACATTTGTGACGCGGGATATCGATCGAGCGGGCCCAATCGTGAAACTTTACATTTTTCCCGGCCTCAGAGCGCAAGAGCTCGGAGTTTCGAATCAAGATGTCGTTACAGCAGCCATCCGGAGTCTCCCACCAGCGCAGTACCAGTCTCTCCAAGTTGAGCCAATCATTGACTACCTCGGCGAAGCCGCCAGAAAGTGGAACATGGAGACCGGTATATTTTCCTGCGACCTGGTATCGCCGAAGGCCTCCAGAATTAAGATATATACGCGGGCCCCAAACACCACCGTTGAGTACCTCATGGATGCACTCACGCTGGGTGGCAGGTTCCCCCTCTCGTCATACAGCGAAGAAGCATTGGCCGATGTAAAGGATTTCTGGAAGATTTTTATCGACGATGCGCCAGACGTCCTGCCGGCTGGTGGTGCGGAGCGTGCAGGACCAGGCTTCTATTTTACCGTTCGCGCGGGAAATCCCGCATCGCCCAAGGTGTATATATCTCCGAATTCGTTTTGTAAGAACGACGCCGAAGTTCTGGCGCGGTTACGACGATACTTTTCGACGCGACGAAATGCGGAACGGATGTTGCCGCAGATGGATAACTATGAGAAGGCGTTGAAGAGCATCTAGTAAGAGAGATTCGATTCGAATAAACTTTTGAGGATCGAAAATGGCTGACCAGAGGTTTTAAATGGCAGCGGTGCAAAGCTCCTCGAGGACCACGTCGGCAGCCATTTTTATGTGAGCTGCGCACTGCAGAAGGATCAGCTGCGGGTTGTCACATACTTGTGTCCACAGACTTTGGATCGCGAGAGGGAGGCTAGGCTAGCAAGGGCTGGGAGCTACGAGATTTCGAACGCCCTGATACGCAGGATACCGCTGATAAGTAGATTGCAAGATTTGAGAAGCCGATTTTTGCAGATTCTCGGTTGACGGGCTGGCCACTGGCGTTCGATGCAGTTGGTGGATATCAGACGGCACAGAGACAGCTGAGGAAAGGGGAGGCAAATTTTGACAATGGCGTGATAGGACACACTGTTGAACGGTAGCCATAATAGCTAGTTGAAAAATGGTGCAGTCTTGAACCAGTGTGGTGGCCAGTGGTGGTTTAAATGGAGGAGGTCTTGCAAGCCAGGCCTTCGAATTTCCAGGCAAAAGGGACCGAAGTGACCCACACTAGCTGTATATATCATACCATCCTACAAATTATATATCATTATCTATTATAATATAATATCCATCAAATGTACAGCCTGATGACAGAGTCGAAACAATGTTGTATAGACAATCTCGTAGATATGTAGACTTTAAGCCAGGTACACCGGTTCACTCGGACACGAACCGAAATGATAGGATTCTTGAATTCTCAGGGTAAATTGCGCAATCGCTATATATATCGATATCGGCAAAGTGGCCTCGACCCGGATGCTGGAACGCAAACGCCACTTAAGGTTAAGTTGCGATGAGGCCATATGCCATGATATGATATGATATGCATAGCATTCGCGGCTCACGTCTGCACGAAGTTGACGGAAAATTCCACAAAATACGAACTCCCAGGGCATGCTTGGCGGGAAAAAATTCCGACATATAGGGTTTGATATATAAAGGGGAAGGAGATAATGTTATCGTGTGAGAGTATCCCAGAGTCAAAACTATATATAGGATATACTGCGGCTGAGAGCTTAATATCATTCGATCATATGGATTGTAGAGTAAATTCTAACTTTATCAGCTGTGGTTGAGGTTGGGCTTGCATTGCTTGCCGGCGCCGCGATGCATACAGCGACGGGCTCTCCACTTTTGTATATCTTTCAGATTATAGAAGCTGGAAGCGCTGTGGCCGCACCACGTGCATATCCCTCGGTGCGATCAGGTCAGCCTAAGTCTTCATTGAGAGGTCGGGTAGGCTGGAGAAGCCTGATGTGTTCGCAGTGCCGGTGTGCAAGCGCCACGGCGCTGCGGCATGAGCCAGGCCCCGAGGAGCTCGTGGAGCGCGATAGTCTAGAAGCTATTCGGCCACCAGGAGGCCAAAATCGCAGAACGAGTGCCGTAAAATGCCGGTATTTATAAAAGATATCGGCTTGAAATAGTCCGGATTCTCCGGATGCTTACCGGATCGATTCAGATCCCGCCTCCTAGACAAGATGGAATTTTAATAGTTAAGCTTAGCCCTTCACTGCTACTATATTACTGCTATTATATTACTGCTGTTATTACGTTGCTAGATTGACGGGACATATTGCAATATCGTTGATTACGACAATTGCTTGCCACTGGCAATAGGTGCAGGGTAGTTGGAGTGACACAGGTAACGGTATGTGCGTTTGGGCATAAATATTTGACCCCACCAATGCTCGGTATCCCTAGAATCTTTATATTTCCGAATTTAAAGCAGTTGGATGGCTGGGCCGTGGCGCATGACAATTGAGATGCACATGTATATGCACCTGTCCCAAGTCTTTGCGTCGATAAACTTGAAGCTACCTAAACTTGAAGCCTAGAAAGACGGCGAAGGAGCTAAACAGAGACATCTTTGACACAGGAGGTTATAATTTCTAGCCTGCATCATGCAGCTAGTTCCAAGTTGGCAAAAGCATTGGATCTCAATCAGTTTGCAACGTTTTATATACAAATACATATGCATCCGGCGCCATCGGTACCTCTGTGTAGACCGTTGACTGGACCTGCCACCGTGGGGGCTAGATCGTGTAGAAAGACAATCGATATAATCTTGATCAATCGGTACACAAACACGTGACACATCCACTATAGCCATACAATTAATATGGCGATTTATAGCGCAATAGCAGCCGACTTAATAAGTTTATGGGGACAGCACATTTCAGAAAACCGCTTATAAAGAGGTGTGGAGACGATGCAAGTGCAAGCCCGGCTTGATGCATAATGCACAAGGAATGGCCTTTTGACTTTACAAAGTTAGCGTCATGTCGAAAAGCTTCCTTTATATAAATCTCCCAAATATTCAAAAACCTAGTTGGCATGCAACTATATGGCATCTACCAGCCGCACAAAACGCCCTAAAACGTTCATATCGCAGGCTATATTACATGTGATTATTATACACGAGGGCCCCCCCAGCGGTGCAGCAATGCTAGGTTCCTAAGAAACCAAGGGGCCGACTAGCCACCATCGTTCCCAGTAAAGATAATACGCATGCATAGTACATGTAGTGGTGGCACTAGGCTCCGCGGATGTGCTGAACCGGTCGATAAATTACCCTAGATATCACTTTTTGGTGCGCAGTAGTGTTTATGGGCACGCTAATGACCAGCTATTGCCGGTATGTCGACATACAGAATGCAGCACTGGCAGTCTGACTTGAGAGTTATGAACTACTGTATATAAAAGCGAAAGAAATTCCCTGCTATTTCCATTTTGTTATCAGTATCCGGTATCTATCGATCCTTAGGCCTTGTCCTGTGAGCTCAGGTCTAAACTTAATGCAGGCATTGTATCTCTACGCATATATACGTATCGAACTATAATATTAATTAAACTTGGAGCTCCAGCACTCACGTGCTCCGTTTATCTACCAAAATTATCTTCTCATCTCCGACGGTCTCAAAAATGGTGGCGGTAAAACTATACCTGCCTCTATTTACAGCGATCTTCTTGAACTGGATGCCTGATGGTGCATTATCTTTCTCCCCATTTGCCGATAAAGTACCTCGAGATCCTCCCACGTTGGCCAAAAGAGGTGCATCAGCAGTTACCGCTGTACCACGATACGAATTTAACATCCAGAAGACGATTTTAACCGACGTCTCCAATCTCCCTGGATTAACTAGTGGGCAGACTGGTGTGTCATTAGAAGGTCTCACGTCAGATACCGCTAGGTCTATTCTTCGAATTCATTTCGACTTTGACTTATTGCAATTGTCTCAACACGTCATGGATCCCTCCCCGCCAACCCTCACGTTTTTCTTTTATGGGGAGCTCGCGAATGACGTCCGTGCTAGCGGCTTCACGTCAAGAGCGCCTCTTATTATAACCTTCGACGGAAAGCAACCGTTAATAGGAGCATTACCAGATCCAGTAAGGCGGCCATTTAGAGCCTCTTGGAGACCCGCGCCCGGGACCGGCTGCAGTGCGGGCACGGCAACAGATTATGTCTTCCCGCCCAATGCACCGGGCGCCCGTCAACTCAACGATGTCGCCATCTGTTATGGCAACTCGCCCTCCTGCAATGTTATGATGGATGTTCAATATACAAGCAGCTACCAGCAATACGAAATCTATTTCTATACCGCAGATGTTCTTCCTATTCAATATACTGTAGCAAAGTTAGGTCCGACTGGGGCAACCGGAAACCCTACAACAAAAACGTGGCAAGCATGGTCTCTCAGATGGACAATCACTGGTTCGTTGGGCACGGACATCTTTCGGAATGTTCGTATTGAGAAAATTAGGCCAGGGAATAGCTAATAGATTACCAACATTGCGTTTCCTTTCTCCCACTTTCTCGCCCTCCCTCCCTTTCCCAATTACCTCCTCGAATCCTAAAAGGTTCTTTTTACCGAAAATATCTCTTTGTAAAACGTCTGTTACGTTTCCGTAAGTAGCGTCTGGTTTGTCATGTTATGACTATAGTAGGTCAGGGCAATTTGGATCCCAGAGCTAGTTTCATAGCCGCTTATATGAGGAATAGGTATGGGTATCCTCTATAAAACGGAAATAGGATATAGGAAACAGTTTTCCGGATCCCTAGTTTGTAGATGCATCAAAATAAGCGATCAATCAATCAGTTCCTCATCTTCAGAATCGTGACAGTATTATAAAGCTTGTTATCCTCGATAATTGAAGATCAAGCTACCCGTTTTATTTGTACCCATTTTCCTGTATTAGTAACAATATTTAGCGCGGTATTGCAGATGAATTCTCAACGTTTAAAAATGGTCGACCTCGCGCGAGGGGTGTGTATACATTCATACAGCGGTTGAAACCGTTAGCTATATTCATGTATTCAAATTTGAAAATAACTAGCATATTTGGAAATGCCACAGGAGCATATCACATTATTGTAGTCAGCCCCGCCTCGCAGGAACCGGATCAGAAACCTTTGTGCTATGGTACCCACCCATCTCACTGGACGAAGTCTCATACCTGTGTTGTTCTATCAGACTCGATACCAGGCGTACACTTAACCCACGCTTAACCTAAACGCAGTAGCTAGTAGGACTAGGGCCTAAATGTTCTATCTGATGGATTAGGATAAATAATAAAGAATCTATTTTGCAGGGCCAGCTTAATTCCGATGTCAATTCTTTACCAAAAAGCCCAGGCGACAAAGATACACAGGGTCCCCTTTATATCAATTTATCGCCAGGATACATGAAAATCACGCAAAATCCACTACACGCATGATATATCATTATGGATGTGCAGAATTGCATATGTTGACTCCACGCGCGAGACCGAACAGCTAGTATATGTTTATTATATTTTCTCACGGCACACGTTCTATTATAATAATGCCGAAGGACATGATCATAAGCCTAATAGCGCATTAGCCGTCCCACAGCGGTACCCACACCGAATTAACAACCCTTCCAGGACTTGTACGATGAAGCCTAGAGCCTCCGAAGTCACATGGTGGCTAACAACGAAGCACCTGTACTGTGATTGGTGTTTTCTCTGAGAATGATACAAAAAGTATTGGCTCGTACTCATAATACAACAAATCAATCTCGGGAGGGCCGGCAAAACGCCACGGCATCAGACGCATGATGGCTTAAGTAGCGCACCAACTTGAAACTATGGTTTTCAAATAATTGTTAACGCGAGACAGCAGTATCTATGAGTCGACAGAATTTCGAGGCGTTGTTGTAGTGAGAAATGTTATTGCACTGCATGACTCAAGAAACTCGAACCGCAGCCGCGATATTACACAACAGCACCATGGCGTCACTGCATGGGTTTGGGCATGGCGGTGGCGGTGGCGACCATGCCATCCTTTTTATTATTGATTGAATATTTTTTGTGCCGAGTATCTAATATTGCGTCCATAGGTAATATTAATCCAATGGGACGACTGCATGCTGCTGGTATGAGCATGAGCCGCGTCGGCTTCGGCGTCTACATATATCTCCGCTCCCCATACCATCGCAAGGTTATGTTCATCATCGGCGCACATTACATTGTATATATTCGTATGTATACTGGAATGTTTTGACAGTCGATGGTATGAGAGAGGCGACTGCCTCGGCTAGCAATCTAGATATAAAACGTTAAACATGAAAGGGATTAGATCTAATGACTTTAATTATTTAAACGAGTTACATTATTTGGGCATGACAGTCTCAAAACTAGCCCGTTTAAATGGGATTCTAAACCCAAATCGCACGAGTCATTGGAGGCTTCTGGGAACGCCCGGAAATTGGCTTGCACACGCGAGGTCTTCCAACATGCAACGACTTTGCACCGTTCGCGTGGAAAAGTTTAGTCTAATCCGGCTCGCGGATAGTATTGTTGCACAGCACGTATACAGGAAGATTGCCTCACAAGCAAATTCTCAAATTGCGGCACGATATTTTCCATATATTCGCGAAGCGGCGGTCCTGTATGTAGGCGCATCCGGAAGAGGTGACAAAATTGAGAAAACATCATCTAATTAAGCTGGGCATTACTCGTCCCCCAATCAATCAATCAATCAATCAGTTGTATTTTCGAGGATGCAATTAGACGCCCTTCGAATCCGCATTACCCCAGCTATGGGAAACGGTGTTTCCCCGTTCCATTTTACGGATCTTTGAACATCCGCCGCTCCAAGTTAATATATTGGGTAGATTGTTCTTACGAAGACTAGAGTAGATCATTTCCCCTATAAAGCCAACGATCATCTCCCTCTCCTAACCATTTTCACGGCTATTGACTCTTGATTTCCTCTGTGGCACTCTTAGAAGTTGTAGCATTTGAAACATTTGACTCTTTGACTACACACCTTATTTGATTGAAGGCTTGCGCCGTATAATCCCTCCAAGCTTCATTCGATTGCTTTAACTCTTCCGATTTTTCTATTCCATCTACAAGATAATACTTTCGACGATGGTGCTTCTCAAACCGTATATCCCTCTCTTGGTGGCAACTTTGCCAGCCCTTGCTACGGCATCACGTGCTGGTATCATCTTGCTGAAGAAAGCGACGGTGTTTGCAAATCCTGAAAACTACCAGCCATTCTCAGTCCCTAAATACACTCCGCCTCCAGTACCCTACCTGATCCAGCTTCAGGATGCGGTCGACCGCACCGATGGCAGCAATATAGCCTCAACTGCCGCGAAACTCAAAATAAAATTCAATTATTTGCGGGGCATCGACGCAGGGTCAACAGCCCATATCGAATTGTTTAACGATCCAAACGATTTAAGCAAACCGCTACTAGATATTGCTATTAGCCAGTTGATCACAATAACTGCATCTGATGGCTCTTCATCAGTCCCTGCAAGTCCGCTGCCTATCCTTTCGTCCGCTAGTTATTCCAATTGCAACACAATAACCAATGAATGCCGCCTGGAAATAACAATTTACTTCAACTTCAAGCCAGGACCGGTCATTCCTTTCACCGAATCGACTTACCTTGTTAGCTTTTACAATGGAGTGGCTGCTAACTCGCCCCCGCCGGCCACTGTCAAGAAGCAGTGGAGAGGCACGACACCAGGCCCTGATGAGGTGAGGGCAAAGTATCTCCGCTATAGAGTTGAGGGCAAAGATGCTTTCTCCGGCAGTCTCTCAGTGGAGTATGCCCCTTACTAAATGTGCTATGACACAAAAAATAATATTTCCCGAGCCAAAGTTGGTTCGAAAGTTCTTTTTACTGCGCAAATCCTTACTCCATAATTTGTTTCCTTTATCGATGGATGGGTTAGCTCTGGTTTACGAGACAAGGCTAGCTGGATGTCTTTTAATGTGTGGGATTATGTGCAGAAAATATCTTGCCTGATACAAATATATGTGACAATTGGCAGCATAATTTTTTGGTGGCCGTACAGCTGCCGACTCTAGCTCTTAATAATGATAATTCAAATTTTAATATCCTCTATGAATTTTTTCGCTTTTGCGGACTTCAGCGCTTGCAGGACGGCACCTTCCCCGTTTCCCGTAGAAATTAAATTATCGAAGAGATAAGTGAGGCAGCTGTGGACGAGTGCCAAGTTTTCGTTGAGGGCGTGGTATTTTGTCCCAATATGCACGGCCACATGCAGCTGTGGCGCATTAGATTTGGCGTATGTCCGACCATCCTATCGGATCCCGTTCGCTGGGGCATCGCAGTACGACACTTTCTGTCGAGGAACCACAAAGTTGAAACCAGGCTGTTGCACACTAATTGCCGAACAGAGGTTGAAATCAGCGTAGTGCGCAGGCAGCCAGATTCGACGATTCGGCATTTATATCTACAACGCTCGCAATCTCGGCGTTGATCTGTGCTGGTTGAGGGGACTCTTACAAATTTTTTATAGATGTATGCATGTGTGATTTTGATTTTAGCAGGTGGATGCATTCGCTCGTGCCAGATGTACCTGTACGCAACTGGATAGTGGTTGCCGGTCAGCCTTGAAGCCACGGCAGGCCCGCCCTGGCGATATCATGTCATGTTAGAAAGCATCCTGGCCTCCCCTTTCTGAAACTCAACCCCAAGTCAGCTTGCTCGTCAGATCCAAATTAACGTCAACTCGGCCCACGAGCCAGCCAATCAAACGGAACCCCAAACTTGACCTCCTGGCCGAGATCTCATCTTGAATCCGTTCTGGCCAAGCCCGAGTCCTTTCCACACTACACACTACCGACAGACAGACATTGAAGCAGAGCATGTCGACGTTAACTACTACTACTTCCATCACGCTTACGAGTCGCGCCAGCTAGCCGCATTCCTCCCCTAACACTCGCCCATTCTTTCTCCATCCTTCCGCCCTGCCCCGCGCCCTCACTACTTTACTTCTATATGTAGCATACCGACCAAGATCACAACCCGTAGCCTTAATTACCCTCCGTTTTTTTGTGTTGGCCCTTAGAAAGGGGATAGGAGTCCCGGTTCAGGCAGCAGTCACGGTTTACAAACCTCGCCAACAGTGGTGTCAGAAACAACGACGGACCCCGCGCATCTGCAACTCGACCGCCATGAGCGAGGAAAAGGAGGCCTTCCGGCTTCGGGAGCGCCTCTCTCTTCCTCCGGGCTACGAAGAAGCTACCGCCGGTTCCTCATCCTCCCGCGCCGGCGACGTTAGCGATAATGACGACGAACCGCACGAGAGCCAACGATTGCTGTTCTCTTCCGATGATGCTCACGACGACGCCGCGGCTCTTGCAGGCCCCAGCTCCAGCAATGCCGCTTCCTCCCGACAGCGCAACAACGCGACGGCAACCCGGCCAGATGGCTATCAGCCCCCGACGGTACAGTCAGTACGGTCGTCGTTTGATAGCAATTCTTCCTTCTTACCGTCATCGTCTTCATCCGAATCCGGTGACAATGGCCGTCGTTCAACGGAGTCATTACGGAGAATATTGGAGGTTATGGACGTGGAGGAGCCAGAACAAGACGGTAGATCGTCGAGGATACGGGAGAGGATATCAAAGCCGTTTTCTATAATCGGAGGCGCGATATCGTCTCTCGGAAGCAGGGTGGGATCCAGATTTGGTTGGTTTACAAGCAGGTTACCTAGGATGCCGAGGATGCCGTCATACTTGTCGTTCCCGTCAGATGAAGACGGGGTTATCAACTTGCAGAGATTCATCGGGGTGGTTATTGTCATCGTCATTGTAAGGAGAAGCTTGACTCGCACGAACAGGGGAATCGGGGTAATGTGAGGAATGAATATGCTGACAGTTTCGCAGGTCTATGCCATCTTTGCGACGGATGTGTTCACACTACGAATGAACCAAGGTCATCAGTACGATCCAGATTCGGTGAAACGATACTTAATCGATAATATCGACCCGGACAATATCAAACACATGCTGGATTATCTATCGAGCTTCGATCATCTTGCCGGGACCGAAGGAGACTATCAGATGGCGCAGTATGTTGCCGAGAAGTTTAAAGAAGCTGGGATGCGGGATGTTCGGACAGAAGAGTGAGTATAACCCGAATCACGGATACTTGCCGACTAGGAGACAAATGTTAACGGTTGAAACAGGTACGAGGTGTACCTTAATTACCCATATAAGGATGGTTCCGGCCGGCACGTAACAATAGTCAGTCCGCAAAACCTACGATTTGAATCTAGGCTCGAGGAAGAACACTTCGACACCACGAAAAACCCCGGTAAAATCACACCGGTTTTCCATGGATACTCCAAGTCTGGCAACGTTACAGGACACCTGGTGTACGCAAACTATGGATCGCGGCAGGATTTCGCATATCTTAAATCCAAGGGCGTCGATGTTAAAGGTGCTATCGTGTTGGTGAGATACTTTGGAACGGAGTCCGACCCAGCAATCAAAGTGAAAGCAGCCGAGGATGCTGGAGCTGCAGGATGCATTATCTACAGTGATCCAAAGGAAAATGGGATGGTGCAAGGCCCTGTCTGGCCGGATGGCCGGTGGTGCGCTGATGATTGCGTTCAGAGAGCATCCGTGGGGCTGATGAGATACCAACCCGGGGATCCCCTGACCCCAGGTGTCCCAAGTACTTCAAAATCGAAGAGGATAACTAAAGATAAGGCAACTTTGAGCAAAATTCCAAGCTTACCACTGGTACGTTCATCGTCTCGGAATGTTTATGGCCTATGTTAATAATACTAATGGACACGTAGGCATGGCGAGATGCTAAGGCTCTCATTAAGTCACTCAACGGTCACGGAACCCACCTGGCGGATGCAGGTTGGATTGGTGGTATTCCGGAAGTAGAATGGTGGACTGGTGATAAAAAAGGGCCTCAAGTAAACCTAGTGAACGAACTGGTCGAGCATGACAGGCAAAAGATCTGGAATAGTGAGTAATATGACATCGATGAATATAGGCACTCTCGCGCCTGAATCAACTCGGGAATCCATCGCTAACTCTTTCCTAGTTCTTTGCACAATCGAAGGCTTCGAACAGCCGAGGAAAGCCATCGTAATTGGCAGCCGACGAGACTCGTGGGCATATGGCGCAAGCTCCATGACGGGGACTGCAATTATGCTTGAAATTATGAGAGTGTTTGGCCAGATGTACGAAATCGGGTGGCGGCCTGCTCGGACAATTCATTTTGCTAGTTGGGATGGCGGGCAGTATGGCGGAGTTGGTTCTACGTTAGTGACTATCTCACGAATAAATATGTTTACTGAGCTAACAAGACTGCTAGTGAATGGGTGGAACAATACGCCAACGAGTTACGAATGGATGGTGTCGCCTATATCAATGTCGGAACTGCAGTCTCCGGGCCAGACTTTATGGCGAAAGGCTCCCCAGCACTCAAGCTAGCTCTCAATACAGCATTAGGCTGGTTCCTCGACCCATCCACGAATACAACTATGCTAGAACGGTTCAGTAGTCAGATTCTCGCTGCACCGGCTATCAACACCGACAGCCTTGCGTTCACAAATTTTGCCGGTATGGCATCAATAGATATCGGATTTGAAACCAAGGATGGCGACAAGGCTGTGCCGCTACACTCAGCCTACGATAGCTTAGACTGGATGACTAAATTTGGTGATCCAAACTGGGAGTTCGTCCCACTCCTTGCCCAAATCTGGGGTGTTCTCACGATCGTCATGACCGATAACTTGGTTATACCTTTGAATTACGAAGACTACGCAATCGCCCTCGATAAACACCTCGATGATCTAAAGAAATGGGTTGATGGAAAGAGAGACAAGCGGCACAACGACCCAAAGAGTGTGATAGATTGGAAACCGATGAAGGACACGATTAAGTCACTTCGGGAAACAAGCGCTCGTTTCAATGACTTCATATCACGACTCGAGAGCACATTACTGCAGTTAGACGGCGCAGAGCCAGCTGCGATGACGGTTGAAAGGCTGGAACATAACAATAAGTTGGCGCTTTTCGAAACTCACATGCTCGATATGCTGGCTGTTCCCAAGAGAGAGTGGTTCAAGAATACTATATTCGCGCCGCAGGTACGCTATCTGTCATTTCTTACACTGAGTTGAGTTAATTTGATGCTAATAATTTTCGGACAAACAGGTGCGCAGTGAGTTGGACCATCTATGGTTTCCCGCTATCGTCGATGCCGTAGAGGCAGGCGACTGGGACAAAGCCCGGTTCCAGCTCGAGCGAATCCGGCAGATCCTGGACAATGCATCCAGCTGGATTGCAAACCGGTGACACAATCACACTTCACTGTTTCTCATTTTCATATACTGTATTTCTATTTAGCGGATTATCGTGATATCGGCCTTGCAACCTGGATATACCAACGGTAGCGTTCCTTCCATCACTGTTGTTTCATCATTTCCTTGGGCTTTTCATCAAATACTCTTTTCCTATAATGCTCGCGTTAATACGCAATATCTCTTACTATTATTTTTTTCTTTTGTTGTTTGGTGGGCGCGTTACCATCTACCCTTCCCTTTGCTTAAAGTTGGCGGATATCGATGGCATTTATGGCGTTTTAACTTGCTTGGTCCCTTTTCCTTTCACTTTTCCTTCTTCTAAAGAAAAGTGACATTGGTCATTTTCAGTATATTTAGGTAGATACTAGGCACTTGTACATATTACCTTATATCTTTCGAGCGGCGTAATCGATACATGGGTTTTAAAGTTAGACCAGCAGCCTCCATGCCTGAGAACAGTAACAATGGATCCGGAGATACGGATATTAGCCCGCCAATCAACCAATGCAGGTGAAGGGTAACCTGTTTTGGAAGCACTAGTTTGGATGACAGGCCAGTTTGGGGAGCTGCCCCAGGTTTTTTGCATCAGTCGGCAGGCATGATATCAGGCCATTGCTGCGCAACACCATCGAAACCGACGACGTTGCGTTGAGAAGGGTACTTCCCACTCCCGCTGCTTTCTTTCCACCGACACTTCTCCCTACCAGCATCTGTCTGTAAGATGGCGTCCAGACGGGCCGCCGCGATAGCTCGGTCGTTATCTACTGGTTTTATCAGGTAAGCTTTTCTGCTCTCAATCTTGTCTTTATTAGTCGCTGTACAGTGTACATTTCTGTGGAAGAACAAGGCATGTGCTAATTTAAAACCACTACTTTTTTTTTCCTCTCAAAACAGACGCCGAGTATTCTGCAACCAGCAGACTTACAATCCCTGGAGGGAGGCTATCCGGGCGATATCAACCTCGCCGGTGCAGCCCGCGCCGAGTTCCGCTCCATCCGACCCACCCAGCGCCGCCGCCGCCGCTAGCAGCGGCATCAGCAGCAAGAAACGAACCTTCAACATCACCAAAGCCGATGCCCAGCCAACAATTTCCAAACACCACAAAATCAGCTTCGACGACAAGAGGATCTCGGTCCCATGGGAAGAAGGCAAAACCAGTACCTTCCAGCACATATGGCTGCGCGACCACTGTCAGTGCCCGTCATGCATGCATCCACAAACAAAGCAGCGACAGCTGGACACCTTCTCCATCCCGCTCAACATACGTCCGTCGCAAGTCGAGCCGCGCGATGATGGTCTCTACGTCGAGTGGTGGGGCGATCACCAGAGCTTATACACCTGGGAATGGCTGCACCGACACTCCTACGCGCCGCGACTAGAGAAATACATCTCCGTGCAACGTAAACTCTGGGGCAAAGAGATCGAAACTGAAACCCCAACAGTACAATATGACGAAGTGATGGAGTCCGACGCTGGCGTCGCGGAGTGGACATCCAAGATCGAGACGTATGGGTTCTGCTTCGTCGAGGGGATACCCATCACGCCGGAAGCCACGCAGCAGGTTGTTGAGCGCATCGCACACATCAGACATACGCACTATGGCGGCTTCTGGGACTTCACGGCCGATTTGAAGATGAAGGATATGGCGTACACCAACCTCGCGTTACCCGCGCATACGGACACAACGTACTTTACCGAGCCGTGCGGGCTGCAGATGTTCCACTTGCTTGAGTTTGAGGGGACCGGTGGGGAGTCACTGCTGGTGGATGGGTTCCGCGCTGCGCGGATACTGCGGGATGAGAAGCCAGAGTCGTTTAGGACGCTGTCGACGGTGCGGATACCGACGCATGCGTCGGGGAATGAGGGCGTGAGTATTGAGCCGTACACGCCGTTTCCTGTATTCAATCACCATCCGGTTACGGGGGAGTTGGTGCAGTTACGGTGGAATAATGAGGATCGAGCTACGATGGATAGGTGGGGGGATCCAGAGGAGGTGGAAAAGTTTTATCAGGCGATATTTGATTGGAATGAGGTTCTGAAACGGTCGGATGGGGAGTTTTGGCGGCAGCTGGAGCCGGGGAAGGCTTTAAGTATGACCCTGCTCTACAGATAAGATTACCGTATTGTGTGGTTGTGACTGACTTATGTTTCGCAACTGTAGTCTTTGACAATTGGAGGGTCTTGCATGGCAGAGGTGCCTTCACGGGTCATAGAAGGATGTGTGGAGCATATAGTGAGTCTCCAATGGGCTTACGATTCTACTGTCTAGAAGTTTACTGACTGTTACTTGTAGTCGCGCGAGACGATTTCAGTTCGAGGTTAAGGCTGACCAACTATGGACGGGAGGAGATTCTTATGGGATTGTGATAGCTGCTCTGCTGCAAGCTTGTCGACGACGCCTGTATGGCTGAGAGCGGGTGGTTGTGTGATTTTTTTTTACCTAATGGCAGCCTTGGAGCTTGATGGTGTACATATTTGCTGCATAGACGTGTACATGTCCCTTGATGATACCGCACAGATTTTATCCACATCTTCGTGTATATATAAATGCCATCCGATCTGTATAGCTGTAGACGTAGCTTTACGTGGGTGGTTGCTACGCGGTGTGTTGTGGCCGTCGCATGAATCGATTTTCTTTGTTTACCACATTCCAAAACAACCAGCACCGGATCCTCGTCCCTCCAAACCAGGCTGATAGATACAAGTGTATTTTGCCGTACATCGTCGAATTCACAGCGTCATTCATTCGTAAAAGCTGAACGGCGGTTTCTTACCATAGCATCACTCTCGATTAATTTCAACTCGACCGACAATCGTCGATATCCTTCATTCCCGCCCACCGTCGCCTCACGGCAGCTTACCCCTTCACTGACAGCTACGAGTCACCACCCTGTCGCCGTTGAATCGAACCGCTTTTACCACCAACGTAGCTCGCACGACCAACTTGCGCCATGTCGCAAGATACACATCTGTTCAGCGCATTCAAGCGCCCTAGAGAGGTGTGCCCGCACCCACTGCTCTACCGCGACATCAAGCTGACCGTCTGCTGCAGACGCTATCCGCGATCAACAACGTGAGCGCCATCCCACAGCCAACCTCCGCCCTCAAGCGATCCGCGTCCAACCAGGGTCTTCAGGGCCCTCGCCCCTCACAGCCAAACTTCCGCCACTCGATGCTGCCCCCCAGAGCCGGCGGTAGCCTCGCCAGGACATCCAGCGGGGGAAACCTCGTCGACATGGGCATCACAGGCGGTAGCCGGCGCGACTCGCGAATAGGAGGCGGGTTTGCCAACATGCCTTCCTCGCGGAAATCATACGCGCCTACGTCCTCCACGCCGCAAGCCATGGACCACCGACGCAGCAGCATGTACTCCCGCCCCTCGATGGGTGGAGGCAGCAGTGGCAGCAGCTTCTTTGGATCCTCCGGGTCCAGCGCGATCGCTGCAGCTGGAGCCGGGAAGATTGCTGACCCACGACCGCTCCGCGATGGAGCGTTCAGAGCCAAGATGGCACAGGATATTCAAGATTACCTCCTTCGTCACGACTTCGAGATGGAAACAAAGCACAATCTAGGCCCAAAGGCGCTGTCATCGCCCATGCAGAAGGACTTTATCGTGATATTCCAGTGGTTGTACCACCGCATCGACCCGAGCTACAAGTTCTCCATGAAGGGTCTAGAGACGGAGGCGCTCCCACTGCTTAAAGCGATCAAGTACCCGTATGTTGGAAACATCTCAAAGGCCCAGTTGGGCGCAGTGGGCGGTGCAAATAACTGGCCGACGTACTTGGGCTTGCTGCACTGGATGGTGCAGCTGATCCAGGCGACGGAACACTTTGAGGACGGGCAGTATGATGATGCGATTGAGCAGGGGAGCTTGGATATCGGCACCTCGAAAGTCGGGTACAGGTACCTCTCTCAGTGCTATATGACATGGCTGAACGATGAGGATGACTTTTCGCCGTACAAGGAGGATATGGTGCAGGAGTTTGAGGCGCGGTCGGCGCAGGATCAGGAGAGTCTTGTGGTTTTGCAGGCAGACTATGATGAGCTTGTCAAGGCGATCTCGGAGCTCGAGGATGAGAGCGGGAAGTCGCCTTTGGACAGGCTGAAGAGTGAAGGGGAGACGCTGCGCAACGATCAGGAGAAATTTAGGAAATACATCGAGCACCAGCGGGAGAAGACTACACAGATCAAGACTGTCATTGCTGCGCTGAAGGAGGAAGGCGACGTGGCGAAAGTCGAGATTGTTCGGCTAGAGGCAGAGAAGACGGAGCTGCAGACAGCGGTCGACAAGCAGGGATTGTCGATCGTTGATATCGATCGCATGAATACAGAAAGGGAGAAGCTTATTAAGGGACTAGAAGCAACTGAAGCTAAACTGGAAGAGGCCTCTCAGGTCGCTGCGAACAGGGAGGCTGAAGCGCTGAAGAAACTGGAGCTGCTTGAGCATGCCGTTAAACGGTACAACGAGTTAGGATACAAGATTGGTGCGACATCAACGGGTATCAACGGCCAGACGTACGAGATTGATATCCTCCCACTCAGCAAGGCAGCCCAATCGGCGCCTGAAGGTAGCAGCGGTGATGATGAGCGGCTATTGTACGATGTAGGTGTTGGATATGGGCCGCGACAGGTGCTGAACCTAGATCTGCGGCACGACGTCAAGCCGACGCTTAATAAGTTTCGCGTGGACATTGCGACACGGATCCACACCGCCCAGGACGTCAGTATTAAGAATCAGGATCGGCTGGATAATATCCAGGAGACGCTGAAGGATAAATCTGAGGAGCTGGATACGCTGGAGGCGAGGCTTTCAGCTGTGAATGACGAGTACAGCGAGATCAAGGAGGTATGTTTTTACGATTTTCCAACTTCTAAAACCCCAGTTCTTTCAATGCACACGTGTCCGCACGGGAATTGAAAGACGCAGGAGGATTTTTGAAAGCTAATGTGAGATTTTTTGGTTCTATTTACAGACATCGGCAACCGAGACATCAGCCTCAAATGCGGAGATAGAGAAGCTAGAACGCGAGTTGCAGTCGATGCGAATCAACGCGCAGAGCGGGCTCCTGGCACTGGAGCAACGGTTGCAGTCGGTCAATATTGAGTACGATCAGCTGGCACACGGGGCGCACGTGCTGCGGGAGTGGTATCACGGAGAGGTGGAGAAGATGCTGCAGTCAGTTATCCACTTGAAGATGCATGTGCAGGATTCTCTGGCCGGTTGGGATTTGGAGGTGGATAAAGAGCTGGAGGCTTATAGAGAGTCGTTGGATAAGAAAATCAGCAAGCTGAGGATATGAAATGCACTATGTGATATTTCGTTTTCACATGGGTATTCTGCCCTGGCGGCTGCAGCTTGGGTTTTTTTTTGGCTTTTAAACTATCTTTTATTCGCAATGGCATGAGCTCAGCGGTCCCGTCGTCAGCGATTGTCTGCATATGCTGCTCTTTCCTATCTATTCGTTTTGGAAGCCAAGCCCTCGCTCATATAATTTTTTATTTTATTTTTTTTTTCAAGCTGGTTGTTATGCGATTTGTGTATTTCGATGTTGAGGCTCTGCATGTTGGCTTGGATGGGTGCATTTGGGAGTTGGAATCACCGTATGAAAAATGCATAAATTAAACTTCGGTATGGTGTTTTGCACGACGGGAACAAGAAAAAGTTATATATACCTGCTATGATCATTACCGCATACACAACATGAGCACTTGAGATCAACTCCACAAAAAGCACGAGCCCCTGATTCTACGGCGTCCGTTCGGCCGGCGCCGGCGGTCGTGCGGCGATTGCTAGCTTTCTGAAGGAGGCGTAGCTACGTAGTTGCATTCCCCGGATTCCCCAAGTTACTCCTCCTAGGTGATGTAACTGAGCTCGTCGCGTCGCAGAACTACTTAATTACCCACTCTGCTGGCGGAGGGCAAACCTGCGACCCCATTCAAACATCTCTCCGCCTCCGTCCCACTGCAGCGTCGATATCGGAATCGAAACAATACATCCGTCGCTGAGGTGCTCTAATTCCCCTAGTTCTACTCGTGGGGGAGACTTCTGTCCGTTGCTGCAGCATATCCGGATCCCAGACCTCTCTTTCAACTCTCCCCCCACAAAGAATCGGTAGCAAAAATGTCTCGTTCCGAGCCGTTTGTTCCCACCAGTTACCCTGGTATATTGCATCATTATGTCAGTGCGAAGCCCGTCCCCAATACATCCTGGCCCATGGTCATATCCTCTCCACGTTGATATATATGAATGGCTAGAAAGAAAGAAAAAATACCTTTGCAAGAGTGAATTTTTAACCCTGGGAATTCGAAAGGCTAACGTTCTGTCCATGTCCTGGTCTTTGCCGATTTTTAGACCAACGGGCTTACTGCGTTTGAGTTTGATGGGCCTGCGCTGAAAAGAGATCCACGGGGCGCTGTAAAGCCGTCCACGCTGCTGTTCGTCGGTGGGCTAGGAGACAACTTGTTGACGGTGCCGTATGTTCATGATTTAGTGAGGTATGTTATCACATTATCCTGGCTCCTTTGATTTTATTATCTATATATATATATATATATATATATATTATTGCAAATGTAAATATTATATTTGACGTGTATACCGACGCCTTGTATGCACAACATATGTTTCTTTCTATCGGATTATAATTGCGTGGCTAACAGGTTTATTTCTGAGCTGTAGAACCGGCTGGTCAGTCGTCCAAGTCCTATTATCCTCCTCCGCTGGCGGATGGGGTAAGTAATCTCTTCTTCACTCCAGCTGAATCCAGTCCAATTCAGCTTTTCGACCTACATTGGTTTATGTATGTCTACGTATATACTAACAGCCCGGAAATGGTTGCTCGAAATTAAAATAGGAACCGGTTCTCTCAACCGCGATGCTAAAGAGCTCGCCTTATGCATCTCATACTTCAAGATTCAGCTGTCGCGGCCGCGAGTCGTCCTGATGGGCCACTCGACGGGGTGTCAGGATGTGATGGAGTACTTGTGCAGATTGGAGGTGTCGCAGCAGGCTGATGGGTTGCTTGATGGTGCTATTTTACAAGGTGCGTTCACATATACGTAGCATACCCCTTTTCTCCTTTTTTTTTACTCTCTATCGATTCGTAGATGTAAAGAAACGGATTAATGTCCAGTTCATTGATGAGCTATTGGGGTCTAATACACTTCGTCGCACTGTCTAGCGCCGGTGAGTGATAGAGAAGCATTGGTAATGATCATGGGCAAAGATACGTACGACAGGAGTTGGAAGCACGCGCAGAAGCTAGTCAAGGCCGGTAAGACGGAGGAGATTATGCCCGCCCAGGTAAATCCAAATATACCCCCAAATCCGCCCATACAAAGATACATACACACCCACATCTCACTCCAAACACGATATAATTCCGATCGGTCAAGCGGTAGCTCTAACAATTTTTTTTTAATTTTGCTTGCTTTGTGGTTTTATTTTATATATATAGATCACAAAAAACATCTTTGACGCACCCTGCACAGCGGCGCGGTGGTATTCTCTTACCTCGCCACTGCACGATGGCGCCGACGACTTTTTCTCCTCGGACACACCCCTGGAGAACCTGGAGCAAACGTTTGGACGAATCACGCCGGCACGCACCCCGCTGTTGATATTATATTCCGGCGCGGACGAGTTTACGCCGCCGAGCGTGGATAAGAAGGCCCTGGTGGATCGGTGGGTGGAAGTGTGTAAAAGGCATGGGGTAAATGTGGACGTTGTGAATAGTGGCGTTATTCCTGATGCGACGCATAATTATGCGGGCTGTACGGAGATGGTCATGTTGGATTTCTGGGGGAGGGTGGTGAGGTTTCTGGATGGGGTTATGGGAGGTAGTGGAAGTCTAGAAGGGGGAGGACTGCTAAGTAAGGTATAGTTTTTGTACGTAGTTAGTTATGGGTACGCATTTTAGTATTTGTCTCTAGTTTCATTATTTTATTTTTTTTGATCTATGGAACGAAAGCGCACGTTTTCATGAGCCGCATTGTTATGTCTACGGTAAAAAGGTGCATGAGTGGAGGCATGAGTGGAGGCATGAGTGGCATGAGCATGAGCATGAGCATCAATTTAGTGCAGACTTGGAACGCCCTTATTTATAAAGAGAGAAAAAATTAGGAGAGATAATAAATATAGAGACAGCAGAACGGAAGAAGCCACTATAGGCAGAACACTTGCGGCCTTAAACATCTAACTTAGTGGTATTATAAGAAAATAAGAGAGAGAGAGAGAGAAAAACAAATAAATGCACCCAGCTTTTATGGTTCCAACCCGCCATCCCTTGTGACAGAAACAGAATAATAAACTAAACGGGATCTATCCTCCATGTTGCCCGCTCGCTAGCTGGCTAAAGTAAAAAGAGAGAATGAATATCAAAAAACCAGTCATGCATCAAGTCCGTGGAAGGAGAATAAGGAGAGGTTGCGAGGGTTGGCACTAAGCGGAGGGCTGCTGATCGTACAGTGTAGTGTTGAAGTCGACGACGGTTGTGTGAACCTTTGTTTGCTATGACAAGTTCCACGTGAGAGATGGAACTGCTTGAACGAGAGGTCGGCGGTTTTCTCCTGCATAAGTCGGAGATATAGAACGATAGATACCAGATAAGGATAGGGGACCATAGATTAAGCCAAACTCCTGTGACAAAGGCACGTGCAATAAACAATAGCAGAAAACAATTGTGGAAATAGAGAAAGGTACATGCCACCGGATAGGAAATCGGTCAAATTGTATTGAAGAACTTCATGAGTTCAGATCGACTGAAGGCAAGAATGGAAGCTGAGAGGGAATCAGGAGCCGGGCAGGCTAGTGAATGCGAAATTTGATCTGATAGGTGCCAAAAGGGTTGGACCGTCTATAAGAGAACGCAGCAGCCGCTGTTTCCCTTTGTCTCGAAATTCGTCAGCATGGCGGCTCGGGTGGCAGCCTCGAAGACATCATCAACGCCTTCGCCATTCTTGGCACTGCATTCCATGTACTTTCGTGCACCACACTGTTTAGCGACGGTCTCGGCGTAACTGGGTTGGACGAATTTCAGGCTCTTCTTGCGCATTTCTTCTTTGGCAACGGGGTCGTCGCGGAGATCTTTCTTAAGGCCGACGACGATGATTGGCACGCCCGCGCAACGCTCGTGAGCCTCTTCTATCCACTGTTATTTGGACAAAATCGTTAGCACTATATCATTAGATAACGGCAATAGTTAGTCGGGGCCCAGCGTACCTTTTCCTTCACATTTTCTAGAGATTCCGGCTCGTTAACGGCATATCCGATGAGGATAACATGAGCTTTAGCATAAGCAAGCGGGCGTAATCTCTGTTTAGAGTCATATGTGAGCATGTGGACTTTTGGTACAATATCATGTATTAAACTCAGCGGAACTCGTACCTCGTAATCTTCTTGTCCGGCAGTATCCCATAGGGCTAGCTGAACTGACTTGCCATCGACCTATTTTGCTTGTCAGTCATGGATTGCACACAGGTGATGATAGAATATCATCTTGACAGAAGAACACTTACTCGGCAGTCCGTTACATAGTTTTCAAATACCGTTGGGATCTTATCGTGGCCGGCTCATGTTAGACTGCATATTAGATGTTGGATCCGGGGTAAGTCACAACTTACGTATTGCTAGAGTGGAACACAAGTTAGGTAAAGACATTCAGAACTAGTGGGAATGATACGATGTGGAATGCTTACCTCAGGAAAGTAACCAAGTGTAAAGACGCTCAGTAAACTAGTCTTTCCGCAAGCGCCATCGCCAATGATGACAAGCTTCCTAAACGGCCCCCCAGCAACTTGCTATCAGCATCTCCCGTCATTGCTACAAATCTAACATTCCGGCCTCCACACCCGAGACAGCTGGCCACACTTCAGAATGGCCAGCCAATCTCCATTCCATTCAAACTCCGCAGAATATCGAGGTCGCTTACCGTCTCATGACATTCGGGCCGGGGTTGTACGCCATTTTAGATGACGGAGGCGAGGTATCGATGTGGGTGAAAGATTTGAAGATGGGGAACCTGAATCCGGGGAGACCGAAGACCTGCTGTAGAGGGCTGCAGGGCTGAATACGGCGTGGAAACTGCTGGCGAGGCGTGCAAGAGCTGTGTCTCTACACTCAGCAATTCAAGGCGGAGGAGTCGTTTGGGTGTTGTGTTGTTCCTGTTCCTGTTCCTGTCCACTCGCAGCTTGGGATTCGATAGCTGATGCTGTTCCTCGACGACAACGTGGGTGGCAGATGGTGATCTACGGCGTCCCTAGTCCCAGTCGACCTGAGGAAACCGCAAATCGGCGTACGCGTTCGGTTTTCCTGGGCTATACGATGCACGAGTGGTGATTGTTTTCGAGGGGTCTCCGAAGGGGTGTCCGTAGCGCTGAGATGAGCCCTGGTGGGAACGGGTGGATGAGGCGAGCGGTTCGCACGGCGTATTTCTTGGCTGGAGTTTAGCTGTCGGTTACGTCGGGTCCCGCTTGGCTAAAAGGTTTCTGTCTGTCGGGAGTCTCGGAGCCACCGTCGACTGAATAGTATAGTACTTGGTGAACGTTTAAATTTCCTCTCGGGTTCTCTCTGATTCCAGTACCGGAGCGTAAGTATGTATTATGGTTGGCTGTTGATGTTGTGAATCTTGAGGGAGGGAGAGAGAGAAGGAGAGAGAGAGATCGGAAACGGGATGGCCGAAGAGCTGAGGAGTATGGCGAACCCGAATGGAATGGCCGCAACGATAAGAATTTATTCGGCCAAAGGTATGTCAGACGAGTCCCTCTTCGGTGCCGTTGTGGTATCGCTGGACCCGCCCGGATGTATTAATACTACTTATAATAAATAGTAATAATAATATAATAATATACGGATGCTAAGCTTTAAAAGAAGAAAGAACCCGAAACGAGGAGGGACGAGATGGGCTGGCCGTATGTATGTATATATGTACGGCCTGGACGATACAGGCAGGTCGGCGCACAATTACGACCAACTATCGCACGATATTTGTGACCAAAAGGCTGCAGGCTGCAGCTGGGCTGACCGGGGCTGCGCTTCTTTAAAAGACGATGGGGTTTTGACTGACCCCTGCGAGGGAGAAAAATCATATTCTCAACATGCGCATGCCGGCCAACGTAGGAGCGGCCTGGATGTTTTGCTGTGTCTGTGCGACCAGGACAGGGTCAAAGAGGAAAAAATAAATAGAAGCGGTTTTGGAACCTTCTTCCTTTGTTCGAAGCGACCCTTCTTTTGGAGCTTGCTCACGCCAGCAAAAACAGAGGTTTGATACATGAGGCATACCAAGCTGCTGGAATGAGGATCAGGTGCTCTGAATCGAATGCTGCTGTGCTGGACCATACCGAGCTCGTTACATGGAACAGAAAACGCCCTCGCCGAAACAGTCTGCTGAAGCCGAATTTCTGCATGCAATTCGGTGAGCATATTGTTCTGCCTTGTTGCCCTGCGCCAAGCCGGCGGCGAACTTCACTTTCGGCAGTGCACTATTGTTCTCGAGAAGCATTTACGATGGGTGGTGCCCCCTCCCTCTCTCCGCTCGCCCGACAATGCAATGGCTACTGTCGGCTGTCAAAAGCGCGTTAGAATTTGTCACGGGCAGACAGGCGGGCGTCTACGTAGTTGACTGCGGTGGTAGTAGTTGTAGTTGTAGTTGTAGTTTAGCACACACAACAACTCCTTTGTGTTACGTAGACGTAGCTGCATCGAGACAGGGATTGTTCCAAAGCTGAGCCCGTTAATTTATAATCTATAGCATTGTGCACACGGCCGGACAGACAGTTGACCTGCAATTGAAACTGCGACCACGCAGACCATATTGCTTCTAGGCACACTCAAATAAAGTCAGCGATGCTGGCCGTTCCTCGTCTCAGCTGGGGCGCGTTACTAGACGCTTCCAAACCCGGGCCGGCAGCCTTATTCCATTCACCGCCGCCGTCTTCGAACGGAGAGTCCTCGGCTCCGTTTCTCCAGGCACCGGCACCAGCACGGCCGTCCTGCAGCTCTTCTCGCTTAGTTCGCATGGGAGTAGAGTGTTCTAGGCCTCGTTAAAACACGATAAAATAATGAATTTCAGGAGCAATGCAGCTTTTCGATATACAACCTCGAGAATCCTTTTTTGCGATGATATAATAGACCGGCTGGTAGTCTTGGAGACGCTGCCCTCAGATCGCAGCGTTAGCATTGGAAGGGGAAGGTCCGCTGTATCTTCCATCGGGAATCCGAGACTGCCTCTCAACACTGATCGATTTAAAATTAGAAGCTAGTCCTCAGTCTTGATCAATCTAAACCCTCTTACATCACTGGCCCCCGTCAAAGCGGCAGGTACTGAGTTATCAGCGCCATGTACGCAATCCAAAATAAGTCCAGTAACGTGTTCCAGTCCGTTTAGCAGTAATTTGAATCACGCTTTGTAATGTGAATGAACCAGAACCCCACTCGTTTTCATATCATTGCAAGGTATAAGATTATCAATAAACAAACTGGAACCTGTCGATCATCATCTCTTAAAGCTAGTCAGTCTACAGACGTCCGAAAAGTGAGCTGCAAAATGCCTGAGATTGGGCACTTTCTATGTTAATCAAATTTATATTTAATTGGAGACAAATAGCAGATATCCATATACACTAGTCAAGCTTGTAGATGCTAAGGTGACTACTCCCTTATTGTCGGGTACAATGCAGCCTTATCAAGCGGCTATGAATGCCAATCAAGCTCTCGTGCCAGAACCATGACTACGTACTACGTGATTGAAGTTATTATAGAATTCCCTATAATCCTCGTGCCGCAGACATCCACCATTTCAATTGATACCACTACAATTGCGCTGGTTCTTTTTTTTTTCTTCCTGTTTTGGTGCCATCCTGCAAATTGTGGCCCTGATGAACAAAGCTGGCTTTCTGTTAAGGCCTAGGGGTGAGCATCCTTAAACTTCATACTTATAGATATTAGGACATTCTGACATTATAAAACAAGGTCAAAATATCGCCATCCTTCCCAGTGTGTCTGCCGTAGCCTCTTACCACTGTCGCGCAAGGCGATCTTGATGACACAAGTAAATCTCAGCATATGGAGCTGGTGTGATGTGTTTCCGATACCGCAATAACTCCGACCTGGCCTTGGCGAACCGCGATTGCTGTACCAAGTTCGGGTTGACAACTGCCGCTTCGTCGATTTAACCGCCGTTTAGCAACCGATATATTGCTCGGAGCATGTGTGGGAATCTAGACCGAGGGAGGATTCACCCTCGAAGAGGTTTTTTTTTTGTTTTCTCGAATCAGGTACCAATCTTGGAGTCATCGCTTCATGTTGCTGCGCCTGGGGCCCACTGACGTTGACGAGCTGCTGAACAAGCTGGACGCACGAGCAAATCCGCCGCCTTTGCCGGCCGGTTGAGCATCTCGAGAACACGATGCTGTCAAAATCACGGCTAGACTGGGCCGAAGCTAAATAGTTAGCAGTGGCGTGCGAGGTTTCAGCTGAGGTTTACGTGCGTGTTTGTCATCGGGCAGAGGGTTAGCAAGGCACAATTTAATGATAAAAAAAAAATCGCCAATTAAGGGAATTAAACGATCGTTAACGCATTAAAGTCCGCTAAAACTGCTTAATTTGCTGAACTGACTACCGTGCTCACCGAAACTAAAACCCCCATACTCGGGAACCCACACCGACTTAAACATCATCCCGTCAACCCTTGACCTCCATCGCGATCTCACGAATCCTGCTCTCTCCACCTCTCCCATCGACCATCGCATGCACCCACCGTCGCTGACGCCGCTGTGCTTCCCCCTGTAGCACCTCGCCCGTCAGGTTCTTCCGAAATTGCCTCGTGAGCCCCAGGTCCGACCCCCCCGAGCAGCTCAACTTGTGCCTGATCTGCCACCCCGCCTCATCCGCCGCCTGCTCCCGTCTCATCCATCGGCTGTCCTCCGTAACGATATCTACTCGGACCTTAACCCCGGCTCTTCCTTGCGTCGGGAGATTAGATCGCTCGAAGATCAGAGTTTCCACCGGAACCTTGGACTAGCCGCGAAGTCGCAGTTGCCCAACCTGGAGCGTCCTACAGGTGGATACCATCGGCAAAT